>OZ007592.1:35907782-36532782 GCA_963931845.1 Maratus michaelseni | reverse complement strand
AATATTTTTATATCAAATGTTAATGTAAATTGTATAAATGTAGAGGCCAGGTGGATCCTGGACACTGGTGCGACGCACCATTTCACTAATGATAAATCCATTTTTATAAAATTTTTTCCTTTAATAGATCAAGAAATGACTGTTGCTGTTAAGAACATATCGTTCCCAATTGAGGGCCGAGGTGATGTAAAATTGTTATTTGGCAAACGCCATGTTTTACTAAAGAATGTTATGTATTCAAGTAAATTACGTCGTAGTCTCATATCTGGTCCTCAATTGGATAAAAACGGGGCAACTTTTATTGGTGGAAGAGGGAAGGTAACCGTCTCGAGGGAAGGACATTTTTTATTTAATGCTTATCTTAAAAAGGGAGTATACCAGGTTTTTCCTAGGATTCCAAAATCGTTAAAAATTGAAACAAATTCTCTTTCAAAGTCTTCAGAAATGGAGATTTGGCATAGGCGGTTCGGACATATAAGTCCAGCCATATTAGTGCATACTTGTAATGAAGAGGGAGTCCGGGGAATGCCAAAGCTTAAAGATCTTAATTTTAAATGTGAAAAATGTAAAATAAGTAAACATAAAAAGGTATCATTTAAGGCAATAGGTCAAAGACGCTCGCAGTACCCTTTGGAACTTCTTTTTGCTGATGTCTGGGGTCCTTGCCAAGTACAAGGTAGAAATGGCGAGAAATATTTTCTCACTATTATCGATGACTATTCCCGCCGTGTGTCCATTTATCCTATGAGAATGAAGTCAGATTCCTATGAAATTGTTCGTAATCATATTACTAGAGCTGAAACTTTCATGGGAAGGAAAGTCAAAAATGTACGGACGGATAATGGGGGGGAATTTGTCAATGATGACCTTGACGAATTTTTTAAATCCAAGGGTATTATGCATGAGCTTACAAATCCATATACTCCACAGCAAAATGGAACGGCCGAGCGATTTATGCAGACTGTTATAAATGGAGCCCGTACCTTACTATCAGAGAGTAACTTAGACTTAAGTTTTTGGCCAGAGGCCGTAAAATTCTTCGTGTACACCTGGAATCGAGTATGTCCCAAAACTTCATGTAAGACTCCTTTTGAGTTGTATGGAGGTAATAAACCTTCAGTTAAACATCTAAAACCTTTTGGGTCTGTAGCTTTTGTGGGAATCCCAAGACAAAAGCGGGATGGGAAACTCGGTCCAAGGGCGAAACGGGGAATTCTGGTTGGCTATGCTTTTAAGACTAAGGGTTATCGAATTTGGATACCTGAAACAGATAGTATAATAGAATCCATTGACGTCACATTTGACGAAAAATCCAGGTTTGATCCAGACAACAGTGGAGCAGTGATGGGCCCGGAGGAGGTTGACTTCTTTCCGGATAGCCTTGTGAGTAATCAAAATGATACCGTTGTAGAGGTAGAACCAGAGGTCATCCCTGGTCCCTCCAACGAAGCAAGTGATCCACAGGCATCTGGGGAGGAGGAGTCCGATTCCGAGTCCATTGACAGTTCCAGTCCGACTATTTCCTCACTTAGAGATGTTAGCTGGATTCGTAAAGCAGTACCTAGGCCTACCGGAAAACGGGTAGATGTCTATTATTACGAAACTGGGAAAACTGATCGTTTGAGATCAATAATGGATGTTGAAAGATATTGTGATAGACATCAAATAAAATATAATCCTGACATATTTGATTTTAAGGGTAATAATCTTTATTCTGGTCCTGTTTCAAGTGTAGACAACTCTGATAGTGAAGATGAAGAATCTAGTGCTCCTGAATCTAATCAAGTCAATCCTGAATCATGACTATATGGTCCGACAATACCCAAAACATTTAAACAGGCGATGGAGTCCGTGCAACGTGAGAAATGGCTTGCTGCAATGCAGAGCGAACTCAGTGTTATGCGTGAACGGAAGGTTTGGCATTTGGCTCCTTTACCTGCCAACGTAACTCCAGTGGGATGTAGGTGGGTTTTCACTATCAAGAGAGATGAACTAGGGAGGATTGCCCGCTTTAAAGCTCGTTTAGTTGCCCAGGGCTATAAACAAATTAAAGGCGAATCTTACGATGAGACCTTTAGCCCTGTGGTCAATTTTGGTGTAATCCGATTCTTTTTCTCTCTCTTGGTATCGTGTAGCGGATGGCGTCACATTCAGTGTGATGTAACCAGCGCCTACCTTTACGCACCATTGAGAGAAGACGTGTATATGCTACAACCGCCCGGTTTCACCATACCTGAGAAGTCTCATTTGTACTGCAAGCTGGATCGAGCTTTGTATGGACTACATCAAAGTGGTAGAGAATGGTTTTTTGAGATACACGAAGTCTTAATTAATATTGGTTTCATCAAATTGGATAGCTGTAACTGTGTATATATCTTTAAATCTGAAATAGTACTCTTGTTGTATGTAGATGACATAGTGTTGTTTGGGAAAAATCAGACTGTCATAGATAATGCTTTACAAATGTTGGGGAAATTTTTCGACTTGAAAGTATTGGGAAAAACCAAAAAGCTTTTGGGGGTAGAATTCGAAGAAAGGAATGGCTTAGAGATTCATCAATCTCATTATATTGATGAAATTTGTAATAAATTTAAAAGCTTTAAAATACCTATATCTTCACTCCCAATTAGCAAGGGTATAATTTTTTCTAAAGTTGATTGCCCAACCTCACAGTCAGATATTGATGTCATGAAATCCATACCATATAGGAATGTGCTAGGTTGTCTGTCATTCTTAGCAAATCGTACTAGGCCTGACATATCATATGCAGTTAATATTTTTAGTCAATTTCAGAGTAATCCAGGATTGTTTCATTGGGGCGGACTTCTACGGCTGCTAGGTTACGTAAAATACACTAGAAATTATCGCCTCCGATTATCATGTAATCAGGAGCAGTTGATCGCCTACTCTGATGCAGACTTTGCAGCGAACCGGGATGACCGGACTTCTATTGGTGGCCAGCTCGTTCTTTTGGGAAACTCACCCGTGGATTGGCGAACCTTCAAGGAGAAATGTGTAAGCCTGTCTACCATGGAGTCAGAGTTTGTGGCCTTGACTGAAGCTACCAAGAATATAGTCTGGTATGACCGGATCCTGCGGGAATGCCGGAGTAGGCAGATCATTCGTGAATGCGATGTTAAATCTCAATTATACGTTGACAACCAGGCGGCCATAGATTTCGTTAAGTCCCCAATTGAAAATCACCGTAGTAAGCACATCGACGTTAAACTGTTTTTTGTCAGGGATTTGGTTTATAAAAATCTTTTTGATTTAACTTTTGTCCGTAGCAAGGCTAACCTCGCAGACGTGTTTACCAAACCCCTCACCAAATATGATCTTCTGAGATTTGTAAAAATCTTGTTTAAAATAGATTAATTACTTCTCTAGTCAAATACGTACCTATTCTTTTTGTAAATTTTATAAGTGTAAGGAAATTGTGCAATATATTTTTTAGAATAATTCTTGAATTTTTAGTGATATATTGAAGATTGTAGGTTTAAAGTAATTTTAAATATAGAATTTTTATGGAAAATTGTGTGTAAGGTAAAAGGTTTTTTTTCCAAACTGCAAGTTTCTCATTCGGTATACATTTAAATTCCCGCTTTGGTGTGGAGATGGTGCCCTTTAATACTTCCTCTCGAGGAGTTCGATCAGCCCTCAGTACCGTCTCGGGAGGGTGACCCTTGACCGGTAAGTGACAGAGAGCTCTTTCGGGGGGGTTGTGTTGGGGGTAACTGCCACATCAGGGCCTTTCCGCGGGCACGTTAAATTTTTTTAAGTCAGTAAGTCCAGTTTTATTTAGTTTATTAATGGGAGTGTCACTTTTCCCCGTATACCGGATGGGAAATAATGATAGAAGATATAAGGTTCTTTTTGATAATATTATTGTAATGTAGTAGAGTTATATGGGTAATGAAAGTTTTACATTTTTCAGGGTTCTCACAGACTCCTTAGACTCCTTGGAAACTCCTTAGAAATGAAAACATTCCCAAGTAGTACTTAGAACTACTTAGATAAGCAAACCACTCCTTAGAAACTCCTTAAATTGTATTGCGGCTTCGGATGCAAGCGATTCCTGCCGAGGGAAAAAAATCGGGATTGTAAAACGCACGGTAAATCCTTTATACACGTCAATTATCTGAAGCACAGCATTGATTGGTTAGGATAATCTTATAGCAGGGCTCCCACTAGGTCCGTTTTTCAATTATTAGATCCGTAAAGTTCGTTTTTCAACACTGTACTTTAAATTTTATCAATGTTTGGCATTTAGCCAAAAATCTCAGAAAAATCGCGTTTTTTGCAATTATATCCCAAAAAGTACTGTCAAATTTCGTCAATCGATCGCGGAAAAAATTAGTAAATTTTGTCAAAGGACTGTGAAAAAACTCTAATTTCTCCAACAGATTGAGAAAAATGTGGATTTCCTCAAAAGATCGAGAAAAATGCAGATTTCCTCAAAAGATGCCAAAAACGCGAATTTCCTCAAAAAATCGAGAAAAACACGTAAATTTCGTTAAAGAATCGTGAAAAACACGCAAATTTTGTCAAAGGATCAGGAAAAACACGCAGTTTCCATCAAAAGATCACGAAAAAAACCCGTCAATTTCGTCAAACGATAGAAATAAAATGTGAATTCCCTCAAAAGATCGTGCAAAAACACAAATTTCCCCCCAGAAGATCGTGAAAAAAAATGCGAATTTCCTCAAAAGATCACGAAAAAACGTCAGTTTCGTCGAACGATCGAAATAAAACGTGATTTCCATTAAAAGATCGCGAAAAAACGTGAATGTCTTCCAGAAGATCGCGAATTTACCCCCAGAAGATCATGAAAAGAAAAAAAAAAAGCGAATTTCTCCCAGAATATAGCAAAAAACACGCGAATTTCCTCAAAAGATCACGAAAAATGTGAATTTCCTCGAAAGATCACAAAAAACACGCGAATTTCCTCGAAAGATCGAATAAAACACACAAATTTCCTCAAATAATCACGAAAAACACGCCAATTTCGTCAAAGGATCACGAAAATCATTCAGTTTCCATCAAAAGATCGGGAAAAAAACATCAGTTTCGTCAAACGATCAAAATAAAACACTAATTCCATTAAAAGATTGCAAAAAAACACTAATTTCCCCCAGAAGATCGTGAAAAAAGACACGAATTTCCTCAAAAGATAGCAAAAACATGCAAATTTTCTCAAAAGATCGCAGAAAGCACGCGAATTTCCTCAAAAGATCGCTAAAAACACGCAGTTTCCGTCAAAAGATCGCAAGAAAAATGTCAGTTTCGTCAAACGATCGAAATAAACCGAGAATTCCATTAAAAGATCGTGAAAAAAACTAATTTCTCCCAGAAGATCGCGAATTTCCTCCAGAAGGTCGCAAAAAACACATGAATTTCGTCAAAGTTTCACCTTCAACAAAATAGATTACAGCTGTTCTAAAAGTATAAATTCAAAACTTGTTATATTTTTTCTTGTATGTTGCGTTTAGCATTTTTTTTTTTTTTTTTTTTACCTTTTAAAATTTTTTTAAAGATGTATCATGTATGTGATATACATAATAAGTGTTTGAGGTTTGACTAATCTCTGTTTATATGACCATTGGTCGCTGCATAAAAAAGTTGATTGTCTATTTTGTATTTAAACTTACGAAATCAGTAAGCAATATTTTTTTTTAATACTGTGCAATTCCAGCACTAACAATTAGATTCTAATAGAGTAAAATTTGTTTTTGTCTCCAAATTGGCCATTAAAAATTGGAGTGTGCATACCACATAACGATGCAGCACATAAAAACAACAACAAAAAATTGCAAATCCTTAACATTTTTTGGACTCCTTGGATTTTTTCGGTACTCCTTGGATTTTTTCTTCACAACTCTGTATGAACCCTGATTTTTTCTATGTCTGGGAGGGATCCCGTTTATCCATGGATAACCAGATGAAGAAATGTTTTTGATAATTAGATCTGTAAAAATTGAAAAATTAAATTCTTGGCTGACTCCAAAGGGATAACAGTATATGAACTTATCTAATTTTTTTTTTTTAAAGTTAAATTTTTTTCTTTGAAATTGTCTGTTGAATAATCTGTTATAATTAATGTCAAAAATATGGTATATGTATTTTTCTTTACCTTGTTATAAATGTAGATATCTAATTCTGATCTCTTTTAGGCATCTGAGACTTCAATCGGTATGAATGGAATCCAGGCGTGGAGAGTAATTGACGCTGAGTGTTATGTAAGAAAGTAGTTGATTGTAGTCAATAGTTTTATCCTAACTCAGATGCTGAAAGTTCTTCAAAAGTTACTATTTTGTTTTGGATATTGAGTTAATGTCCCAAGGAGTCAAGTCTTTTAAATTCTTCAAAGTTTTTCCAAATTAAATTTTTCTCTTTGATGTTATAAATAAAGAATTTTTCTAGTGTTAAATATGTGTATGTTGGATTGCAGTTGGAAAAAATTTCTTGTTATTAGAAAACTTGTTTTAATCTTTCAAATTGAAGATTAAATTGTTGGTATGTATTTGCAATATTTTTTCTTGTTAAATTGTTTAAAATTGTTTGTATTAAAAATTGTAATGTATTAAGCTGCTGTTAGTATTTTTGCAACGTTTTTCCGGCTAGTCCTTAAGTCCATGGGTTGAAATTTTTTGAAAAATTTTCTTTGGGGCTTTGTGTGAAAATTTGACTTAAGCTGAGAAGTTAAGTTTTGGTCGTACTAGTATAAATGGGAAAGTTGCAATATATTAATCTTTGAGGCAGTTAGTTTAAATTTTAAAGTTTTCAAGTGTTGAACATTGTTTTAAAATTAAATTATTGTAAGGTTAAAATTGTTATGGTCGTTTGTGGGAGTTTCATTAATGTTGTTGGAGAGTTATGCTAATTGATCGAGGTTCCAAATTTTTTTTTTCAAGTGTTTAAATTGTTTTAACATTGTTTTTAACTATATGAGAAAAATCAAACATGGGTGATTTTTAAAGTTAACTTGTTCAGTTCAGCTGAGATGTGTATAGTGAAGTCTTTTGGATATTAAATCCATTTTTCTAGTCTTTTCAGACTTTTTCAAGTCATTTCCATATTCTTTGGACAATTGGCTGATAGTTGCATTGAGACAATAAGAGGGGGGGCACATGTCAGGAAAATCACATGCCTCCAGAATATTTGTTGGTCTTATTGACTCAAGCAACACATAAAAACTACCATTCATTATCACTCATACACTCTTAGTATTCTTCATATTAAGTAATAAACATTAAAGTTTTACCTTTATTAAATATAAAATATACTTCATAAATATAATTTACTTTTGTAAATACATCGTTTTTACTTACCTTTTACACTTTATTCTTTCCATAATTTGAGCTGCTTTCAGAAACAAATACTTTTTATTTAGTCCATCATTTAAAACGTAACTACAGAAACACAAACACACTTTTACTTCTAACGAGAACCGCACTACATCGTGAACATCGTAAGCACTTCTGAGGTAGTGCCTTTGCCACTCACTAGATGGCGGCACACGTAGACCGTTCGGATTGGAAGACCGAACGTCGAATCAACAATGGCACGTGTATGCAAATTTCGATGGATCGTTCTAGTAAAGTGGGTGTTTCTAGTGATTAGCCGACTTTCTGCCAGTATAAATAGTTGCTATATCTCTGCATAGGTTGTATATTGGAAATCGATTGATCAAGTGATCGGCGGTGTTCTTTCAATAGACATCGTCGTAGTATTGGAATATCTGGCTTGTTAATGTGATATAAAAGTAAACGATGATCGTTGTGGTTGACGGCGGTGGTATTTAAAGTTCGAGCAGCTTGGTGCATTAAAGTATAAATATATTTGATGTGTTTAGTAAGTTTATCTTGTTCTGTTTACGTCTATTTACTGAATATCCGTGTTCTGTGAAAAGTGAAAATGTTACTGTCTTCAAAACGAAACTGTGTCATATCAAGTTATTAGAATCAAGATGCTGTATTATAATATGTGAGTACTTTGAATAAATCTCCTGTGTTTGAATAACTTTTTGTCTTCATTGAATTCTATATATATTCTGCATTTCACTATTTCACTATTTTAACTTTTATATGATGATCTATCTAAAACCAGCAAAAGCTTCTCACTACGCTATAACTAAAAGTTATACTCTGCTTACTTCGAAATAGACTACCTATATTATTTAAACAAGCCTCAAAGAAGAGTTAACGCACGAAGGAGAAACAGCGAAACGCTGCCGTTCCGCGGCCATACGCACATGCGCAAAGAGTGCCGGCTGCCTAGCCGCAAAAGCTCGTGAATCGAGGAGGAAGGCTACGAAACAAGCTGGCACGCGGCCAAGGGCGAAACGGGATGGAGATGAATGGAAAAAGAGAGACTTTACGAAATAAATGAGATATGAAAGATGATCGCTTGATTAAACTTAAAATAATGAACGTAAAAAGAGGGAAAACGTAAGATTAATTAAATATAATATGTTACAATTAAAGATTGAATAATTAAGAATATGGATTTAAAATGTTGAAATACAGATGTGAATTAGGGAAATTCAAAACAAAATATATCAACACGATAGCCTTAATTTATTTTGTAAAAGGAACAGGGGGGGGGGGATAGTTTTATCTACTGGGTGGCAATATTTTTGCTGATCTAATATTTTTATTCAAATGATAAAAAAGGGCCTGGGATCGGACAGGGCCTGATTACCAATGGAGCACACTTCCACCAGTAAAAAAGAATAGATTTTTTTTCCTGAATAGGGCGTTTTAATAAGACGAAAATTTCTATTAAATTTTACTGGTGGAAGTGTGCCCCATCAGTAATTAGGCCCTGGGATCGGATGCGTTATATACATCAAGGGGCGTTATATACACACACTGAATAGGACGTTTTAATAAGACGAAAATTTCTATAAAATTTTACTGGTGAAAGTGTGCCCCATCAGTAATTAGGCCCTGGGATCGAATGCGTTATATACATCACCCCCCACTAGCACTGGGCGATGCATCGATACATCGCGAAAAATCGATTTAAATCATAAATCGTCAAACCGCCTTCTTTATCTTTCATTTAGCGATGCATCGCGGGGCCGCGATGCATCACGCACACCAGATCGATGATGAACGACGGCAAAGCTTTCTCCCGCGATCTTCAAAATGGATAAACAACGCATGCGTGAACTAGACCGGTGTCAGAGATCGTCTTCTTCTCCGATCTCCTCCGATTTGATGTGCGTAACGACGCATGCGCGAGCGAGACCGGTGGGGAAAGGGCGATTTCGTTTCTCCTCTGGTTTTGCGTTTCCAAAGTGGATAAACAACACTCCCGTGAAGCATCGTTGAGAGATCGAATCGTTGATTTTCAAAATCGATGCCGATCGCAAATAACTGCATGCCCAATTACAAGTCTGTTTTTCTAGCTGCATAAATGATCAGTGAGCAGCATCACAATGTTCATTTGAGAAAAAACGGCGATGCGATTTGTGAAGTATATATATTTCTAAGAATTAGTCACTTAGAACATGTGCGATAAGCATTCAAAGCTTGTTGAATTTTCAACTGGGGGGAGGGGGGACCAGTTTGCGAATTATTTCACATTTTTTAAGTTTAAGAGATATAATAGTGCCAAGGGGAATTTGCCTCATGAATTTTCAATTTAGGTATTCATCTGAAATAAAAATGATTTTCTTTTTATTGGTTATAGTGCTTGTTCTATTATTTAGAATTTCTTTAGGAACTAGTTATTGGTCAGAATTAAAAAGGTAATACATCTAAATATCAGATATTAATACTTGGCCAGTTCAGAAAATCGGGCTTCGCCCGCAAATCAATAAATTCGTTACTATTGAAGATAGTTGCTTAAAAGTTTGAGAAAATCTATTAAAATATCAAATTACATTTTAGCCAGTACAGGAAGTGGTCTACGCCCGCAAATTGATAAAATTGGTAATATTAAAGATAATTGCATAAAAATATGAACATGAATAGTTAAGTTTAACCTATTTAAATAACAGAAATTGAATTTTTGGCAGTACAGAAACGCGGGCTTCGCCCGAAAATCAATAAAATTGTTAATATTAAAGATAGTTGCTTAAAATTTGAGAGTGAACAGTTAAGTGTAATACATTAAAAAATAAAAAATTCAATTTTGGCCAGTACAGGAGGCGGGCTACACCTGCAAATTGATAAAATCGTTAATATTAAAGATAATTTAATAAAAACATGAGGGTTGAAAGTTAAGTGTAACCTATCTAAATATCAGAAATTGAATTTTGGGCAGTGCAGAAACGAGGGCTTCGCCCACAAATAATCAATAAAATCGTTAATATGAATGATAATTGCTTAAAATTTGAAAGTGAATAGTTAAGTGTAATACATTAAAATATCAGAAATTAAATATTGCCCAATACAAGAGGCAGGCTACGCCCGCAAATTGATAAAATCGTTAATATTAAAGATAATTGCATAAAAATCTGAGGGTGAATAGTTAAGTATTACCTATCTAATTATCAGAAATTAAATTTTGGGCAGTATAGAAACGCAGGCTTCGCCCGCAAATAAATAAAATCGTTAATATTAAACATAATTGCATGAAAATTTCAGTGTGAATAGTTAAGTGTCATTTATTTCAGTATCAGAAATTAAATTTTGGCCAGTACAGGAGACGGGCTACGCCCGCAAATTAATACAGTCGTTCATATTAAAGATAATTCCATAAAAATATGAAGGTTGAATAGTTAAGTGAAATATATCTAAATATCAAATTCTGGTTTTTGATATTATTTTAAGAATTAAAGCTCATTTTAAAAAAGATTCTTCAAATTAATTATAACATATTTTTTTCAAATTTTTATTTATTTTTTGCAGCAAGTTTTATTATATTTTGCATTTTTGTTTGTAAACATAAGCCTAAAGAAAAAAGGTTTTTTAAAACATAATATAAGTTTAATGTGTATGTATAATAAATACTCTTAAATTTTATATTAAAATTACGACCATGTTTGTAATACTAAAAGTCTAATATCGTGATATATTGCGATTTAGCCTGGATGATGTATCATGATGTAGAAATCCTAATATCGCCAGTCCTACCCCCCATCCCCCCAAATCTAATGCAAGTTACTTTTTAAAAAAAATTATTAGTAGTAAGATAGTCCAAAATGGTGTTTAAGATTTCTGTTTGAAAAGCAAAAGTTTGACACCATCATTTCATACAGCGTTGAATTCGGGGGTAGAACGAACATTGAATAATCTTCATTTGCATGCCTCATAACAATTTCAGATAATTTAAATATAAAATAAACAAGTTTTATTCTATGAATGAAACATATTTTAGAAAGCTTGTTTTTAAAGTCTGAGAATTGCCAATACTTTGCAATATAATAATTTTATCAATTGTAATTATAATAAAAATGTTATGTTTATATTTTTAAAACAACCTTAAATGAGAAATTATCACTCAAATTCAGCTTGTCTATTCTAAAAACATTGATCTAGTTGTGCTCAAAGAATTTTCCTGTTTTTTTTCCTTTTAAAAGGCATTTAGATGTTTTGTATAATTGTAATGAAAAGCTACAACAGGCAACATCTGAATTTTTAGTGAATACTAGAACTGTTTGTAAGGCTATCATAGGAAAATATCACATTCAACTCAAACGCAGGTGAAATGAACAGGCAACAAGTCTCTCTCAGTAGCGGTAGGAAGCGCTGAAATTCCAATGACAGTTTGGCAGGAAAAAACCAGTTTGGTGCGTTATCCTCCCACCGTCACGTGAGTGTGGGGAGGGATATGTTTGCTTCAAGAAAAGGTTACTAGTTTTCTGTCTATTTATATTAGATGTCTATGGTCTTGTCTGATGCAGGTAAAATAGGGTTACTCGTCTAACCAAAACCAAGCTGCTGATCAGGCCATATTCAGGTAAAATGGGGTTGCCTGACACAGTGCAGGGCTCTATATGGAATTAATAATATCAAATCTTTACTATTCATGTAATAGGATATTTTTTTTCATTTTAATCTCTTTTTTTTGACAGTTTAGTCCCTTTTCACCCTTTTTCAGAAGTGGTTTACCACATCTATGCCTGAAGTGTTATGTGAAATTTATTGTGCATAAGTAATTGACTAATATTGATCCAGTTTTTGTGTTGTACTTTATTTTTTACTTATGTACTTCTTTAAACTGTATGTTCGTTTCATGTTAATCTTTTATATAATTTCAGTGTCTTTGGTGGTCATAATGTGTGAATTGACTGGAAGTGTAAATTATATTGTACCACTTATGGCTGCTGTCATGGCTAGTAAATGGGTTGGTGATGCTTTAGGAAAAGAAGGAATGTATCCTTTTTATAAATGTTGCTGATAAAAATTACAGTTTTTCATTCAGAATAAAACAATGAAAGATGAACATAAAAATAAGTAACTCAAAATTATTATTTTAGGCTTGATTTTTCTTCCAAGATGCTATCGTAGTATGAAATAGTTGTTTCAGTAATACAAGTAATATGCCTTTTTGCATTTTTAAGTATTTTAACGCCATTTTTTTTTATTTTAACATTTTCTGTCTTTTTTAAGATTAAAGTATTCATTTTTTAAGGATTAGATATTATACTGAATTATAGAAAACAAAGATAACCAGAGGAACTTTCTTTTGTATAAGGGCTTGCCTTATTACTTTAGTGTAATGCATTTTATTAGTGTTTACTACCTAAATGGGAAAATATAAAAACTTGCTAAAAATCTAATTGGTGAACAACTTGGTTATACTTTCTATGTAACTTTTTTTTTCCTTTTTAAGAATTCATTGTTTTGAAATTTTCTGAAATTAAGTTATTTTTTTAATTTACTAATGAAAAAATGATTTAAAATTGAACTAACTCTATTGTATTTTCTTCTGAGTTTTATTTTCAGGCCCCACAGCCTCTAAAAACATGCTACTTTGCTCTATTTTAAAAAAAATTGAATAATATTATCACAAATAGTGATGATCTTCTGTAATCAGGTTGCCATTCATTTCCCTTTGACTAGGGTATTTTTTCAGTTCCCTTGGCTGCATCCACTGCTGTTACAACAGCCGGCGGCTGTTTTCATGATTGATAAGTAAAATCAATTACACATTTGAAAATCAGTTTGTTTAAAATTGTTAAGTAAAAAATGTTGCTTCTTCTCAGACTTTTATAATGACGTTATGGACAATATTCTTCCTTTGGGTTCGAAGCTACAAAAATTCATCTGCTTGTGAATAACATTTTGAACCATGTCATTGAAAAAGAATTAGGAAATTTTCCTGACACGAGTCTCTAGCATTTTTCTTATGCCTTCAGTTCAACTGATTAATCCTAATCTTAAGTTCTTTAAGTACTTCTAATTTAACAGTTTATTCATTTTGAGTTACTTAAATTCCAGTTTACATATTATGGTTATTTTTCGTTTTGATATTTAAATATAGTTTTTATTTAATATATCATTGTTATTTTACTTACGGTCGTGGCTGTGCAGACTTTATTAATCTTCCAGGTGTATGTACTTCATCTTTTGCACATATTAAAGTTCACAGCAATAAATCTCTATTTACGAGTACTTTTTACAGACTTTCTATTTACTACTATTTACTCATATTTTTTAGAGACTCTCTATTTACTACTATTTACTCGTACTTTTTAGAGACTTTCTATCACTGTGTATGATCTAGAATATCATGTTGAATCCAGGAGATTACAGCGACTGATGATACATGGAATGCTCGTTTGTCTTGCCTGCATTCTCTCTCTCTCTCTCTCTCTCTCTCTCTCTCATGACAGATTGTCACTAGTTCGTGCTTCCTGGATCTTTCGAGATACCGGAAGTGATGTTTGGGCATCAGGGATTTGGTGCTGTGTGTTAGGTGGTTTCCCGTGGAGACATATTTACACGGCCATCTGTTATAGGTTCATTAGCTTCAACAATTTGTTTCAGTCGTGTGTGGCAAAGTAATACTGACTTGATATGTTGCTGATTAGTATCCAGTGAAGGGATGTGTGTTAGTGATGTCTTTTCGTGCTATTACAAATTAGTTTTAAGAATGTTGTGATAAGTTTTAGTTCTTCATTTCGAAGTGATGTTTTAGTGTAAAGAAGTATTTTAATATACAATCTTATGCAAGTTGCCAGATGGAGATGTTATCCCCTAAAGATAAATGTTAAATTTAAAGGCATTTTATTCTTGTTGGTTAAGACATTATCTTTTCCAGAATAGCAAGAAGTGGCTTTTAATGCTCCATTGTAAAAGAAAGTTTGCAGCTTTCAACATGTTCAATGTGTTTTTCTTTTTTCTTCTGTTACAATGGTTTTGTTTTCTCATAGATTTTTTTTTCCCTCTTGAGAATCAGGTGTTTCTGTAACATACTGTATAGGTGAACTTTGTTTTTGAGTTTTCTGAATACAGTTTCATTATCAGACATGTTTAATAAGGAAAGTTGTGCTGGATATTCTTATAAATAGGTCTGTGTTTGGGAAAGAAATGGAATACGAGAGCTTTTTAATAAGTTTGCATTTTTCCTTTATTTCCAGATTTATTAATGGATTGATTTTTTAGAAGTTGATTTAAGTTCAGTTTATTTAAAGTTAAATTAAAGCCATAATAATTTCAAGTTAAAGTTAACTAAAGTCTGTGTATTTAAAGTTAATTATAATTAAAGTTAAATTGGGTTATTAGATTGAATTAAAGTTAAAGTAAGTTCAAATTAAAACCTTTTAAAAATTGAAGTTAATTGAAGTAATTATGTATATTTACTTTATATCTCTGATCTCTGCTTTTGAACTGTTTTCCATTGGTGCTCCAGTTCATGTAAATGATAACATGTTGATACAGCAGTAAAAGGTTTTTCTGTGCAATGTGTCAAATGAAGACTTATGTCACATGTTAGAAATTCCTTCTTGTTTTTGTTTTAAATAGTTTTTAACCTTTTTGTTATGATTTAAAGTTTTACTCTTATTTTATTCAGTATTTTAATATTTAACTTCAATTTATTCATCCATTTAATTTAAACTCATTAAATTCATTTAAATTAATTAAGCTAAGTTTCATTTTTGCATTTTAAATCAAACATTCTTTTTTAATTGTTTACTTTTGGTGAGAGTATAATTTAATTTCAGAATCTTTCCATTACATATGTTTTAGGATATTCATTTCAAATTTAATTTACATTTTATTCACTTTGCAATATTAATTAAACTTCATTTCAAATTATCTAAAATAAAAATATTTCTGACTTACTTTTTCTAACTTTTAAATAATATCAATTTTTCTTAAATAACAGACAGTATAAAATTAATAATTATTCCAAAATATAGCGTATTTCTTTTTTAATAATAATTATAAAAAAATGGTTTATCGCTAATTTTATTCTTTTCAGAAAGTTCAAATTCACTGATTTTGATCAATGCAAAATCTTTCAGAATCGCAAAACTTTTCCAAATATCGTTTCAAAATTTCTAAGTCCAATAATCATTTTTCAAAATTACTTAAATTAAATATTTTTACTTTCAAAACATATCTGGTGGAAAGAACTTTTTAATTTAATTAGATTGCTAGAATTTCATTTATTTTCATCCATAAGTTTGGCAGTTATCGATTTTTAATTACTTTCGTTTATTTTGTTTTGAAGTTCGTCGAGATTCGCTAGGAGACGCCATTGACACAATTTTCTGATGCTTCAAGTAAACAAGAATTCCCGCGTATTTCCGCAAGGTCGTTTTGGTAGCACTCCAAGGTCGCGATCGAATGTTCTAAATACTATTTTAGATGCTGTTGCTAGGGGTAGATGTGTCAGTGAGAATTCTAGCTGTAACTTTGACTACGGTCTGTTGGGGCTTGTTCAGTAACATTCATCCGGTTCCTATTTTCTCATTGGTTATTCCGTAACCGCCGGAAAGTTTTACCTGAGTGGTAAACTGTAAAGACTTTGGGAGTCTTCTAAAAAAATCTACAAGATGTAGCAAGGCAGAAAATCTTGTTCTCCGGGCTTGAGCCATTGTTGGCGAGAGTCAGGAATGATGAATAACAATAGAGTGCGGAGTTCTAATAATTCATTATAAATAATATCTTATAATTTTGAATAAAATAAATAATTTAATAATAATGTAATCTAAAATATACCGGATATGTCATTGTAATAATGACTTACTAGAGTTATAGAAGTTTGATACTACTTCCTCTGTGAATTACATTTTGGCTTTCATCTCAAGATGTCCGTTTTTAGTGATGAATCAGCATTTCTTCTTCATCAATTTTCATTCTCCTGTCAAGATGTTCACATACCGTCAATAGTAAGATTATTGGATTAATTCTTCATCCTTCTGTATTCGAGATGCATTTCGTATTTAGTGTATGGTTTTCTTCACCTTACTGATGGAGCGTTTCTTTAGTTCACAAATGATGTACTACAGCCATATCTTCCTAAACATAAATAATAACTCTGAACTTCGAATATCCAGATCGGCTAAAATGAACTTACTTCGATAATAACTTTTAACTTTGAATATCTCGATCTGTTAAGATGAACTTACTTCAACAATAACTCTTAACTTTAAATATCCTGATTTGATAAGATGAACTTACTTCGATCTCTATAATAATATACCATACTCTAAATCTGAATCGGACCATGGATTTTTATGACTCACTTTATTACATACATGGAGAGTTAATTACTTTGTATAGAGTAGATATAATAGAATAAAATGTTGTAATAATGAATAATAGAGATTTCTCTTGATGTTGACAACTAGGAATGTAGTATAAATTTTACAATCTTGTATTTTCATAATTCAATAATATTGTTAAAAGGAAGCACAATCAGTAATGTTGTAATAATGATATCACGTTTGAAGTTATTAAGTGTTTTATTTAATTTGGTGCACTATTCTGCAAATAAATATCTATTTAGCTTCATTTGGGTGAGTTTTGTCTTTTCTTTTTATTTATAATATTATTTATTAATTTCATATATAAGATATGTTATCAAACTTATAATTTTTACTTAAACTTTAATTTTTATGACTTCGCTTCGTGTACTACCACTATCGTTCACGCCTATAATGGTGTTTGGGGAAAATGTTGAATATATGTTTTGTCTAAATTTTTAGGTTTTCAGAATCACTCCGGTGCGAGTCTCTAGTGATTCACCCTTTATTAATTTTTCCTTTTATATTCATCACGATCCTCAGATACCGTTATACTTTTATTCTTCTTTTTATTTAAATCTGTTAAATAAAGTTCTTACAGTGATTCTCTATCCAAATACAGAGCTCTTTTTCTATGCCTGGCCAATGCGCCTCAGGCCTCCGACATTGTGCACTATTTTGACATTTCCTTCAGCACAAACTCTTGCTTCTGTCACTCTATTTCTTTTTCCGTCCACATTTAGTTCTCTAGCAGCATTACGATTACCGTTAATTTTTGCAAATTTGATAGCATTAGTTTGAATTTTGCTGTATAACTATGATGCTTACAGCTCATACTAGAAAACATCTTTAAAAAAAAAAACTTATATTGTTAAAATCAAATTAAAATAATAGCATGAGATACTCTTTGATCATGAATTGCAATGTGCATTACCATGTGCACGCGCACAGTATATTGAAAGTTTAAGATTAGTCGAGCTGTTTCCAAATGTGAGTATACATATTTTTTTTATGCTGAAAAAAAATTAAGAACATAGATTAAAATAGATTCCCGTAGTTAGGATTCAGCGCCGATGAGGAGTGAAGGAGGGAGAAAATGGGAGGAGTTATTCCTTATATGGCATGCAAGATGCTCTGAGGCGAACTCCAGGAGAGTCATTGTGATTGAATGCAATGCCCGGTCAAAGTGCAATTTTCTGCTCATGAAAATTAAATCATTTGTAAACCCGCTGATACATTTCTGCCATGTGAGACATTTTTTTTTTCTTTTCACAAATACAACATAAGATCGTGTGTTTTTTTGTTTTTTTTTAACCAGATTTCCAAATTTTTAAATAAAGTCGACTGTACATTTGGTTCTATTTACAAGCCGCACCTAGTTATTAGCTGCATTTTTGTTTTCAAAACAGAAAAAGCTAGTTTAACGCCGTGGCGTTATTCCCAGAAAATACAGTACTTTTAAAAAGCAGGGGTGCAGAAAATGTCCAATCTGGAGATCTAGGATCGGGGGAAATTTTGAGAAAAAATATACGATATATTTTGATTTTAACAGGGAATTACATAATTCTCTACGATAGAAAAAAAATCCGTATAGCGACTTTCCCAAAATCGATCTCAGAATAATATGTACCGTATATATACTCGCGTATAAGGCGAGAAATTTTGGAAAAATAATCTGCTTCAAAGTGGTGGTGGGTTTCAACTTATACGCGAGACAAAAAAGTCGACATTTTTTTTTTCAGGATAGAAAAACGCAGACGTTCCAGAGTAATTAACGCAATTGCGATCCTCCGAATTTCTCTTTTTCTAATGAATTATCTTAGAAGCAAAAAATTTAAGTACATTTTTTATCTGGTATAATATTCTGACATTAAAAAATCGGACACAAGATTTAAAATCCAACCTGAAACCTAAAAAAATTAAAATCAACCTGATCCACAGCAAAAAATTAGAGCCAATCGAACCAACAGATCGGGTAAGGGTAAAAACGTATTACCCGATCCGATACAGGGCTCTAATGGGAAGGATCGATTTTTAAAACATCCATGTGCATTCACATTTATCCATAAAAATCCACATATATTTTATACTGCATAATTTTGCATGGATAGTCTCTACATATTGCATAGTTTGCAGTAGTAGCGGAAAAACGGCCATAAATTAAACACTTTTAAGTATTTAATAGGATAATATTAAAGGATTTTACAAACTGCAAATAGAAGAAACAAAGAAATTTTAAAAAATGGTAATACTTTATTAATTGTATTTAAAAAAAAAAAACTTTTCTGCTATATTTTTAGCAGTTGTAATAGACTTGATATAAATGAAATGAAACATCAAAATCTCTTGTTTTTCTATCAAATCCAGAACTCATGAATCACTCTGCTACGTTGCGTTAGTTGGCCGTGACTTTTGGATATTCCTCACAGCCACTAGCAGTTTCTGTTTGCACTTTCTCTCTTTGCCTGCTATCAGCATTTCGGACTAGTATTTTTTCCCCCAAATTCTAAAACACCGAGAAATTAAAATATTTTTATTAAAATTTCACATTTAACTTAATACAGATAGTAAAGTACGTATCTCAAAAATCACCAAGATCGGGAAAAAAACTTTCAGAGATATTTAAAAAAAATGCACAGAGCAGGTTACATTTATTTATATTTTTCTCTTCCTTGATTAATTGTAAAAAGAGGAGCGTATTAGGTTTTGTTTTATTAGAGTTTAGTTTTTCTAAATTCTAAAATCCTAATAAATTAAAATAGCTTTCTTTGGAAAATTTAGCATCTGATAAGGATAAAAAAAAAAGTGTAACCGGCAAAAACCTAAATTGGAGATACACATCCATAAATATTATTATTATTTTTTTTTTTTTTTTTTTTTTCCCATTCATTTCTTTCAGCATTATTTTTTCCTGACCGAAATATGGTTTAACATTTTGTTTTTGTTTTAAGGTGGTTCTCAAATCATCTGCTAAACAACGCAAAACTTTTCTGACACAATTTCTGACTCATTTTTAAACGCAAAGGCTTAAAATTGGCAGACCTGAGTATTAAAACGATTTGGAATCGAAATGAGTTTTTCATTTTTTGATAAATAAATTACTTATCGAGTTATAAGCGATTCGGGACGTTTGTTCCTTTTCTCACACAAGCTTCGGTAATTTGGTTCAAAACGTCGACTTTGACACTGTTTTCAGAAATATCATCTGCCTTTACAAAAAAAAAAAAAAAAAATGTAAAAAGAGTTTAGATTATGAAATTTCTGAATAACAACACCTGCCCATTTTATGCGTTTCTGAACAAAAATGAATTGAAAAATGTGTCTGAAAGTGGTCCCTTTTGATTTGAGAACACCCTTAACGATTAAATTTTGAAGATTGATTTTTCGATTTTCTTTTCTTTTAACTCGTTATTACTTTTAAGTTTGTGGATAAAGACTCGTTATTATCATTTGGTAATAAAAGGAATAAAAACTTAATGAAAATCTTGAGTGTGTTACTTTTAAAAAAAAAATGAAAATAATAATAGTAAGGTCGATGTTATTTTCATTTGCTGGTAAATTGGATAAATTGAAATGCCTTTGGTTAAATAATTAGCTACATTTATTACACACTAATATGAAGTAGAAAGTAGAATTTCTAAATTGTCAAATGCACCCTTTGGAGCTTTAGGAAGAGAGGAGGGGGGGGGGAGGCAGCAGCTACATTGGCTGAGAACTGTGTTGGAAACTTTTGGTTTTAGATTTCTCCTTGATACTCTTTCTCGGCTTTCCAGCGCAGAGTTGTGGTTGCGGTAAAAGAAGAAATGGTCGGTAGGAGGACTTCGCGTCGTCAATGTTTCTAATTATTTCAGAATGAAAGTATAGAATGTCAACATTTAAAAGCAAAGAAGTTAAGTGTGCGCATTGTAGTTGGTGTGGTAGGCGCGATAAACTAGCTTCTCATACATCCTGTAAACATGAGGCTGAACAGCCTAGAGAAAAAAATCAAGCAAGCCTTCTATCAGTATTATTTGGTACTGAAAATACTGATCCTAGTTCTAAAAGACCTTTGAATGATGGGAAAATTCAACCTGATGAACAATGTAATAAATTATTAAAAGTTGAATTGGAACATAGGCCTACTGTTGAACCTTTACCTAGTACTTCTCAAAATAATGATTTTGTTCAAATTGATAATGATACAAATATTAATAATCAATTATCATCAATAAATCAGGCAATATTATCCCTAAACGAAAAAGTTAATGAAATTTTAGAGAAAAATCGAACAAAACCTTCAGAGCAAGAATTATCGTACACCAGGGCCAGTTCTTCTCTAACTACTCCAGAAATAGAGGAGTTTGAAGCGAAACTCAAACTTATAAGAGTTAGCAGATCAGTAACACAAATATGTAGTCTCATGCCATGCCTTCTTGAAGAAGCAGGAATGATCAAGTGCATTCCATGCATTACAAATTATAAAAATGTGCCTAAAGACACAACAGTTTTGAAAACTGGTTCATTTGGTCAGTTTTCCTTACCTGAAAAACAACAATTAATTCCGGAAAATCAGAGCAAAAAGTTTGAAAATTTCAAAGGCCATTTAATTGACCATCTGAAATCTAGTGCTCATAAATGGTGTTGTAACTTTAGCGAAGCATTAAAATTAAAGAAAAGGAAATCAATAAAGAACATGAGAAGATTGGTCTGAGAGTAGGCAGGACAGCTTACACTGCTATTAAAGAAGGTAAGGGTAGCAAGTGTTTTGAAAGGCTATTAAGCCTAAATGAATTAAACAATGTAGATATTGGTGAACTGAACCATTCCAGGGAATTTTTTAGAGAATTCAGAAAACATTTTTTTAACTATGAAATCAAAAATTATAGATTTTTTAAGTATTGAAAATCCTGTAACTAATCAGCTGCCCTTAGTTTCTATTGCAGCGGATAAAATAACAAAACTACATAGAACATTTTAAATTACTTGTCTGATTACCATAGTGGATGGTGTTCAGACATGCATAGATATATCTCCCTGTGGAACTTTCCATAATGGTGTTGCCCTTGCAAGGAAAATCAAATATGCCTTGGACAACTTTCATATAAAACTGGAATCACAACTGAATGTCTTTTGATGGACAATATTTTGACATTTCAGTTGACAAAAAACTACACAGTTTTTGTTCAAACACTGATCATGAATTTTTCCTCCCCATATGGGATATAGCTCATAGACTACAGCTTGTTTTGAAAGATGCCCACAACGTTGAATCTTGGCTAAATAATCAGGCACAGATTGTAGGGAAAGTTATGAAAAAATATAATTGGGGAATTGGCTATGAACAATTAATTAAAATTGCTGAGGAGATACATATGGATTATTTAAATCCTAAATCATTCCAACAAACAAGATTTGTTCAAAGTGAGTTAATGGTTTACAAGTCTTTTCAAAGAGACTTCAAACGGTTTTTCACTGACCTACAACAGAAGCGCATGAATTGTATTTCTAAAGGGAACAATACTGAAGCTAAAGCTTATTCATTGGAACTAAAATTGTTCACAGATCCTGATTTTATCTACCAATTACTAGCAACAATAGATATTCTGGAATTGGTGACAGAATTCAGCTGCACTGTCCAAAATGTAAATGCATGCATATGGACAGTTTTTGATTATTTTGATATTTTACTTAACACTTTAAGTAAAATGGAAACAGAAATGAAAAATGGGAAAATATCAGAAACAAACTTTCCTTTACTGTTTGAGAAAATTGAGGGCTTGAAAAAGAACTTCTATCAAGACTGTTTATTGATTGACAATGACTGTCTCAGAAAAACAAAATTTCATTCCCAAGCACACAAAAACATCACAAAAAGTGAGTGTTTTAAATCCTCAAGAAAAAATGTTAAAAACCTCTGCTTAGTGATTATTAAACAGCTTAAACAAAGAATATGTGAACCAAAAATTGTAAAACATATGAGACAATGCTTCAGTAAACTCATTTTGAGCCCTACCCCATCTTTAGAAAAAGAATCAAATCAAGATCCCACACCACCATTGATAGAAAACTCACTGCAAGCTCTCACTGAATGGGTGAGCAAAAATAGAAAATAATTTAAATTTAATAATGAGAAAAGTATTCTTAATCAGTGGATAACTTCAAAGAAAAACATTTTAAAAACTGAATTTAATAAAAAAAAATCCAGAATTCTGAAAAGAAACCATCACTTTTAGATCAAGACAGCGGTATTATAAAAGAAGCTTTTACCAATCCTGATGTCTACACTGATGTACCAGAAATAGTTGACCTCCTTGAAAATTTGCAGTGAGTGTGTTTGTGAATCTGTTGGCTCTGTTATTGGAAATCACATTTATAATAGAAACCTAAAATCGGATAATCTCTTTCAAATAACAAAACTACATAGAACATTTTAAATTACTTGTCTGATTACCATAGTGGATGGTGTTCAGACATGCATAGATATATCTCCCTGTGGAACTTCCCATAATGGTGATGCCCTTGCAAGGAAAATCAAATATGCCTTGGACAACTTTCATATAAAACTGGAATCACAACTGAATGTCTTTTGATGGACAATATTTTGACATTTCAGTTGACAAAAAGCTACACAGTTTTTGTTCAAACACTGATCATGAATTTTTCCTCCCCATATGGGATATAGCTCATAGACTACAGCTTGTTTTGAAAGATGCCCACAACGTTGAATCTTGGCTAAATAATCAGGCACAGATTGTAGGGAAAGTTATGAAAAAATATAATTGGGGAATTGGCTATGAACAATTAATTAAAATTGCTGAGGAGATACATATGGATTATTTAAATCCTAAATCATTCCAACAAACAAGATTTGTTCAAAGTGAGTTAATGGTTTACAAGTCTTTTCAAAGAGACTTCAAACGGTTTTTCACTGACCTACAACAGTTTTTATATCGTGGAATGGACCTCCGGTGTATAAAGCTACAGAATTATTAAAAGCATCCTTAAACAGACATTTTCATGGTGGAAATTATCATTTCACTAGATTTTCTTCAAGAAACAGACTCAAGATCTACAAAACATCAAAAGTGATTGACAACATCCACAAAGACAGTGGAAGATTAAAGTTTCTCAATAATTGACAATTTATCAGAAAAGGTAATCAAAAACATTGTATTTGTTGGTTAAAACTGTACATTTATTAATAAATATTAGGCATAAGAATTAGATTAAAACGTACATGCATTAACTTAATTTACATTTCCGATAACTTGGCATATTACAAGTTGTCTATAGGTTTTTAAAGATGCGACTTGTATATTGCAAAATTTTCTGTACCTACGGTAATACAGAATTTATTTAAGCCTATAACACATCGTAAAATTTTGGGGAAATTTTCATATGGATTGGGGGAAATGTTGGGAGTAAAAACATTTTCTGCACCCCTGTTAAAAAGTATCTGTGAACTGAAAATGAAAACAAATGATAAAAGTTTTCTATTACTATTCAACATGTAAATATAAAATACTTACACAGTAAAACCTCTAAATAGCAGATACCTCAGAATTTGTCCACTATTCAGAGGTAAAAACATACACATATGCAGGTGTTGAGGATTGAAAAAGTGTTCATTAAATAGAGGTGCCAGTATGGAGGTTTTGCAGTATTATCTATTTTTTAACTTAAAATTGTGTATGAATATAAAATTTTACTTTGACAAGCTCAATATTTGTTTTCTTAACTCAGTAACAGTTATGATGCCCACATTCATTTAAATGGGTATCCATTTTTAGATAGCAAGGAAGAATTCACTCATACCACATTAGCTGCAGATGTAATGAGACCAAAGTAAGACTATCTTTAAATATAACCTTGTTTGATAATTTAAAATAATGCTGAATATATTTTGTTTTAAATTGTATATCTTTATATCCCATCTTAAATAAATTAAAAGCGTGATTCTTGGTGTATGCACGCTTAATGATTGCAGTGCATTCCAGTGACACTGTAAGCTATAATTTTAATCAAAATGTTAAAGGCATTCTGAATCTGGATAAAAGCTGAAATTTAATCTTATATTAGACTTGTATCATTATTTTGCCTGAATCTTTTCATAAATAATCGTGCATGTTCAATTTTGTAATTGATAGGTCATTTAAAAAATTTTAAAGTTTGGCCTGTCTAATGTGGTGCTCTTTAAAGTTTCTCTTGGTTCCCCTTCAAAGGTTTACTGTGTTACATTTTTTTTTTTTTAAATAAAAATCCATTTTTAAAGATGCTTTGATTTGAAATAATTAAAGTTAACATGCTTTTTATTATAGGCAGCATTAATTCTTTTTCTCCATCCTTTGGGAAAATTTTGAAAAAATACCTTCCTCAAATTTAAAAAAAATAAATAAATAAATAAAATGTCACATATTGTTATGATTTAAAATTTTATTCTTAATTTATTCAATATTTTAACATTTAACTTTAATTTATTCATCCAGGTAAATAAACTCATTAAATTCATTTAAATTAATTAAGCTAAATTTCGTTATTTCATTTTAAATCAAACATTCCTTTTAAAACTGTTTACTTTTGGTGAGAGTATAATTTAATTAAGAATCTTTCCATTACATATGTTTTAGGATATTATTTAAAATTTAATTTACAATTTATTCACTTTACAATATTAATTAAACTTAATTTCAAATTATCTAAATAGAAAAATATTTCTAACTTACTTTTTCTAACTTTTAAATAATATACATCATAATAACAAACAGTCTAAAATAAATAATTATTCTAAAATATAGTGTATTTCCTTTTCAATAATATTTATTAAAAATGGTTAATCGCTAATTTTATTCTTTTCGGAAAGTCAGATTCACTGATTTTGATTAATGCAAAATCTTTTTCAGAATCGCGAACTTTTTTCATATATCGTTTCAAAATTTCTAAGTACAATAATTACTTTTTCAAAATTCCTTAAATTAAATATTTTTACTTTCAAAACATATCTATTGGAAAGAACTTTTTATTTTATTTCGATTGCTAAAATTTCGTTTATTTTCATCCATAAGTTTAGCAGTTATCAATTTTTAATTACTTTCTTTTATTTTGGTTTGAAGTTGGTGGATATTCGCTGAGAGCGGCCATTAAAAAATTTTCAGATGTTTCGTGTAAACAACTAAGCGTTATTTCCATTTCCCGCGCATTTTTATCTGTGTCAGTGACTCGCGATAGGCAAGGTCATTGTCAAGCCGATTCAAGGTGACTGATCGAAACTCCCAGAACATTTTTAATGACGTGTCGTCAGGGGTGCGATACAGTTAAAATTTAACTTTGACTGTGTGGGTGAGCTTCTACAAAAACTCCGTCAGGTGGTGTCACGCGCGCGACAGTTAATTTAGGAACCGTTGGGAAATGCTGTTATCTGATTGGCGGAAATTTCAAATCTTGAGTGTTCTACCGTACTTTGAGAATTCGGGAGATAATCACTTCACCAGACTTTCTTGACTTGGGAACAACAACAACTTTTTAGGCTGTCGGGCCTCGGGCCTGGCAGAAGTTCAGGATTTTCCGGCAATTGAAGCGGTCTGAATGTAATGAGATAACTGAGGAACTTCAGTCTGATCAAGAATTTTTGTCAGAGGACTCAGCAGCGATTGTTAATATGCAGGCTTCCAGGGAAAAAATATTCGTTCAACTTTTTTAGATGCGATGCCGTACTTGTAAAATAACTACAGTTTCTCAACTCTACTATATTTTCAACGTCTCAAATGATATGTCATCGCTTATTTTTTAGAGAAATATCACCAACGTATGAAACTTCAAGCACCACCAGCCTATTTACAGAATACCTATATCATTATGTGTCATCTAGACCAGATGTCAGGTTTTTGTTTTTCTGCAATGATTTCAAGAAAGTGTGAATAATCACTCTCTACCGTTTTCCAGTTCAGTCAGCGCACTTTTCGTCGTTTGAGATCTTCCTTTTGCCAATGGTAGCATCATAACTTCAAACTTAAACGATTTACGAACAATAGTTGCTAATTTTCCGACTCAGCCATAATTTTAACAGACAATTTCAACCTTCATAAACATTCCTATAATTTTAACAGACAATATCAATCTTCATAAACATTCCTATTGCAGCAATATTAAAATTAGATCTAAAGACAATTTTCTTATTTAAATGTATAGCATTATAATTTAATTTTCTTAAGCTGAACATTTTACTTTACGCATTTATGATATATTTAAATGTCTTCATAAGTGGTTATTTTGTAAAAAGTATGGTGAAGCAGAAGATTGTGAAATATATATAAGTATGGTTGTCTTTTGTTTTAAGTGCACGATTTGAATTTGAATAAACTACAGTGTGGCATCTATTTGGTGAGTTATTTGTTTTTCCTTTTTACATTTCACTGGATACAGAATTTAGATGGATCAACTTCTGAGAGAATGATTATAAATATTAAATCTTACAATTAAGCTTTTAATTTAAATTCTACAATTCCAACATTTAATTTTAACTTTTCTATACAACGCAATGTCACTACCTCTTGAGTTCACACCATATGGAGAGATTTTGGGATAGTTGATTTATATCCTTTTCTAAATCGAATTTTTAGGTTTGGATTCAATCGGAATATTTTTCGAGTGAATCATCATTTCATTAACTTTTCCGGTATAAATTCTACGATCCCTAAATCTTGCTATACATATGATTTATTTTTTTTCTGCAATCAATCTTTCAAGCAATCTGTTGATTGTAAATACCATATAAGCATAGCTGACAGCCATCTGGAGTAGTGCATCAATTTGACCAAGTCAAATAAATGTTTTAGACCAGAAATTTTATTTAATAAAATGTATTTTTTTTTATAATACATAGTTGATTTCTTTTATTAAATGAATTTCTTGTTTAAGTCTAGCTTATTTGAATTGGTTAATTTCAAACAGTGCTCTGGGTGGTTGGCAGATATGCATGTACCACTACAATAGGGAGATAATTTTGCTGCATATTTCCAGTCATGTAAATAATGGCACCCCTCCATTGCTTGTTACCATGTAAGGTGCATAGTTGTCTATTCAAAGGTTAGAGAGGCCTGTAGTTTGGTATAGTTTGATGTATGAAATATATATATATATATATACACACACACAGTGATGCCATTGGGCTTGAAATCCTGGGTTTTGGGACCCAGACACTTTCAAAGAAGTGTGTCCTTTTTCATCAAAAGCGAGTCCTCCTTTTAGAAAAGTCATGTTTGATGTATTTAATAGTAAATATGTCTCTTTTACATTCATTCAATGTAAAAATTATGCATCCTGAAGGAGCCATCACAATTTGTTTTATGCATCGCTTATCAATTTTTTTTCTTAAATGATGCAACATAGCACATCTGCAGCATCACTATATATATATATATATATATATATATATATATTGTAATCTGGTAATTTATTAACTAATGATTAAACATTAAAAAAAAAAATGATGTTTAAAAAAATTAATTTAGCTTGCTAGAAATAATTTGGATGAACTGATTAGTTTAGTCTTCATTTCTTTTACTGAACATTTGCCAAAATGACACTGTTTTAAGAAATTCTCAAAGAAGGAAGGATCTCACTAAAGATATGTGTACTTACTTATCCAGTAACCCTTTTGTTGAACATATGATAGATAACCGTACAAAGAGCTCGAGCTCGGGGAATCTGTTTGTTCAGCTTCTACAAATTCATGACAAAGCTGAGTGAAAATGTTTGTATGTTGTCTGTTTATTTTTTCTGATATAGCCATTACATTTATGGTATGTACTAACTACTTGGTTGAGAATGTCCATTACCCATGCATTGTTACTGGTTTCAAATGTGTTAAAAAATAGCATTGATTTTGCAGATTTTTTTTCTTTCTTTCTTTTGTAGGAGGAATGAAGGACCTCTTTGTGTCATCACTCAAGATAGTATGACTGTGGATAACATTGGTATGTATTTCAAATACAGTTCTTGTTTACTGTTTTTGTTCTTTTTAATAAGTGTTGGGGTCGGAAAATACTAATTGCCTGAAATTACCAGATTTAAATTTTCACTCATATCTAAATTGTTCTTCTGATCAAATATATAAATAAGTATTAGTCAGTTCGGGTTTTAAAAATTATAAGTTATTGTTTGTGGCTTTTGTTTTCTTTAAGATTAAGTATATCATTTATTAGTTATGTATGAGATTATATTATGCTAATATTATAATTTTATGTTATTATGTAATTTTAAAATGGGAGGATTGAACTTTGTGCTGTTATATTAAGAAATAAATGGACAACACGATAAAAGCACAAATGAAAATATGTATGTAGAAAACGCAGTCAGCTGCTTTGGTATGATATGTATGCCCTTTTCTACATATTTATTTTCCTTTGTGCTCTTATCACGTTGTCCATTTATTTCTTAATAATTTATAATCCGTTTTAGTTTTTAGTGGGCTTATTTGCAAATTAGCAAATGTTATATAAAATTTCCATTAGGTTTTGATGTCTGATAATAATCTGTATTAATGTGGAGGATTGTATTAAGTAAATAACCTACAGTATTTATAACCTAAGCTTACTATCAAAGAAAATAGCCCAAAACATTATTTATTTTATGCCTGTAACTGTTATATAACCAATTAACAATCAAAAAGTACGGTAAGATTTTTTTTTTTTTTTTTCTGTTAAAAACTTCTTTCTTACAGCATGAATCATTTTTTCTTTTTCTTTCTTTTGGTGATAGGGCAGAATTTTGGTAGTATTAAACTGAATAGGTGCATTTTTTGTTTTTTACTTTTTGTTAACAGACATTGGATTGCAAGTTTAAATAATTAATATTTGCTTAAAAAAGTTAAAGAAGTCTTTTAATACAATCACTAAGTTTAACAAAACAACTTTTTAATGCATATTGTTTTCTATTTCGTAGTATTTAATGTTCCATAATTTAGATACTAACATATTTATGATTTGAAAAAGCAATGTTTTTTATCATTTTTATTTTTTGTTATAGAAACATTATTGAACACTACTGATCATAATGGTTTCCCAGTTGTAGTCTCATCCGAATCTCCATATCTAGTAGGTTTTGTTCTACGGCGAGATTTAAGTTTAGCAATTGGTAAGTAAACGTTGATAGACTGTGTGTAGTTTATATCTTTCATTTATTTATTTTTAATAGTGAAAAGTGATTCCAAATAACTTATAAAAGTTTTAGACAAAAAGAGTTATGTTATTTTTAGTTTGCAATATTTAAATTTTGTGTGCATACTTAAATTATCCTGCTTTTAATTTTTATCCCAGCTAATGCGAAAAGAACGCAAGAGGGTGTAGTTGGGAAATCTAAAGTGATATTTACAGAACAAGTCCCTACACCATGGAATGGACCTCCCCCCGTCAAACTTAGAAAAATATTGGATTTGGTAATAAAATGTTATATATTTGTTTCATTGTAATATATTTGTGTCTGCATTTTTGTCTGCATAAAATTCTTGTTCATGATCTATTTTTTATTTATTGGAAAAATAAATTAGTTTCGGGTAGTTATGTAATGACTTCCTTCATCAGGCAAATAAATTGTTGTACTTTTAATGAGGTTTAAAAAAAAATCATTCTTTATTTTCAACAGTATTGTTAATTTTGTGTTAATACTTTGAATTGCTGTTATTGCATATCTTCCATTCAACATTATTCTTAATATGTAGTGTTCTTATTAGAGTTATTCTTAATATGTAACATTCTCTAATAAAAAATTGTGTCGAATTGATTGCGTTATTATTATTTTTTTTATGTTGTACAGATAACGATGAATATGTGTGCATAAATTGTTTATTTTTTCTTCAAAAATGTGCTTATAAAGTGATTGCAGGTGCTTATTTTTAGAACTAAAATGTTGCTACTCAGATTGTCTTCTTAAAAACACCCAAAGAAAATAAGAAAAGCACAATAGATTTTTAAAGAATTCAGTCTTTCTTTATCAAGCACGATTAAGAAAAATATAGCTCCTACTCACAGAAAACATGTCTTTTTGTCCCTGATAAATAGAGACAGTTTTTTTTTTTTTTTTAATAAATTCTTTTTTGTTTATTTACCCCATTCTTTGTTATAAATTTTATTTATTCAACATATGTCTTGTTTCTACTCAATTTTCTGAATATTTCTTTACCCAGTAATGCCAGTAATTTGTTGAAAAATGTAGAGTATAAATGTGCACAGTCAGTTCTTTGAAGTGTATTTGGGACTGAAGGTTTGGCAAAATATTGATTTTAGTGAATCATTTAGATCAGCATTTCTTAAACTGTGGTCCGCGGACCCCTGGGGGTTCGCGAGCTTACAGCAGGGGGTCCTCAAGTCCAATGTTGAATGCAGATTATTTTCTGCGGGAGGAATTTCTATAGTTCCGAAGGAGGAGGGATTTGAAACACTAGCACTTCTAGTCTAGATCATTAAGAAGCATAAAACCCCAAATCTGCCGGCGGAGACATTTCAGTGCTCCGGAGGTGGAATATGTGTGAAAATATTAAGAACCGATTGACTGAACGTGTACATAATCAGTCCTTTTTTCGCATTGCCAACTAAATGATTGTTTAGACATTTCTAATACTGTAAGTTTGATAATTTCCGTTCATTATGAATTTGGTGGTAAGATATGTGACGATTTTGTGTTTTCCAAATCCTTTCCAACTCACATAACAAGTACAATGCTATTCACATGATTAAACGGTTTCATACAAGTAACAGAATTAAACTCTTCAAGATGTGTCAGAATAAGTACAGATGAGGCTCGAGCTATGGTGTGAAACTTTTAATGATTCGCTCAGCTTAGTTAAAGTAACGCACCACATGTAGTTTAGGATACGCTCTTAACTGTGAGTCACTGGTTGCTAAAAAATGCCTGAAGATATGAAGACTGCGTTCAACGAAATTGCTTCAGAAGTAAATTATATCAAGGTTCATCCATTGAATTCAGGACTTTTTCTTAAATAATGTGCGAAGAAATCGGAATCAATACAAATAGATACTTTTGCATATAGAATATAGGTTGCTGCCACCAGGGTTAAATTGCATTTTTGCACTGCGTCATGAGGTAAGACTGCTTTAATTGACTCCAAATTCCATTTGAAAGATCGGTTCAATGATTTCTCCTGGCTTGTCAAGTCGTTGTATTTGACAGTTTTTTTTTTTTTTTTTTTTCTGAATGAACTGAATTTAAGCTTACAAGGAACTTTGGTACACATTTTCAAAATCCAGAACTAAATAGAATCAATAACAACGAAAAAATTCAGAATAAATAATCTTAAAAATAATATTTGAATAATTCCCAACATTATTTGATTTCTTATAAACATCTGTCGACCCAATATCCCCTGATATTATCGAAAATTGTGTTATACTCCTGAAGCACTTGAAAGAATCTTTAGACTTTATTTTCCTCCCTCAAAGTCAGAAAATTAGTGGATGAGGAATCTATTTCATTTCCAAGAAATTAGTGAAATCAAAACCTTGATATGGGGCAGGAACAAGTTGCAGAATTATCGTGTGTGGTTCAATGACAATTGCTTTCAAGCTATTAATCAATTACTTCCATTCTGCACAACATATTTGCGTGAATAGACTTTCTTCACCCTCGTGCACATGAAAATAACTGTAGAATTTGACGGAATTTCAAACCAGACTTACTTAAACACTGAACGAGATACTGCGCATCTAGTAATAAAAGAAAAGCAGCATACATCTCATAGCAAATAGTAGTATGTATATTTATTTTAACTGTTTAAAATGTATATTATAATAATTTTTTTATTAATGCAGCTGATTTTTCTAACACCGTTAACTAAATATAGAATATGTCTAATGAAATCCAAATAAGGTGTATACATTTAAATAATTTCGTATCGTATATTAAGGAAAAAAATTGTTGGGGGTCCCCGAAATGCATATCACATCAAAAGGGGTCCGCGAGCTCACAAAGTTTAAGAAACGCTGATTTAGATCATTGTTTTATTTACATATTTTTTTCTCTTTAGTATGACTAAAAATAGCTGCAATTATTTGAAAATTAAAATGCAAAACTTAAATGTAGTGAAAGAGTAGCTAAATATTTCTAAATGTGTTTCAAACAAAATTATATACATATTCAAATTTCATTGGTTAACTTTTAAGCATTGGCGCATTAATAGTTTTTGTAATTTTTTTTTTATTTATGTGTGTCTATGTATTCTAAGAATTATTTTCTTTAGTTATGAGATAAAGATGCAAATGGAACCATCTGCAGATGTCTTGAGTGCAAGAATTTTCAAAATAAGCCCTTAGTTAGGACTAATTTAGTTATTAATACAATGTACTTTTCCAGCCATCTAATATTTTAATTAATGCATAGCTTAAAACTGCAACAGCTCATTTAATATTTGCATTTGTTTTTTCCTTTTTCTTATCAGAAATTATTATTTTGATGTACAATATATAAAAAATGTAAAAATTCTCAAAATCCTTTTTTTTTTTTTTTTTTTTTGGAAATATTGATAATAGATAAATTAAACATATTGTATGTACTTAAATGTTAATTGAAATTTCCATTATTTACATCACAAAAATGTATTGTGGATTATACACTGACAATTTTCAGAGAGTTGACCAGAGAGTTATTCCATTTATAACAATTAATAACAAAAGATCTGGCAAGATAAGCATTGTAAAGTGGCCCCCAATGGTAACTTATACTGAAACCTGTGGTAAGTTATCATCTCCATATAAGAACAAATTTTTTGTATTTTAAAGCTCTGTATTTCAATGTGACTTTGAGATATAAAGTAAAATCAGTGGTCAGAAGAAGCACGCTACAAGTAGCAAAACTACAGTTTTGTGGTAGTTTGTAGCGTACTACATTTTGAAAAATGTAATGCAGTGAATAGCGTGATACAAAAAAACAATAATTTGTAGCAAACAGTGATGTTACTTCGGGGGGGGGGGGGGGGGGGGGGATTACATACCTTTCTTCTAGTCACAAGATAATAACTTGCTTCTTTTATGCAAAATTGTGTTCTGCACAACAATTTACAAATGTCTGGCAGCTCAGCTACAGCGTTTAGCACTGCTTTGTATGACATCGTGGATTTTTCCGCTTACATTAGCTGATAAATCTAAGTGCCTAAATTCAAATTAAAGAAATTAATTTCCTTGTTGGAAACACTTGTCTACTTATTCATTCCAGTTTTAACGCCATGTGTGTTTGTTTGGAATTGTTTTATTTAAAGATTTATTATTTTTCGATATTATGACAAAAAAATAATAATAATATTGAATTGATTTGGTTTATATATAATGAGTAATATGTGCTAAAGTAACAACAGAGACTAACACAAAATATTTTCTTGTATCTTAGCAAAAATGCAGTATAACGAGGGGTCATTGTATTATACTTAATCTGTGTCTTCAATTTCTAGTGTAGATTGAATCCTTTGACAAAATCAAAAAGTAGTTGTAGTTCACTATAAAAATAAAGTAGTTTTTCTGACCACTGCGTAAAATATTGGATGCAGGGGTATCTTTTTAATTTTTGATGTCTTGATGTTAGAGAGATTAAACATATGACATCTTTTTTGCTAAGGTTTTGTAGTGTATTATTTTTTTTTTTCATATTTTTTTATTAATTGCATCTATTTCAGAAATTGAAAGAAAATACTGATTTATTTTTTTTAAATAGTTTTATTAGAAATACAGTCACTGAAAAAAATATATAAACTTCATTGAAAAAAAAAAGTGATGCAACACTTAGTAAAACAATTAAGCTCTAAGTTCTTCTATCCTTTAGTATAGAACAAATATCCTTTATTCTTGTGAAAAGGAATTTTTCTTATGCAATTGATATTTTTATAAGTTAATGACAGATTATTTATATAGACAGATTATTTAATAAAAATTAAAATGAAGACTTGATATTAGTTATTACATTGTTTATATTGAAGATAATGTTTTATGTATATATCATTTAAATTAGTTATAAAATCTTAATCATTACTGTTTTCCTCGATAACCATAGGAACTTTTCCCATTAAAGACAAGTAAACTTCTTGATTTTCCTTAATTAAACAATTCTCTTCATGGGATCTTATCAGTTGTCTGTGGTCGTGTTGTATTTACATGAGTTAATGGATGATGGCAACAATCTTTCTATATGACCTGTTAAAGCAACACCTAATATACTTAAAGAAGTAAAATCAAGACACATAAACAATAAAATCATCAATATATTAAATTCCTCATGGGACCAATCAGTAGTACTCGCTGTTATTGTTGCAAATGTCAAAATGATAATCGTGCAGTAGAATGCTCTCCACATGTTGCCATTATAGTCTATTATTCATCATCTAGACACCATCTATCCAGAATTTTACATCTGTGGGAAATATTAGCAAAAATATCTGAAATGGAAAAAGGTTTCTGTGGTTATCGAAAAAACAGTGATAATGATTTTAAACTAATTTAAATGATATACGTAAAACATTCTCGTCAGTAAAAGTAATAGAATAAATAGTATCAATTCTGCATTTTATTTTTTATTCACGTCTATTGCTCCTAATAAAAATATCAATAGCTTGAGAAAAAGATTTTTTCATGAGAGTGAGAAAGACTTGCTCTTTATTAAAGAGAGGGGAGGAGGGGGGGTCATCAACTTAATTATTTTTACTAACTGTTGCACCAAATTTTTCTCAATGAAGTTTATACATACAGCATATATTTTTTCAGTGATTGTATCGCAGATAAAACTATTTAAAAAAATTAAATCATTATTTTCTATCAATTTTTGACATAGATGTAATTAATCAAAAATTATGAAAACAATATAAAATACAAAACAAAATCTTAGCAAAAAGGTGCTAATCGTTTTATTACTTTTTAACATGATTAGTTTACAGGATATTAAAATTAAAATAGTATTCCTGTCTACAATATTTTACTTTATATCTCAACATCTTGTTAAAGTATAGAGCCTAAACACACATAAGATGTGTTCGTATATTGAGGTGAAAACTTACCAAAGTTTCAGTATAGGATTTTTAAACTATATTATATTTGCCATGCTTGTACTGCTAAATCCTTTGTCATGTGATGCAGTTGATCAGTAGTTATTGCTTATTTTAACAGTTTACAAATATTAATCCTTTCATTTCTTATTATAGGCTCCAATTACTATCACAGATCAGACTCCTATGGAAACTGTCATTGATATGTTCCGAAAGTTGGGATTGCGGCAAACACTTGTTATTCATAATGGGTAAAAAAAATTTCTCGTATTATTATAAGAATTTTTAATTCCTGACTGTGCTTAGTTGATATTAGTTATTAGAAGAAATATTTGACTATTTAAAGATTAAAATTAAAATTTGGTTATGAAATATTTATATTTGAGATTTTTAAAATGAAAGATTGTTTGTGTTTCTATTTGTGACGTACACCAGAGCTTGACAAATGTGGTCGCCACTGACAACCAAGTTTTTTTTTTTTTTATCGGACGAACAACATATTTAATCTGGTGGGGTTTTTTTTTGTTCAAAATTTGACTTAAGAAATGAGCACAAACGGCATTTTTTCGCTCTCCCACTCCTACTTGTGCACGACAAACAGTGATCTTCCTCTCCTCTTGTACTTTTAATTGAAGAACCAAGTTTAAAAGGCATTTTCCATCTCATGCACAGAAAATGCTATTATTTTCTGCTCTAACCAGCTATCCTGTCACCTGATTAGAATGTGAAAGGGGGGGGGGGAGTAAAAAAAACAGTACGAAAGAGCATCAGTCAATGCATATTACATAATAACTCTTGAGTTATTTTGAAAATATAATTTGTTTTGATATTTCGCTTCACATATTGGTATTTATTTTAAAAGCACATAAAGATTCTTATTGTATATAGCCAGCTTATGTATATAAATACTTATTTTTTACAATCAATATGTTACTTGCCTACAATTTCCATTAAAAGCACATCTAACACAATGTTAAATTAAAATTATCATAAGATGTCTTATTATAGATGTTGCAAAATATTAAGTATAAGGAAATTTCAAAGATAAAACAGGTTATATAAAAGATTTAAATAAAAGTTTATTCACCAGCACCGGAGTTGATCAAAAACCTAAAAATAATTTTGTAAAAATATAACTGTATTATCCCAAAATCTCACCATATAGCCTAATTGCTAGTGGAGTCATTGCAGAAAAGGTAATTATTTTAAAAATATCTAGTTAACCTTTTAAATGTGATAGTATATATTTATTTTTATTAACTTGATAAATTAAATTAAGATCATCAACAGTAATAAAGAGGAAATAAATAACTCACCAAACTTGATGAAGCAATAAGATGAACTTTATTATCAGTGTAAACACAACATTTATATTAATCAATTTTGAAGCTTCAAAACACCTTAGAAATATGTACAATATTATCTGATATCAAACAATCAACTTTATTTATAAATATTTATTAAACATGTAGAGCCATCTTCATTTCAGATCAATAATATTAAATGTTTTATACTTCTTAAATAATCATGGAAATCTTATTTTGATTTGTATAAATTTGAGAAATAATGTGATTTTCAGTTCATTGAAGTTGAAAGTCTCTTAAATCTCTATAAAAACTTCTATAAAATGTTATTTTTTGTCTACTTAAATAAAGTTTATTTTTTTAAATAATGAATCGTAAAATTCATGAAAATTTTAGATCAGTATTGAGAAAATACTATTTAGGCTGGTCAGGAGGATACATGAAATGGTACTCGAACAACAGGAAATCTGCACGTTTCTTTAATGTTGTAACGACGACTCATGAACACGATGAAAATGGATATTGTAGAGATGACCCACAGAATTCATGCTATATCGCCATCATGTCGATTCAAACAAATCAGATGTCACAGGATTGAAAAAAATGATGAAAGATATACCAAAAATGACATCGCAATTATGTCGATTCCACTAACTCAGGTGCCACAAGACTGAAGAAATGATGGAATGTTCTTTGGACATGCCAAAAGTGACATCGCAATTTCACCACTACACAATATCTTTGATTTGGTCCAGCCAGTACAGTGACGTAAAGTGAATTTCAAGATGCTGTATCAAAATGCCGATTGTTAACAAGATTTTTTTTTATAGATTTTCCGATCCAAATATTACTTTATTTGAAACATATATTATGAAGAATAAAAACAAAGTTCAAAAGTGGGAAAAAATGGCTAAACTGCCATTCAAATATTTCTCCACCAAAAAAATTAACTGTCAGTCAAGAAAAAAATCCTGCTAGGCCCATGACCCAGCAGTATATGTAGCTAGCGCCGTTCACTCTAATCCCTACATGATGACTGAAATTTTGCAGTCGCAGCTTTTTTCAGTTGATTTTCGAAAACGAAACTTTTGTCCAATCAAACGAAAGAGCTACGACAAACCACTCCCAGATGATGTCATGACGTCAACAATTAACGTCGCGATCCCAGCCCCACCTGATGGAGTAGAAGTAGCACACCTCCAAACCTACCTTAGCAAAAACACGCTCACGGTTAAAAGTAGGCTTTCACTGGCATGACCACCTAACGAAAACACACAGAGAACGATCTAGAACGTTCTTTGGAGACCCTGACGCTGATTTTTTTTTTATCGATTTTTTAAACCAAATGTTACTTAAGTTGTATTTGAAACATTTATTATGAAGAATAAAAACAAAGTTCAAAAGTGAGAAAAAATTGCTAAACTGCCACTCAAAAATTTTTCCACCGCACAAATTAACTGTCAGTCAAGAAAAAACAGGGTTCCTACGTGACTAGAAAATATGGAAAACAGGGAATTGTCAGGGAAAATGACAAGTGCTCAAAAAGTCAGGGAAAATCTCATTTTTTCCCTAAAACCTGTAAAAGTCAGGGATTAAAAAATATATTATGTGCTATCATGTGTCAAGATTCTTCTGAGTTCTGAATTCAGTCTGCAAAAAATTCAGATTTTTTACTAGCAAGTAGTATTTTTGCTACATTCATATTTTTAACATAATGATATTTTAGCCATACTACAATTTTTTTGCTAAATAGGTGATACTTCTGCGAAAGAAATATTGAGCCATGTTAAGGTGTCTAGGATGAGATATCATGAATATGAAAAGAAAGAAAATTATAAAGCAAGCAAAAAAGAAAAGCTGTAGTTAAAATTAAATTGTTAAAAGACAAAAAATTTAAAGTTACATAACAAACTGTTTCTGAAACAACACAGACAAATGACATGGTAGTAGAAATGTAAAAAAATATTTCAATGGTTGATATGTGAAATCTACTTATATCAATAAAATGTTACTTATGAATCCATCCAAATTGTATATTTTTAATTGTTTTTCATTTTTTATATTTTAAATATCAAATGATAGATTTTTAGTTTCAATTTTATAGATTACTTTTATTTTCAGAGGTATATTTAATCATTAAGATCTAAACTATGTAACTAATATTTCTAAACTATTCTTGTTATTATTTTTTGTCAATTAATTAAAAAAAAAAAACTTGTGCTTTTTGAAAATCGATGATGAGGTAAGGGGGGTAAATTTTTACTGGAAACTAGAATATTTTGCTGGCTACCAGATTTTATCAAATTTGCAAAGTCCTGATCTATACAATTCATTTTTTCTTTCTGAATATTCTTTACATATTTGTATTATTGCAAACTTTCTGTAATATTAATATGAAAGATCATTAATATGCTACAAATTTAAATGAAATTAACAGAGCGAAAATATATTGAAATGGTGTAAGATTTCTTCATAATTTATGAAGCTCTGAATGAAAAATATCAGAAACTGTCTTGAAAATCTGAGTATTAGTTTAATATAATTAAATGAAAATAAATAATAACACATTCAAAATGTTTTTAAGTAAGTAATGTTATATTAATTATTGTGACTAATACTTTTATTTCCTTTTTAATAGACGGCTTCTTGGAATCATTACCAAAAAAGATGTACTCAGACATATTAAGCAACTGGCTAATCAAGATCCTGAATCAGTACTATTTAACTGAAGAAGCCTCATATCTCTTTGTGCATTTATTTTTACTCATCATGAATTATTGCAGACTCTGAACTTGGCATATGTGCATATTGTATGATTTGTCAAGAATTTTGGAATCCATTCGATGGACAATGGATCATTTGCATTATGAAAATTTAAATTGCCTAGAAGAAATATGATTACAGCAACTAATTTTGAATTATTTTTATTGGAAAACAAAAAAAAAAATATTTTGTTTTTATCATTGTTTAGTGATTTGGTTAATTTTAATTCAAAAGGTTTTAATTATGTTTGGTCTAAAGCTCTGTTTTTCATGTTTAGTTTTAAAATGGAATATGAATTTTATCTTCATCAATATCCAATGCAATTTGTTATTACCTGCATTTGTGATTAGTTAGTTGCTCAATGTTTCTAGGGATTGCTAATGTATACTTTTGAATTGAGTGTAGCCCTCTTAATTTTCTGTATATATAAAATTGTGAGCCTGCCTACCATATAGTTTAATTCATTTCTATGTATCAATCATGCCATAGATTTTCATCTAAATATTCCTTGTAAATTATGTGCTTATGTATAAAATATTTATTATTGAGTATTTAGTTTTGTTTGTTATATTTTGTGATACTTACACACTGTCATTTAGATATCTTAATTACACACAAACAATTACAGTCCAAGACAACTACATCATTTTTTTTTTTTAAAGATCCAAAAAAAGTGTGTATTTTTATATCTAGTTCACTGTTTAAAAAAAAATCATTACCTTCCTTGAACCTTTTCTTTCAAAAGTATGGCATTCCATTAGTCTGAAAGTTGGATAATCTAAACTGAAATTTATTTTAAATTTAAAAAAAAAATTAAATATAAATGAGTCTTGGTAAAGAAGAAAAAAAATTCACTTAATACATTGCATAACTGACAACCTTCCATTTTCTTTTTCCAGTCCAAAAAAAACAGACATTTTATTAAATAAAAGAAATTAATAATTAACTGCATAGGAACAATAAACGTTTCATTAAATATTTTTTCTAGTTCAAATTATGCTTATTTCACTTGAAAGATAAAACAGAAGAATGGCAGTATTGAAATTTTCTAATGAGTTGATTAATATTTATTTATTTAATGATTCTCTGAAATGAAGAAATTTGTTGGATTTGCCTGATGATGTTATATGAATCTTGCTAATGAACCGACATTACGGCAAGGCAATATTTCATGAAAATGACGTCAGTTGGCATTGTGTTTGAATTCTGCTCCACATAGTTAAGTGATACTTATTGTGGTGTTGCAAGTATCAGGATGTGATACATGATCTACCAAATCAATTTCTGTAGGAGCAGAGTTGTCTTGAAGTTTAAAATAGGGAGTTGACCTCTATTTGTTGTCCGAGAATTGATTGATTGCTAACAATTTGCTTATAACTTCTAATCTCTTTTGCCTTCTCACTTATTAGAATTTTGGGTTATCTGAAAAGAAAATAGTTGTCATTAGTTTCGATTAGTGGGTTTCTACTGTTTCAAAAAGTAAAATAGTTTTCTAACAATAATGTTCCAGTTTTGTTTTTTAACAAATAGTTTCTCAAAATATGACAGTTACTCTACAGATAATCAGGAATGCGCTCGTAAATTTTACAGCATTGGAACCTTATATTTTGTATTTTAGCAGACCACAAGAATATGGTCTACAGCCATAAGCGACTGGCAGTTTGACATTGTTATGAAAAATGAACAATATTTTGATATTTAAAAAAGCAAAACCATGTCAAATCTTAAATTACTTTTTGTAACTTGGATTTTTAATGACTTTATTTTGTTGACAATTTGCCTATGTATGTTCAAAAGAAAAGTCCATTTTCAAATGATCTGATTTTTACAATTTAGGTTACATTATTAAGCATAATATCTTTTCATTAAAAAATACAACAACAATGAATATTTAATGTTAAAATAAAATGTAGTCCAAATTTTAAATTAAAATAAACTTTATGCAAAATAAAAAAATTTCTTCCCAAAAAAGCAGTGCCAGAAGTGCATTCTGGCACTAGTGAACCCAACTATACTGAGGTTTTACTCTGAAAGCCTATTAATTATTTAAATGTCTGTAACATAATTTATAAATGTTTCAAAATTTTCATTTTCTTGAATAATTAAATTTTAAGAAAGAGAGTACATTTTGTATTTTTAAAGTCTACTATTTGTGCAACTACTTTAGAGATTTTAGGTTATTAGTTCTATTTTTCATGTGGCAACTCTGTAATTAACAATGCTATAGAATGCTTTATCATTTCATCCATATGAAAGTTATAGCAACTGATTATACATTTTAATTTACCAAGTATATCAAGTAAATATCCTTCTTTGATCCCTGCAAAATCCAATGTGGACACAAATATAGTTTCAATTAATCAGTGGCTTCTTTCATCAGGTAAAGCAGAACAATAGTACAGCATAGTAATAGAAGTAGATCATTAGAGATTTGTGTTTACCTTATGAAAGGATTGTTTGTTAACATGGAAACTTAGCAGCCAATAAGCAAATCTAACCCTGATTTAAACAAGACTTGTTTCTGTCCTAGTCAGGGTTGTAAAAAACCCAGGGTTTTTTTTTTTTAAATCCATCCTGGGCAGCTACCCACTAAACCCTTCAGGTTGTAGAAAACCCAGCTTGGGTGGGTACCCGGGCAGCTACTCACTACAACCCTGGTCCTACTGGTTCTGCCTTTGATGAAGGACTAATTATTTGTTTCTTAAAGCATAATCGTATGCCTGATGTTTTTTGGACAATCAAAAAAGAAGTTATACTCAATTCTACACCCCACTTTTGTTAAAATAGCAATTTTAGCCTAGCATTCCTCAACGTACTAAAAATTACCATAGTTCTTATCCAATTAAATTTAACTAACTACACTGGATTAATCCGGAAAACTTTGCTCATACTGCAAGTGAAGACAGTCTTAAAAAGGGGGATCAAACATTTGTTCTCTGAATTATTCATGATGATTGTTTTTTTGTTTTTTTTCCCATATTTTAAAACGTTTTGTTTGATGAAATTACAGTTGCATTATTTGCAGCTTCTAAAGAATTCAGACTCGTTTTAATTGACTTTCCATAAACATTAAATCATCCGTAATCTTCATGGTTCAGGAAGATATAGTGTTTTTAATTCTTATCTGCAGTGTGATGTTGCTAAAATGCTGGCTACCTGCTAATTCATCCATAATTTTATATAAGCAAGAAAAATTAAATTTTTCTTCTATATTTCTGCCTTAATCAAATAAAGTAAATTTTTTCACTGACTCTATTAGATTATACAAGATCTACTATGTCAAATTCTCCAATTTTTCTCATGTTAAAAAAGTGTTCTGACTAATTCTCTTGTTTAGTATTTATTTACTATGAATATAAAGTCTGATTGATAATGATGCTGATTTTGAATCAAGAAATTCAGAATCTTAAAAAAAATAACAATTGAATGATTTGAGCTAAAATTCAAAAGACCCAGCAATGACCTGTTTAAAAAATTGCCAAGAATAACTTTAATTCTTTAAATATTCCATAACATAAAATATTCTAAAGATAGAAACATTTATTTTTTTATTTTTTTTTTTTTTTTAATTATTAAGGTGTTAGTTTAACTACTGTATAGCTAAGAAAAATACAATCTGTGCAGTCAGTCATACAGATGAAATAAATATAAAAAAATTAAATTTCTTATGAATTGTAAATAATAATATACCTTCATAAAAGTTCATCTAGTAAATTGACACAATCTTGGAGAGACTTTCTATAGTTTTCATGAAGTTTTTTTTTTTTCCCCGATTATTTTTTGTTGGTAAGAGGGCACCAATAATAAAAAAAAAAAAAAAAAAAAAAAAAAAGGCTTAGGGTACTATATGCCTTTGAGCCACTCTTGTCCACAGTAGTCCTATATACTAAAACCCTTTTCTACATTTTTTTTTTAAACTATATATAGAGGCATTTGTTTAACTATTGTATAGCTAAGAAAAATATAATTGTACAGTCATACGAATGAAATAAATAGAAAAAAAATCCAACAGTCAGTCTGTTTAAAGGTTTAATGAAGTTAGGTTAAACTTGTGTAACGACAAAAAGAAATGGTACCGGGGGTGAATTAAAATTACATTAAAATTTTGAGAATTACTTGAAAGTGGGGGGAAAGTAAAAGAGAGGGGGGAATGTTTAAAATTTGGAATATCAAAAAGGAGAAGAATTTGAGATTTTTGAAGAAGAGCCAGTGATCTAAATAATTATTATAAGTATAGTGGTAATACATGGAAAATATATAATGAAGAACGTTCATGGTGAATAACAGAAAGATATCTTACCTGAATAAAAATCCATAAACCTAATCCATACATAATATAACTAGAACTAGAATCGAAAATATCAATGAATCTATGATAATTCTAAATTCTTATCATGCACTTGTTAGAGAAATAAACAATCAAACAAATAAAATAATACTAAAATTCTTTATTATAAAATATTAGAAATAATTGGAAAGTACTGCGCAGACCCCCTTACATATATAATAATAAAATCATCAGGAACATTATATTATCATTCCTTCAACTTTTCAAAACATTATAAAAAATTTACTTAATGACATGAATACGAGTATGACGATATTCGTCTTGTACGAATATTATAACAGTGCATTATACTACAGAAGTACCGTGAAAATAAGATGAAACTGAAGAATCGCGAAATTAGATTGTTCATGAACAGATATCTTGTCTTATACAATGCATAAACATTAAATGAAGAGCTTATCAAAGCTTTAAATGTTCTTGACATCAAAAGTTTGAAATGATTAAGCCTAGGGTCATCTCAATAGGCACAAGTTCCGTTATAAGAACTTAAAAATGAGGTGTTCACTTAATTGTTGAAGCATGTTCCGTTATAAGAACTAAAAAAATGAGGTGTTCACTTAATTGTTGAAGCATTCAGTACTTGGTTAGCAGTATCCTCGTATGATACTTTAGAGCATCAACGAATTAAATATATAAGATATCTTACCGCCTCTGGATGAACTATAAATCTTACTCAAGTAGGTGGTTGAAGAGAGTATACAGCAGGACATCAAAAGTGACTGTCAGTTTCTCCACGCTCAGTGAACAAATACTAGATGACATTCATAGCTAGCATTCACTTCCAGCACTCATCTCAAATTCAGTAACTATCTCATAGTTATTATGACTTATAAAACAGAGTATTTTATTTAAATAATTATTATGTATATTAAGTTATCCTTTTAAGGAATCTATAATTTAGAAATTTTAAACGGTACCGATCGTCGAACCCGTTTAGTTCGAACGATCGGTCCAAGATTTTATAGACGTTCAAATTTACATCCTTATTCCATGAAGATCATTTTGCAAGAGAGAGAACGCTACGAAAAATTTTAAGAAGTCGCGGGAAACACTAGCCGTTAAAAGCCAGTTAAATTATCTCAACCGCTGGGACTGAAGAGTTCCTCCAATCAGAAAAAAGTATTCGTGATCGGGTTAATCGCAATTAACCGATGCTGTGTTCAAAATCCCCGAACGGGTGCATGTCGCTGAAGCAGTGAACCGTAAAGTCAATGACCTCAGCACCCGCGCAGACACGCTATGAAAGGAATGTTACTGAGAGGCGAAAAAGGGGGATTCTTCCTTTCTAGACTAAACAGAAACGTTAGATAAGATATTGAAAAAGGAAGATGCAGAAATATTATGAATGTAATAGTATTTTATAAAGGACTATCTTTTAAAGTGAAAATTGAATAATAATATTAGAAATAAATAATTTAAAATGATTTAAATTAGGACTTAATAAAATATTGAGTTTAAAATATTTAAATTGCAAAAGATTTAAATTAAAGATATTTAAATTTTAAAATAGAATTAATACACAGCCGTCGCGTAACAACTTGTTAACCCTTTCAAGGGCAGTGGTATGTTTATGAAACCAATTAATTTTAATTCCCAATGGCCCCAGAATGTTGGTATGAAAATTTATGTTTATTATGTATGTGAAATATAGCTTTTCTTATTTACAAATAAATTTGTCCATAAATTCCATTGTCAATAATTCATTTCAACATTTTAGCAATAGAACTGTTTTGTCCTTGAAAGGGTTAAGGCAGAACTTGTTTATAGCAGGAACTTGCATAAAACAAAAATGATTACTTTTTCAGCAGCATAAAATGGTACTTCGCCCTTCTGTCCAATGATTTAATGAAATTAAACCTCATAACACACAACTGTCTAACGAAAACCCACATAAAATAAAAAATGATTATATTTTTGGAAGCATAGAACTGGCGTTCACGCATCTGTCCAACAGTCTAATGAAGTAAGGTTAACCCTGTTAAAACAGAACCTGTCTATAACCAAAACCTGCATAAAATGAAGAATTATTACTTTTTTTGGCAGTATAGAACCAGGCTTCACCTAACTGTCCAACAATTTAATGAATTAAACCTTACTCTTATGACAGAACCTGTCTAATGAAAACCTGCAAAAGATGAAAAATGATTACACTTTTGGCAGCATAGAACTGGGCTTCACCTGTCTATAACCAAAACCTGCATAAAATGAAGAATTATTACTGTTTTTGGCAGTATAGAACCAGGCTTCGCCTAACTGTCCAACAATTTAATGAATTAAACCTTACTCTTATGACAGAACCTGTCTATAATGAAACCCTGCAAAAGATGAAAAATGATTACACTTTTGGCAGCATAGAACTGGGCTTCACTCAACTTTGCAATGTTTTAATGATACATTTTTTTTTTTTTTTTTTTGGCAGCATAGAAATAGGTTTTGCCTATCTATCATACAGTCTAATGAAGTAAGGTTAAACCTGTCTTAATGGAAACTTGCATAAAACAAAAAATTATTATTTTTTTGGCAGCATAGAACTGAACTTTCCCTGTCCTGTCTACCCAACAGTTTAATGGATTAAAGTTTAATCTCTTAAGATGGACCCTGTCTATAATGAAACCTGCATAAAACAAATGATTATATTTTTGGCAGCTTAGAAACAGGCTTTTCCCATCTGTCCAATGATTTAATGATATTAGTTAAATATTTTAAAATATAAACCAGCATAAAACAAATGATTATATTTTTGGCAGCTTAGAAACAGGCTTTGCCCATCTATCCAATGATTTAATGACATTAGTTAAATATCTTAAAATAAAAACTGGCATAAAACAAAAAATTATTAAATTTTTGGAAGCCTAGAACTGGGCCTCACCCATCTATCCAACAGTCTAATAAAGTAAGGTTAAACCTGTTAAAACAGAACCTATCAATAAACGAAACCTGCATAAAATGAAAAATAATTACTTTTTTTGGCAGTATAGAATTGGCTTTGCCCGTCTATCCAACAATCTAATGAAGTAAAGTTAAACCTCTTAAGATGGAATCTGTCTATAATGGAAATCTTTTTATATTGGTAACAGCACAGAACTAGACTTCATTTTTGCATCCTGCTTAGATAAAAAGCTTTTAAAATAGATTTTCATTCAAAATGGTGGAATAGATGTGGAAACCCGGTGGCTACCAAGCTTACCGGCTAGTTATGAGATAATTTGAGATGAGATAAAGTGCATATATCCTCATAGTTTGCATTTTTCAATATTTCAATTAACATTTATTTATTTCCTCCACAATCTCCTCCTTGTAGCACAACTGTTTGCAAATAGTAGTATAACTGATGAAGCAATATCATCAATACTGTGATACATAAGTGCTGATTTGTTTACACTTAAAATTTTTTATTCCTGTTTTGTTGAATAAAACAGTAGATGGGGGGACAGGGGCGCTATTTCAGAACTGTCTTGGGGGAGGGCAAAGTTTACTTTGAGGACAGTGGCATAGCCAAGGATGGAGGCTGGTCCCAAATGAGAAATGTATGGAATTACTGATAAAAAATTCCATTTTAGCCAGTATAATTTCAAGATATTCCTTTCACCAGGACTATAAAAGTTTTCTGTTTAAGACAGGGTTCTATTTTCACAGGTATCCTCTAAGACTAGTAAAACATCTATTCTAGTACACCTCTGGAGAACACCGGTATATTACAGTAAAACTTGTGAAATCCTGTCTATAAAAGAATCTTTTCTCAAGGAGAAAAGAAAAAAAAAGTTTCAGCAAAAAAAATATATACAATCATACTTGCTAAGATGGAATTTTTTTTCCAGTCCCTTACGACTCCTTTGCAAGTTTTATTGCATGACAATAAAATCTGCAAAAATGGGATCTGCTTGTAACAGAGACATTGCATGGTCCCAATGATGAAGGGATCATGCTAAGACAGAATTTGTTTTCAATCTTTAGCAATTCCATTCTTATGGATTTTATTGTAAGTAGATACAGCATAAAGACTTCGATGTTGCCCACATGTATGGAAAAAGGTGAGTTTACATGAATGCAATAAAGGAACATGCATCACAATTTGGAAAATATTATCTTTGTTCATCTTATAATTTTATATAGTGTAATATTAACTGCTTTAAATCTTCTGGCTGGAATTGAAAAAAGTAACTTTATTGTGAGACTGGTTATTTGTGAATTTTTCATTACATTTCCACTTTCAAAATCTTCTGCTGTGAAGCGTGTTGATGATGTTATGTCAACTGTATGAAATTTAGTTAATCAGTAAGCAAGGAAGAGCAGACTGATGTCAATAGTTTGCCATTCAAGAAGGGTTGGCTAAAGGAAACTTTGAAAATTTCCTTTAACCGCACACAGTTCCTTGTCAAACTGTCTGTCAGACGAAGAGGGATAATATATCTCATGACAAACCTGAAGAATATTTCAAATCAATTTTTCTTTCTTGCTTGCCTACTTTTATTTCTGGGCTCATTGATCAGAGAGGATTTTTGGAAGAACAGTAAAATCTTACCTATTCATAAAAAATCGAAAAAAACAGAAAGACCTGCATTGAATAAATAGTCTTGCATATTTTTCAAATAGAGATAAACAAAAGTTGAGAAAGATCTAAAATCAATGCACTTTTTTGTGTTCAATCAATTATCTGTATCTGAAAAAAAAAAGAGTACTTTGAAATGTACTGTAATAATAGTCAAAATGCCAGTTTCTGAAAAAATATATCTTATGAAGGAAAAGAGGTATGCAGTATTTACATGTATTGTTATTACTTCTAAACATGTGTCCCCCCCCCCCCCCCCCCCAAAAAAAAAAAAAAAAAAAAAAAACGCTTTTTTTAATCTCTTTACCCTCCTGAATGATAACTATTTAAATTTTGAAAATCAAAAATCAGCGTTTTTGATAGCTTGTAATTCTAAAAAGGGTAGTGGTGTTGATATGCAATTTAGCAAGAGACCTCTCTATATCATGTCGATAATCTGCTAGTCATTTTCTGTTATTCTAACAGATCTATGAGAAAGAGTATTGAAATTGCAGAAATAGCCAGCCAGACATGAAGACAAAGAACATTTAAAAACATTTTAATGTTTGACTAAGGTGAAATAAAAGAGAAACTTATACTTTCATTCATGCTTTTTACGAGATAAAAAAGCAAGATCATGACTATTATGATTGAAACATCACTTCATTTCAATATGATTTTCAGCAAAAAGTAGGATAGAATTAGGAAAAGAAATCTCTTTCTTATCGAACACTGTTCCAAGAAATTATTTCTAAAGAATTTGGTTTAGGAAAAAACATCTAGTGGTTACAGTTAAAATATAACAAAGTGTCAATATGTACAATTATAAATCCAATGATATAGGCTACAAATAAATCAAGTAGCAAAATGCAAATACCATAGCATTTCACCATAGAAATACCACAGCATAGCATCTAATATAGCCTACATTTATCATAAAATTTTCTAATTATAGATAGTATAAGTATTATTTTTTAGAGAAAACACTGATCAGAAATTATCCCGGGAATTGGGAGTAATATTTGATATATTTTTTTATAATTTCATTTGATTTTTACTTTTGACGTAATTTTATTAATTGTAAGAATATTGAAAATAAAATACCTACTTATTCACAACCTTATATTGTTTGTAAATGAAATATATAAAAAGATACAAAAAAGAATTTTTTAACAGAGGAAAAAGATCTTTGCAGAAGTGAACCTATTTTGTAAACTGTTGTTTTAGCAAATTTAAGTTAATATAATATACATATATTTAAAACTAGATTGCATCTAATAAAAATAGTTTATTTAATCATTGAAAGTAAAAAGTTTGAAGACTGAAATTTTAGCAAAAGGACTGTTTAAAAATGTGGTAATCAAGAATTATACTAGATGTGTGGCGATGATGGGAATTAACATGTATAGCTAACTCTATCTTACAAATAAATGCATATTAATTGCAATTTACACATAAATTGTCTCAATTTTCATAAAAGAAAACACCAAGTTAACTAATAAATATCATTTTAGTACTTATATACTATACAAGCTCTGCTAATTTTTAAAACCAAATGTTAAAAACTCCAATTACAAGGATTAATGTATTCTTAATGTAATCTGCGTATGCAGAATTCCAGATAATAGGGAACAAGGCATTTTCTTAAATAAAATTTTCTTTTGAAATCGCTTTTGTTTAATAATAAAGATAGGCCTTATGTATTCATATTATATTGAGCCTTCATACGATCATTTTTACTCACTGTTGCCAAGTGTTATGGATTTGGAATATCACTATTATTAAAAAGTAGACTTTGCCTTATTTAATTACAAATTTCATTGATTAAACAGGGCAAATATAACTAGTACTACAGGATTGCTATTCATACTGGAGAATGAAATAATACCCATGTGTATTTCAATAAAATTTTAGTATAGTACGTAGTAGACATGTAGACGGGTAAAACAAATATTGTATCACTAGAAAACATAAATTTCTGAATACTGATGATAATAATTAAAAACTCTTTTTCTGAATCTCCCCCCCCCCCCTCCATAAAAGAAAACTTGCTCTGAGGACTGCAATTGGTATTGCTCTCTTTAATAATTTATGATCATTTCAAGCTTTGCAATGATGTTTTCTACAAACAGTAAAAACTTGTTATACAATATTTGCACACTGACCCCATCATCCACTTCTTTAACTGCATCAGAAAATCCCTAATGTCCAAATAAGCTTTATTTTCAACAGAAAGCAAGTAGGGAGAGGAAGCAGACATTTCAGACAGAGATATGTGAGCTTCTAATAAATAAATTTTTATTGAAAAAAAAAATCATTGCTGGAAAAAGCTTAAAATATTTAATAATGAGTTAAAAAGTATAAAAAGGGGGGGTAATTTCCTTTTTTTTTTTTATGTAGAATTTGCCAAAACATGGAAGATTCTCATCTTTGGTACACCAAAGATCACAATGAAATTTTATCAAATTCCCTAACTTTTCCGGATTTTGGGAAAAACATTGAAATTCCCTGACTTATTTGGTCAATTTTCTAATTCCCCAACTTCTCCAGGTGGTGTAGCAACCCTGTAACTATTAAAATATAGTAATATTCAAACTCCATAACTCTTGGCACCAATGCTTTTACTACAAACAGTAAAAAAAAAAGTAATTTGATACACTTAAAATATGAGCAGAAACTTCCCAATTGCAAGAAGTTTTCACTTTTCAGAACCATCGGCACTGCAGCATAATGCTAATGAAAGTCACTATTTGCTCTTTTTCCCATCATAACAATTTTTTTTTTTTCAGTTTTATTGTGCATCAAATGAAAAAAACCAGTTTTATCCACATTAAATATAGCTTTTTGATCATAATCTTCAAAAATTTGTAAGTTTTCATTCTTCAATTGTTTCTTCTGAAACAGATGTTGCTTCTCCACATAATTTTGTGTCTTTTTTTACTCGTCTTTATATCCAAATTTTTCAGCAAACACATATGCATTTTCTTGCAAAATATTTCCCTTCAGGAATGTTTTTGGATTTTGCATCTTTAAACCATGAAAATAATACTTCCTTCACATCTGCACATACATGACATACTGCATGTGATGAGAAAACTGTGCCCCTCTCGAATATTTTAAGGATTTTTCCCAGATCTTTCAATATTGTGCTGAGTGCTGTTTGTAATCCCAAATTATTTGCACATCACTGAGACATGTTATAATTTCGACTTTCTGTTCTAACCTTTGAAACCTTTTATTTCGCCAGACATAGCGAGTGTAGACATAGTTTTAAAAATTAACACACAATAATTTTAAAGGAAAAGTAAAATGAAATCAGTATAAAAATGCATCGGTGAGCAAACAAAAAAAGAAACAGAATCCAGGTCAGTTTAAACTGTTGCCTCTCTGTCTATTTTAAAACACTGCCCCCCCCCCCCCCCTATACATCTCTCTTGAGAATACCAAAATTATGTGATAGGGCAGAGAAAAAGAAACCTAATGTTATATCACAGAAAGAATAGGTGGTATTTTAGAAATAAAATACTGTTTTCCAAACTCTAAAAATAAAAAAAATGCTAATATTGTTTTTTTCTCACTTTTAATGTTTGAATTATTTTCATTATAAATATTTTATTATATTATTTCAAATTCAGTATTCTTTAACATACAGATTAATTAAAATGGTTAGAACATTTTGTTATATTGTGCTCATTATAAATTGCTTCAACTGTGTAGTACATAATTGATTTTTATGCATTTTTGATTTCTATTAAGCTTTAACTATATTTCCAATAAGTAATAGTGTATCCTTCCTCGTTTCCTCTTTTGGTTTGTTCTGTAATTAAGGAAGACCACAAAAAACCTGGATGGATGGTATAATAAAAGCCATGAGGGATATGTGTCTGGAGGAGGAATGGACCCTTGACATAAAGTGGTCCCTTGTAGATTTTTCGGATGGCGGCACCTGACACCATAAACCGAGTTTATATATATAATAGTGTATCTTTATTTTTATACAGCTGGTGATTAATTATGAAAATTACATTCCTATTTCTATGACAGCAGGACTTGAAATGCATTTTTTTCTAGGGGGGAGTCTCCCTACCAACATTTGCAAATGGTGGTAAACAAAACTGTTTTGATTTAACATTAACTTTTTACTCTGTGTTTATTTTAACATGCTATTTAAATTAACTGTACATATTAACACATTGTGAAGTTTTAAATGTTAATGCATCCTAGGTATCATTCAGTTTGTGCAGTCTTGATTTCATAGTCATTGCTCCCACAAGATTTTTGTAAAATAAAAAAGCAAAATTTCCAAAAAATGAAGAAATTTTTTGGATAGAAGACTCTTTTCTGCAAAATTCTCTTGGACCTGATTTCAAAATTTAAGGTGTAAATCCTGCATTGAATAGAGAGTTGAAAATTTTCAGATTGTATTTTTTCTCAAAACAGTTACAACATAAGATAATTCAGCACAGTTGTAATTTTGATTAAATCTAATTTAACCAGGACTGCGGTTAAAACTACTTAACTTAACTACTTTTAAGTTTGACTACTTAACTAATTAAGTTTAACTTACTTTTAAATTACAGTTAAAACTAATTTTAACCAGCAGGACAGTGGTCGAAACTGGTTTTAACAATCTAAAACTGGTCAAAATTGGTTTCGACCCAGAAATTTTATTTTATAAAATGTAACTTAACAGATCGCTGTAAATAATTGACTTCAATTATTGAATAAAATTTCTGGGTTGAAACAGAATTGTTAGATCCGCGGATTATACGCCGGAAATTATGGTATATGATATCAGTCACACCGGCTAACATAAAAGTAGGTACCTGTTATTTTAATAATTACTAAATGGAATTTTTTTTTTTTGGAATCTTGTAATAATATTTCATATAGAAAGTTACATTTCGTGAATCTTATTTTTCTTAAAGTGTAACTAATACATTACGATATATATTTAGTGTGCAGTAATGAAAAATTGGAAAATATTGAATTTGTAAATTTGATTATTTACCTGATAAATGATTTTGCTAACTCTTCATCAGTAGAAAAATTATTTTCCGAGTTTAATCTCATCCAGAATAAACTGTGAAATCATCTTTGCTTAGTAATAGCAAAACTTGTAATCATTTTTTGAGGTCTGTCTAAATAAATTTGTCATGTCAAATCAACCAGTGACTCAACCTGAAAATATTTTAGATTTTGATTAAACTTACAGGAATCATTCTCCCTGATGATACAAATGAGAATATACTTTTAAAATTCTTTTATCTCAGTAAATTTTCATACAATTAATTTTTTTAATTTCAAAAAATCATCATTTTTTGGCTTGTATAAATGTTTTTAACTTTGAATTTCACAAGTTCTATCAGGCGTAGAGAGTTGTTTGACCCCTCATTTTAAAGAAAATTTCATAAGGTTTAATTTGATATGCAAGTTGACTATGCTTGGTTTTTAAAAAGTTAATTTAATTAAATTTTAAATTTAAAAATAGTGTTTTTTAAAAAAAATTGAAAAAATTATGTTTTTTGTAATGTTATAAATATAAACTTTAAATTCTGAAAGTTTTAGAGAGGGATCAGCAGTTATGTTCAAAAAACTAATGTTAAACAGCAACTGAGGCTGGTATTTAAAGTTGGTACCTCGCCAACTTTATGTTTGTGCTAAAGATATCATTGTTTTATTTATTTTAAACATTATTTTTTTTATAACTGCTGATCCCATTGAGATTCCACTCTAAAACTTTCAGAATTTAAGGATTATAATATTACAAAAAACATATATTTTTTTCAAATTTTTAAAAAAACACTATTTAAAATTTTTTTTATTTAAATTAAATTAACTTTTTTAAAACCAAGCATAGTCAACTTGCATATCAAATTAAACCTTGTGAAATTCTCTTTAAAATGAGGGGTCAAACAAATCTCTATGCCTGATAGAACTTGAGAAATTCAAAATTAAAAACATTTCTACAAGCCAAAAAATGATGATTTATTGAAATTAAAAAAATTAATTGTATGAAAATTTACTGAGATAAAAAAATAATAAAAGTATATTCTCATTTCTATCATCAGGGAGAATGATTCCTGAAGGTTTCATAAAAATCTGAAATGGTTAGATTGACTATTGAAAATTTTTGGTTGATTTGACATGGAATGACCCTATATTGTTTCTTTCACTAATGTGATTTAATATTCTTCACTTTTTATAGAAAAGTAGATATGTAATCAAATTATTAAAAATATTTCAATACTTATGATAACTGCTTATCTTTAAAAAAATTTGTGCTGTTAAATTAAAAAGTAATGAAAATTAAAGTATAATACTAGATAAAATACTTGTAAATACTTCCAAATGTTGTATTAAATATTTTTAAATGTTATTTTGACAAACACTTTCAAATGTTGCACTAAATTTATCATTTAACAAAATAAATTTTAGTCAAAATAAGTTTTGACCACTGATGGTCAATACACATTTTGATCAGGACGGTTAAAACCAATACAACCCTGTAATTCAATCAATCTCTGAATGTTAAGATTTCACAAAAATTAAATCTCACTTACATAAACAGAAATAAATCTACCTTCAATAATCATTCAAAATAATAAAATTGAAGAATGCATTTTCAGCTTCTCTGTTAGTTGTTAAATTTTTCCCTAAGTGCCCTAAATTTTTCAAAAGTATAAAATTGTTTGACATTTCCTTGATTAAATCTATATATCAAATTTTATTTTAAATAAAATTTTATAAAACCTCATAAATTTTAATAAATTGTTACACATTAAAACAAAGTCTCCTTTTTTTTTTTTCTTTTGCAATTAAAAACTTTATTATTGCTTAAAGTTACAATAAAGTTGAAAATGAAAACACTTAGTTTTAAATATTTAAATAGTGGGTGGGATCAGAGATGGTCAATTAAATATGATAATGAAAAAGTCAACTGAACATAAAAATTAAAATTCACTGCTCCAAATTATGAAAATTTAAATACTGGAACAGAGATGATAGTTGAATAAATGACATTATTGCCATAAAAGAAATGATAACTAATGTTATACTTAATTCATTATAACAAATTAAATAAATATTTTGCAACAACATACTGCTTATCAATAAAAATTTAAATTATTCACTTTTAAAAACATATTTACAGAAAATCAAAGTTTTTGGTAAAACATACCAAATGTTAAAAATGTCTTAATAAAATATTTTTTTTTATGAGAAGCAGTTGTAACAACTACATACTCTTCTATACATCATTTTCTTCAGACTGATACAAAGATAAGTTCCGTCTTTTAAATTTTTTTAAGGGCTGCTGTTCTTCACTTTTATCAATATCAGTTTTTTCACATTTGACATTTGATTCTTTGATCTCGGGAAAACTAAAATTTTCCAACAGTGACCCTACAGAACTCTCTGTTTTTGAATCTGAATGTGCACCAACTTTGTCTATGAAGAACTCATTACAACCAGAAGTGTCTATATCCGTATTGCTAGTCTGAAAATTATCAGTTGAATCTTCACTCAACTGTATTTCATCAGGGTTAAAGGATTGGTTAAGACTTTCCTTACTGTTTGAATTATTCAGCAGTTTTACAACTGGGTCGGTTAAACCCAAAATCTTACAGAATTTCTCAGTCTGGGGATTTATATAAGGCTTCAGGCTTATTTGTTTTGAGTTTTGCTGGGAAGGATCATAACAGGGAGCTGTCACAAAAAAGTTACTGGGAATTTTAAAATCCCCATTAAACATTTGATGAACAGCTTTTATTTCATCATCGCATGGAGAAAAATCCCATCTTTCCGAACAACCATTTCCAGGCATATAATTATTTGCCCTGGAAACACTGAGCAAGTGGTTGGTTAAATGCAAAATAGATAACCATTCAGGATCATATTTTATATCACTAACATCACTGGTGCTTTCTATATCTATTACTTGTAGGAATTTCCGGCGAGGCAAGCATTTATCCAAAGCTAAGAACTTGGTGAATGTCTTATCTCCATTTACGTTGTGAGGTATCATTGCAGCAAATTTACAATGAAGATGAGCAGCAAACCAGTAAGATGGCTTTAATTTCATCAGTAATTCTTCTGCTGGTTGACTTCCTAATGAATTATTTTCCACTTCATTCCTGAAAAAAGGTTTTCTCCGCAACAATTCCTCTTTATTTCCAAAATTGTATACGCCTGTAGGCCAATCATGAGATATAACAATATCAATGGGCTCTTTGATCTGTTTCAATCTAAACACATCTAGATTTCTAACATGATACACACTCTTTTTAGATGATTCGTTGTAAGGCAGGCACTCAAAATGACCTTTCAAATAATCTCGGCCTTTGTATATACCAGACAAACCGGCGATCCTTATACCACCGATGTTGATAACACTAGCATAGCCTAAATAGTATATATTGTGACAAACCCAACCACCATAAGGTAATTCAGATAAATAATTTGAAGCTTCATGATTTCCACCAACAAATACTGTTAAAATCGGGGCCTTTTGTTCGCCAGAATAATACTTATAAAACGTATTTAGTTTCCTATACTTTGGAGGTACAGCCATGCACTCCATATCAGCAGGATTTCTAACAGCTTGAAAATCGCCACATATAATCAATAAATCAACCTTGATCGAATTTTCTTTCTGTAAGTGCTCAATAGCTTCATATATTTTATCTAACTCGCCATGTGCACAACCTTCTACGGCGATCTTCATTTTCTTGGCAAAAATTTACAGATAAGCAAATTGTCTAAAAATCACAGAACTCAAATTAATTCAATTGCACGTGTCTTAAAGAAAAGCAAACAATATAAAGGTTACACATTTATGCACAATTTATGTGCATATCACAGATACTTAAATCACTTTAAACTGATCGAAATCTATAAAATAACAGCGTAAACAACACCGTGTATCATCAACAAGCATCACTGTTGCCACTTTTTATTTGTAAAATAATAAATATTAACTGATGGGAAGTCAGCGCCCTCTAGGGCTATTGAAGGCTTTACAAAACGAGATTAACGAATCAAAAGCCAGTATTTTTGAAAATTTTTTACTCTGTATTTGGCATCACATTCGGTGTATAAATAAACATATATAACATAAGCTTCTACATCGGTGTGTTGTGTGATATACAGAAAATTGACAAAATTCTGTGTTCTTAAACTACACATTTTTATAATTCATTCTAAATGGGGTCGCTTTTTCAAGAAGATTTGCATTCTTCCGACAGTGAAGATGATGACTACGTACCGGAAAGAGAAGTAACTTCTGATGATGATGACGAAGAACCTTTACCTCCAGATGATGAAATTGAAACAAAAGAAAAAGGAAAATCAAAAAAGAATCTTAAAAAGCTTGACGTCGAAGGTGATAAAAATAAAACATTTGACGAATCTCCTTCAACAGAAGCAAACGTTGATGAGAAGCAAAGAGCCAATGATTTATTTAAAAGCTTTTTAGATGAAGTAGAAGCAGAAACGAAAGTGAAGACACCCAGCGTTAAAATTCCAGAAAAAGACAGTACGTATGATTCTCCCGAAATACGTTCTTCTGATTCAGGTATTAGAAGTAGCGAAAGTACGCCTAAACAACTAACCTGTGAACTGTTTGAATTTGCAGGTGAAACAGTAGCAGTTTCCTTGGAAAATGGTACTAAAATTATTTCTAGTGAAAAAAGCACAGATACTGCTGTTGAAAAAAATGTGCCCGATAAACAAACAGACCAACCCCCTGTTGCTAAACGAAAAGGCCTTGATGCAGTATTAGGCACTATAATGAATAAAAAGTCTAAGTTAACTGTGTTGCAGAAAACTTCACTGGATTGGAATAAGTATAAATCGGAGCAGGGTATATCTGAAGAATTACAAAACTACAACAAAGGGCGTGGTGGATTCATCGAAAGACAAAAATTCCTTCAAAGGAGCGATGTTCGAAGCTATGAGATTGAGAGAGACCTGAGAATGTCTAAGCGCAAGAAAAACTGTTAGTTCACCAAGACAGTCTAAATATGTTCAACAATTTTCTATCATGTTTTTCTCTCCATTTTTGTAAATAATTTCATTAAATGTTGTAAAAAACAAAAAATAAATTTTTAATGATGGTATTTTTAGGATTGTCTACACTGATGTTTTTTAGGCATGCCATTAATCCAGACGATTTCAGGGCTCATGAAAAATTAAACAATACCCCTCTTGTATCAGTCGTTGGTATTTGGTTAATAAATTTCAAATTTCTCTTAACAAAATATATAGCAATCAACTTCTCCTGTCACCATGACTTTGAGGACACTCTGAAGCTTTTAGGTCATCATCTCCTTTGGAGTCCTATGGTCAAAATTTTGTGCATCTGGTTCACTTGAATCCTCAACTTCAATCATCATATTCATGTAAAAGTTTTCAGATGCTTCAACTATCTGCAGTTGAAAGCAGTTGCCAGTCATTCACGTGGGGCCAACAGTACTCATATGCTGCAAATTATAAAATTAGAAGCTTATAAGTATGGCAGCACTCTCTTTTTGATCTAAATCCCACTGCTATTGAAACCCTTAAACTGGTCTGCCATGCAGCCTTACAAGTTGCAATTGACCTCCTGAAGTGGGCCATTATTCCTGTTCTCTGCCGTGAAGCAAGTGCCAGCCATCTTGCCTATTTGATGAAAACTTTTCTCATTTCCTGGTTTTACTTTTAATGTATTTTACTTGGGACTTTATTTATATTCTAATAACTGATCTCTTTTATGATATTGCTGAGTTCAGCAGTTTAATCCTGAAGTTCTCTGTTTCACCAGGCTTCCTCTTCCCCACCTGATTAATCTTAACGTCTTTATGCAGTGTCTTCTCTTCCAGGATATTTCACTTTCTGATTACCCTTTTGCCACTGCCTGGAATCACTGACACATGACCCATCATTATATTCGGCTACAGGTATTCAGTTCAATATTCGGCCATGCTGAATATTTGGCAAAAGGGCCGAATATTTGTTACATCCCTACTTTAATTTAAATTGAGTTTTTACTGCTGAAGCTTTGGCCCTCTGTTTTGCATCGCTTCTGTTCAAATAAAGATATTATTCTTACTAACATATTCTCTAGTCTCTAGTTCTATTTTTTTTTTTTTTTTTTTTTTTTTAAGTGATAGCATAATACTGCTATCACTGATTCTCAATTGCGACCGACCCTTGCCTTTAATTTAGGGGTGTAACAAATAGGGATTTAGCCGAATACCGAATATTTTTGGCAGCCGAATACGGACTTTAAAAAAAATTATTTTAATTGTGTATTTATTTATTTTTTCAATTTTAAAATCAAAAATTAAATTAAGGACTAATTGAAATAATTTTTTTTGTTTGACTGTTCAAAAATCATAACAGCTGAATGTATTTTTTGTAATATTTGAAATACTTTGATGCCAATAAGATAACATTTGACTTTCAAAAATGTAAATAATAATTTAATTCATATATTTTTTTAATCCATAGATAGTTCTAGCAATTTATATTTTTTTTACCTAAAATAGAAACTCATTACCTCCTGTAAAAATGAAACTTTTTTTTATTTTAGTAAAATCATTTAACCCCCAAAAATAAGAACTTGGATGTGTCCTCTGTCTTTTTATATCCTTTCTCATGCAACTCAAACTTAGTAAATTTACATTCTGTATGTCAAGAAAAGGGTTATTTTCTTAAAATATAATTTAATTTTCATTTTGGGATTGCTTTTCAGAAATAAAAAATAAGAAGTCATCAGTGCCAAATTTGTCAAATGAAGTTAATAATAATACAGCAGATAAATTAAGAGAGGTAGATTGCTATTTTATAAACATTTAATAGCTAGGACAGAGTGTCCATTTAACTGGTGGAAAACAAATGCAGAAAACTTTCCAAGGCTTGCAAATTTAGCAAGAAATCATCTTTCAGCTCCTGCAAGCACAGTACATAGTGAACGTTTGTTTTTTGGATCTGGTAATATATATATGAAACCAAACGAAACAGACTTCTTGAAAATGCTGAAAAGTTATTATTTTTGCATCACAATTTCAGGCTTTACAGTGATAAATTATTTTGTTACCCCTGTATGTTATTTTGAAGTAACTCATTAAAATGCTTTTTTAGTATAGGTAATAGTTTTTTTCTGTTCAATGTATCAAACTCATTAGTTTGTTTAATCAACATCTAATGTTTAATTTTTAATTAGTAAAGTAATTATATAGTCCTATATTTATTAAATTTTTTTTATTTAAAAGTAAAACTAAAAACTAGAAAAATGATTTAATTTGAGAAAGATTAAACATTTTTACAAGACAGTAAAATATTTATTTTTAATATTTATGAATTTTATTGTTTAAGAAACTGTTATCATTATAAATCAGATTAAAAAAGTAGATATAAAGTTAATATTTTTAAATTCACTGAAGAGATTTAAACTTTAAATGCAGTATATATTTTGCATTTTAATGTAAAAGAAATTAATGCTGCAATACTTACTTAAATTCACATGATGCCTAAATATTATAGGTGCAGATTCCTAAAATTTGGAAGGAGCCAGTGGCTCCTAAACCCAAAAAATCCAGTGGCCACAATTGTGAAACAAACGCATAAAAACAATAGTGTTTATATGCAGTAAAAAACTAAGCAAAAAACTCAGGAATTCAAAGTGTAAAGTAATTTATTTAATATACGCACATGTACAACAAAATTTGACTGTTAAGTGTAATATAAATCTTAAATCATGTATAGTCAGTAGATAAAGTTGGGCAAGATACGGTTTTAAAAAAAATTGTTCAAAGCTAAGCAATCATGATTGCAGGGAATATTAGAAAAAAAAAATATTTCTTTTGATTTTGCCAGGGATCATTCTAGAGAGTTTCAGAGGGGCGGCCTACCCTCATGCCCTTTTTAGATAAAATTCCACCCTTCTTGCCCTTTTTCCAGGTAGAATTCTACCCTCCTTGCCCTTTTTCTGGGTAGATTTCTACCCTCCTTTTATTCCTGGGTAGAATCATGCCTTGTTTGCATTGTACTTTCAAAAATTCTTTACCTATCTTTAATTTTTAGAATGCTAGTACAGTACTTCAGAGAGAATACTCTTCTTTCCCTCTTTATTTCTTTCTGAAATGCCCTGGTATGTGTAATCTTTGACTTTGAGTGATTCATCTTTCCATTTATCATTTTTTTTCCATTGAACAAGACATAAAGGGTAACTAAGTATCATTGATTAATTTCACCTTCTCTAGTGAAATATAGTATTAGATCAGGCATTCTGGCCTTTGACCACATAACTAACATAAGTTCTATAAAAAATTTGAGAAGTAGCTTTAGAATTTTTGTAGCTTTTTCAAAACCAGTTTTGCTAAAACCCGGAAAAAGTTATCTTTTGAATAAAAGTTTTAGAGAGAGAGGTTTTTGAATATCGTAGGAAAAGTTATGGAAATTAGAAATGTTATTGGATTTTTTAAATTAAGCAGTACTTTAAGCTGTTGCCAGACTTCTCTCCCTACCAGTATAGCAGTATATTGGCATATGCACTTATTACAAAAATGCCCTTTTTATGAAATAATGTGCCCTTTTCAACAAAATTGCCCTTATTATGTAATGTGCGCCCTGCCCTTTTTTATGTTCTAGAATGATCCCTGATTTTGCCATATAAAAGAAAATCTGAATGTGTGAAATTATTTTGCACTATAAAAATCAAAACACTTTTGAAGCATTTGTTTTTCAATATATATTTTTTTAAATCACAGACTATGTAAAATTATCCGACTCAAACTGTTACGAATAGCATTGCTATTCGAGTATATTTATTAGTTTGCTATGTTAAACAGATCATTCTGAAATGTTATTAAAAAGATACTAATAAAGTTTGTTGTGTTTTGGTCTTAATTAAAAAAAAAAAAAAATCTAAATTTCACGATGGTGACTGGAAATACCAGAAATTGGTCACTTTTAAATCACATGGCGACTTAAACACCGAAAGTTAGTGGCCACAGCAAAAAATTTAGTCGCCACGTGGCGACTGGCGACCATGAATCTGCACCTATACTAAATATGCAGCAAGAAAAAAAATTTTTTTATATAATATTATATACAGTTATTTATAAGTTGTCATGAAGCTTTAAAATTGCATAAGTATTAGGATTTCTTTTTCTTATAATAATTAATGTATTTAGATATAATTTTTTAATATTGTTTGTTGAAAATATTTAAAATCACATTTTGTTTTGATTTTCTGGAACTTATTTAACCAAATACCTTAGAATATTCGGCAAAATATCAAATTATATTCGGCTACAGGTATTCAGTTCAATATTCGGCCATGCTGAATATTTGGCAAAAGGGCCGAATATTTGTTACATCCCTACTTTAATTTAAATTGAGTTTTTACTGCTGAAGCTTTGGCCCTCTGTTTTGCATCGCTTCTGTTCAAATAAAGATATTATTCTTACTAACAGCCTGTCTTATCTCTTTCTGTTCCTCTAAGGTCATCCTGTTTCTTCTGAATTCTATTGGTGGTACTTTGGGAGCTGTTCAGAAACGAAGATCAGGCGGCACGCGGGTGATGGAGATTAAAATATAGAGTGAGTCTATATTGTGCATGAAATTGAAAGGCCCGCGTTCATTATCATTGATTTGGACGTCCAAATCAATGATAATGAACACGGGCCTTCATTTGACTAATTTGCGTATTTTAATGATATTTTGTTGAAATTTTGAAGTGAACTTGATAGCCGAATGGTTAGAGCACTGCTCTTGATTCTGGAGATTGCGGGTTCAATTCTCCTAAATTTCTATTTGATTTTTCCATTTAAAAATGTTTTATCGGTTGCTTTGTATTTTTCATGATTAATGGAATATATTTTATAAAAGTAAAATTTGATATTATTAACAATTACTTATTTAATTAAATACGACAAATTCAGCTATTTTACGATTAAAATTTTACATTGCAGTGCCTTTTAATATTTAAAATTTTTTTATTTCTTTCTTTCAGCAAATGTAAAATAAGTAATGAAAATATAATCAATTTGCACGAATTTCTCCAGGTTTTTATAATAAGCACTTCAACAGTGAATTTTTAGTACGAATAGAATGCAAAGCATATTTTACAATGTACAAAATATTATAAAAATAAAATGTAAAAGATATACATTATTTTAAACTAGAAATATCAGTACCTATTTTTGTAAAGAGGTAAAATGCATGTGGTTTACCGTCTTGTTTCGTAATGAATATGCATAAAATCTAGTTAGAATGTTTATAAATTTTCTACTGAATGTATAAGTATTTTAGCATTTGTTTTTTCTCGTGTTTTATGATGTTTATTGCAATATAATAAATAATGCAATTTACATCAAAAAATGAATTTCAAGATAAATATATTTTTAGAAATTAATAATTATGTTTCAACAATGTTGTTATCGAAAAATATATTTTAATAAAATGTTCAAAAGCTTTTTTATCAAATTTTAACAAAGATTTTATTTTACTATCTATACTATTATATAAAGAGGAAACGGTGACTGGGTGACTCATCAACGCCCAGCCGAAACTACTAAAGTCAGGGTCACGCAATTTGGACTGTACATTGCTGTTATGGCCTAGGCAAGCAATAAGAAGGGATTTTTGAAAATTCCCCCCCGAAGGGGGTTAAAGGGGGGGTTCGAATGTTTTAGGTCATTTTGCCATATCTCAGCAGCAGTTATAGGTAGGAGCTTGAAATTCCAGAAAAAAAATCTACTAAAAAAATGATTAAACACCTCTTTCAGCGATTTTAGAAATTCCCCCCAGAAGGGGGTTAAAGGGGGGTGGTCGAATGTTTTAGGTCATTTCGCAATATCTCAGCAGCAGTTACAGGTAGGAGCTTGAAAGTCCAGAAAACAAATCTACAAAAAAAATGATTAAACACCTATTTCAGCGATTTTAGAAATTCCACCCAGAAGGGGGCTAAAGGGGGGTGGTCGAATGTTTTAGGTCATTTCGCCATATCTCAGCAGCAGTTATAGGTAGGAGCTTGAAATTCCAGAAAACAAATCTACTAAAAAAATGATTAAACACCTATTTCAGCGATTTTAGAAATTCCCCCCTAAAGGGGGGTGGTCGAATGTTTTAGATCATTTCGCCATATCTCAGCAGCAGTTATAGGTAGGAGCTTGAAATTCCAGAAAACAAATCTACTAAAAAAAATATTAAACACCTATTTCAGCTATTTCAGAAATTCCTCCAGATGGGGGTTGGTCGAATATTTTAGGTCATTTCGTCATATCTCAGCAGCAGATATAGGTAGGAGCACGAAAATTAGGAAAACATTTCTACTAAAAAAATGATTTAACACCTATTTCAGCGATTTTAAAAATTCCCCCCAGAAGGGGGTTAAAGGAGGGGGTGGTCGAATGTTTTGGGTCATTTCGCCATATCTCAGCTGCAGTTATAGGTAGGAGCACGTAAATCAGGAAAATAAATCTACTAAAAAAATGATTAAACATATATTTCAACGAATATAGAAATTCCCCACCCGAGGGGTTAAAGGGGGGAGTCGAACATTTCAGGACCTTTCGCCATATCTCAGCATTTGTTTTATGTAGGTGCGCGAAATTCAGGAAAACAAATGATTAAACACATATTTTAGTGAATTTAGAAATCCCCCCCCGAAGGTCGTTAAAGGGGGATTCGAAAGTTTTAGGTCATTTCTCCATATCTCAGCAACAGTTTTTGGTAGGATCGCGAAATTCAGGAAAACAAATGTACTAAAAAAATTACATTGTCTACCCGTGCAAAGCCGGGACGGGCCGCTAGTTACAAATAAAGAAATAAATTTTTTAACATGTTGGTATCACGACCTTAATTTATTAACATTCTATTTATCCCAAAAAATATAAAGCAACTGATAAATCATTTTTAAATTAAGAAAAATAGGAAAAAAATAATAATAATAAATGGCGAGCATGGACTTTGTATCTATATGGAACCTGGAAGGTATACAACCCAAACGTCAGTAAAGTACATAACAATTTTTGGTACTTTAAGGTTAGCTGGGCGACAGTGAAAAAATATAAATATATATATACAAATATATATATATATATATATATCTACATATATGTTTGTGTATATATATATGTATGTATATACATATATGTGTGTGTGTATATATATTTATATTTGTTTCACTAGCGCCCGACTAACCGAAAAGTAACCTTTTTTTTTCTTTTTTTGAGAGTTTACATTAATTTTATTGAAACCAATACTGTGTTTCAGGAATTTGGTGATCCGAACGTCCTTTCCCTTGTTAGTTAAAGATGCACTGTTTATAGAAAATTAAACTTTATTTTATTATATGCATTGTTTTGTACAATATATATATTTATGTAACTGCTGTCAACTAAACTAATCAATCAGTTTTAGTAGGTGCTGTAGTTTTAGAGACATGTAAGTTGACAGCAATTATGTAACTATATGATGTACGTACACACTCACACACACACACATATATATATGTATAATATATATTATATATATATATATATAATATATTATATATATAATATATATTATATACATCATACTTTGGTGTTCTATTATTTTTATGTTGGATCATAAGGCTTAAAAAATCATTTTAGAATGTTAAAAAGTTGAAAAATTTCAGATATCCGATCATGCTGCTACAGCTGTATCAATCAACCTACCAAACCAAGTAAAACTATAAACACGAAAAAAGCCCAATCACGTGATCAAACCACCCACAGATTTTTCCTGGGTCGATCATGTGTGTAAATTAAAAACAATCCTTTGATGTTGAAATAAATTGCCTTTCTTTATGGTAATATTTCTTATATTTTTATTTTGTATTTTAAATTATAAGAGCAAAAGACTAACATATGTATTTTAAAAGAAAGTTATCTATTTAAAATGTAAATTGGTCGAGTACAAGTATAACTCACGCTCAAAGGGTTCTGTATATTAAATTTATTAATTAATAAACTCCTACTTGCCCTAATTTTTTTATCATTTTAGTTTCAGTAGATTCGGAAATAGGAGAGGGTGGGGACATATTTTTTCTTCAGGGTATACTTTCGACAATATCTCTGAAAATATAATACCTAAAATTAAAACAAATACAGTTTTGGTTCAGTGTTACGAGATCTTTTGAACAATACCCTACACTATATATAGAAAGATTTTTTTTTTCCAAGTAACTTAATATCTCGACTAATTACCAACAAATTTAATGCGAAAATCATTATTGAATATCCTTGGATGATTCTGCGTTGATAGATACCTCAAGTGCCCGTCAACTTCCCCGGCTGTTCTGTTCACCCGAAAAGTGAAGTCTGTATGTAACAGAAAAATGTGTTTTTCTCAAAAACTATGTTACCTTGGAAAATTGCTATAGTTTTCCTGCAAGGTTTAAATAAACTCATACTACCCCTAATTTTTTCCTAATTTTAGTTCCAGTAGATTTGGAGAGAGGGGGGCATATTTTTGTGGTGCATTTTCGACAATATCTCTGAAAATATAATACCTAAAATTAAAACAAATATATTTTGGAGTTCGATATGAGATCTTACACACAAAACCCCACATGATATACAAAAAGTTTTTTTTTCAAGTAATTTAATTAGCCCCCTAAATTTTTCTTAAACATTTTTGAATGTCTAAAAATGAGTGAAAGCTCTTTATATTCTTTAATGAAATGGATGCAGTACGAGTGATGGCGATTATAACTAAACTTGGCAATTTATCACTTGACCCCGGCTAACGTAAAAGTACCCTATTTCTTCCTACACTGAAAAGAGTAATCCTATCACTTTATACATTTTTCAGTCTTGGAGAAATTCTTGAGACTAAAAAAATTAAATTTTATCCTTCTGTCTCAGAAAATCGAATTCAAAAATGTCAAATTTTTCCAGTACTTCTCCATTATCCCGTCGATCACTTTTCATAAAAAAAAAACTATTGCCAAATAAACAAATGGAAGAACGTTGCCATTGTAATATCAAAATAAATAAAATATCAGAAATTCGGAAAAGCTCCACTCACCAAACTGTCATTTATCAGTAAGTTTAAAAAAAAAAAAAAAAAATTAGAATATATAAATGAAAACAGAAAAAAATAATCTTGGATATTTATTTATTTACAATATTTTTCTTAATTATCCCTCTCGACTGGTAAATAAATGTTTGTGACGTTAGTTGAAACTGATCTATTGCACATAACTACGCATCGCAACATTTTTTCAATGCTTTTTCTCTTTTAATATGGCACTGCCGTTTAAGGACGCAATTGTTATTTTAATTAATGAAATAGCTAATAAATCAGTAAAACATAATGAAAAATACAGGCAAATGTTGAATTAAAAACTACTTGATGATTTAACAAACACGTGTAATGCTTCTGACATCAAGTAAATGGACTGTATTTTTGGCGCTTAATCTTAATGTTTAGCGATAGTGTTTTGTTATGAAAAGTGGTTGACGGGATAATGGAGGTGTACCATTTTTCTTTATTAAAAATGCTTCCATAATAATTTAAATCTACTGTCTTTTGTTTATTTACTATTCTTCTGTGAGCTGTGACCTACACTCATAAAGAAAGATTGAATTCACCATTTAGAGTTGTATAGTTGGAAAATTTTATGCAAAATTCGAAACTTTGCAAAAAAAATTTTAAACTTAATATTTTTTTTTTTAATATTGAAAAATTATAAATATTCCCCAATTTTATGTATGCTATCCAAAATCATAAGTAAAATTTATGTAAATGATTATTTTGCGTCATAGTATCCAAACAAAGGGAAATGTATGCAAGTGGATAATATGACACAAAATAATCATTTACATAAATTTTACTTATGATTTTGGATAGCATGGCACAAAAGATAAATCAATTTATTGAAATAAATACATTTCAATACTTAATATAGGCTCAGTGAAAGTAATGTATTTAACAGTGTATTGAAAAATTAAATATATTGTTTGTATGTGTAAATATACTTTAGAAGACAACCCAAAAATAATTTAAATTGAATTTTAAAACAGTCCTATTAAATTCACGTCAAGATGTCACTCAAATTTTAATATCATTTCTTTTAAAACCCATATTTTGAATTAATGAGAGATGTGAATGAAAAAGCATCAACGAATAAATTTTATATATTTTTTTTCATGTTAAGATAATAATTGCACCTGTGAATCAGGGTTGGCAAGTTTTTGACGCATGACAGTTTTTACCGGTTTTAACCATGGTTTTTACCGTCATGTCAAAAACCCATTTTTTAGTAGTTTGTTTTTTCATTTTTTTTTTCCATTTTATCTTTAATATTAAGTTGTTTTACATAAAATATTCAGTATAAAAAAGACTAAAAAGTATATATATTCATCCAAGAAAAACAAAAAAGAATTGCATTAGAATAATAAGTGTACATCTCTGTTAGAAGATCTCTACAATATCTTAAGCTGTTTAGCAAAGTCTAAAAAAATTCAATTTTTTGAAGAAATCCTGTAACCTATAAGTATTAGATTAAACAATGTGTATAATTTCGGTACAATTTATTACATAGCTGAAAACAAAACTTTAAGATTCTACTTATTGAAGTGCAAATGAAAATCACCACAATTGCATTTATGAATACATAAGATATGCATTTTAAAATATTATATCGAAGAATATTCAAATTTATTCACTGCCAGTCTATGCTTAACATCTATTGTTATACAATGTAACAGCATTTTTGCATCTCTAAAATAATTTTAATGTACTTTATTAAAAATATATATTGAATGTTATTTAATAATTATAATAACCTTTTATTATTATTTAATATTAATGTTAATTGCAGTTAGTTGAATCTATATTAGTGAAGATTATGACAAATATTGTTCTTTTCTTTTAATCTTGTATTTTTAAATCTTTCCCATATTAGGAAATGATCTTCCTTTAAATAAATTTAACAAATGTAATTGTAAATAATAATAATAACAAGAACAACAAGGTAAAATCAATCTAGAAATGTATTGTATGCTACCTTACACCATAAATTGGAGGACAATCGAAAATGATAGGTTTTTGACGGAATAAACTGGTAAAAACACGGTTTTTACCACTGTCATGTCAAAAACCAATTTTAGTGCACAACTTTCATAAAACTGATGTTTTAAATCCATTTTGATTTTGCACTGTTTACAATAAATGTTTTTAAGGGTCGATCCAGACAAAATTTGGGGCCTATTTAGGGCTCCTTTACAAAAATAAATTTAATAAAATGGGTCCCTTCACAAAAATCAATTTGATAAAATGGGCCCCTTCACACAAATCAATTTGATAAAATGGGCCCTTTCACAAAATTCCTTTTAACAAAATAAGCGTTTTCACAAAATTCAATTTCATAAAAACTCTCTTTTTTAATAGTGTGGCGACTCAGAGAATATTTTAATTTCTGTTGTTCACAACAGCCACATTTATCTATCAAACTCTAATATCAAATTAAAATTAAAAGTCAAATTAAAGAGTTGCTTTTTAATAGCCCGAATTTTGTATAACACATAAAAGAATATAATAACGCAATGTCATTCGCATTGTAGTATTTAGCAATGCGGAAGGATTTTCCAGGTGAAGATCCATGGTCGAATTCACCATTTCATTTGATTCAAGGTTAATTTGAAAAATGGACCAGCACAGCGGGCATAGCCTGCTGGTGTAGCAATAATTAAAAATGCTTTATATCAGTTTTTCGGTTGCTTCAATTATTACAATGTAGATTAAGAACTTCAATGATTTTGAATAAAAACACAATATTCCTGCTTTTCTAAAAAGTAGCATATAATGTTAGTTATGTTAAAAATGAATTTTAGAAATAGCAACTGGGCCATAGGCACACCTGTTAAAAAATTTTGCCCCTCCCTAGATTTTATTTTGCCGGTGCTCATATTTTTTAGCATTTATCTCCAACAAAATTAACTATCAATTCATTGTGTTTTGTTCCTTTTTCATCTTTTTTTTGTAAATTATAATATTTTTATAAATTGCTGAGCATCAGTAACAGTACATTTACATTTCATATGTACCAGTGGTGTAGTCGAGGGGGGGACGGCGTCCCCTCACTTTTAGGTAGATTTCGTAAGAAATACTACCTATTACATTCTCACCTAAGTTGGAAATTTTGAAAAATTTTTGCAGATCTACGCCGATCATGACTCCCAGAACCCAAAACCACCCCCAGTTCAAAAGTTTATCTATCTATCTATCTATCTATGTCACTTTTTTCTGACCACGATAACTGGAAAAATTCTGCATAAATCTTTTCCAAACTGATACATAAAATCAAGGGTCATAAAATCTCGGTCAAGTTCGTTAATGGGCAAAATCGGACCAGGGGGGGGGGGGGAAATGGGGGGCTTTTTGTGAAAACAGAAAAATCCACATAATTTCTTTATTATTATACGTATCGAATCCGTTTAAAGTTATTATTACTTCTACGAAAAGGGCCGAAAATGTATGTATGACAGATTTTTGATATAATTAAAAATGGCCCCAAGGGGGGGGGGAAAGGGGGGGTTTAGAAGAAAAAAAATCATAGCTTCGTCAATTCACAAGATATCAAATTCGCGTAAATTTATTATTAATCCTCTTAGTATTATCTAAAACTTTTATATTGACATGTTTTTTATAGGACCAACCGTTATAGCAAAAAAAAAATTAAAAACAAAACAAATCCCTGCCGGCTCCGCCTGCAAACAAGTTATTTTTCGAAGTAGGCGGTTCGAACTCCCGCATCTTTTCGAAACTGATACATAAAATCAAGGATCATAATATCTCGGTCAAGTTCGTTAATGGGCAAAATCGAACCAAGGGGGGGGGGGGGGGGAATGGGGGGGGCTTTTTTGTGAAAACAGAAAAATCCTCATAATTTCTTTATTATTATACGTATCGAATACGTTTAAAGTTATTACTTCTAGGAAAAGGGCCGAAAATGTATGTATGACAGATTTTTGATATAATTAAAAATGACCCCAAAGGGTGGGGGAAAGGGGGGTTTTAGGAGAAAAAAAATCATAGCTTCGTCAATTCACAAGATATCAAATCCGCGTAAATTTATTATTAATCCTCTTAGTATTATCTAAAACTTTTATATTGACAAGTTTTTTATAGGACCAACCGTTATAGCAAAAAAAAAATTAAAAACAAAACAAATCCCTGCCGGCTCCGCCTGCAAACAAGTTATTTTTCGAAGTAGGCGGTTCCAACTCCCGCATCTTTTCGAAACTGATACATAAAATCAAGGGTCATAAAATCTCGGTCAAGTTCGTTAATGGGCAAAATCGAACCAAGGGGGGGAAATGGGGGGGCTTTTTGTGAAAACAGAAAAATCCTTCTAATTTCTTTATTATTATACGTATCGAATCCGTTTAAAGTTATTATTAATTCTAGGAAAAGGGCCGAAAATGTATGTATGACAGATTTTTGATATAATTAAAAATTGCCTTAAGGGGGGGAAGGGGGGTTTTAGAAGAAAAAAAATTCATAACTTCGTCAATTCACAAGATATCAAATCCGCTTAAATTTATTATTAATCCTCTTAGTATTATCTAAAACTTTTATATTGACAAGTTTTTTATAGGACCAACCGTTATAGCAAAAAAAATTAAAAAAAAATCCCTGCCGGCTCCGCCTGCAAACAAGTTATTTTTCGAAGTAGGCGGTTCCAACTCCCGCATGTTTTCGAAACTGATACATAAAATCAAGGGACATAAAATCTCGGTTAAGTTCGTTAATGGGCAAAATAAAACCAAGGGGGTGGGGGGGGCTTTTTCTGAAAACAGAAAAAAAAACCATAATTTCTTAATTATGATACGTATCGAATCCGTTTGAAGTTATTATTACTTCTAGGAACAGTGCCAAAAACTTATGTATGACAGATTTTTGATATAATTAAAAATTGCCTTAAGGGGGGGGTTTAGAAGAAGAAAATTCATAACTTCGTCAATTCCCAATATTTCAAATCCGCTTAAATATATTATAAATCCTCTTAATATTATCTAAAACTTTTATACTGACAAGTTTTTAATAGGACTAATTCTTATAGCAAAAAAAAAATCCCTGTTGGCTCCGCCTGCAAACAAGTTAGGTTTCGAAGTAGGTGGTTCCAACTGCAGCATCATCGCAAAAAGGTCATTTCTTCCGCAATTCCCGACAAACAGGCACCCCACGTTCTGCGTCTTCGAAATCTACCTGTGCCTGTAGGCCGAGCCGTCAGGGATTTTTTTATTTTATGTAGAGCGTCCCCTTACTTTTTATTTTCAAGGGGGACGCGAGAGGACGCCATCTTTTCAAACTTACTAATTTTTTTAAATTATGAGCACACCAATAAATCAACAATTTTACGAAATAAGGCATTGATTTTTAATACTTTTCAACAACATGGAAAGTGTTTACGGTGTCAGATCGCTTGTCTGCCTCCATCTGTTCGCATTCTACTTGTAACTTCCAAAAGTTTGCTTGAATTTCGACAAAATTTTATGTATGTTTTTTCAGTGTAACCCTATCACTATTGTGAATTATGTGTATAGCATCAGTATTTCGTTTACGAGTGATCAAAAAAGAGTTCTTTCATATTACTGTTTACTGGGCGGAGATTGTTTGAAATACACAAAAATGAAGTAATGCCATTATTGAAATTCGTTACAACATATTCCCTATCAAAAATAGCATTTATCGTTCGTTTACAGGGATGTTAAAAAATATTTCGAAACACCAAAACACCATGAGCTATTAACACTAATTGTTTGCAATGCATGGAAAACGGTGCACGAAACATTTATAGTTATTTTACAAGGCCAAAGAATCCGGACACATTGTCAGACATGGGTTCAGTTGCTCGAAACGTGTTTTCGATTATATTTTGTATTTTTCAGCTGAAGAAAATATCCATTTGCTAAGTGATACGTAAACGATATTCGTATACAGGGCCACACAAAAATAATCCAAATACACTACCGTCATGGCCGGATATTTTTTGAAATGCGTTTTGCAGCTGGTTTAAATTTTAGTGTGTTATGTGATGAGCATATGATCATTAATTTCTATACATGACCACTCAAAATAATTCGGATGAATACGTTACCATTTATAGATAATTATTGCTTGGTATGTGTTTAAACTGAACGAAATTATATTTTCGATTAAAAAAAACGCTAGACATGCTTTTCCTTCACACATTGTTGCACCAAATTAATTTTACAAACATTTGTATGTAATGAATATAATATATATTGGCCGGTATACAGTGTGTCTGTGTATTATAAAAGTTGACACGCACTTTAATTTGTTACCTGCTGGAGATAAGTAGATAACGTAAATTATAAAAAAGTTTAAAATGAAGTAAAAAAAATAATATTGTCAATGAAATAATTATCTTCTTAATTTTCAAACATTTATACAATAACTCTTTATGCGACTATTCTATTCAAAATTTGTCAGTCAGAAAAATTTTCCTTTTTGCAGCAATAAAATCCATAAAAATCTGCATACCTATATATTTAAAATTAAATTTAAAAAATGAAGGAAGAAAGCTGACTTATAAAACCTTTTCGAACCATTTAAATATTACTTTATCAGTGAAAATGGTCCTGTGCACATATTGGCGATAGCATTTTTAGAACAAAATTGAATATTAATAAGTGTAAAAAGAAAAAAAAATGCATCGCAAGTGTATCTATATAAAAAGCTGCACGGGCAGAAATCATGTAAAGAGACAGTGTAGTTTTAAAACTTACAAATAAAAAAAAAGAAGAAGAATTGGCTAAGCATGCTCTATGTATTTTCCATCAGCTGCAGTACATAACTGGGGGTAAACCGCACATGTTTATTATCATCCATGTTACTGTTACCTTCTTGTAATACCTCATAGCTTTTCTAATTTGATATATAGTCGTTGTCCCCTTCCTCCCCCCTGCATATTTCCTACCTTATTTTAAACTTTTTTGCATCTTACATTCACTGCTTATCTTTAAGTTTAAATTTTTTTGGACGCCCTGTAAAAGTCGACCTTAGCTCAAACTTGAAGACTTTGTCAAAATAATGCAATACTTTGATAGCAATGTGGTTCAAAGTGGTTTTTAGTGACAAAACTTGATGCTTTTAATTTATAATAGTAATTTAACTTTAATGAATAATAATCTGTTTAATCTTCTAATTCTAATCTTTAACGATCCACCCTTATCTAAGTGAAAACCACAGCCTTACTCAAAATTTGGAAAGCGGTAAATCATAGAATGGCTACTGATACAAAATGTAGAAAATACAGAGGTAATTTTTTTTTTTTTTTTTTTTTTTTTTTGAAAATAAGTATTTCTGTAAAGTTTATTGAAAGAGGGAAAATAATACATATTATTAAACTGTGAGAGAATTAAATATATTGCTGTTGTTTTCAACCCATTTTCCCCTTTTATTGGAATATTTAATAAATAAAAGAAATTAATTTGAGCCACTTTTTTACCCGCTTTCTCTTATCTTACATTTCTGTATGTATGTGACAGTCAAATCTTGTGATTCATTTTTCACCCACTTCCTGTTGACGTAGAGCTTTGAAATTTGGAATATATATATGTATACCTGAGGAAAATACATGAATTGGACATTCATTTTTTAAAAATTAGATCCCTAAAGGGGGGGGGGGGGGGTTCAACGTCGGCACAAAAATGGCATTTACCCCATAGAAATAACATTACGATTGTTTAATTAAAAAAAATAGCTCCATTGTTTCAAAATTCATCCATTTTCACCACATTGCTGCCCGCATCAGTATGACATCATTGAGCGACGCACACATTTGTGCTTTATAATATAAGTTGACTTTTTGTGAATTTTAATGAAAGTATGTTTTTTTTTCTATATTTAATTTATTTTTAATAACATTAAAAGTAATTTTATTAGGAAAGTGTTTCTTAAATAAGTCATCTGGCACAAGCATAAGTATTATTTGCCATAGAAACTCTGCTTCAAAATTATATCTTTAAAAAAATTCCGCTCAATTCTTTAAACAAATCAATTTATAACTAGATTCAAATCAATTTATAACTAGAGTACACTTTTATATCGCTATTAAGGCTCTGCATCAGTAACATTTGAAATTTCCCCCTGCCATGTTAAACCAATGGTCGTGGATTCCATTCGTATTTGTTGAAAATCTCATTAGGAAATTAATATTTTTGACTTATTTTTTTAGTATCCTCTTCTTAAAGGATGTCTCTTATTTTCTGTGTGTACAAAATATTTCTAAATTATATATATATATATATTTTAATTTAGTGCTAAAGTCTTAAGAAGTCAGCGAGATGTGAATAACACTAAATAACTCCAAAACTATTTGGAGTTTTAAAAACTGGAAAACACTGAAATAAAGTGCATGGTCTCATCTATTCATATAAATTTAAAAAAATCGTTTAAGTTTATTTAAACTCTAGATAATCGACAAATAAGCTGGAAATTGTTGAAAATTTCATCCCCCCACTAAGCAATAAATCAAGGCAGGAGGAGGACCACAGTTGACCTTTGACATCACACAGGTCGGGAGAAGGGTGAGATATTGGAAAAGCATGGGGATTCTTTCAGTATGCTTGTAATTGTTAATACAGAACAGAGTCTGATATAGTGAAGATCAAATTATTTTGACAAACTAAGAGAAAAAAAAAAAAATATATATATATATATATGTGTGTGTATACAAGTATGATTTTATATATATATTTTTTTTTCTTTTTTCGCGAGGGCTTTATTTAAAACTGATTCATATATAAGTTTAATCTTTATTGTATAAGATTCCCTTCTTTATTAAAAAGTATAAAAAATCTCAACTGAAAACTTTAAAGATCGGCAACATTTTAATTGACGTAATAAATTAAATATCTTTTTAAAATAAAGATAAAAAATACAGAGAAGGTATCTTGCATAGTAAAAAATATGTTTGAATAAAGGGTTTATCAGATTATAAATTATTTATAATGTATATACTCGTGTATAAGTCGAAGAGTTTTAGACAAAATTTGGGAGCGGAAAATGGGGGGTCGACTTATACACGAGTAAGTAAAAAAAAAAAAAAAAATAGCGAAGTGAAATACCGGAGTCATACTTTTTTTTTACAGATAATTGGTGAATGTGCAAGTCTTTTAATTAATCACATATGGGTCTAGGTTGGAGAGACATATAAAAGCGAACAATGGTGATTGATAAAAAAAAAAAAAAAAATCTCAACAATAATGTCTCTGTAATTGTTCTGCACTCATTTTCTCTTGGGATAGAATTCCCTTTAATACAGGGGCATCCCTTTCAACATTTTAATCCCCTTTTTAAAAAGAGTTCAACTTGAGATTGCTTCTAGATTTCTCTCCTAAGAGTACTACAATACAAAGAAGTACTATATTATAGCAGTTTAAGAAGTTGTTTACCCTTGTAAATAAGGCATGAATAGATTTTTCAAAGAAAAAAAAGTAAGTAATCATTAAATTGATGTGAATAGCTTTCAAATTAGTTTAAGCTTCTTCAGTTTTACATAATTATACAATTTTAAAATGTTGAATTAAAAAAAAAAGAAGTCTGATTAGAAACGTAAAAAGTTTACTAATTTAATGAAATTTTTTTTTTTTTTTTTCATCCTCGATTACAAACTATTTTTCAACATACTACCAGAAATGTGGTTCGACTTATACACGAAAATTCAATTTTTTCCAAAATTTTGCGTAAGAATTGGGGGGGGGGGGGGGGGTCGACTTATACACGAGTATATACGGTATTTATAATTATAAATATTTTACAATAATTTAATATAAATTATAATTTATTATATTTATATGTTAATGTGTTTATATGTTATATTATAATTTATACTTCCCAATTATGACATGATTATTATAATTCTCTGCCACATTGATGTAAAAATCTATGTTATGGTTATATATTCAGTGTCAATTTTCTTGCGCTGCTGTCGCTTGATGCTGCAGCATAAATTTGAAATAGCATATTTAGTTATACACAAATTACGATGGGGTATCATTCGAAAGGTTTTTGAAGCGGTTTCTGGCATAGTACACTCACATTTCGTTAAAACATGTTTTTTTAATTAAAAATTGCTGTAATTAAAAATTAAATCGGCGTTGTTTTCATAAATTAAATAAAAGGTTTTTATCTAATTTGTGTTGCTACAAAAATGAAATAACGCATTATATGATGCTCAGCATGATTATAAAAAAATAAATAGTACAAAAAAGATAATGTATGATTTCTCAGCACGGGTTTATTTCATATTTATGGATAAAAAGCAAAATTGAAATGTTTAGAAGAAAACGATATAATCAATCGATAGAAGCAGTGGTATTTCACGTGTAGAATAAAAGGTATGCTTTGTTAGATTAGATTAAATTTTATTTTAAATGCATTCAATTTATTTTTCTTTGTATTAATATTCCTGAATAATAAAATAATGAAAATTTATAACAAGAATATTTTTTAATGAGAAAAGAAAAAATACAATTATGAGTTACAGGCTAGAGTACACCGCGAGTAGGGTTGTGCCTGACATCTGACATCTGCAAGTCAACCCCAACCCAACCAAAAAAAAAAAAAATCATCAACCCAAAACTCAAGACAATTCGACCCGAAACTTATCCGATTCGAGCCGGAAGTGAAAGAAAATTAATACACATTGGAATACAGTAATGGAAAAGTAGTCTGAAGTTATGCCTCTAATATCAGTATTATCCTATTTGTATAAAATTAGACATATATACACTCATTAATATTCTACTTAGTATTTTTCATTTGGGTTGGGTTGGGTTGATTATTGACGGCCAATTATCTACACTTGGGATATAGGCCCGGGGAGAGTGCCCTTCGTGGGGATCTTTCTAAGGGAACCTAACCCGTATTTACGCATGGATAAATCCACGGCTCGAAGAAAACCACGAAAACTCCGAACGATTAGGCCGACGGGCGCGATTGGGATCGAACCCAGCACCTCCCGTCTACCAGCTTCGAGAGCAGAACCTCTCAGTCACTGGTGGGGGTATTTTTCATTTGGGAATATATATATATATTGAAAAATTGGATCAACTAGACTTGAACCTGAAACATTTAAAGTCAACCCCAAACCGATCCGAAACGACACAAATTAGCGTCAATTCGACCCGAACCACGGGTCGTAAAATCTACTTACCCGACCTGATGCAGGACTCTGCTACGGGCTATTTAATAATTTATGACATGGTACTTTTAATACGGTGTTTTTTTTTTTTTTTTTCCCACAGACACACCAATTTTAAACTCTTGCTCTTTCCTGGATTTCGTTCAACCGGCTTCTCCTCACAGATCGCAAAATTATATATTAAATTATGATGAAATTTAAAAGCATGATTACCTATGTAACACTTTCGAAATTTATTTGAGGAGATCGAGGCAAGAGGGTGCGAAGCCACATTTGTGAACTTCTGAGATATTTCAATTTGAAAATTTGATGAAATACTCAAATCAAGATATATAACATAAAGTTTTTTCGCCAATGTCTTAGTAACATTTGAGATAATCTGAGTAACAATATGGCATTACTTTCATGATATTACTATTACGTTTTTTTGTAAATTAGCTATCTTCATTGGGGGCATAAACATCTGGGGCAAAAACGAAACCTGTCACATAAGGCTGCCATCAAGTGACATTAAAAAAAAAAATTATATGTTGGATTTTGTAATTTACAATATTAGGCAACAGATTAGAGTGTTAGATTTGTTTCACCAAAAACTGTGGCTTGGCACTTTTTTACCCTGACCCCCTCATTTTCACTATAAAGAAATTTACAGCCGGGGGGGTGGCTGTAAATTTCAAAAACTTTTTTCTTAAACTAAATATTTTTAAAAAGCCAAAATCTTATTTCAAAATTTAATCGCCTACTGGCAGAGTTACAGCAAAAACCCGGATTTTGGGTTTTTTTTTTTTTTTTTTTTTTTTTTTTTTTTTTTTTTTTAAGTTAAAATAAACATAAGTATTTTTTTTTTTTTTTATTGAAAAGTTAAAAAAAATTAATATTTTAAAAATTTTTGTTTTTCTTTCTTTTAAAAAAATAACAATTAATAATAATAAATAGTTAATTATATAAGTTTTGCTTTATGAGATTTTTGTTATTCAATAGAATTTCATAAAATGTTTTAAATTATTATCTTACAACTAATTAGCAATATTTTACTGTTAAATTATTAAAATAGTTTTTTATTTGATCTGTTAGTTATATATAAATGTGATAAGTAGTAGATTTGTTCATATAAGTTCAAGTTTTTCCTCATATTCATATTTACTTACATGTAATTGCTATTTATAAATATTTTGTTTGTTTAAAAATGTATGCAATACAAGAAAACTTTAAAATAATTAAATCATTACATGTAAAAAGCATTAAATGGAGAAAATTACGCTATATTTAAAAAGCCCAAATAATAATATTGCCAAACACTTTCAACTGAGTAACATTAAATTAATACACGTGAATAATAAACGAGAGAAAAAAACAACAACTTTAAAATAAGTAAATTATTACAAGCGAAATGCATTAAATAAGAAAAATTATGTCATATTTAAAATGATTTTCTTATAGCGTCTGAAAATAAAACTTTTCTTCTAGACGTTATTATAAAAGTCCGGAGGCAGGGACATGTTTTATTTTCAATTTTGCTAATTTTTAAATGTGTGATAGAACTTACTTAATCAGTCACGAAATAAGGCGTCAATACTGTCATGACCGTGATGAATGCAGTCTTGAGAACCGAAAAATCTTCCTTTAAATGGAAATGAACGGCAACCCGATTACAGAAGATCACCACTGGTCATTCAGTATTCAATCTTATGTAATCGGGTGATACTTTTAAAATCAAAGCAAATTAGTACGTATTTAGAATCTGTGGGGTCTGGACGGGGATTTGTTGCTCGTAAGAGGCACCCCCCCCCCCCCCCGCAAAAAAAATCGTTATGTCATTTACAGTTAAATGAAATTTTGTTTGCTTATTAAGAGTACTTTTTGAAATATTACTCACGTATTTCGAATAGTTTAATCTTACTGTTCTGGAATCCATTTGAATATTTCACTAAAAAGTTTTAAAATGTATAAACATTTCTGAAGAATAAAATAGAAATATTCATAATGAATAGGGATTCATTCAATATGCTATTTATTTGCAACTAGGATATTTTTTCATGTAACTCTCTCTCTCTCTACGGTATTTCTGGTATAGTGATACTTTTTTATGGGGGATTTGATGCAATGCATTTTTGATGCAAAATATTTAATTTTATTATTATGCGTATCATGAACTTGTCTTTCTGAATTGTTTAAAATTTTTAATATGCACTGTTTTGATATTAGCCTATACTGCGTCTCTTTTTATGTAATAATAAATAAAGGCTGTTTCATAATTTGACTATTTGTGCATCGGGTAAAATTTGGATAAACAACATATGTATAAAATTAAAATAAGGTGAAGCAAATAAAAATCAATAAACAAAAAAAGTTAAAATATGTTCATTAACTTTTCTAAGAATTTATCCAGGAGAGAATTTTTTACATCTGTTTTCATTATTCAAATTGTGCCTTCCATCTTGATTTGATTATAAGCAACAAATGTTAAACAATTTGAAAGAAGGATATGCGAATATTTGAAATACATGTTATTATATATGTACCAACATGTATCAAAGTTGTCCAAAGAGCTTGAGCATCAATGGAAACGAAATTCCAAGTTATGTACAAAAAGTTCAAAAAATTTAAATCTGACCGCAATCCTCTTTGAGCGCTAGAAGACAAATTCAGTCCAAAATATGCAAAATGCTCCATAATATCAATAAAAATATTAAATCTAATATTGCAAGATGGTAGAATTGGAAACGATCATAAGATTGATTTAATGGATTTTGAGAAAAAAAAATATGTCTTGTAAACGATATTTAATCTGTTATGTCAATAAATGTATTGCAGTTTTCAGTTTCTAATCACCTTTGTAATTTTTCATAAAAACAGAAACTGATATAGTGAAGATTAAATCATTTTCATCAACTGACAAAATATCTAATACCTTTTTTTTCTAATTTTGAAGGCTTTATTTAAAACTGATTCATAAATTGGTTTAATATTTACTGTACAGGGTTCACTTCTTTATTAAAAAGTACAAAAAATATCAACAACTAAAAACTTTAAAGATTGGTGCCATTTTTATTGACGTTTAAATTAAATATCGTTTAAAATAAATATAAAAAATACAGAAGCATAGTAAAAAATATGTTTTGAATAAAGAGGTTATCAGGTTATAAATTATTTATAATATGTTTTTAATTATAAATATTTTACAATAATTTAATACAATTTATTATATTTATATGTTACTGTAGCTATATAGAATATAATAGAATATAGTTAGAATATAACATATTTTTATGTTATATTCTAACTTATACTTTCATAATTATGACATGACTATTGTTATTCTTTGCCCCATCGATGTAAAAATCTATGTTATGCTTATAGTATATTCAGTGACAATTTTCTTGGTATTACAGTCGCTTGATGCTGCAGTATAAATTTGAAATAGTGTATTTAGTTATACGGAAATAAATATATTTTAGGCTTTATACATACCGTATATACTCATGTATAATTCGAAGAATTTTAGACAAAATTTGGGAGTTGAAAAGGGGGGGTCGACTTATATACGAGTTAGTAAAAAAAAAAAAAAATATGTCACACTCCGGAAGAAGTGTGAAATATTAGGTTAGAGAGAAAGCAAAAAGCGGACAATGGTCATTTCCCTGTGATTGATAAAAAAAAACTCAACAATTGTTTTACACCCATTTTCTCTTGGGATAGAATTCCCTTCAATACAGGGGCATTCCTTTCAGCATTTTAACCCCCTTTTTAAAAAGAGTTCAACTTGGAAATGCTTCTAGATTTCTCTTCTAAAAGTCCTACAATACAAAGATGTATATTTTAGCAGTTCTAAGAAGTTGTTTACCTTTATAAATAAGGCTTGAATAGATTTTTCAAAGATTTTTTTTTTGTTTTAAGTATCATTAAATTGATGTGAATAGAATTCAAAATAGTTTAAACTTCTTCAGTTTTAAAACATTGAATTAAAAAAAAAAATCTGATTAGAAACGTAAAAAATGTTTACTAATTTAATGAAAATTTATTAATATTTTTTTTTTATCCTCGATTACAAATCATTTTTCAGCATACTACCAAATATGTAGTTCGACTTATACACCAAAATTATTTTTTTTTCTCAAAATTTTGTGTAAGAATTGGGGGGTCGACCTATACAGGAGTATGTACGGTAAATCATTCCTGTGTAATTTTTTTCGTCTTACATATTTTTTGTATTTACATATTTTATATTTATGATAATAAAAGAAATACATAATCAAATAAAAGATTTATTGGAAATTTGGAAAAGATTTATTGGAAATTGTTTTATAAAACAATTATAGCAAAACAACAAAGTTCTAAATGACCAACAGTGGAATTGGTTTTGGGATAAGCATTTTATGCGTTGAACTATCCCCTACGAGATGGGAATGACGCTGACCACAAGCTATTTACAGCCCTTCCTGGATTCTAGAACCCCTGTTTCTACCCCTTACTGCGTTGACAGCCGAAGAAAAAGATGGGCGTGTTTAGAAAGGGGGAATGAAGAAGCTGGTTGAGGACAGAAATCCCAAAGAAAAATTTACTGATGCAGAGCCTTAATAGTGTGGTAACATTCACTGAGACGATTCCCACATTAAAATTTCAATTCATCGTAGAGAATATCTACGAATTAAATAACTTCTATGTCAAATTTGAAGTTTCTAGCACTGATAGTTTCAGAAGAATAACAACTTTAAAAAGTTTTCGGCTTATTTCAGCACTTAAAATTTCGAATATTTTAAAAGCCATTCTTCGTGAGCATCTGCATATTAATAGCTACCAGATAAATGGTGATGAAACGAGTTTAGAAGATTTACATAACAATCAGGGCTCCAAATGATCCGCTTTTTGAATACCAGTATTTTCTGAGAAAAATTTTATTTTTAGATTTTTCTTGTAAATTTTTTAGAAACAACCTTCGGAAGTAAATTTTTGCAGAAAAGTTTTAGAAACCTACTAAGAAATTTTCTGTTAAATAATATTGGTATTCAGTTGGCGAACCATTTGGGAGCCCTGGACAATTCATCCATTTAAAATGTAAAAATAATAATAATAATAATAATAATAATAATAAGATTTTACGAGCATGTAAGTCCTGAAAGTACATGTGTGCCAAGTTTTAAGTCAGTTGCTCTTGCTCGAATATTTCCACACAAATCATGATGAAACCAATATTTTTGAACGTCTTTCTCCATCTCATCCCGTAAAAATTCGATACTTACAGATTAGAAGTAACCTAGTTACTGATTTAAAGAGTTACTAATTCTACAAAAATCTTGATGAAACGCGATTTTCAGAAATTTTCTTTATAAGGATACTGGTCTATTTCACCCCTTTCAAATTCGTATTGGGATGTTCGGAAAGTTCCTTCCATTTGGGAAAACCGATTCGCACCGGAAAATTCTGCCCGTCAATTGACATTAGATATTGAAATTAATGTCTAATAATTAAATGATAGAATTTTCCGGTACGAATTCTTTTTCCCAAACGAAAGAAACTTTCCGAACAACCCAATATTTTTTAAAAATCCGATTTGGGCTAGCATCTGAATCCTAAAGATAGTCTTTGTGTCAATAAAAAGCATTATTTATGGGTTATCCTCGGCATCGGTCACATTTTTTAATGTTTTTTTTCTTTTCTTTTTTTTTTTTTTTTTTTTCACAGAAACTGCACATATTTTTACTTCTGGTCAAAAAATGGCTTAAAAATTGTCTAGACACGAAACACGTTGTTCAAAATTTTGTACAGAGTTTGGGCAGTGGCATATATAATCCAGAATGTTAAATAATCTTTTCATCATATATAACATACCTGCGAAATTTAATCTCAGCCGAAAATACGTTTAAATGCTATCCTGCTCAGACACATACACATATTGACTCATTGCAAAATCACCAAACACAGACTTTGGGAATCTTAAAGAAAATACCGACTCGCACACCTGCATATGCACATTACATAGAGAATTGTTACAGAAATAGGAAAAGCGGACTCAGGGAACCTATAAAAATAAAGATATAAATTTCATAGTTTTTTTTTCTTGTCATTATTACAATATTTTCCTTACACTATACGTGTCCGTAATGTAAAAAGGCAATAATTTTCAATGCTCTTAGTATACAATAGTTATTCTATGACTATCTCAAAAATAAACAATGTCTAACAAAAGTCTCGTTGCGTGGATTAGTGTTATTAAATTACGAATTCTATTTCAAATATTTTCACACATGAAATAAGGTTAACAATATTTTTATTTATGGGAAGGTATGAACAACCAACAGATAAAAAACTTTAATTAATTTAATTTAAATAAATTTTAATTTAAAATTTAAAATTTAATTTTTCAATTACTTTTCTCTGCAATTCAAAATGAAAAGCAAGATTCATAATCAAGTTTGCCCTATGGGTGATACAGATACAGATCGAGACTATGAGCGTCCCCCCACTTTTTTCCCCAGGACTACACCACTGAATGTACTAAAAAATAATAAACATGTTTATTAAAATAGCACATCTGCAAAAAATTCTAATAATTGACTCATATCCAGTGCCATTAGTTTTTTGATAGAATACACAATTGCATATCATTTAAAAAAAAGGGAAATATATTGAAACGTCTTAATAGATGGGAGGGGGGGGGGGGGGGATTGGTAAAAATGATATAATCGATCTTTAAATAAGGGAAATTTTTGATAAAATAACATATCAATGTTAGTTATGTTAAAAAGGAATTTTATAAATTGCAACTGGGTCATAGGCACGCTTGTTAAAAGATTTTGCCCCTCCCTAAATTTTATTTTGCCGGTGCTCATATTTTTTAGTATTTGTCCCCAACAAAATTAACTCTCAAATCATTGTGTATTATATATGTTATATGAGCAATAATTTAAATATGTAAAATCGAAGCAATAATAACAATAATAGTCTTGAAATTACTTTTATCCTAAAATAAAGGGGGAAATTATAAAAGGATATATAATAGAACCACGCCAAAACGCAATTTCTGAGATGGATCTTTAAATTATTGATATATTGTATTTGTCTCAAAAATAAAAATCCTAGATATTGTTGAAATATTTAAAAAGTTATCTTAATCGAGCTCTTACATCATATCCAGTAGTTTACTAATCAGATATTCTTTTTACACAATATGAAAATTTTATTAATAAACTAGCTGACCCGCCCGGCGTTGCCCGAGCCCTTGTAATAAACTTAAATCTCTTAAAAAACGGAACTCTGGCCACGGTCTACGATAGCTTCGGAACCGTATACCCGGCATGCTCGTATGCTCTAGAAAATCTTTTATTTCCCCCTACCACCGCCAGGGGAGCATTCTGTTCTAAACAAACCTTTTTCCGAACGAACTTCTGAGACAGGTCCCCGCTGCCTACGTTACTGTATAGTAGGCGCACTACAAAATTGAGCTGGTTTAGAGAAGATTGGAACATTATTAGCCCAGTTATTGCAATAAGGCACAGTTAGAGAAAATAACCTTGAGTGAGGTGCCGAAGGGAGGAGATGTTCGAGTGTCCTTCAGAAAATGACTAATTAGGAGGCCCACTATGCATGCATAAATATTCGTTCGCTTTGTTAAGCTAGGAACTTAATTACAAAGTTGGCTTAAACTCTTATTTGTAAATAGTGGAAATCGGAAAGATAGTTGCTAATATATAGAAACGGGGCATAGTTAGAGAAAAACCTTGAATGAGGAGCCGGGGGGGGGGGTTGTTCAAGTACCCTTCAGCAAATGACTACTTAAGAGGAGCACTATGCATCTTTCAAAATTCGTTCGTTTGCTTAAGCTTTGAACTTAATTGCAAATTTGGCTTAAACTATTTTTCGTAAATAGTGGTAACCGCTACTCATAATTTTAGTTTAATGTTATAAAGAGTGACAATTAAGTTAATTATAATGTTTGGAATCACTTGTGTTTAAATCGGAAAGATAGTTGCTGAGATATGGAAACGGAGCAGAGTTAGAGAAAAAACCTTGAAGGACGGGCCGGGGGGGGGGGAGGGAGGGGTTGTTCAAGTGTCCTTCGGCAAATGACTAATTAGAAGGACCACTATGCATCTTTCAAAATTCGTTCGTTTGCTTAAGCTAGGAACGTAATTACAAATTTGGCTTAAACTATTATTCGGAAATAGTGGTAACCGCTACTCATAAATTTAGTTTAATGTTATAAAGAGTGACTATTGAGTTTAAATTATAATGTTTGGAACCACTTGCGTTGAAATCGGAAAAATAGTTGCTGAGATATGGAAACGGAGCATAGTTAGAGAAAAAACCTTGAAGGACGGGCTGGGAGGGGGGGGGGGGTTGTTCAAGTGGCCTTCAGCAAATAACTAATTAGGAAGACCACTATGCATCTTTCAAAATTCGTTCGTTTCCTTAAGCTTTGAATTTAATTACAAATTTGGCTTAAACTGTTATTCGTAAATAGTGGTAACCGCTACTCATAAATTTAGTTTAATGTTATAAAGGGTGACTATTAAGTTAATTATAATGTTTGAAATCACTTGCGTTGAAATCGGAAAGATAGTTGCAGAGATATGGAAACGGAGCAGAGTTAGAGAAAAAACCTTGAAAGACGGGCCGTGGGGGGTTGTTCAAGTGGCCTTCAGCAAATAACTAATTAGGAGGATCACAATACATCTTTAATGATTGATTCATTTGGTTAAGCTAGGAATTTAATTTGAAATTTGGCTGACACTATTATACGGAAATTCTGGTAACTGCTTTCTAGAAATACACCTTGAAGCTTAAATGTAATTAGACCCTTGCCCCTCTTCATTCCCGCAAATATAAAAAACAATCTGTTAAATAAAGTTTTAATCTCCATCATAATAATAAATGTCATGTAAAAAAGAAAAAAAAAAACCCGACTAATTGTCATGAAGGAAAATATGCCTGCAAAATATTTCAATCAGTGGGACGTATGTGTAATTTGTCATGCACAGGTGGCGCGACAATCGCATGGCTTCTCTACGTTGATAACTTCAATCCATGTTCATACTATTTAGTTAGAAATCCTTATTTATGCATCGCTACTCTGGTTTATTTAATTACTTCTGTGAAGAATCGATGCAACCAACCAACCCAAGAGAATAAAAGCGTATTTTTAATGAGAGTTCTTTGTGCATTTTAATTAATATTTCAGAAAGTAATTAAAATATTAAAATTCTGAAGTAATGTTGCAACAGGAGAGGGTTTGGACTACCTAAATCTAAATTTCCAGCCTTCTAGGTGGGCCAGATTTTCCTAGCCATCGCCAACAGACACACAGAGCGAAACTTTCTTTTATTAGTTTAGATAAACACTTTTTTGCGATGAGACTTTAATTCTCGACTTTAAATATGTTCTTTTCACCAGTTTCATCCATCCTGAATAGAAATATATGCTAAAAATATTAATAAACAGAAAACATTATTAACGTATTTAAAGGGAAATACCCGGAATGTTGTTCTATTATTCTACGCTATCTGCTAGCAGACGACGGAGAAACGGGCACGTTTTTATGAATGGAAAGTCGGCGAATGGGCAGGTCTTTAGGATCGTGGTCTAGAGGTCAGATCAAACATGCGGAAGGTTTCTCTCTCGTAGAGCGCTCGCAAATGAGAGCGTCACGTGGTCAGTATACGCCGCTGAAGTCGTGACGTCATCAATATGTCGCTGGGCATAAACAGACTGAAGTGCCCATTGAAATAACATGGAAGTAAAAAATAAAATCTTCTAGGAATAATAATTTTCATATTTAGGAACTTTCAGGCACTGTTCTGCAAAGTTTAAGGTACGCTTTTCATTATGAATTCGCCAAACTTCTGATTTTGTGATTTAAATTTGATCAATTTATTAAAAACTGATTAGCTTAACTCCGGTTAGACAAACATTCCGGTTGTTTACATTGGCTGAATTGGTGATATTTATATTCATGTCTATCAAGATATCTCTGTCTCTCTCTACTTTTATGTAAAATTTTTATTGATTTTAATTAATAATTTTACTAATTTTATATTTAAAAAATTATTTAAGATATTTTATAATTTATTATAATACGTAAATTATAAATAATATTTAAATTAAATATACAAATTATATATTAAATAACACATTAAATATATAAAGTATGATATATTATAATACTATAAATAAACATAAAATATAATATATTAAATTATAATACTAAAATGATATACTATATTACATTAAATATGAAATCAATTTAAACATATTAAATTAATTATATATTACATTAAATTAATATTATGAATAATTAATACTAATAATAAATAATTATTTAATGATATATATATATATATATATATATATATATATTATATTATATTTATATTATATTATTATCAATATTTATAATTATATTAATATATTTATTTTTAACATAAATTAATAACATAAATAATAATAATAATAAAATATTTATAATTATAATTAGTATTAATTTTAATAATTAATTAATATTATATATATAAATAATATTATAATGAATTATACTAAATTAATACTACATTAAATTAATAATATAATATATTAAATTAAAATACTAAATTTTAATATATTAAATATATAAAGTACTATAACATATAAATTATTAAAAATAATCTAATAATTTATTAATTTTAATATGATTTTCTCTTTACTTATAATTAAAACATCAAATTACTTATAAGTAAAGAGAGATAAATGCATTTTGACAGACATGAATGTAAAAATCACCGATTCAATCGATGTAAACAACTGCCATGTTTGCCTAACCGGAGTTAAGCTAATGAGTTTTTAATAAATTATTCAAATTTAAAGCACAAAATCAGAAGTTTCGTGAATTTATAATGAAAAGCTTACCTTAAACTTTGCAGAACAGTGCCTAAAAGTTCTTAAATATGAAAATTATTATTCCTAGAAGATTTTATCTCTTACGTCCGTGTTATTTCAATGGGCACTTCGATCTGTTTATGCCCAGCGCCATGTTGAAACGTCAGACTTCAGCGGCGTATTTGCGGACGGTTAGAACAGGGCTGTCTCAATATACCGGGCTTTGACAGCTAGCCACTCTGGGGAAAGTCATGTGATCAAAAGAGGGAACGCAAGAACGACTTGAAATCTTCACCCCGCTCCGATTTCTTGCCTGAGTTGAAATTTGGCTTGTGTTGTGTTATTGCTACGGTGTAAACACGTGCTTCGTTTGTTTTTTTCGTTATATGCAATTTTTTGTATAAATTGAATTAAAACAATTCTTTATCATGTGTAAAGACTCAAGAATTTTTGTTGATAAAGTTACATCAAAGATGGAACAGTTTCCGAATATCAAATGAAGTATCTGAAAATGAAAATGTTTTCGCGAGGCATGCAACAATTGAAAGAAAAAAAAATAACTGGACAAACTTAGTAAAAATTTACTGGAGTTTTTCTCGTGGTGGAAAAAATAAATTATATTTCGGATGTGGAAGAAGAATTGGAAAGAAAAAATAATTGGATTGATACCTTCCTTAAGGATAATTATTAGATATTCATTATTGCGATGAATGCGTTAATTTTTTTTATATATGTGTGACAAATGTGTTAAAGTTGTGGAATCGGTACAAATAGATATGAATTTACAAGTAGCTGTCTTTACAGGTAAGCAAACAATTCATAATTTTGAGGTATTTTTAACTAATATTATCTTGAATTGTTGGAAAAATTATAAAATATTTTAAGTAGTATTAAAAATTATAAGATTTTTGAATCCCATGAAAATAAAATAGATAACTATTCTAAGACTTAGAAACTGTTTTTATATGAAAATCCTAATAGTGACATTTTAGATCAACTGTGTGTTACTTATACTTATATAATTCTAAATTACTTTGTTTGCCATCTTAAAATGGCATTTAAAAAGAATATCTGCAAATTTAAAAATTTCTCCAGGTGTTACAACAACTAGAAATAAATCATTAAAAGAAAAATGTATTAATTTGAAACAAAATTTAAAAAATAGTCAACTTTTTATAAAGTATTTCCTATAAAGCCCACAAACTTGTGGGATTTACAAACAATTCATAAAATCATGCGACTACTATACAGGCATTTATGTACATATCAGTGTTATTTATTTACTATTTTTAAAATAATGAGATTATTTAAATAAAGATATTATTATTTGTGATATTCCTTAATGCGTATAAAACATGTATGTGAATTTACATATTTTTTTCTTTAAATGAAAATATACCGTAGTTCATCTATTTGAAAACAAAGATTTACAATTTTTTAAAGCTCTTTTATACAATAAATATATCTAAAATATGCAATATCTTCTCATTGACTTCGGGGATTCTTTAAAATTGTCGGATTCCACTTCTCCGTCCACACAACTTCGAAATAAATCCGGTCTTTTGATATGCTGCCACCACCGATATGAATACGTGATATCGGGCACGATACTTGATGTATATTCAAGAAAACTTAACTCTTTCTATTACACTTTTAAACAAACACTTTATTAACAATATTTACACTTAAACTCGGAGGTAAAGTATCCGGTTTAATATTAAATCAAAATAATTATAGAAACGCTTTACGTGTACCGTTAGACTACGTTCATTTATTCCACACTGAGATTTCTATTCATCTCACACCCGCGCTCATTCCCCGAGCAACCTTCACACTTCGCTGCTCCGTCTGAACTCACCACTGGTCTCAGAGCTCCAACTCTGAACGACCTTACACCTTCGCTTCCTACGTTAGAACTAACTTTCTCTCTCTCGTAAACTTCAGAACACCCTCCTTTCTACGGAGTTTCTCCTCTTCTTCCAAGGGTCCTTGACCACCCTTCCTCCCTCTTGACGGATCTGTCTTCCTAAACAAAAGAGCGCAATAGCTTTCTTATCTCTGAAAGACCACATTGCAATGGAAATACTTCTTTCATTCTGTCCAAGTCGCCACCCTTCGGATTAAGATTTTCTGAAGGACGCCTTTAACGGTACACAATAGATACATATACAATACATACAATATGCTAATCCCTTAAGAATAGCTTTCAACTCTTGCACCTGTGAGAGAACCTGACACCCCCCACGTTAGCGGAAAATATGCCTTTTAGGGGCTAATTTTCCTCAAACTATGTAATGTCTGAGAAGAGTTCAACAGTTCCTTGATAGGTTTCTTCATTACTACAATTACATAAATATTTCAAGGTGTCTGAAAATTTAACTACTGACATCTCTAATGAACCATATACTAATGCGATAACGTACAGAAAAAAAAATTACACAATATGCTAATACACTGTTATAAACACAAGATGCAAATACAATTATAAATACAAAAGAAAAATAAAGTTACACTAGTATTATGTCATTTAATGTCAGTCCTTAGGCTGATATTGCTGGAGGCGGTACTACCTTTTCCCTCCAGTCCTTCCTCGTTAACTTAATTGGTACATCCCTTTTCGTAATGCACCCGCTTGAATGGCTAACTTCTGCCTCTGATGTCCCAATTAAATCTTCCTCTAACCAATCAGGCACTTGCCTGTCCAAGTCCTCTTTGTACGTAATAAAGACATTGTACAATTTCTGCCTTATCTTACCCCTCTCCGGTTTACGACCAATCCGATTTTTCTCCATTTCTACCAGTTCGATAGGACCCATAAATAATTCCTTATTTTTCCTTAAGATTGATTTTATGTCCCCAACTTGAATATTGGTTAACCCTTTTATTTCGAATCCCTTCCTGTCTTTATTTTCCGGTTGTTCTCGGTCTAACAACAGATCTTTCCTACCGTCTTCAAACTCCCCGTCACTATCCAAGACAATATCGACTACTTTATTTTTAGCCATAAATGCTCTCATTTCATCTTGATACACCAGTTTCTTACTCCCGTCCCCTAACTCAACTATAACTGCAGGTTGACATATTTCCTCTTTCTCCTTATTACTCACATTCATTTCCCTCGTTAATCGACATTCTACACATGATTCACAATATATTTTAGCTTCCTTCGCCATATTTTCCCAATAAAATGAATGCTCGATTCTTTCTAACATTTTCTTAACCGTCTGATGTTCTCCATATAAGGAGATATGCGCTAATTGTAGAATTTCCTCCCTTCTAATTTTAGGTAATACTAATTGAGCTACAGTTTCATTTACTAATTCCTCTTTATGATATAATAACCCATTAACAATATAGTAAGACCCTCTTTCATTTTCAGCTAATTCCCAAGCTTTCTCTAAACCTTTACAATTCATTTGGGATTCCTGAAATACATTTGAACTACTTTCCGTAACTTGATTAATCTTACTTTTCTCTATCTCGTCTTTTCCCTTCTCATGACTTTGTAGATTTACCGATCTCGTTTTTACGGCATAACAGTCACTCTTATCATTTCCAATCCTTTCCCTTTCCTTCACTTTATCCCTACTATCTTCCTTACATTCCCTTTCTACCGATTCTCTTAATGATTTCTCGTTGTTTAACCCTGACAATTCATTAGCCACGTCAGGATGTAAAATTACCTGTTCCTTACTATTATCAATTATCGCGCACAGTACATCCTGATGAATTACATTAGTTTCTCCGCGTTTTGGAATAGCTAAAGGTAACTGAATTAATGGCGATTTCACTGCCTTACCTAATATCCCCTGTAAATAGATGCTACCAGCCCCTCTTAATTTTTCTGCTGGTACTAAATCTTTATGAACGTCGCTAATTTGGCAACCAGAGTCCACCAATCCTTTTGTTATCTTTCCATTTACACTAACTTCCACTTTCTCGAGATTATTTAACTTCTCTCCAATAACTTTAGCTCTCCAATTCCCTCTTGCTCCGATTCTTGCCATACTCGCTCCCCTAGGTAATTCTTTAATTCCTCGCACTGAGACATTATTGATACTAGCCCTTGGTTCTTGTCGGTTATTAATTTGATTACTTCCCTCATTATTTCCTTTTGTACAAAATCGTTGAACATGTCCTCGTTGACCACACTTGAAGCAGGTAGGCATCGCATCGTTAGGCTTCTTATATTCCGGTTTTCTACCCAAAAATGGACTAACTTCATTATTCCCATTTTGTCTCCACTTACTACTAAATCCCTCATCTTTTGCCCTTCTAGAATCTTCATTATTAACATACCTTTCTTTACCTTTATAACCCTTATAAGTTACCGCATAAGATTTTTGTTTAGCATCGAAGAAATTATCACATTCCTTAGCAATTTTAGAAACTTCTAACCAATTACTGTGCTGAGTTAATCCAACATGCGTCGCGGTTTCCTCGCCTAACGTAGTTAACAACTTATCCGTGACAATTAACTGATTAACCTTCTCATACGTATCTGCACCTCTAATCTTACAGTAATTTTCCCACGTTGCTATTAAACGTGACACAAATAATACATGAGTTTCATTTTGATTCCTTCTAGCCTTCTTGAAATTTTCCAAACACGCCTTCGGTGTCGGCTCGCTCGTGTTCCCTTAGAACTAATTCCTTTAACTTCTCATAACTCTCAATTTGTTCTCTAGTCGTGTATATTAGCAAATTATCGGCCTTATCCCCTAGCATATTTAGTAAAATTTCGGCCTGCTGAGTTTCCGGTACATTTTTTGTTTGGAATGCCCGTTCTAAACTGCTAAAAAACAGATTCCATCCCTCAGTCCCTTCTGGAACCTTGATAGACAAAGTTTTAACACTTTTAATCAATTCCTCTAGGCTACTCTCATGATTAGATTCTCTAGTCCCATTAGAGTTGTTTGCCGAACTTTGAATCTTTATCCTTTCCAACTCTAACTCATGTTCCAATCTCAATTTTTCAGCCCTTTCTTCTCTATCTAACTTCTCACGGTCTAACCTCTCCTCCCTTTCTGACTTTTCTCGTTCTAACTCCCTTTCTAACTTTTCTCGTTGTAACTTTTCCTCCCTTTCTACCTTTTCCCGTTCTAATCTCTCATCCCTTTCTAACTTTTCCCGTTCTAATCTCTCATCCCTTTCTAACTTTTCCCGTTGTAACTTTAAATTTTCCTCCCTTTCTAACTTTTCCCGTTCTACTACTAACGCTTCTTGTTCTAACCGTTCTGTAACAATAGTGCTAGATAATTCCATAACGGCCCCCTCTTCATATTCGTCGCTCTCCACTATCTTTTTCTTAAGCTTAAACCTGGTATCATCTTCCGAGACTTCAATCCCTAACTCTTCACATATCGCCTGAAGATCCACCCTTTTTATTTTTAGTAAGAAAGCCATACCTTCTACTGATAATTATTACCACCCTACAACAATACTTAATCACAATATCAAATTAATACTTCCTCAAATCCTACCCTCATAAATTACCTCCACATATTATACTATTTAACATATTTCAAATAAATAATAATACAATAATAAATTTCCTTAAACAATGATACCCCACCATTTGCTTCCAATAACACAGTAACAATAATCTCAATTTGACTATTATGCAATACAGATTTTAAATTTATACAATTAAATAATAAAATACAATTTACACAATAATACTGATACGTTGCAATTTGAATAAAACACTGATGCCAATCACTTACATAAAAATATCCACCTAACAAAAATTTGCATGAAATACACATAAATTCCTAAATTTAATCTCAATAAAATATTTCAATTTTCAAAATTTGTTTTCGCATAAAAAAGTAAATCACACCCAGCAAACACGAGATTTTTGGCCACCTGTTGTAAACGTTATGGCCAAAAAAGTTTGCGGCAATTTGTATCCAGCCATTAATGTATTTTAACTGAAGCGCCCGCACACCGGATGTCTATCGCCAAATCGTTAACGGGCAAATGGCGGGGAAACTTAATGCAATTTCAGTGCCCAATAGCGAATGAAAGTACGTTTGCGGCCAAGATATACAAATCTATCATTGTTTAAAAGTCAGTGGCCCAGTATAATCTTCTCGACATTTTTATTATAAGAAATAAAAAGTATCTTTACTTCACATTTTATAAGATGATTTTCGTTATTTTAAACCTGGATTTATGTGAAACGATAAAATATGCTGCATTTAAATATTTTATGCAATAAAAAATACACAAAAAGTACCCTTCTTTAATTTAAAGAGTTTTTATGGAAAAAAAAAATCATAAAAACTGTTAATGTTTTTGCTTTTAAAGTATGCATTAATATCTTTAAATGAATATTTTTTGTGAGCACCTAGAATGAAAATGAATATTGCAATCTTTAGACATACATATTATATAAACATATTAAAAAAATTAATGATAAATGGGAATTTATTTCAATTTCAATTTCAATGAAAAAATATTTGTCAAAAGAAATAAATGCCACTTTACCAAAAAGCAGTTACTGTTAAACGAAAAAAAAAAAAAAAAAAAATTCTTTTTTTTCTTGGAGGGGGGGGGGCGGTGATTTTATATTATCTGTATATTATCTATAAATCAGTTCCAAAAAATAAGTTATTTTCATTTTTTGAAACACTCCAAAATTTAGATTTAAAAGAAAAAAAAAATCTTAACTAGCTTAAATAAGCAATAATACCAAATACCGATCCCCCCCTCCCACTCCTTTCACACGGCAAGCCGGGAGTAATGCAGGGAAAGATGAAACAAGATTTCCCTTTTCCAACACATTTTTTTTCCCAGTGGGGATTTTTGTAAATATATTTTTAAATGTTTTCCGCTTTGTAATAATCAGCATTGAAAAATTTCCACTTTTAAAATTATTTAATGTTGTATGAGAAATTTTGAAGATAAAAAAAAAAACCTTGAAAAAATAAATCTATTGAAATATAGCTTTTTTTCTGCGGTCTCGTAGGGATTTTTATGTCTTTTTGGCAGCGTCATCGCACATCGGAGCGTTGTTTACATTTCCCTTTCCTGCATCGTGGCGTCGTCTATGTCTAAGTCTCGTCATTCACTGGTTTTTGGATATTTAGATTTACTAACAGGGAGATAGAAAGAAGGAGAACAAAGATAATGTTTCTACTTATGGAACTAAAAGCGGTACCTAGTATGGCGGCGTTTCTGGTCTTTTGGGGCTTTAGGAAGTGTAGCGCCCTCTTTCTCTTTACCATGCTCGAAACCAAAATGCAGGAAGAGCAGACGACAATTTGTCATGTTTGACAGGTCACATGACCGGCCTTTGGGAGCACCAGCGCCACAAACTGGGTACTAATTCCCGGTCCATGTTGTGATCTTGAAAGCCTATGTTCACTGTTCTCCTTCTTATTTCTATCTCCATGTTTACTAATTAGGTAAGATTATTTTTCTATATTATTCCAAGAGTTAGTTAAAAATTAGTTTTCATCATTCTCAGGGACAGATTTAAGTTCAAGATAAAGAAAGCTGAGAAAAAGCATCAGCAATTGTGTAAAATTAACTGCATTGCTTTGCTTATTATGCGACTTAATTCTACAGAAGTGAATAAAAAAAAAAGTTCTTTACTGATCTTACATCTGCCCTGAATATGCTATTAATAAGTTGATTGTAATTATATATATATATCAGAGTAAAATGTGTCCGTAATGAACAATCTCGGAAGTTTTTGGTTTATAAAAAAATTAACCAATAAAAATTCAGCTTTTATTTTTTTCATAATTCTCCGTTGCCTGTTTTATAATTTGCTTTATTGCTGACAATCTTAAACCAGTCAGGAAGCGGAAAGTAATATTTTACAGCTCCAGTGTCTTTCAGTGAAATTATACTTCATATGTTAAGATCTGGTTTTAATTAACTAATATATATATATTCTGTATTTTCTGATGATACTGGCATATTTTTATTTTGATAGTAATAGAAAACTTCGAATTTTATGTACTAATTAATGACCATTTGCAAAATTTCACTTTATTTTTAAGATTTTAATAAAGTAGGTAATTTCTTTTTAATTCATTAATGTGATTTTTAATTAGTCATGGCAATAGTGCCCAAAATGTTTTGGTTTAGCCGAAAAGCTAAGTAATCTGATTTAATTTTTAAATTCCACTTATCAGAGTCAGAGTGTAATAGGAACACAACTTGGTACTTTTCTGTTATACCAACACATGCCAAAATATACGCTAATCTGCCATTTATTTCTACCCTAACCGTGTAAAGAATTTTTTATTGCAAACTGTACCAAACATTCTGATTGGACTATTTATTGAACGTGAATCTTTTATTATTATTATTTAATCGTAACCTCATAAAACATCTTAACTTGCTACTTTTCAAATAGAAAATATTTATTAAATTATAACTTGCATTTATTATTGACACTGAAATGAATTTTACCATTAAGCTGTTACTTGATGATGTAGAAGCGGCAATAAAATTGTTTTAGGACTTTAGATACATAAAAAAAAAGTTTTTATCAAAAAAACTCATAAACATCTTCATTCAAAAAATGAAATGTTTACAGCAATCCTAAGAGACATTTACAATTTCAAGCCTGTAGTTTAAATAGAGTTTTATTTTATTACCTTATGTAATATTTATTTGTTCTTTTATTTTAAGTGCATATTTTGTATTGCAATTTTCAAACGTTTTATTTTTAAGTGCTTAAATTCGTGCCAACAATGTTATTTTTGTTTTCAAATGATTCGTTTCATGTGAATTTCCTTTTGTGCCGATTATTATGCTTAGCGACAATGGTGTTGGTATAGCAGAAAAGGACCCAAACTTTTTATAAACAGTTGCTTTTAATATATTTTCATGTTGTAAATATTTTTTTAATAACAAACCAGATTAATTTTTAATGGGTTTTTTTTTTCCTAATGAAAGCACATAATTTGTTTGGGTACATTTCGGTTAGCCGGGCGCCAGTGATATATATACATGTATTATATATACACATATCTATGTATATACACATATGTTTCAAGAAATGAGCAAATGAGTCAGATTATAAGATATGTCCATGTTGACTGTAAAGGGAAGGTAATGATTGAAGAAAGCTTCATAAACTTTATTCAATCTCATGAAAAAACGGGAGAAGGTTTATCATCTGAAATTTTGAATAAACTAAATGTTGATAAATTAGACATTCAGGATTTCAGAGGACAAGGATTTGACAACGGTGCCAATATGGCTGGCAAGTATAAGGGAGTAAGTGCACGTATTTTGGAAATTAATGATTTAGCAATATTTGTACCTTGTGCAGCTCATAATCTAAATTTAGCCGGTGTCCACGGTGCATCTACAACTCCAGAAATGATTGCTTTTTTTGGTACTGTGCAGAGGTTGTTTATTTTTTTTCTCGTCCTCAACAATTCGTTGGGAAACTTTAATGAAGTACTTAAAAATATCACTTAAAAGTTTTTCTGATGCAAGATGGTCATCAAAGGCCAGAGCAATAAAAGCGCTGTATTTACAATTACCTGAAGTAATGGAAGGACTTCAAATGATTACAAACGATTTTTCGAATCCAGAAGCTGTATCGACTGCACAAAATTTGATTCTGCAAATTAATTATAGGTTTATCTGTACACTTTCTATATGGAATAAAATTCTACAATGCATCGATCGAACAAACAAAACATTACAACAGAAAGATTTGTCAATAGATATTGGAACAAAACTAATTGCTGGTTTACGTAGTACATTACAAGGGCTTCGAGATACAGGTTTTGAACAAAATATCCAGGAAGAATAAAGTTTAGCTGAAAAAATGGATATAGAGAAGGAATTTCTTAATAAAAGGAAAAGAAGAGTGAAGAAAATGGAAATAGATGAAACATCAGATGAAGGAAGTAAATTAACAGCTGAAGAGTTATTTAAAATACAAATGTACAGTGTTCTTGACACTCTGTTGTCTCAGATAGACTTGCGTTATGAAAAAATGAGAACCATCTGTGATTATTTTTGCTTTCTGTATGGCTCGTCTTTATAACATATGAGTGTCGCTGACTTAAAAAAATCGGCTGCAGATCTCGCTATTAAGTACAGCAAAGATTTAAAAAAGTACGACTTCACATGTGAAATTGAAAGTTTGAAGTAACGGCTCTTATACAAAACATACTAACTGCATCTCCGCTTGATATTCTACAGACTCTTCATGATTTTGGTTTAATTGAATCTTACCCAAATATCAGTGTCGCCCTTCGAATATTTTTAACTCTTCCAATTTCTATTGCTTCGTGCGAGCGAAGTTTTAGCAAGCTGAAATTAATAAAAAATTATTTACGATCAACTATCGGACAAGAACGTTTATCCAATCTGTCTATTATTTCAATAGAATACAATATAGTTAAAAATATTAATTATGATGATGTTATTAACGAATTTGCCGAAATGAAAGCCAGAAAAGTGCAATTAAAATAAAACTTAATAAAAATTTTTATTGTGACGTATTTTTTTTTTTTTCATTTTTCCAAACCTAATTAATTAAGGGGCCCAAATGCGAATTCTTGCACAGGGCCCAGGAATGGCTAGTTACGGCTCTGGTCATATATATATATATATAATTTTGAACGGAGGGTGGTTTGGGGGTCATGATGGGTGGAAATATACCAAATTTTTTTGGAATTGCTTTCCTCCGAATGGGTGCAACAGGTAGCTTTTTGTAATGAAAGCTACCTAAAACATGTCGTTTCAAATAACATATAGAATGGCAGAAAATAATTTGCTTTGTGCAGAAAAAAAAAAAAAAAAAAAAAAAAAGCTAACACTGGCATGTTTGCGAAAAATTAAATTTTTTAACACTGTTCTAAGCGCTTCTTTCTTTTGCATGATATTTAAAAAATAATTACTAACATAATCTTAACAGTTTCATCTCTATGCATTACAAGGCTTTGAGCTCGCCAGAAAAAGTCTCTTTTTAACAGCTAAGTACAACATTTGTCTGTTAAAAAAAAACATAAAGTTCTTAAAAATACATTTCTTCAGAAAAATAGTCTCTTTACTGTCAGGAGTTTGTGTAAAATCATCGGATTTGTCATTTTGCTACAAATTGTGTAGCTCTAGAAATTAGATTAAACATTTGGATGAAGAGAAATAACTATGTAATCCATAATAATCAATACCTTATTTATCTAATTTTTTTTAAGTTCTCTAACAATAATAGTATAGATATTTCTTTGAATTCAACGAGGATAACTTACTGCAAAGATATGCACACAAAGATATACAAGAAAGAGAAGACACTCGTTTGTTAGAAAATGACGCAAATTAGCGCCACCGCAGTTGCAGTGGTCGCGATTAGAACTAAAATGTCCAATAGTGGACGGAGTGCTCCGAGCTCAAGTATTGGTTCTGTTTTCATGGTAATCGCGGCAGTATCACAGCAACGCAACTTTCAGAAATTTTCAATTCTGTCATTAAACAAACTCAGGGTGATGAAATATGTTAATTTTTTATGAAACTAATCAGATTATGTATTTATTTAAATTTTTAATCTTAGTTATTTTCTGTTTACTTCTTATAATTTATAATGGCATGAAGAATATGAATATTTTAAAAGGGATTATTTTCTGAAACAGTGGATATATTTTTTTAAATATAGAGTATAATGTTTTCAACAATGTTATTTAATTGAATATTTATTATATGAGGTAAATATTTACAACAAATAGTTTTTACAACAACATTCGTAATTTTAAATTATAAGAAGTGAACAGAAAATAGGATTAAACATTTAAAGAAATACATAATCTGATTACTTTTCATTAAAAATTAAAATATTTCATCACTCAGCGAGTTTGTTCAATGACAGGATTGAAAATTTCTGATTGACGTTACTCTCATACAGCCGCGAAATAAACGAAAATTTTGTTAAATTAATTAGTTAAAAGTGTATTCTGCACCCTATTTGTTTATGTACCCATGCAATAATTTTTGGTGATTTTGGTAAATTCTTTTTTTTTTTTTCAATGTCTCTTAAAATGCTGGCAAGTCTTAAAATATGCTCATTTGTTTAAGTTTCATTAAACCCATAAAATCTGAATCAAGTTAAATATTTCTGGATAATTTTATTTCGTAAAAAATTAATCTCCCTTTAAGAATTATATAAACAAAATTTAGAGTTTATATAATTCCTGCACAAAATCAGAAAAATTTATTTCTATAGCATTATTAAAACATATTTTTATATGATCTACATGTTACATATTTTCTCATTTTTAGTTTTTATTAAATTTAAAATATATTTTCATTTATACAGAAGGGCAATAGTTTTGAGAATTATTTGCATCTTACATTATATCTAACTTGATGCTCCATAATTTCATTTTTATTTAAATCTAGTAACTTTACATTTTACTCTTAATTTTTTTTTCCAAATCTTTCATTTAAAAATATAATTATACATTTTCCAAATCTCTCATATATATTATTATGCACATTTAAAATGTCAAATATTTAAATAGATTGATTTAATCAAAATTAATTTATTTTAAAGTTCATAGAAATAAAATGTATTAAAAAAGTTTAATAATAATAATAATAATACTTTAAAATTCAAGCAACTTGTATAACAAAAATTTAATAAATTAAATATTGCACATACAAAATTATCTCTGTTGAATAGTAATGTTAAATGAAAAAATATACAGCATAAAAATATTAGGATACGTAAAAAAAATAATGTTTAAAAAATTTTGAAAATAAATGAATTAATATCTTTGATTAAGTTAAATTTTAAATATTATATAAAACAAATTATTATTATTAAACAATCGAAATTTTTGACTATTTTTTAAGTATGTGAACTATAACATGAGTATTTTAAAATTGAGGAGCATCGAATGGATAAGAATGTAAACAAATAATAACCAAATGTTATTCTGTAATTATTAGAATAAAAATACGCTTAAAGAATTCGCAGTAATTATAAAGAACTAAAAATATAAAAATATGCCACATATCATAAAAGCTTAAATAATAAAAATATTAATGAAAGCTGCAGAAACATATATTTCTAATTTCAACCAAATATATTTTCTACAACGAAAATACCAACGCAAATTATTTTTTGCAAAGAGATTAAACATGTAAGAAATAATATATATACGAAAATAATGAACTTAATTGAGAAAATTAAAATGGATTGCACGATACAAATTAATGAGCATTCTCTGAAAACAGTCTTACCGAAGTTTCAACACGTGCAACACATATCAGTGCGAGGGAATTTTTAACATTTTCTTGGAACTGAAAAGTGTTGTGAAGATGGGAGGATGCACGCGCAGTTCCGCTGGTCGGGGCGATCGCAGCGCTCGTGGTTATCGCGTTTAGAACTACAATTCCCGAACTTTCAATGTAAAGTAAGTTTAGGATAGTTCTTCCGTACAGGTGTCTTTGCTTTTCCGTGTATGGCTTTGTATAAATTATTTTAGACTCCAGAAATTATTAACTACTTTTGAAAAAAGAAAAAAAAACATTATTTCCGATGTATAATAATTAAATATTTTTACAGAAACGGAAATTATAATTAGTAAAATGATTAAAATTATAATAAATTAGTTCAGCCTGCATTCTTTACTTTAAATTGTAAAATCAATATGGAAAATCTTATGTCTAAAAATTTAACCCAAAAGCGATACTTTAATTTAAATCTCACACCAGAAAAATAAAATAAAATACTTATGAAATTAATTTTGTCTTGTTCTCATGGTTAAATACAGTTAAACTGTGGTCTTGCTAAGCGGCTGTTGAGATAATCATTCGGCCGCTCATTTTTAATACGGAGATAAATCGACTCAACAACGCAGAATGGCAGATTGATTCAAGTCACGTTCACTAAGTTCTAACAGGTGGTGTTATGAATTAGGCAAGCAATTAAAAAATGCTTTTTAAAAATTCAACTCCTAACGGTGTTAAATTATTTCAGCAGCAGTTTTAGGTAGGAGCGTAAAATTCAGCATAACAGATCAACTAAAAAAATAGTTAAATGTGTGTTTCAACGATTTTAGAAATTCAACCACACGGGGATTTAAATAAAGGGTCGAAGTCATATCTCAGCTGCAGATTTAAGTAGGAGCATAAAATATGGCTAAATCAATCTGCTAAAAACATAGTTAAACACGTATTTCAGCTATTCCGTTTGCAACTTCGGCTTTGAACCCGATTATAGAATATTAGACAAATAAGATAACTATTTCTGATTAGATATTTTGCGGCAGGAAAAAGTTTTTTTTTTTTTTTTTTTTTTTTTTTTTACATGCTATGAGAAATAGAGTTTCGCGAAATGCTACGATAATTGGGTGATTTTTTTTTCTTTTATAGCATTGTCAGGGAAATCGTATATTTTTTTGTGTAAAAAAAAAAAAAAAGAAGCACATTATTATTCATAAAGCCGAGTATGATAAACTATTATCTTTTATACTAATATACTCAGAAATACTCTGAAATAGTGATATTTTATTTAACAGCGTTTCCCATAACAAACCAAACGTGCGTGCGAGATACGCTCGTACTGACTACCTAAGTTTAGTTGCAATCTACTGATTGCAGTTCAGAATAAAATATGATTTCAGGATACAGTTAAAATATGTGAATATATCACATTATTCCCCTTTTTAATTTTTATTCACAGTAACGTTGAGGCTTCCTATGAATACGCGTGGGGTACCGACGTACAGTTTCTGAGTTCTTAATAGGAGCACTGTTGGGAACATCAGGCTCTGGTACTTCCGGATCTGAGGACTCAGTCAGCTGTTCGCCATCCACTGGAGGAGTTGGTTGTGGATCTGTTCCTGGATCATCGGCTCTATCAGTTGAACAAGTATCACCAATCTGGGTTGTATCATCAATCTGGGTGGCTATGTTTACTGGTGAATCATCAGTGTAATCAGGTCTTAATTGGTCGATGTGAGCGAGATATGTCTTGCCACTCACATCGACATACCATGTAGCACTACCTTTTATATATAACAAGACCCCCTTGCACCATCGCTGGTCCCTATGAGATCGCACAAATACTTTTGGCTTAGGCACAAAATTTCTAATTGTTTTGTGAGATCTGTCGTAATAGTGCTTTTGAGCCATTTGTTTACCTTGAACGTACACTGAAGCACTAGGGTGAACAAGAGAAATAGGTGTCCGTATTTGACGTTTTAGAAATAACTCTGCTGGAGTACAATTCGTTGTCGCATGTGGTGTAGACCTGTACGTCATTAAAAATCTATTTATTTTCTGACGTAACGTTGACCTGTCAAACTTGTCAGAGTTCATCTTGTTTAGTGCATTTTTAAATGTTTGTACAGATCTCTCTGCCAAACCATTCGTCTGGGGCCTATATGTTGGAGTTAAGGTATGTTTCACTCCATATTCTTTTAAAAAAAGTTCAAATTCGTCAGACATTAGCTGCCGACCATTGTCTGAGACTACTTCCAATGGTAGACCATATCTAGAACAAAGTCGTTGCAGGGCATCAATAGTATTTGAAGTAGTAATTGAAGACATTAAAATTACCTCAAGCCATTTAGAATGACTATCTACAACAAGCAAATAATTTTTGCCATCCTTCAGAGCAAAGTCAATGTGGACTCTCTCCCATGGAGATTTTGCCCAAGTCCAAGGATGTAATGGAGCTGCAGCAGGTGTTCGGGCATTTTGTTGACATGCTGAACATTTACGCACCATCTCTTCCATATGCTCATCCAGGTGTGGCCACCAAATATGGCTACGTGCTATAGCTTTCATTTTGGTCATGCCAGGATGGGTGTCATGGATCATTTCCAACAGTTGACTTCGAAATTTTTCAGGTATAATAACCCTCATCCCCCACAAAACACAATTGTTATCAACTGATAATTGACTTTTTCGGTCAAAAAATGGTTTGAGGTCATCACTGACCATTTTAGAAGGCCAGCCATTTTGCACAAATTTGAGAACTAGTCCCAAAACAGCATCCGTTCTAGTTGCAGCAGCAATATCCGAACTTGTTACAGGAAGGTCTTCACAATAAGATATTTTGTAAACATCAGGATATTCTTCATACTCACTTTCAACAGGTGATCGTGACAGTGCATCAGCATTTGTGTATTCAGTTCCTTTCTTGTATTCAATTGAATAGTCAAAACTGGACAGAAGAACAGCCCATCTCTGTAGACGTGCAGCTGCGATGGGAGATATTTCTTTATCTGGAGCAAAAATTGTGATTAATGACTTGTGGTCAGTTACTAATACAAAATTTCTGCCATATAGATACTGATGGAATTTTTTAATTCCGAAGATTATTGCTAACGCCTCCTTTTCAATTTGTGAGTATCCCTGTTCTGTTTTTGTTAAAGTCCTGGAGGCAAAGGCAATAGGGCGTTCATCATTGTTACTTATATGCGATAAAACAACACCAACTCCAAAAGGAGATGCATCACATTCTAACCTCAAAGGCAATTTCTCGTTATAGTGAACCAATACTGACTCTGAAGATAACAGGTTCTTACTGGTTTTAAATGCTTCCTCACATTCTGGAGACCATTTCCATGGTGTGTCCGTGTGAAGTAAACTATACAGAGGTGCAAACAGCATTGCACTATTGTGAATAAATTTTGAATAATAATTTATAATGCCTAAGAATGATTTGAGCTCAGTTATATTTGTGGGAGCCTTGATTTCTTTTATACACTTAATTTTTTCATTCGTAGGGTGAATTCCATGTTCATTTATTCTGTGACCTAAAAATTCTACACTAGGTTGGAGAAATGTACATTTTTGCAAGTTCAGTTTAACATTATAATCTGAAAGTCCAGTAAATACTTTCTCGAGGTTTTGATAATGTTCAGCTTCATTAGAACCAGTGATCAATATATCATCTTGAAAACATATGACACCTTGCAGACCTTGCAAGATTTGCTCTGTAATAGATTGAAAAATTGCAGAAGCACTGTTTATACCATACAATAATCTACGTGGACGTACTAACCCTAAATGAGTGTTCAGAGTTAGGTATTCTTGTGAATTTTCATCCAATTGCACTTGCAGGTATGCATGGCTTAAGTCCAGTTTAGTGAAGTATTTTCCACCACTTAAAGTCGAGAATAAATCTTGCTGTGTTGAAGGGGGTACTGGGTTTGGTCTAAACACCTGTTAACTGTGACTTTGAAATCACCACATAGTCTAATGTCATTGTTTTTCTTTGGATCTATGACGACTGGAGTTGCCCAGCTTGAATGCTGCACAAAGTCCCATATTCCCCGAGCTTTAGATTTTAAAATTTCTTCTTCAACTTTAGGTTTTAGTGAGTAAGGTACAGGACGTGCTTTACAAAATTTTGGCATTGAATTTTCTTTAATTTTTAAAGTTGCTTTCAAATGCTTGATTGGTTCTGTGCTATCAGTGAATAAATTACTGAATTTTGTTTTCAATTCACTAACTGTATAATTTCCAACCTTATTTATTTTGTGCCCATTAAATATTTTCTTCCAATTTAATTTTACTTGTGACATCCAATTTCGTCCAAACAATGATTGCTTGCACATTTACAGTCTGATTTTCATATTAAAGGACAATGCCAGCTTCACCAACCACATCAATACACTTCTGATTATAATCTTTAAGAATGAGATTTGATTTTCTTACCTTCAGAGATGGCAGGTTGTCACTAACAAACTTCTCGGAGATTATGCTTACATCAGCACCGGTGTCTACTTCCATTTCTAAATGTTTTTCACAAATTTGTACTGGAACAATATACTTCTGAGACACTTTGTTTACTGATTGAATAGAAAATAAATCACATTCATCTGTAGAACCATTATCCACATCAGCATGGACAATTTTGGCAGAAGGATGTTTCTGAGCTTTGGATCTGCAAACTGGAGATATGTGACCAATTTTTCCACAAGAATGACATTTAGCATTTATATATTTACATGTTTTTGATGCATGCATGGCACCACAACGAACACACTCCTTGTTCGCGCCGTACTTTTTGTTTACGTTTTGATGAGTCCCACTGTTTTTAGTCGTACTGTGCACTTTGTTGACACTTGGATTGGTCTTCAATACTGATGCATCCAAATTGGCCAGTTCCATCGCTAACACTATGTCATATGCTTCCGCGAGCTTGAGATCTTTCTTAGCAAGGAGACGCTTCTGTGTGGCTTCGCAACTCAGACCACACACAAAACGATTTCGCAGAGCTTCGTCTAAAAACACACCAAATTCACAGCTGGCAGATAAATGTTTTAGCTCGACCATATATGATGCAATGGATTCGTTGCTCTCTTGGTTTCGCCTATGAAAGCGAAATCTTTCTGCAATCAAAATCGGCGCTGGGCGAAAATTCTCTTCCAAACATTTGTTTACCTCCGCAAATGTACAGTCCTTTGGCAGTTTCGGAATAATTAAATTTCTTAAAAGTTTGTAAGTTTTTGGTCCTAATACAGATATTAAAACAGGAAGCTTTTTCGTTTCATCCACATCATTAGCAATAAAATATTGCTCTAACCTTTCCATATATAGCGAAAAGTCCTCGTTCGATTCGTCGAACACCCTAAGTTGACCCACTAGGCCTAACTGCGCCATGCCGGTAAAGTAGCAGTTTTACTTTTTTACTTTACAAAAAAAAAAAAAAAATACAGCTTACTTTACTACGAGTTCGTTTACTTCCTCGTTGCCATTATGATAAACTATTATCTTTTATACTAATATACTCAGAAATACTCTGAAATAGTGATATTTTATTTAACAGCGTTTCACATAACAAACCAAACGTGCGTGCGAGATACGCTCGTACTGACTACCGAAGTTTAGTTGCAATCTGCTGATTGCAGTTCAGAATAAAATATGATTTCAGGATACAGTTAAAATATGTGAATGTATCACACCGAGTTTTCTCCTTATTGTCTTTTTAACGATTTATGTGCGGGAATGCACTGAGTTCCGCTATTGTGATAGCCATATTATTTCATTTTTATTTATTTTACCCGTAAGGACCTCATGGTTAACATAGGCAAAGTCCGGTGAATCTGCTAGTTTGTTATGTTTTAGGTTTAGCCCAATAGCAAATAATATTTATTCCACGGAGTAAGATTCTTTCTCCGTGATTTATTCTATATTCCTAAATTAGCAAAAGGAGGGGAAAAAAATGCTATTTTAGAAGGAAGATTCTTAAAGTGCTTAACAATCCTCTAAAAATCGGTTTCAAAGGGGACTGTATTGTTTTTGGTGTCATGAAGGGCCATTTAAGATTAATAACTTGAAAAATCTATTTAGTCAACAAACTTTCAAAACATTTTTAGGAGAGGGCGGGGCTTCTACTTTTTTTCAGTCAATAATGTGTTTAAAACAATTTCAATAAGTATGTTTGTTAATTTAAATAAACAAAAAAGAAAAAAAATTCCTGCTCGTTTTTCCTCGATTAAAACGAAATAATTGTATTTTTATCCTAAATTGGGCTCGCTTAGGAAATGCATATTTAAACATTTATGAGACAGAGAGTTAAAAATGGAAACAAATTAGATTGTCGTAGAATTAAAAATATATTTTATGATGAATTACTTGAACCAATGCTTGTAACGCAAAAGCTGTTTAAAGATATTGAGAATAAGTCACACATTATAGGAAATCATTTAAACCAATATTGCATTATATTGGCTTAATTTTAATGGAGAACGTAGTTCTTTTACAGTTGGCTAATGAAATTTGATATTAGATATATATATATATATTCTTAAATAAAATGTTTTCTATGAATCAAAAAGAGAATAGGAGTTTTTCAAACCCTAAGCGCCTACACAATCCTCCCCTCTGATCTTCAAACCGCTACGTGCTTATAATTCTGGCTTACGTTATTTAACGAATCCTTGAGTGGCCCGCGTAACGTTAGAAATTTGCTAAAGTGACATTTTGAAGACCATTGCTTTAGTGGTATGACAGACTTAGCCTGATTAAAAATATTGTTTATTCTTTGTTTTTAAATTAGAAAAAGGAAGATAGTCTAAGGTTTTAAAGTGTTTAATAATCCTCTAAAAATCAGTTTGAAAGAGACGAGAGTTGCTGTTGGGTGTCACGAGGGGATATTTGGCACAAATAAAATAAGAAATCTATTTAGTGAACAAACTTTCAAAACATTTCAAGAGAGGGCGGGGCTTATATTGATATCAGTTAATAATGCGCTTAAAACAATTTCAATAAGTGTGTTTGTTAATTTAAGTGAAACCAAAAAATTCTGCTCGCATTTCTTCACTCTCTCAGAGATCATAAAATTGCGTAGTAAACTGATATATTATGTAAGGAAATAATCTCTGTATTAAAACGAAATAATTCTATTTTTATCCAAAATTCGGCTTAGAAAATGCATATTAAAAAATTTCTGATAGAGTAAAAATGGAAACAAATTAGATTGTCATAGAATAAAACACATTCCTTATGATGAACCAAGTTTTTAACGCAAAAACTATTTAAAAATATTGAGAACAGTTGACACATTATAGGATATCATTTAAACCAATATTGCATTATATTGATTAAATTGCAATGCAGGATGTAGTTATATTATAGATTGGTTAATGAATATAGGTCTCAACCGATGCGTCGTGGGACTTGGGTCTGTCGTAAAATGAAAAAAAAAATAGTCAGGTTTTATTAAAATTTTAGAATTAACAGAAGTAGGTATCTATTTTAAATGTTAAATCTAAATTACGCGAATTACTTTGTGATAAGATTTACAATAGAAAATATTGCACTGTTTGGAGTATTTCTTTCAGGAGATTTAAACATTACATAAGATAAAAAGTTATTTAAAATGCTAAAAGAGTTTTTTTTTTTTTTTTTTTTTTTTTTTTTTAAATAAACAATGGATTTTACAATTTGTTATCTTTTATTAATTGTCGATTTGCAAATATCAGAAAAAAATCATTGAGAATTGAATTATTTTGCTATGAAAAAATTCAAAAAACAAACAGGATGTCAATTAGGTCTTGTAACTAATATAATTATACTTATTTTAAAAATTGATCCTTAAAAGTTTCATCTCTATGCATTACAAGGCTTTGTACTCGCTAGGAAAGTTTTTTTTTTTAACAATTAAATACATTTGACTGTTAAAAAAGCATAAAGTTGTTAGAAATGCATTTTTTCTGAAAAATAATCTCTTTCTGTCAGGTTATTGTGCAAGATCATTCATCAAGAAATTTTATTATCAAACTTTTATTTTTTATAATTTTTTTTTCTAGTGTACAAAACGTTAAAAAATTATATGATTAAAAAAAAAAAAAAAAAAAAAAAAAAAAAAGACATAGCACCTAGTTGCAATTATAAAGAAGGGACGGAGTTTCGAAACTAGGGTTGTTACAATGCATCAGAGACGGGATTTCTAGAATGGTAGCAATTGACTTCATATAATAAAACATGTCGTTTCAAATAAGATATTGAACGCGAGAGAATATGCTTTAGGCAGAAAAAAAAAAAAAAAAAAAAAAAAAAAAACACTGGCCCGAAAAATTAGTTTTTTCTGCACTGTCCTAAGCACCTCTTTCTGTTGCATGATATTAAAAAAAAAATAATAATAATAACTAGTATAATTAAACTTACTTTAATAACTGATCCTGAAAAGTTTTATCTCTATTCATTGCAAGGCCCAGTCTCTTTTTGATAGTTAATTACAACATTTGACTGGTGAAATACCAGAACGTTTGTTAAAAATGCGTTTTTTTTTTTTTTTTTTAAATAGTTTTTTGCTGAAATGACCCTCTCAGCAGATTTGTCATTATGCTTCAGATTGGAAAAAGTTTAATCCAAAAGCTTACCTCAGCTGATTTTGGCAATTAGATTATATATTTCGATGAAGGGAGACATCTATGTAATCCATGATAATACCCCATTGATCTAAATGAATTTAAACAATAAAAATTAAGTAGTCGGATGTGTCAATCCCAAAACTTTCTTCTATCTCACACAGGTTTCATATACACTAAAAAGAATCAGCACCAATTTATATCAAGGTCTAACTGAAACTCAACTTTTATTAAATTCCGTACAATATTTCTTGAGATATGACTATCGCTAAAATCGTGTAAATCCTGCAAAATGCTACATAGCAGCGGCACCTGCTGGGCGATCTTTACCAAAAACTAATCAGCACCAATTTATATCAGAGACTAACTGAATATAAAGTTTTATTAAATTCCGAGCATTTGTTCTTGAGATAGAGCTATTGCGGAAATCGCGAAAAATGCTTCATAGCAGCGCCACCTGTCGGGCGATTTTTACCAAAAACTAATCAGCACCAATTTATATCAGGGACTAACTGAATCTAAAGTTTTATTAAATTCCGAGCATTAGTTCTTGAGACAGAGCGCCCACAAAATTTGTGTCACATACAGACAGACAGACATTTTCTAAAAATAGTCAAATCGTGTCCAGGACATTCTAAAACGTATAAATCCGTCGAAAACCGGAAGTCGAAAATTTTCATGAATCCAATACTTTTTTCTTGTAAAGATAGAAGAAAGTATAAAAATAAAACAACTGTTAACTTTTCCTTTATTCACTTTCACATTGCTCCGGATAGGAGCAATATTGTTTAAAATGCCTAATTATAATAGTTTGACGTGACTGGTTGACGAAAAATTTAATTAAAATATTTGCTATATAATATTACTGAACTGAAAGCTATTTTAAAGTCTTATGTCATCTTAAGTTAGAGATGAGAGTTATTTAACGTATTAGGATAAATAACAATGTTGTTGTTTTATAGTATACTAGCAGAACCACCTGACTTTGCATCATGTTAACCATGAGGGCCTCTACGGGTAAAATAAATGAAAAATGCAATAATATGGCGATCCCAATGACGGAGCTCTTTACATTACGGCGCATAAATCGTCAAAGACAATCAGGAAAAAATGAAGTGACTTTGACACAATCATAGAAAAAAAATCTCGGCTTTAGAAATGAGAATGTGCATTTTCTTTGGTGCATGTAACAGAAAAATATACGATTTCCCTGACAATACGAAAAAATAAAAATAAATAAATAAATAAAAATCAACCAAATGGCGAGCATTTAGCAAAACTCTATTTCGTATGGCATTTCTATATGTTATGAATTAAAAAAAAATAATTCCTTGAAAAACTGTATTACACAAAATATCTAATCGAAATGCAGCAACAGTTGTCTTATTCCTCTAATCTTGCATAATCGGGTTTATAGCGACGAAATCGTTAAAATTGCGGAAATACGTGTTTAACTATTTTTTTAGCACATTCGTTTAGCTGTATTTTATGCTTTACCTAAAACTGCAGCTGAGATATTACAAAATGACTTAAAACTTTTGACCCCCCTCCCATTTAACCCGAATTTCTAAAATCACTAAAATAAGTGTTTAACGATTTTTTAGTAGATTTGTTAGGTGAATTCTACGTTCCTACCTAAAACTGCTGCTAAGATAAGGCGAAATAACTTAAAACTTTCGATCCCCCATTTAATCACAGTCAAAGATGAATTTTCAAAAATGCTTTCTTATTGCTAGACTAGGTCCTAAAAGCAATTTACTTTCCAAATTTCGTGATCCTGGCTTTAGTCGTTTCAGCTGTGCGTTGTTGAGTCAGGCAGTCAGTCAGTCAGGAGTTCTCTCTTTATTGTATTAGTATAGATTATTTAGTAGCAAATTAATGGAAAGTCCCTGTTAAATTTGGAAAGCATTATTTGCAAAGTATATTTTTTTAAATGATAAAATAGTATTTTAGAAATGCAATTTTAAATTTTATATATAAAAATTAAATTTCGTTTTCTCTCTTAATAATAATATTAAAAAAAGTTAAAAAATATATACTTTTGAATAAAAAGTCCTATTTTAAGCGCTTATGAAAGTGTCGGAGCTAAAATGAACAAACAAAATCATAACAACCGAAGCCACAGTCAAAATTCTATCCTTTCAAGTCATTGGACGGCTAGCAAGTGCTATCAGCTGTCACAAGAGAGAGAAAGAGAGGGAGAGTAATCTGCTGATCATCGCTCACTCATTCAACATACATAAGCATAGCGAGTCCTCACAAAAACATCTGCTTGCTTATTTATCTCTCTGTAGTCTGCAACTGTTGCAGTTCCGAGCAACCGTATATAGATTATAGTTATTTTGTTGTAAATAATCATTACTGTTGATTTTAATAATGAAGCTGCTTTCGTTGCAAAGAAAACAATTCTTTTTAACATTCACAGTGGTATAAATTTTTTAAATTGCAATTAGTTCTGTAGATGTACTGAGTTACGTGAAATCATTTGAATCGGTAGGGTTTTTTGGAATGGAAAAGAAAAAAAAAATGTACTTTAGTAAAGGAAAAGGATATGCCGGGTTGAGATGCGAAATGATTTTTAATTTCGATCACGTTGCATTTTGGAAGAATTAGTGTGACAGACATCTTTGGCCATAGATTCTGCCGGTGTAGTTGCCAAGTGGTGGTTTCGTTGAATTTGGTTGTTTAAAAGGAATATCGTTATATACTCATGGAGTTAGAAGGCGAGTTTCGGTTTCTTTTTATTGGAATGCTAGAATTTTCTCTTGGGCCATGTTTTTTTTTATTTTATTCATTTCTATTTTTTTTTTTTACTTTTTGTCACTACTGTGTTTTTAGAAAATGAGAGCTGGAAAACCTTATTTTTTTTCTTACATTTTATTTTACTAAGAAAAAAAATACCATCGCATTTTTTGTGCGGGCACTTAATTTTAATACAATTGTTATTAATTTGAAAATAAAGTATTGAAAGTTTGTTTGGGTAAATTGCATTTGATTAAAAGTGTATAAATAATGTTTTCATGTTCTTATGGGATTCACTTTGGATATACGTTGGAAGATGAGAGAGCAATGAATTCGTGGATCAAATTTAATTTTCCTACAAATCATGTTAAAAATGTGATTTATTTTTATATAGGATGCCTCTTCTTATCGTTTATCAACAGCTATTTCCTGAACCATTATTTTGAAATGTATAGTTCCAATTGCAAAAATGTCTCAAATATTGTTCTTCATCATATAAAAATCAATTTACGTCAAAATATTCGGTCATCCGAAAGTTCTGCGTTTTATCAAAGCGAAGCGCGGTTTCGTCTAGTTATTTTGCTACTGCTGATAAGGAGTGATCTTCAAAGACCCATATATGCACATTCGGTCTTTTCTGCTTGCGCTGCATAATTCTCGCTTGTGTTGGGCCATAATTTTTGTTTCAGTGCAGTGCTAATGAATGAGGATCCAAAAAAATCCTTTTCGTCCTATTATGCTCTTTTATTTCAAGAAAGGTCACACTGCACCTAAAATGTGTTGTGTATATGGATAACGTGCTGTTTCAGATTCAGATGACACAGTTCGAAAGTGATTTGAGGGGTTTAAGCGCGGAAATTTCAGTCTCGAAGATGATGCCCGCTCTGGCCGAACATCATCTGTAAAGGAGAACTCTTAAAAGAAGCTATAACTGAAAATTCACTTTACACAGTCCAGGTACTATCACACAGAATAATATTCCGAAAAGTACCGTGCATGATTACTTGATAGCTTCTTTTAAGAGGCCCTCCATTACAGATGATGGTTGTCCAGTGCGGGCTTCATCTTCGAGGTTGGAATTTCCGAGCTTAAACTTATCAAACCACCATCGAACTACGTTATCTGAAACAACAATTTTGTCCGTATATAGAAGAAATTCTACGACCAGTCTGACTATTATTTTTACCTTTCTTGAAATAAAAAAGCATAATAGGACGAAAATGAATTTTTTGGATGCCCATTCTTAGAATTGCACTAAAACAAACAAAAAAAAAAAATGCCACAACACAAGCGAGAATTATACATCGCAAGCAGAAAAGACCAAATGTACATATCTGGGTCATTCAAGGTCGTTCCTTATAAGTAGAAGCAAAAGATAACTAAACGATATCCGAGCTTCGCTTTCAAAAACAGCAGAACTTCCTGGATAACCCAATAGTTATTTTTTAAGTAGTTACGAAATTAAAAACTTTACCCAATACCTAAGTCCTAAAGTTTAATTTAGAAAAAAGTTTCTAGATATTCTAACAAGTAAAACAGCAATCATTTATTCTTCTATGACCAAAACTTACCGAAGTATGATACTTGGAATTTTATGAATTTTCAGCGTTTTTGTCACCAAACATGGAAAAACGTGTTTTTAGTGCTATAAAACACTGAAAATATATGAAATTCAAAGTATCATAACTAGGTACGTTTTTGTCGCACAAAACTTGGGTTTTACCCATGTAAAACAATTTTAATTGTGTTGATTCAACTCAACTATACTTACTTCACTAAACTATTTCAAACATTCTGTTTGAAGGCTTTTTAACCAACTCAAAAAAGGAGGAGGTTATCAATTCGACGTGTATGTATACATATTTTTTAATTTAATTAAAACATCCGTTGGCAGCATACATAGCGATTAGTTATACGTTACAAAAATAACAGGTTATTGGAAACTGTTACCAGTGCAACTGTAAAACGATGTAACCTGTTAACCAAAAGTGTGGAGGTGCTGGGTTCAAACCACTGTCGCGCTCGTCGACCTAACCGTTCGGAGTTTTTCGTGGTTTTCTTCGACCTTTGCCGTAAATACGGGTTAGGATCCATTAGAAAGACCCCCACGGTGGGCACTCCCCCTAGGACCTGTTGATAATACATCATGATAATAATCTCCGCAAATTGATTTTTATGACAGTTCACTTAAAAACTCATCAATATAAATAGTGTTTATCCAATTTCAAAGAGGAAATGAAATATGAAGAGGTTTTTACAGACTCGTGAACTGAACAAGGAAGTAAGAGACTAAAATACGTATAAATGACGTACATTGACTTTACGTCATTTCCATCCAATGAAAGAACTGTAAAATGACATCACTTTATAAGGACTAAAGAATGATTTCATTCTGCTATATAGAACTTAAATAGAAGCTTTTTCTCTCGCGATGGAGATGGAACTGTATACTCCGATCTCCCTTAAACTTATCAAATTTAATTAATGTTTAAGATTAAAATTATGTAACTATTAAATATAAAATTGTAAATTAAATTCTTTAATCAGTATAATGAATGTTTTATTAATCAATAACTTATACACATTGCTTAGTCACATGGATATTCTTCAATCAAGGATTTACATATTGTGTGAGCAAAAAGTAATGGATACATCAATTTTCTTAATGGATTAACCAGTGATTCTGGCGGACCTACTACGCGGTATATTGAGGAGTGTGGATGATTGCTGAAAAATGGAGGTAAGCAATATCTTACCTATCTTTTGTTCCAAAAGTAAAATTGTTTATTATATACCTTATTACTTTAGAGCGCGCAATATTACTGCCTACCGACAAAATTTTCCTAACAAAGATTATGAGACTGAAATATTCTAAAGTATATAAAGGATAAAAATAAATATAGTGTCCTTAAATCCTCGAATACTTAAAAGAAATTAATTAATTTTAGATATATTCTAAAATAGAAAAATGGCAACCTTCAAAGAAGGTAGTATAATTGAAAAATTAAATTCCAGTAATTATGCAAACTGGAAATTTAAGGTGGAGATGCTCTTGATAAGAGAAGAGCTCTTTGAAGTTGTCACAGACGACCCACCTAATCCAATTACAACGGAATGGTCTAAGAAAGATAAAAAAGCAAGAGCGCTTATTAATTTAAGTATTGAGGATAATCAAATAATCCATATTAAGCATTTACAAAATGCACGGGACACATGGAACACGCTAAAAAACATCCATGAAAGATCAAATCTCTCCAGTAAACTATTTCTCCTTAGGAGACTTTATGGAACGAAATTATCTGAAGGAGGAAATATGATTACTCATATAACCAAAATATTAGAAATTATCGATAAATTATCAGCCATAGGCGAAGAAATTAAAACAAATCATATTTCAGCATTACTGCTCTGCTCTTTACCTCCTTCATACGACACCCTCATAACCGCATTAGAAGCCAGACAGGAAGACGAATTAACTCCAGAGTTTATAAAGAGTAAATTAACAGACGAATTTAATAAAAGAAATGAGCATTCAAATACAAGTGATAATACCAACAAAGCCTTTAGAGCTGAAAGAAAATTTAAGCCCACAGGTTTTAAAAAAGGAGAAAAATACTGCACGATTTGTCGATTAAAAAACCACAACACAGTTAATTGCTGGCATAACAAACATAAAACAAATAACTTTAAACAAAATGTAAGAAAAAACTTCTCTTCTTCATTAGTCTTTCAAAAAGACGAGAACAGGTTAAAAAGCGCGGACTCCAATAAACCGAACAATAAAAGCACAGCTTATTTCGGAACCGAAGAAAAGAAAAATTGCGCATTTATAGCGAACAAATCGCAAAATAAAGCATGGATCATAGATTCTGGCTCATCCTCCCATATATCAAATGATGAAAACTTATTTTCTGAATTTACAAATAAAGAACATACCAACGTCGTAATTGCCAACGGCAATAAACTAAAATCCTACGGGTCGGGTAATGTAAACATTACCACAATAACCTCCGACGGTAGAACACATGAAATAACATTAAAAGATGTTCTACTAGTACCCGAAATTGAAACTAATTTATTTTCGGTAGCTAAAGCTACGAAAAACGGATGCAAAATAATGTTCGAGAATAATAAATGTTTTCTAGAATATGAAGGCTTAATTCGCTTGGAAGGTACAAGAAAAAACAATTTATACGAAATTCAGCAAACTAACGAAATCACAGATGAAAATTTCGTAAATATGATAACAAATTGCAAAAATAAAAATTGCGTTGAACTGTGGCATAGAAGATTAGGACATAAAAACGTCGCGTCAATGAGGGAAATAATGACTAAGGAATTAGCATGCGAAATAAACATAAATAATTGTTCCCATAGTACCGAATGTGAGCCTTGCATCAAAGCAAAAATAACTGAAGCACCATACCCCAAAAAGACGGAATTTAGAACAAATAAAATTTTGCAGTTAGTGCATTCAGACGTATGTGGTCCTATTCAAACTCCAACCATAGGTGGGAAAAATTATTTTTTAACTTTCATAGATGATTACTCTAGATTTATGATATTATATCTCCTACAAAATAAAAGTGAGGTATTTGAGAAATTAAAAGAATTTATTGCCCTTGTCAACAATAAATTTGGCAAAAAGCCTACAGAACTCAGAACTGATAATGGCAAAGAATTTAAAAATTCTAATATAGATAATTTTCTAAAAGAAAATGGAATTAAGCGACAGCTAACAGTACCATATTCTCCCAGCCAGAATGGTGTTGCTGAACGAAATAATAGATCTTTAATTGAAATGACAAGAACATTGTTAAGTGACTCTAATTTACCATTACATTTCTGGGGAGAGGCGATCTGCACCGCAAATCACCTACAAAATCGACTGCCAACTAAAGCCAACGAGAAAACTCCATATGAGTTATGGTCAAACAGAAGACCAAATCTAAAATATTTAAGAGTCTTTGGCTGCAAAGCTCATGCATATATTAACAAGCCAAAAAGACAGAAATTAGATAATAAAGCAGTAGAAGGGATCTTTGTGGGATACGATAATTATTCCAAAGGATATCGTATATACACAAGCGGCAAAGATATAACTATAGCAAGAACCGTGAAGTTTTTGGAAAACAATCCGAAAAATTCAAATAAAGAAAAATTGCTAGAACTAAATTTAGATGAAAACACTAATGCCGAAAACGAAAAGTCGGAAAACCCAAATCTGATAAAAATCGAAATTTCAAATGAAAATGATAATCAGAATGAATCTGAACTAATTCAAACAGAACAGAGAAGATCAGATAGAGTAAATAAAGGGGTTCCCCCAGATAGACTAATTTATTTGGTTAAAGATGAAAATATAAACGAACCGAAAAATTGGCAGGAAATAATAAACATGGAAAACCCAGTAGAAAAAGAAAACTGGATCAAAGCGACACAGGAGGAGATAGAATCTCACAACCAAAATAAAACTTGGACATTAGTTGACCCCCCGCCAAATACAAAAATAATAGGTTCGAAATGGCTCTTCAAAACAAAATTAGATGATAAAGGAAAAATACAAAAATATAAAGCGCGTTTAGTGGCAAAAGGCTATTCTCAAAATTTTGGCATTGATTATTATGAAACTTTTGCTCCAGTGGTTTCACATACTACAATTAGAACATTTTTAGCAGCCGCCGCCTATCATAAACTAAACATAAACCACGTTGACATTAAAACAGCATTTTTGTATGGAAATTTAGATGAGGATATATACATCACTCAGCCGGAAGGCTATGTCAAACCTAATCATGAAAACAAAGTGTGCAAATTAAATAAGGCTATATATGGCTTAAAACAGGCAGCTAGAGCCTGGCACACAAAAATTTCAAAATCGTTAGAAAAGTTAAATTTCAAACAATCAATTTCAGACACGTGTTTATTTATACGTAATACAAAAGAAAGCAAAGCATATATTATCGTTTATGTTGATGACATTTTGATATCTGCAAAAGAAAATGAAATTAAAGAAATTATACAGAAACTTAAGATTGAATATGAACTAAAAGATTTAGGTCAATTAAACTACTACCTAGGGATTAAAATTGAAAAAACAAACGATGGATATAAACTAAATCAAAAAATTAAAATTGAAGAATTAGTTCGAAAATTTAAATTAGAAGAAGCAAAACCTTACAAAACGCCAATGGAAACAGGGTATTTAAATTTTGATAACGAAGAAATACCATTGCCAAACAACATCAATTATAGAAAGGCAATTGGCGCTCTTTTGTATATCTCAACTGTCACAAGACCAGATATTTCAGCTGCGATTAACATCCTAAGTAGAAAAAACGAAAACCCTTCACAGAAGGATTGGAAAGCAACTAAAAGAGTAATTTCCTATTTAAATCACACTAAAAACTTTAAATTAGAAATAAATACAACACACCAACCTATACTAGAAGCATATTGTGACTCAGACTGGGCTGGAGACATACAAACTAGAAAGTCCACCAGCGGAAACCTATTTTTATTAGGTAAAAACCCAATTTTGTGGATTAGCAAAACGCAATCATGCATAGCCATGTCAAGTGCTGAAGCTGAGTACATTTCAGCAGCAAATGCGACACAAGAAATTTTATGGTTAATTAGACTCTTACAAGAATTTGACTTAGAACAGACATTACCTATAACTATGCATGAGGACAACCAGTCCTGCATAAAAATGATCGAATCAGAAAAATACACCCGTCGCACGAAACCCATTGATATTAGGTATCATTCCATTAAACACCTAAAGGACAATGGTACAATCAATCTAAAGTATTGTGAATCTAAAAACATGGTAGCGGACATCCTAACGAAGCCCACTCCCAAGCCTATCTTCGAAGTTCACAGGAGAAATTTAAATTTAAGAAATCAAATTCCAGAGATTAAGGAGGAGATTGTTGATAATACATCATGATAATAATCGCCGCAAATTGATTTTTATGACAGTTCACTTAAAAACTCATCAATATAAATAGTGTTTATCCAATTTCAAAGAGGAAATGAAATATGAAGAGGTTTTTACAGACTCGTGAACTGAACAAGGAAGTAAGAGACTAAAATACGTATAAATGACGTACATTGACTTTACGTCATTTCCATCCAATGAAAGAACTGTAAAATGACATCACTTGATAAGGACTAAAGAATGATTTCATTCTGCTATATAGAATTTAAATAGAAGCTTTTTCTCTCGCGATGGAGATGGAACTGTATACTCCGATCTCCCTTAAACTTATCAAATTTAATTAATGTTTAAGATTAAAATTATGTAACTATTAAATATAAAATTGTAAATTAAATTCTTTAATCAGTATAATGAATGTTTTATTAATCAATAACTTATACACGTTGCTTAGTCACATGGATATTCTTCAATCAAGGATTTACATATTGTGTGAGCAAAAAGTAATGGATACATCAATTTTCTTAATGGATTAACCAGTGATTCTGGCGGACCTACTACGCGGTATATTGAGGAGTGTGGATGATTGCTGAAAAATGGAGGTAAGCAATATCTTACCTATCTTTTGTTCCAAAAGTACAATTGTTTATTATATACCTTATTACTTTAGAGCGCGCAATATTACTGCCTACCGACAAAATTTTCCTAACAGTCATAAATTAACCAACCAACCGTTAACTAAAAGTAACTCTATTTACCATCTCTTGCTTGAGTCCTTTTAAATTTTTATTAACTTACAAAAGTATAATTTGGCATTCTTTTCGAATTTTATACTCAATAAGTACAGTATTTTCAGTATTAATAGTTAATATTTATAAGAGAAAGTATTTTCAATTGAAGTTACTACTGATAAATCTACGCATACTCAAAACATCAAGACTAAAAAATATTATATACAAAACAGAAGAAAAAATATTATTAAATATATTTCTCAAAACTTGCTTTTATATATGTGTGTATATAAATATTAAATTAATAATCACATTTTTAATTGTCTCATAGAAAAAGAAAATCCCATGTATATTTGTGTTTCTGCAATATGTTGTATTTACTACGATGGAAATTGGATACACAAACTCGTTTATATTAAAATATGCTGTTATTTTATGTTCAACAAAATTCGCCTCCTAAAGGCTAATAAGGCTATAAGGCTATAAGGCTAAAAGAGATCAGGCAACTCAAACCCGTTAAACTGGGCCAAATCCCGGTAGGCAGGGCCTGGTCTGCAGGGGCGTAGCTTGAAATTTTTATTGGGGGGGGGGGAGGACCTGACTTTGGCGCCCTTTTATAATTTTCATTTTCCACTTCCCCATCCCACCCCACCCCTCTCTAGCTACATAGTCATCAGCCGCGCTAGAGGTCTGCAGGTGACAAAATTTCTAGGCCCAGGCACGGCCCGGCCAGGCATAAAAGCAAAAAATTCGGCCCAACCCATTCAAAAATTATTTTGGCCTAGCCCGGTATAAAAGCAAAAAGTTTGGACCGGCTTGGCTCGACTAAATATCTACAAAGCATGCCGATATTTCTGAAGCAACATTAACCTAAAATTAAAATTACACTTACTTATTCAAAAAGCACACTTTATAGATTTTATTTTCAGATTATGTTCAAAATGCATGGAATGTAAAATATCAACAATATTTATGATCCACTTAGACAATAATGTATATAAACACTGATTAAAAAATTGAATTAGACTATTACATTCAAATGAAGATTCAGTAAGAGAAGAAAAATCCGTCATAGGCAGGTCCAATTCTTAGCAGGTACATCGTCTGTGGCATGTATTATATTCTTTTTGCACGGATCAAGACACTTTTCCGTGTAAGAAAGGTTTTCGTCATAGACTGTTTCTATTTCACAGGTTTTACTGTACTTTATTTTTTTTTTCTTAGAATAGTATGTACTATTCTTTAAAACGAATTTTAATTGTAGAATAATGGCCATTTAAAAATATATTCATTTTTCGCAAAAATTGTTGTGCCAGGCCTAATTTTCTGATTTTTACGCTGGGCTGCAAATTTCGATCCATGCAGACCTTTAGGAAGAATAACGTCCAACCCCAGCTTGGCCCAGAAAAAAAGAAGTCTGGACCGTCCCGGCCCAAGTTTGCAGAAAAAAGTTAAGCGTGGGCCGTGCAGATCTCGAAATCCTGTTTAAAATATCAGTATAATTTTTACAGAAAAATTACAATACTATTTTATTCTTAGAGAATTTTCAATGGATTTGTTTGGGACGAGAATAAGTAAATGTACTGCATGAGCCGACCACAACATCAATACAGAATTATGTCAAGCGTAAAAATCGGCATTGGACACTTGCATCACACTTGAACCTGGGCTTAGTTGTTTCAGCAGACTCGGGCAGGCTGGTATCAGGCTTACATTATTTTCTATGTACCCAGACCGGGTGGAAACTGAGCTTAATTGTTCCCAGGACGTGTCGAGTTGTTTCGTAATAACAGTGGCGCAGCCAGAATTCGGTTCTAGTTTATAATAAAGATGGTCGCCGGTTATATGAATCATCGGTTAATGGAATCAGTCTTTTAAATGAATGAAATCTTAATTATTTTCTCCGCAATTACGTTGGTTATGATTCATTTAAACAGCGTTTACAATATTAGAGTTACAAACTATAAAATGCACCAATGAAATAACACAAAACTAGGTTAGATTTATAAAGTGTTTAAAAATGATGAGGGGAAAACTTAAAGATGGAAGAACACAGTACAGCAAATAATTTTTACATAGAAAATAACAGAGTTGGAATCCATTTGTTCAATCAAAAATACACAAGGTTTCATTACAAGAGAATCACGAATTCTTATTCCTAACTTTAATAATAATGAAGCAATTTTAACAAAATTTTCAATAGACTTACTTACCTTGCTTTTTGCCAAATGTAACAAGTCATTTAGAACTTTTAGGGCTAGAGTCTTGAAATTTTATATGGATGTTACTTAAAAGACGTAAATGCTCCCCAGAATTTATTTTTTCAATTCGAAATTTAAAAGAATGCAAGAATAAGAAGCATTCTAAAATTGCGATTTATGTGACACAATTGGTATGAAAACTTGGAATTTGGCATGATGATTACTTTTATGTAGTAAATGCTTCTTTATAACATTTTTAAAAACATTTAAAAATTTAAAAGGACGAAATGAGCTGAAAACTTTCTAAAAGTGTTCTAAATTATGATTTAGTTGAAACTGTTAGTGTTAGAAACTTGAAATTTAGTATAGAGATTAGTTTTAAAATGGAAATGCTTGGCATAAAGAATTTATTATAAATGGGAAATTTAAAGGTGTGAAAAGCTGAAAGCATTCTAAATTACGATTTATTTAGAACCTCACGTCATATCGGGCCTTTCGAAGACGATCTTTTTTCTATGCTAAAAGTAACTAAACGTCTGTATTTCGACATAATCCATCAAAAGCATCTTGGAAGATCAAAATTACAGCGCCTACAAAAACTTGGAAACGCTCTGATGAATAAAAGTATTTAAAAAAATCTGAGAATTTTTCGATGACAATGGAAAAAGAAAGTTGGGTATTTTGGCGTAGGTCTGCTCGGCGTCGGCTCATGTTTTCAGTATTAAATGTGACTTAGTCTTTTTTGACGTGACTCTGTCTCTGTGAGTCTGTTCTCTTCGACTTTAGTCAAAGACTTAGACTTTTTTCAAAAAAAGGGGTCTAGACTTTTTTTTAAAGAGGGGTTGGATACAGTTATATTTACAATCGAATAAAATTTCAGAGAGTTCGGACAGTAACTTTTTTGTGTTGTTATTTTAAAGGACACGTCGAAAAAAAAAAAAAAAAAAAAAAAAAGACGCGAGAAGAAAGCATTTCTTTTACAGCTAGATATCAATATTTTTCTACTGTCTGTAAAACCATTATATTTATAACCATGGCTTTACAAATTTGATAAAATCTGGTAGCCAGTAAAAAATTCTAGCTACCAGTAAAAAAATATAACCTGCTCCCCTTCGAAGTCACTAATTTTCAAAAGCACAAAAGTTTTTTATCAATTAATTGAGAAAAATAACAAGCCTATTGTAGGATTATTAGTTACATAGTTTAGAAGCAGTTACATCATTTAAAAAGATGGTATAAACAAAGTTTTCTAATGAAATTTATCAAAATTATTTATCTATGAAAAAAAATGTAAAGGCTGCATTAACCGGTATGTTCAGGAAATGCTGATTGCCGAAGGTTTCAAATGTCTGGATAAGTGAGTGCTACAAAATCTATATCTGATGAGGGGGGCATGGATGAAACAGTGAAGCAGGAAAACAATTTCTGCCTATTTTCTTGTCGAAGTCAGTCAAATAATTATTTTTTATTAATTTAAAATTTGTATTTGTTAAACTTATTTTTACCTAATTAAAAATGCCGAAAATGAGAAAAAATGCTATTTATGGTCATTTCTTAGGTCAATTTTTGTACAAAAAATTATAATAATAAATAAAAAAATCGGGTTAAATAACTTGGTGGCTAGATAGAAAAACTAGGTCGCCAGTGGCGACCTGCCTATTGCATTTGTCAAGACCTGTTTATAACTGATGAAAAATTTATAGAATTCAGACAACTGGGGTTATTTTTTTTTAAACTATGAAACGAGAGACCCTTACGAGGAAAAGAAACAAAAAACAAAAAACAAAACACCAAACAAGAAGGTGTCTTTTAAAAATGCTTTTCTGTCTAATAATCAATATTTTTTAGTGAAAATTTTATTTAAAAATATAAAATTGATATAAGATATATAATCATACAAATTTGAGGTAATTATCATGAGCAGAGGCACCGCCGGACGGGTCAACTAGTATAATTTTAATGACATGCAGATAGCATTCGTTAAAATGTAATAAGTGTAAATCAATGCATAACTAATATATTGCTGATCAATTTAAATTAATGCATGGTTAGCGTAAAATTGTGCGCAATTATAGATAGTATTTTTCTAAAAAAATGCATTTAACGCATATTTAACGCTTTTTTTTTTTTCAAAATCCATACTCACAGGCAGGTCTTAAATTCTAGGAAAAAAGAGTACCGGAGCTCATACACAAGGGCGCCCATATGGGGGGACAAGGTGGGGCTGGTGGGGCTTGAGCCCCCCCCCCCCCCCTAGATTTTGGTTTTGTCATTTTTTTAAATATATAAATCAGTTGCAAGATATGAAAATTTTAACTTTATCTTGTAAAAACAAATTATAATAAAATCTGCCTCGACAACATCAGAAGGCACCGGAAGAAATTTCCGTTTTAGTCAGGTTTCCGTCTTAGCAGGTATAATTGTTGGGAATTCATTTTGTCATAACCATAATTTTTTTCTTTTAAAGCTGGATTCTGCTTTAGACAGGTTCTGTTTTTATAAGTTTTTAATTAGTCCTTTCAAATAGTCTGCTTCTTACAAAAGGAAAAGCATAAGATAGAAACAAATTCCGTTTTAGACGATTTTTGCCTTAGCTGGTGTTACTGTGTGGTTTTTTCCTACAAGACGATAACACTTTTTCTGCATAAGGAAAGATTTTGTTATAGACAGGATCCATTTTCACAGGTAAAACTAAATTTGCATGAACAAAATGCTGAGAAATTAGAGAGAGATTTAATAATAAGATGTGAACGGTACAGTGCAATTTTTAATTGAAAAATTCTTTTTCCCGAATCTAATAAAGATTAGAATCCTGAATGTGTCAGATTGTACGCAGCCCGAACTCGAAAATTCTATCTTAAGTCTACAGAACAAGACAAAATAATTTTCGTCGACCTGAAACCTTATAATTCTTGTAAATCACGCTTTCCTGGTCTATGTGAAACAATGTGGTCAGAAAAGTATAAGTCCACACTATATTTTTCTAATCATTTTCCACTGTTAAAGAAAATCTCTGTACTCATTCTCTAGACAATAGTACGAACCAAGAAACATGCACACAAACCATTCATTTAGATGCTGCAATGTCATCTATAAAGTTTATTGTATATCTCAAAATAATTTCTCGACATTTTTTCTATCTGGAGTCAGTTGTAAACAAATTACAATCTGTAGATTAAGATTTGCATTCGGTTTATCAGAACATAAAGATGGAACTTCTTGAGATTTTTCTTATGCACAGAATGGAATCAGAAGAAGAATTTTCAGAAATTTTCATGGAGATAATGGAGAATTGTAATTGTAAGAAATTGATATCAAAATGTATAGAACGTCTACTAGATAATCTTACCGTTCGAACCTTCCTATGGCCACTCCTCTTGAATATTACAGAGCAGTATTTCTAAATCCATATTTAGACTCTTTAATTATATCCCTTGAGTCAAGGTTTTTGAATCGAAATGAAACGTCATTCAAAGCAATTTTACTTCATCCCAATATAATGAAAAATATGGAAAAAAAATGTTTTTGTCAAAGAAATCAAGGAGCTATCTCATTTTTATAGTATTGAGAATTTGGAGTCGGAAGCAAGAACATGGTTTGATTTGTGCAAAAGCAAAGACTGTGGTGAGAATACAAGAGAAAAATACTACAAAATCTGCTTTTTTTTTAAATATTGGTGTAAATAAAAAAGAAAAATAGTATATTCATCTGTTTACAGATTATGTTTACTGTGGGAGTGGATAAAACAGATTTTATGCACCTTCTCAATGGACTATGTCATTTCTTTTCAAAATGGACTTTGTCTACTATGGTTGTGAGCCCCTTATTCAGTACCCTCAGGCCAGTGGTGAAGGTGATTATGTTTCGCATTGTCTAAAAATTTAAGGCATTTGGTTTCGAAAATTCCAACATAAAAAATATCACGGAAGGATATCACAAATTTTGACAAATGGTCACAGAAAACACCAATTTCGTCAATCGTTCGCAGAAAAAAATCGCCAATTTCGTCAAAGGATCAAAGGGAAAAGACGAATTTCGTCAAAAGATCGTGATAAAAACGTAAATTTCGTAAAGGAATCGTGGAGAAAACGCAAATTTCGCCTAAGAATCGTTAAAAAGTGAAAATTTCGTAAAAGAATCGCAAACAAACACAAATTTCCTCAAAGGATCACGAAAAAACCGCAAATTTCTCCAAAGGATCGGGAAAAAACGCCACTTTCGTCAAAGGATCGTGGTGAAAAAACTCAAATTTCGTCAAAGAATCGCGAAAAAAAAAACGAAATTTCGTCAAAGAATCGCGAAAAAAAACGAAATTTCGTCAAAGAATCCTGGGAAAAATGCAAAATTTGTAAAAAGAATCGCAGAAAAACGCCGAGAGCAGAAAAGAATTTCGTTCAAAGATCACGAGAAAAATGGAATTTCATCAAATAGCGGAAAAACGCAAATTTCTTCAAAGAATCGCAGAAAAAACGCAAATTTCGCTAAAGATTCGTAGAGAAAAACGCAAATTTCGTCAAAGGAGCGCGAAAAAATGCAAATTTCGTCAAAAGATTGCGGGGGAAAAACTCGAATTTCGTCGAAGAATTGCGGAAAAAAAAAGAAATTTCGTCACAAAATCGCCGAAAAAACGTAAATTTAGTCAAATATTTGTGAAAAAACACAAATTTCGCCAAAAGATCGCGAAAAAATGCAAATTTCGTCAAAAGATCGCGGGAAAAATCTCAATTTTTGTCAAACGGTAGTAAAAAACGCAAAGTACCTTAAATATTTACTAAAATGTATGATAGATTTGGTGGAAGTTGAGATTTTTCTCAGCCCCCCCTTAAATTTAATCATATGGGCGCATACATATACTCATACATATACGCTATAAGCAAGAACCCGAAGGCTCTCATCCTGTGAAGAAACATATCGGAGACTTGAGGCTTCCATGAAAAAAAATATTTTATTTGAAGAAAGATAATTGAAAAAATGAGGCGGTCCCCCAGCACTCAGAACGTCTATATCTTCACATCATGACAACTCAAAATCGAATGCCTTTTTTTGAGATGCCACAAATTTATCCGTGTCGACCCATAGGGTACAGAAGAAAATTCGTTAAGGAGAAACACATTCTAATTTTTTAAACGCAAACCGCTAAACCAGATTACCATATCAGCATCTTTATAACAACAGAAAACTAACTGTCCGAACAGCAGGAATTTTCTGCAGGAATTTTAGCATGCAGTGCAGATGTATCGAGAAATAGACGTTGCATTTTATCTTTCTTTATTTATTCTGTGATCCAAAATGTATGCATTAGGAAGGCACGCAGATGCCAAACTGAAAATGATTTCATTTCTCATATGAAAACCGCAAGCACATACGAAAGAAAGAATTTAGACATCTACATTAATTGAAAAAGGATCACTTCAAGCTGCGATAAAAGAGTTTAAGAATTATTGAATTTTAAATAGAAAGGAAAGAGATTTTCTTTTCACAGAAGCGCGATAGAATTAAAAATAGCTAAAAGAGGAACCAGAACTAATTTATAAAATTTTAACGATAAATATATGAGTCTCCATCATAAGCAAGACGTCGTTGCTACATTACTAACAAATGAAATATAGTCTTTAAATTTGTGTACAGACCCCCTACGAAACAAATTACTCGAAAGAAACACCGATTGCAAAAATCTGCTCATAATCGAAAAATAGCTTTTTATAACTTTAAGTACTTTTTTTAAATTCTTACTTTTGCAAAGATTTTTCTCCAGGGTACGCACATAGCTTGGTCTTAGATATATAACTGAGAGAAAAAAACGCAAAAAAAGCCGCTTGAAACTGAGAGAGACTTACAAAGTGTATGTTTTTTTTTCTCTGGAATTCGATGATCTGTTATTGTTTCGAACGTGGAACAAAGACAGAAATGCAATTAAGAAACAGACCACTGTATACTATATAACTTAAAGCGTCTGTGTGAGTGTATATGACCCATCTTTTACTATAAGATGTCTCGACAAAGTGACGCAGTCCAAAAATCAAGTTTTGATATAACCTATGCGTGTAGTATGCGCTTTACCAGTTTTAAGTAGAATTTACGCCGTTTAATTGAATCACATTGTTGAATAGAATTTGATTTAAGAAAGCGGTGGATTCTGCCAAGGCGGAAAGGCCAACCCCCCCCCCCCCCCTTGGCTGTGCCACTGGTAATAATAGTAATAGCGATAATGAACTTCTATTAACAAAATCTTTGGAAGTATACTTTAATAAATTACAGAGAAACATTTTTTTTATTATACAGCAACAAAAGTTAGGATGTTTTTAATCGTCTTTTTCATTTATTCTAAACTACATTAATTTTTTTAATGTCTTCATTTGAATGTAATAATCTAAGAGTCTAAGTGATCATTAATAATACTATTCTGTATGCTATGGCATGTGGCATGTATAAAGTATTCTAAAATATACTGTAAAATTTTCCCATAAGTATGCATTCAGTATTCATTAAAAAAATCTTAATCGTATAATAAAAAATGGATTTTTTTTGTAGAAATTGAGTTGGTCAGGTCGGGCCGGGTCTGATTTCATTGATTTTTCAACGGGTCGGGACTGTTTTCACTGAATTTTCAACGGGCCGGTCCAATTCCGTGCCAAACTTTTAGTTTTTAGACCGGACTGGGCTTGGCCAAGATAGCTTTCGTTCGAGCCGGGCCTGTAAATTTTGGCCCGTGCAGACCTCTACCCTAGAGATCACGATCTGCACGGTCCGATTGCAGTACCCGGACAAATAAAGTCAAACGTTCAAATGGGCCGGGCTAATAATAAAAAAAAAATAAATAGGCCCGGCTGTCTGGTAAAAAAAATAAAATAAATAAATAAGAGGGACTACCGGCACCGATATACCAAATTTAAAAAGATCGGACTAAGCCGATGAAATATGAACAATTTTCAATATACCTGGCTATGCCAAAATACGTTATAAATACGTTGCACAATTCGATACTAGTTTGACAACATCAATACAGAAATTTAATATTCCTAACGTAGAGATTTTCATCGGACAGTTACATTGCGTCTGAGCTGGCACCTAATTTTTCCTGTCGACTCGGGCCGTGTTCAGGCGTACGTTTTTTTCTATATACGCGGGCCAGGCTGGACCTGAATTTAATTATTCCTAAGACGTGTCTGGCAGACAATTTTTTATTCAAAACTAAAATTGATAATGGATTTTTGGTAACAAAATCTTTGGAAATAAACTTTAATGAATTCCGAAGAAATATTTTTTAATCTAATTTTTTAATTATAAAGCTTCAAAATTTATGATGTTTTTAAACATTTTTTATCTTTACTCTAAAATATATTTTTTAAATGAGTCTTTACTTGAATGTAAAAGTCTAGAAGTCTAAGTATTCATTAATGTTGACATTCTGTATTCTATGGATTGTCCACATGTAGTCTGAAATATACTTTTAAAATTTCGCAAAAAAATATATGCACTATTCTTTAAAATAATCTTAATTATATGTTATGAAAAATTGGATTTTCTTTTGTAGAAATTGAACCGTTCCGGGTCGGGCCAAACTTTCGGTTTTTAAAACGGACTGTGCAGGACAGCTTTCGTTTGTACCCGGGCGGGTCCGACCCTAGAAATTTCAGCCCGTGGAGACCTCTAGGCCACCCCTCTCTGAGCCGTTCTGTAACCTCTCTCCAGTCACTTCCATTTCTTTACACTTTCTTTAGATTACCAAAGGTGATCAAAAACTACTGAGATAAGGAAAGAATTGTACTTCTAAGGATCGAATTACATCACTGCCCTGCAATTGATTGCAATTCTTAACATTCAAAATAATGTTCTTGTATAATTACTTGTAACTACTATTTAAACACTTTCTTTATGGGTGCATGACGGCGCCCTTAAACAATCTTTGGCCCCTTACATGAAAGTATTGGAGAACCGTTCTAACCCCCACCAGTCAGTTCCACTTCATCACACTTTCTTTCTACAACAAAGGGTTGCCAACAACTACTAAGATAAGAAGGGAATATTTGTACTTCTAAGGATCGAATTACACTTACCGTCCCGCAATTGATTACAATTCCTATTTTCAGAATTTTCCCTTTTGCAAGTATACCTTTTTTTGGCGGGGGGGAGGATAGAAGTAGTAACAAATCTAAAATTAAACCCCTTATTCAAATTTTGTATGTTAAAAGTAATTTACTTTCTAATTTAAGATTTAAAATAAAGTGTTTGTATAATCACTTATTACTACTAATATACCCTTTCTTTATGGGCGCCAGACGGCGCCCTTAAAACCCTTCTGTGGCCCCTACTACTTGAACTTATTGGGGGGGAGGCTCCCTCCTCCCCTAAAGCTACGTCCCTGCTGGTCAGTGGTCTCCGAGACTAAAAGAGAGGCAATAGAGTAAACCTCATATAAGTTCCAGTCTAGTGTATGTAAGGTTCAATCTGCACCACTCATGTTATTCATCTTATGTATTAGTAGCTGTTGTATGGCAACAGGTGATGTTTTGTTCTGTCATTATACACGGTGTTTTCGGAGTAAGACAGCTGAATAGCAATAAAAAGCTGCTCACCGGGCCCAGGGTCCAAACCAACAACAACAACACGGCGTTTTCCATTTAGCCACGTTAAGACAGCTAAACAGAAATAAAAAGCTGCTCACCGGGTGCAAAGTAGAAAGGGCCAAATCAACAACAACAACAACATTTAGCTATGTCTCTTCCAGTTTGTGTGTGGGGAGGTTTTCCTCACTTATATTTATATACTTTTCATTTCCTTTTCCTTTTATCGTATTACTTGGTTTTTAATGTATGATAGCCCAAATTTTGTACAATTTTAACTTCATAGTTTGTACAAAGATATAATCATACATTTTTTTTTGGGGGGGGGGACGGGGGTTGAAACTTCTACCAATGTTCCACAATAATTTCCTTTTCATATATTTCAAAATTTCATTAAAAATTTGTATTTCATCGTTCAGGTTTTTAATTTTCTTTCCATTATTCCCTCCAATCTATATTATTCTCTTTGTTTTAAATTATATTCATTGTCTATTCTCTACATATTTATGGACATTGTTCATATAGGTACGTATTCATTTTTCATATTTAATATATTTATTATTTCCCTCCCCCCTCCCACATGTTGTATGATGTTGCTGTGTTGCTTTAATGGTTATATATATATTATATACGAGCAGGGAAGACCGAGCAATGCTCGGTCAAAATTAAATTTGAGTTCAAATATCATGACCCATGACCAAAATGACCCACTAATTGAATTTTCTCGAACATGTGACTTAGCCCAACAGTCTTCTCGTGTCCAAAAGCCATAGGATGCACAATTTAGTGCAAACAGTCTGAGCCGTTTTTAAGATAAAATAGCTTGACCCATGACCAAAATGACCCACTAATCGAAATTTCTCGAACATGTGACCTAGCCTAATAGTCTTCTTGTTCCCTAAACCTGTAGGGTGCTAAATTTGATTCAAATCCTCTGAACCGTTTTTAAGATAAAATAGCTTGACCCATAATGATCCACTAATTGAATTTTCTCGAACATGTGACCTAGCCCAACAGTCTTCTCGTGCTCGAAAACCATTGGATGCAAAATTTAGTGCAAATTGAGCCGCTTTTTAGATCTTGATCCTCAATGACCCAGAAATGACCCACTAATCGAATTTTCTCGAACATGTGACCTAGCCCAATGATTTTCGAGTGCCCGAAACTCGTAGGATACAAAATGTAATCAAAATCGTTAGAGCCGTTTTTATATAAAATTAATTTGACCCGCTTTGACCCAAAAATGACCCACTAATCGAAAGTTCTCGAACATGTGACCCAGCCCAATAGTCTTCTCGTGCCCGAAAATAGTCGGATACAAAATTTCGTCAAAATCGTTTGAACCATTTTTTAGATACAATTAGCTTGACCATGACTCAAAATGACCCAAAATGACCCACTAATTGAATTTTCTCGAACATGTGACCTAGCCCAACAGTTTTCTCGTGCCCGAAAATCATTGGATGCAAAATTTAGTGTAAATTAAGCCACTTTTTATATCTTGATCCTCAATGACCCAGAAATGACCCACTAATCGAATTTTCTCGAACATGTGACCTAGCCCAATGATTTTCGCGTGCCCGAAACTCGTAGAATACAAAATTTAATCAAAATCGTTAGAGCCGTTTTTTAGATAAAATTAATTTTACCCGCGTTGACCCAAAAATGACCCACTAATCGAAAGTTCTCGGACATGTGACCCAGCCCAATAGTCTTCTCGTGCCCCAAAATGGTCGGATACAAAATTTCGTCAAAATCGTTTGAACTGTTTTTTAAATACAATTAGCTAGACCATGACCCAAAATGACCCACTAATCGAATTTTCTCGAACATGTGACCTAGCCCAATGGTTTTCTGGTGCCCCAAAGTGGTAGGATATGAAATTTCGTCAAAATCGTTAGAGCCGTTTTTAAGATTAAATTTGCATATATATATATATATATATATATAACCACACACAAGATTTGCTCGTATTAGAATATATGATGATATATAGTATATCTTATATACTTACTAGCTGACCCGCCCGACGTTGCCAGGGCTCGTGATAATAAAGTTAAACAAACCAAAATTTTGTATGATTTTATATCTTTAACTCGATAAGGATGCATAATTTTCCAATTAAAAAAAATGCAAGATTTTTAATAATTTTATACAGCTTCTAATAGCACCATTCCAAATTTTTATTTACTTGTTTTGTATCTTTCTTTATTCAAGACATAACGGACATCTTGTCTGCTATGCTTGCTCGTAGAAAAAAAAAAAGAAAAAAAAGAAAAAAAAAGAAAAAAAAAAAAAAGAAATAGAAACTCGTTATTTTTTTTCTGCGGTCAAATTAATGCGAAATAATAAATATCTTTGGTTATAAGAATCGGATAATCTTAATTTTTACAAACTTGTAATGTGGAAACAGAGAGGATTCGAAAGGTGTTAATTTTAAAATCGTAGCTTAATTAGAATTGTTAATTTGAGTCACCTAAAAAATCTCTTAGTACCTCTTTCTTTGCGGTTTCATTATCCAGACACATGCGATGGCTCAAATTTTTATCAAAAAACGTGTTGATCATTGCAAGATTAAATTGCTCGAAAAATTAAACATTTCTAATTAATATTTCTGAAAGTTGTGGATGGAAATTTTTTTAATTTGACTTTTTGAATTTGCGATTGTTTGTTTATATAGATCTGCAAATTTTCGTGTCGAAAGACCTAATAGTTTCTATTATTTTGACATGTGTCGAAAAGGCGTAGTTAAAAGTCATTGTGGTAGCCCAACCCTTTTCCAGTAAACCTAAAATCTTTCTTCCCTCTCCCAACACACAACTCATTGTTCTCATTTTGCGGTTTTGCATTTCTTTTGCACCATTTTCAGAAAAATATGGCATTTTAGAAGCGATGGTTAATGAGAAACTAATTAATATCTTGGGTAGTTATCAAAATATTAAAATTCTGAGGCTCAGGTGCACATGGCCAGACCTTGGACTATCCACACCTAAATTTCCAGACTTCTAGGTGGGCTAGATTTTGCTAGCCATCGCCAACAGACACACACACACACAGACAGACACACACACAGAGCGAAACTTTCTTTTATTAATATAGATATATAATTCGTGACTATTATATATACTTAATTAATTTTCCTCTTCATATGCGAACTTCCTCTTTGAACATACATGTTTATACATGTATGTTTAAAGAGGAAGTTCACTTCGGGAAAAAAAAATTAACTCGTCCATTGCGTTCACCACGTTGAAGAATATTAAAATTACACTGTTAGTATAGTACCCTACGCTGCTAGAGCACAGATTTAGTTACAGACAGACTGTACGGCATTCTTTAGCAAATAACATGAAATTGATCTAAATTAATATGGAAGTACTAAAATAACAACACCATTTCTTCAGATAAAAAGGGGAGTACTTATATCCTTGAAGGCGCTCACCCGTTATTATAATTTGCATATTGACGGGAGACATTTCAGGTATGGACTTCGAACAAATTTGGGCCGAGGAACCCGTGGCCAGATGCCACACATCCCCAGAACATAACAAATGTAGATTAAAATGTCAGTGATTTCAATAAAAACTGGAAGCACCGGGGGGGGGGGGGGGCTAAGCAAGACTAACAATCACTAACAACTAAAAAAATTAGGAGCTCATAGAAAATAAACACATAATAAACATAGGAAGGTTAAGGATAGCATTACGACAACAATATATATTTTTGTATTTTTTAAAATTTTTGAATGTTTTTGTGAGATTTTTTGGTTTTTTATGATAGAACATGGAAAAGACTCTAAAGTAGGAGATAAAAGCTTGATTCTGATTTAATTATCTATGCCTGCATAAGGATGCGGCTTAAAAATTCAACTCAGAGCGGCACGGGGTAATCCTGATTCAGCTAAAATCACCCGTCGTGACCCCTACTAACCAACGGTAGATAATCGATGTAACAAGGTTGACAAGTACGGTGAAAGTTAAACATTGATCCCAAAAGCTGATCTCCAAAAATACGCCAATTTTGAGCTGTTTATATAAAAAAAAAGATCCTCCTTTGAAAAACGATGTGACCGGTAATTACATTTAACGATGTCCGGTTGACATTTCTAAAACCATTAAGTGATCAAAGAGAAACTGTTTCTTATCAGTTAATTATGGCTCCCAAACTATTGATATTCCCAGAAATTGTACTTTTTTTTAGCAAATAAGTGTTACAAGCTTCTTTAAAAAAATAAGGTACTTTACTAAAACATAAGTGAAGTTTTCCCACAAAATTTCATATGTATGTGTGGATGATTGCGTGTATATTAAATTTTTCTCGCGTTTTCAGGTCCCCAGAGCTCTTACCTTTGTAAAATTAGGAATATATTTTTTAAAAATTTATTGTTATATTACTATTTATTTGAACTCACAGTATTCTGTAAAATATTCGAAAAGTCGAGCGGAGCCATCCGGATTTTTTTTAAGTAGGGTAAACAGTACAGTTATTGGCACTATATACAGTTATTGGCACCTTTGTATTTAAATTAAAATATTAAGGGAACTAAGAAAGTTTTGATGGTGAAAATAATTTTAATGAATAGTTCATTCCTTCTCAAGATCACATGAATAATATCATGGCTGAAAACCAAGTGCATCATATTAAAAAAAAATAACGTTCTGAGGCGTGTCTCATCTTTTAGAAATTGTCACTTTTTTTTCATTATTTGTTAGTATACACTGTAGCAGTTTTTATTCAAAATAGTACATTCTTTTTCATTTTTCTTCCCACTTTGACTGTTTTTGATAAATATATAGTATTTACAACTAAAATAATATTGATTTGGTTTTAAAACTTACTAAGTATTTATTTGGCGGGGGTGCCAATTACTGCGTATGATAACTTTAACAAATCCAGTTATTGGCACCAGTGCCAATAACTATAAATTTCACAAAAAAATTCAAATGAGGTATTTTGTGTGTTTTATTTTTAGTAATACATTTTTAAATGATCTACCAGTCTTTTAAAATTGAAATATAGAATTTTAACAGTTATTGGCCCCGGTGCCAAGTTACTCATTTGGGGATGCCAATAACTGTCTTGTTTCAATGATTAGCATGTCAAACTTTCAGTTAACATACCAACATATTGTCATTTGTTATTTATTTAAATATATTTTTCTTTTAAATAGAAAAATGATTAAATAAAATCCATTTATTTCTATATATCAGCCTCTGGACTTCAATGTCCACCAATGGTAATTTACCCATATAAAAGGATGTTGAATAATATTATCCACTCTGTGCCAAGTTCTTGGTGGGGTTGGTTTATCTGAAAGTGGATAGATGACAGCAGAGGCCTTCTATGAGTATATTGCAAATATATCGATACCATTCTTTAAGAGAAATGTTGTTATGCCAGATTTTATTTTTGGATGACCATAAAAGCCATATTACATATCATTTATCCTACAGCCATGCTATGTTGCAGTATCCAAGGGTTTAAAAACAGCATGGAAGGCATCTGTTTTATAGTGGTATAGCAAACATTTAGATGGCACCCTTACAAAGAAATATTTTGCACCAGTTCTTCAAAAAGCAATTACTTCAATTAAAGAAGACTGGATAAAAAATGGCTTTAAAAGTATTCAAAGTGTGTGGTACTTTCATATTAGCCTCATTCCAAGTGTTAATAGCCAAAGAAATCGCCAAAAAATGTCGCTACTTACAATAGATTCTTTTATTCTGATAATTTCAGTAGTTTAAGCACGTAGTTCAATTACATGGTTGGTTAAATTTAGGTTTTATTTATATTATTTTATTTATTGATTGACGAAGTTTTAATTTCGTTATGGGATATTAGACAGAAACAAATGCTATACTATTTATATTGTTGTAAGTGCAAACGAATTTATATTTTGTAATGGGGCTGCATGCGATAGACATAGATAAATTATGCTTGAAAATTAATTTAAAAACATAAAAATACAATAAATTTAGTTACAGTTTTCAAACAAATTGCATTTGAAAAAAACATTTTCTTTTTTTTATTCGACGGTATAAAAATTTAAATTGTGCAATATTTAGAAGTTGTTAAAACTAGTCATTGGGGGCCACCGTCATACTTACCCATCATGGATATGCATAATATAAAATATGAATATAAAACATGTGTAAGCTGTTTATAAAATGCATTGCAATTTGAATAAAATCCTGGCTTGATATCATAAACTTTAAATGCTCTATCACTGAATTGCGTAAAAGAAACATCCTTATAACTTAAAAATTGATAATCCTATTAACTAATGGTTTACTGTGTCAGATTAAGCGTCTCATTTCTAATTAAAATATATCTTTGAATTGAAATTTGAATAAAATACAGTGTCATGAAAAATCGAAGCGTGTGGAAAATATAATTACAAATATCTCTGCAACTAATTATCCGATCAACTTCATTTTTTATGCAAAATTTATATCTTTTTATTTTTTTTTTATATTCACTCCTTAAAATAAGCAATTTCAAAAATTATCTACCTTTTATCAAAACGAATATTTTGAGAATCTGAAAAAAATAGTTCTGGATAATCGAGGTTACTGAAATTCAATAAGCTTCTTCCCATTATTACATACTAAGTACACACCCAATTTCAAGTCTCTATCTCAATTTGTTCGGGAGATAGAGTGTTTACAGACACACACACACACACACACAGACAGACAGACGGATGATAAAAAAAATTATCTAAAAAAATGTTTTTCGGAATCTCCAGTGTCTGAAACGTGTAAATCCGTCAAAACAATTTACGTATGATTGAGGTAAGTAAAAAAGAGAGTCATGGCAGTTTCCTGAAAAAAAAAAAAAAGATTTATACTATGGTATCCATTAAAATCTGTCATTAGGAAAAGGAGGTATGTTTGAAGTTCCAGAACTTAAAGGACACATTGAATAAAACTAAATCTGTCCAGCTTTTCGTAGCTTTTCTATGTTTTCAGTCATTTGTTATTAAAAATTGCACAAAATAAGTCAATTTCATATGTATTTCACTTAATATAATCAATTTTATTATAATTAAAATGTACATGAAAATAGTGTATTGATTTCTTTAGTCTTCAGATTCATGCAGATGATTTTTGGAGGGTGCCAATAACTGTCAAATAAAGGTGCCAATAACTAAAAATAGAGTGCCAATAACTATGATTTCTGTCTTACATTAGTTTATATTTTTTAGTTAATTTACTTTTAGGTTCAGTTATTTTATTTATTCATTATCAGAAAATAGCATCTTTAGTGGTTTTAAATCAAATTTTGGTTTCGTTTTAGCTATAAAAATTAAGTCACACATTTACTCACTATAGAAAAGTTGCATTTTAGGTGCCAATAACTGTACTGTTTACCCTAACTATATTTAAGTATTAATTGTATTATGCATCTCTCAAAATTTCGCTTAGAATTTTATAATAGGTGTGTGTATAAGCTAACATTTTGGAGGCAAACAAAAAAACTTTTTTTGCATGTTATCTTTCTTAAAATTTTAATTGACCAAATTATATCGCACTTATTTAATTGTACCGGGCAGACGCGATATAACAAAAGGTCACTGTATTATTAAATCCGTGCCTTTAATTTCGCGTATAAATAGAATCTTTTGACAAAATCCGAAAGTAACGAAGTAGCGACTACTTTTGAAAAGTAGTTTGTAGGCGCTACTTTTTAATTAAAGTAGTTGTAGTTGCAGTTAGCTACATTTTCTATAAAGAAGTTTTCATGACTGCAATTCATGATTTTTCCAAAAGAAATCCTATACAATACGTTACTTTGCCGAGAGCACCGAACCCGATTATGGAAAACTCGCAGCTTTTTAAAGCATGGTAGAAAGCGCAAGCTAGTGAATTTATTTAAAAAAATTATAATTTTTGCTCTGTTTCTTTTTTAAGATAGAGCAGCAGGAAAAAGAAAAAAAAAGTAATTTAAACTACCTTCAAGTTCAAGCTAGTACAAAAAACAAAAAGAGAAAGAAAAAGAAAGAAAGAAAAACTGAAAACTGAATCTGGAAATTATTCTAAACAAATAATTTTTAAGGGAAAAGAAACGACTGCAAGGGGCAATTTTTTACAGTCATTTCAGTTAATTTCTGCCAGTTCTCTAATAAGTTCTGCCAGTTCTCTAAATAATTCGTAAATATACTTTATTTGTATTTTCGTGTAGTTGGTACATGATATTGGGGTCTAATATTGGACATTCTCAATTGAAAATGCAGTTTGTAGCAGTTTGCAAATAAAATAAATAAAAGAGGATCTGCACACATGGATATATATTCCATGATTAATTTATTCAAGGAACTTCAGGCTGAAAATGAGGAAATTATGAGAATGCTCAGAGTGGGCAGTACAAGAGCACCCACCACAAAGCCAAAATACAGAAAAATTAACGAAAAGATTCTGAGCTTAAAACGCAATTTAATAAGTAACAAAATAGATTTATACAATTATATCGACTCAATAGCATATGTAATGCATTTGGAAGATTAGTTTAAATAAATATATTCTGTCTGACCTTATGTCTGTTTGATATTTACTTTATTTATGAAATATGTATTTTTAAGCAAAGAAAAACTGCTAATAGCCCCGGAAATTGTACTTTTTCAGCAAAAAAGTGTTACAAGTTCCTTTTATCTTGCAAATATAATTTTTTTTACAGAAACACAAAAATTTATTTTTAAATGCTTGTATTTTATATGCTTTATTTCCAAGATAGGTAAGAAATTGGTATAATTTTCTGACAATTAATAATCAATTAGTAACAATCTAATTTGCTAAAAGAATTAAGAAATATTTGTATCTCGCATATTTGATGCATAAATTCATTATTAATATAATTATTATTATTCATATTATTTTCTTCATATTAAATAAATGCTGACAAAAAATCCAATTAATGACACGTTTCTAGAAAAAACAAAGAATGCAAAAAATCGGTCTTACTGTCAGATGTGTGTTTCATATTTACAATAAGAAATATGTATTTTTAAGCTTACTGAACATTTTATACATATCTAATAAATACTTAACGATGAAATTATTTTTAAAATAGCAGTTTTTATGTATGCCTATACTTTAGAGAAGTTTAAATTAGTGCTTATTATCAAGTAAACATTTTAACAGAATTTATCGTTTTTATAACGTCACATAACAATAATAATAATAAAAAATGGCATTAATAATAATAATAAAACACGTCATAAAATAATTTAAAAGAACATAAATTTGATCTAAAGCCGGGCGTTCTAGCTAAATATTATCTATATTTAAATATAAGGTGACTCGGCTGTGATTGAGTAGAGGCCAATAATTGAGTAGTGAAACAGAAAACAAGGATTGGTGTGTATTTATTTTATTTTTGTTTGTTGAAAATATATCTGAATTCAAACAAATGCGCTCTTTCAAATAAAGGTATGGGTGGATCTTAACTTGGAACAATTGTAAATGTTTTCATATACAAACTTCGAATAAGTAGTTGTCACATATATATTAAACAACCATTTTGACTTTTCATATTTTAAATTCCATAATGGAAAATAAATTATCTGTTATTGTTGAAATCTCATTTTGCAACAATTACTGTAAATACTGTAAATATAAATAGTGTAAAAAAGTTTCCAAATTGCTAATCTTCATGCATTTATTGGTATTTAAGAAAATTTATAGAAAAAGGTCTAAATAATTTTATTAGAAAAAAAAAACCGAAGAAATTTTTATTAAATAATTAATAATAGTAAATATATTGTACTGAAAATATGAAACAAGTGTTACTTTGTTTGAAATCTAAATCACGAAAAATGCTGGAAAAGCACAATAATTTAATCAGTGATGCAACATAAAATAGCAACAATGTTCAGTTTGGACTGTCCGTTCCTGGTGTTTGTGCGCGGAAAGTGAAAATTTCTAGCACTTGCCTATATGTTATCGAATTTCGCACAAAGCAAATTAAGTCTCAATTAAGTCTCGTTTAAGTCTTCGTTAATTTCATTTTTCTAAAGTTATTAAAAGCGAGGTGATACAGAGAATATATTTCTGGGGAAATGAAACATTATTTTAAAAAATGAAAAATTACTGAAACAATGAAATCCAGATTGGGTGCTTTCTGGCATATTCACGAAGTTATTATTATTTTTAAATGCCCAAAATATGCAACTTTCCGTATTCATAAACTAAGAAATCGAATAGCATTTTCCATATTTTGACTATGACAAAAAAATCGTTCAGAAAATTCTGTCCAAGTTGGCGCTTTAAGTCAATTTTCGGGATTTTATAGCCCAGGAAAGGTTGTCTTGAGACAACAATAAATTCTAATTCAATATGATATACAGTAATCGAAAACGCGAAATGCTATTCGATTTCAAATTACTTTAACAGTCGTGACTGCAAATTATTAAACATTTTATTTAACATTTATTAAAAAAAAAGGAGTCCGTGAATATTTGTCTTGATTTGCTGAGTTGGGGGAAATATTTTTGTAAACGCCTTAAGTGTTATAGTATTGTATAGACTTTCAAATTCTAGTGCAAAGCATTTGAAAAAAAAAAAGTAGCATATACTAATATATTACTGATAAGGTAAAGCTAGGATAGTCTGCGCACAATTCAAAAGAATAGCAATAAAATATTTAAATATTAATTTTTTGCAAAACTATCCATGAATAATTTTTACTTCATTTGTTTTTTATGCATTTCCATTGCTATTTTGTTGTTATGTTGCAATTTAATAGAACAGTTGTAATAAAACCAAGAAAGGCTGTTCTCAAATCCAAACTGGATTCTTTCGGAAGCATTTTTTAATTCATTTTTGTTCGCAATATCAAACTGGCAAGTGCTCTTATTAAGTAACTTATCTAATCGAACTTGTTTTTCATTTCGATAAAGGCAAAAGATTTTTCAGAAAATGCTGCCAAAGTGGGTATTTTTAACTGAATTTTGGGACGCGACAGCGCAGGAACGAAAACAAACTGCCCGTCCTGAGACAATAATAGCTCAAGATGTAATTCACTTATCGGAAAATTATAAAACTGTTTGATTGCAAACCATTTCAATAAACATACTTGCAAATATCATTATGCAAGTATGTAAAATAAGTCGGTAGGTGTGTCACAAGTTTTGCGTTGTTGAGCGGGAAAAATATTTTTTTGAGAACTGCCTTGTGATAATCATTATTTTTAAATTATTTAGAAATTTCATGAAAAATTTGTAAAAAAATAATTTCTTCTTATTATTTTTTATTACAATTATTTAAATGTAATTTAATTTGTTAAAGCATAAAAGTCTTGGTATAGGGTAGATGTGCCAGTAATGGACCCCCTTCCAGTAATGGGCCACTTTCAAAATTTTTGATTTATAAAAAAATAACCAATAAAAATTTAGCCTTTTATATATTTTTTCATAATTCCTCCTTGCTTGTTTTATAATCTGGGTTATTGTTGACACTCTTAATCAAACCAATCAGGAAGCAGAAAATAATGTTTCACAGTTCCACAGATTTTCTGTGAAAATCTTAATGAACATGCTAAGAGATGGATTCGCTTAAACAATTGATATCTTTTTTATTTTCTTGAAAAAATTGCATGTTTTTGTTTAGACAATAATAGAAAACTGTGAATTTTACATACTAATGGCAATTTACAAAATTTCATTTATTTTTCAGGTTTTAGGACCATGGCCCATTACTGGAATGCTTATTTAGTCAATTTCCAGTAATGGACACCCCATGTGGACATTACTGAAAAAGCAATTTCAGTAATGTTCATAGTGCATATATTTTTTTTATTTAACTGAAAAGCTAAGTAGTCAAATTTAATTTTTAAATTTTACTTACCAGACTGTAATAATATATATATATTTTTATTTATTTCATGTAATTAATTTTTTCTAAGATTGCTATCAAATTATTTTTTTTTGTAAACCGTACCTTGCATATTTTATAATGTGGCAATTAACACCCATCAGGAAGCAGATAATAATCTTTAAGGGCATGGGAAAATGAGGGGCTCATGGGGTTCACACTTTCCCCATTTAATAAAAGACAAATTTTTAAGTCATACGAGTTCTTAAAAAAAAAAAAAAAATTGTCTTAAATGTTTCATTATTCAGCTCTGACAAAAGAACTACATACATGAAAAATCCCTATAATATTAAATTTATAGTAGCAATGAAAGTAGTAAATCTGCAGATCAGGGGGCTCAAATGTCAGTTCTGATATTTTATTTTGAAATAATTTTATTTAGTATTTAAAAAACATTCAACCTACACTTTCATTTATTTGATATATTTTATACAAATGGCTAAAAGTAATATATAAAGCAGTTTTAGGAAGTTTAACTGTTAAGAATAAAAAGAAATATGATTCCATGCACTGGTACTCCAAGACACTTAAAAAAAAAAATCTTTTTATTTTGTTAAACTAACCCTTCTAAACCCCCTCCCCCCTCAATGACTTAATAATTTGATACATATAATTCTTTGAAAGTTAGTATTTTAAACCTTCTATCTAAAATAATTAAAATATTGATCTTCTGATAGTGACAATAATTAATTTAAACAGTGAATTATTCTCATATTTTATTAATTATTGATATCCTAATTGTTAAATTTTTTTGAAAATGACTATTTTATTTCATTAATATGCTTTCATTAAATTCTAGTTTTAAATACAATCATAAAATCAATTACCTATTATTTTTTGTGGGGTGTCCATTACTGGGTGGCCCATTACTGGAAGAGAGGGTGTCCATTACTGGAATTTAGGGTGTTTTGATTTATTTCTGTTATTTACAATTAAATTTTGATCCACATTGGGAAATGTGACTATGAGCATGATTAAATATTGTTGATAGATTAATATAATATTAAAAAAAGTGGACTATAATAATTATGACTATTAATTAAAAAATAATTTTTAAAGAAATTCCTTAAGGGTGTCCATTACTGGCACATCTACCCTAGTATGTATTTTTTTTATGTTGCTTACTAAACCAAATAATATTTGAAACTGTTTATATTTAAAGCTTATAAAGTAGTATATACTCGTGTATAAGTCGAAGAATTTTAGACAAAATTTGGAAGCTGAAAATGGGGGGTCGACTTATACACGAGTAAGTAAAAAGAAAAAAAAATACCGGAGTGCAATACCGGAGTCATATTTTTTTCACAGATAATTGGTGAATGTGCAAGTCTTTTAATTAATCACATGTGGGTCTAGGTTGGAGAGACAGATAAAAGCGGACAATGGTGATTGATAAAAAAAAAATCTCAACAATAATGTTTCTGTAATTGTTCTGCACTCATTTTCTCTTGGGATAGAATTCCCTTCCATACAGGGGCATCCCTTTCAACATTTTAATCCCTTTTTTAAAAAGAGTTTAACTTGAGATTGCTTCTAGATTTCTCTTCTAAGAGTACTACAATACAAAGAAGTACTATATTATAGCAGTTTAAGAAGTTGTTTACCCTTGTAAATAAAGCTTGAATAGATTTTTCAAAAAAAAAAAAAAAAGCAATTAATTATTAAATTGATGTGAATAGCTTTCAAAATAGTTTAAGCTTCTTCAGTTTTACATAATTATACAATTTTAAAATGTTGAATTTAAAAAAAAGATGAAGTCTGATTAGAAACGTAAAAAGTTTACTAATTTAATGAAAAAAAAAATTTTTTTTTTCATCCTCGATTACAAATTATTTTTCAACATACTACCAAAAATGTGGTTCGACTATACACGAAAATTCAATTTTTTCCAAAATTTTGCGTAAGATTTGGGGGGGGGGGGGGGGTCGACTTATACACGAGTATATACGGTAACTGTTTTTGGAAACCAAATTAAGCTGTTTTATGAAAAAATTAACTTATCTTGTTAATAAAACTCACAATATTGTGTTTCAAGAAACATTAGGTAATGTTTGATAATATAAAGTTAAAAAAAGAAATATAATCAATATAGTTTTTAACACTTTTCAACATAATTTAAAAGTATTTATGACTTATCTTTGTCCCTCCATCTTTTTGGCGGTTTGTCCGCACTCTGACTCTCGTAAATAGACTTGAATTTCCACGATTTAAATATACGTTTTCGACGCTACATATTCCCTATTGATATTAAAAATGAGGTAGGTAGCTGTTATAGCTCGTTTACAGGGATAGACAAAAGTTTTCGATTACATTATGGTCTGTGGAAAAAAAAATCATTTGCAGTATATTTTAGTGATGTTATGAAACATCAAATATGATGGAATTGGTATGTGTCCCTGACGTGGGCAACAGTATGCTTTCTATTATAGAGTATGAAGTAAGTAGCATACATGTATTTCGTTTATAGAACTATGAAGCATAATTGTTTGATGTGCGTTTTCAGCTCTTGTATGCATTTTTAAATGTAACTAAATTTTAGTGCATTACGTGGTGAGTATAAATTCTATAGATCATGTGCAGAGCTGCACGAAAGAAATCATAAGCATTTCAGTTTATGGGAGTGAATTCCTCAAGTGTGTTTTTAACTGTGTTAAGCATTTCCAGCTGAACTATATTTTATTATGCTAAAAGGTTCTTGTAGAATAGAAATAAATTCATATGGCTGCGTAAAATAATTTAGATATATTTCCACTTATGGATTGTAATTGCTGTAAGTGCATTTTTAGTTTTCAAGAATTAAATTACGTGATGTGTATAAAAAGTATAAGATACAGGTTACCCCCCCCCCCCCCCCACCCAAAAAAAATAAAAAATAAAATAAAATAAAAAAATAAAATCATACTGAAGGGTTTTCTGAAAGTGCACTTTTAACCAGTTTACATGTTTTTTAGCTCAACCAAATTTTGCTTTATCATTCATACACATGGCTGCTCTAAAGAATACTGATACATAATCATCTAGTATAAGTAGCATTTCTCTTTAAAAAAAAAAAAAAAAAACTTTTTTAGTTGCTCTATACGTTTTCCAGCTCATTGAAATTTTAGTTTCATTATGTAGTATGTTTAAAATTCTGTTAGATCATATACAGGTTTACACGAAAGGATTCTCATACATTAACTGCTATGGACAGCAATTCTTGAAAATGGATTTTTAACTGCGTTCTGTGTTTTTAAATTGTTTATTTGGATGTCTCACTACATTATATGAAAGAAGGAAATTTCTAAACAGCATTCAAATAATGTTGGAAAATGTTTCATAATCTATAACCCATGCACGAGTTTTCGTTCCAGTTTTTCTTCAGTTTAGCATTGTTGAGACGGAAAAATATTTGTAATAAATAAAACGTTATTTTATTTTTTGTAATTGACTATTTTTATGTTAAAAATCTTAACCGTATTTTACTTCAAAAAGAAAGCAAACCAGTTTGAGCTTTTTTTATATATATATAATTCTTTATATAAATAGTTAGAGAAATGCAAAATCCTTTTTACAAGAAGAAACAAACAAAAAAAAAAAAAACAAAAAAAAAAAAAAGGAGAAAAGATTGATTGTTGATTTGAAACGTTCACCTATTTAATGGCTGTTCATTTCCTGTTTGCTTTTGCTAATGGATTATGTTTACGGGGAGTCAATTTCCCTGATCACCGGTTACAAATACGTAAGCTTCTAAGCATCAAAATGGCGGTTTGGTATTTTTAATACTAAAATACATCGAAGGAAAATACTTCCTTAGGGATAGATTAAGTATTTGATTGATAATGATGGAGAGATTTACACCACGGGAGATTTTAGCCCAATTCGGGCAGAATCGAGCGGCACTAGCAGCAACCTGCCGGTGCGCTGTGCTGACCTTGAAAAGAGGGGCAAATAGGGCACGGGCACGGTTTCAAATGAACTGTCATTTTCACTGTTTGGGTGGCAGAAAGTGCCGATGTTCTTCATTAGTTATCATTAAAATCTATTACAATCTTTTCGATAATATATCTTTTTTACATGATCACGATTACTTTCAGCAAGCTATAGTCTTGTCTGATTATGTTATGTCGTTATCTGAAAGTGATCGGCAGCGGTATGCTGCAAAATTAAAAATAAACTGTCCGAACGGATCTGTTGTGATTTTGACAGATCCATATCTTTTAGAGCCATGTAAATGTCAAATTTTTCTTGTATTTAAAATAATAAAGCATTTCAAAAATGCTTCATGTAATAAGTACAAGAAAAATTTTAAAAACAAACGAGTTTGTTTCTAGTTTTTTCTACCCCCTTAATCAAACCATAAACTAGAAATGCTTATTTAATACAAATCTGTGTAATACTTTAATAGCTTTTTGACTATTGTTTGAATAATGCACTGAGCTCTAGTAATTGTATAAATTAGTTGAATTAAAGAATTTCTTTTTGAAACATATAACTTTTATTCATTTTTAAAGTGACAATTTATATATTTTTAATTAAAGTCTTCCGAATAAATTTGAAATTATAATTAAAATAAATTCTATTCTATATTAAGTTGAAATTCTGTCTATGAAATATAAATTTCACTTACCAGATTGAAAATGTTTACCACAAATTCGTGTTTCCTCCAAAGGTTCCCAATTTTGTCTGCTTATGGCTCGTATCCATTGTTTTTCTTTCATTTTTCCTCGGGAAACGATAAAATCCAATGCCGCTTCGTTTAACAAAACGATTTGTACATCCATACGCACAACAACTATGAACCATTTTAAAATTTGAAGATCTGAAAATGTTTAAAATGCACAGAGAAATAAGAATGTAATGGAAAAACACACAGTTTCTGCCACCCAAATAATCCAACAGTAGAAGCGTGACGTCACGTGCCCGTGCCCTATTGGTATATATACTAGGGTGGCAGCTGGAGGCGGGGTTACCCCTCTGCCCGACCAACCAAATTTCAGGATTCAAGCAGTTGTTTTGGAAGAGAACAGAGATTTAAAAATATGTCAGCAAAAATACTAAACATTAAAAAGATCAAAGCTATTAATTGATAGAATCTAAAATAATTCCAATCCTGGGTCTTTTACGATTATGGCTGTCAAAAATGTCATAATTTGGAAGATTGTTAAGATTATTATTATCAGAATTTTCAAGAGAATTTTGGAAGTTAACGCTTAAATTTTGCATGAAAGTATTTAGTCTGGGAAAGTCAATTTCTTTATAAAAGTGATAATTACGAACATAGTAAGGAATATTATAAATTAGCCGAATGGTGGAATTTTGAGCTTGATTAAGTAATTTAATGTGGCTTTTTGCCTCAAAAGACCAAATTGGACAGATATGTCAGGATAGGACGAAAATAGGACGAGTACAGGAGCAATTTATTTTTGATTGAAAGTCCATTGTTTCGAGCTAAAAGTGGGAATAATTTATTTTTTGCAACTCGAAACTTGTTTCTGGTAGCATGAACATGTTTTTTAAAAGTAAGCTTACGGTCTAAAATAATGCCTAAATATTTACAGCTTGAGGACCATGGCAGATCAATATTGTTCAATTTAATTTTAAATTTGTCAATGGTTTCCTGCTGGGAATTACAAAATAGAATAGCTTCTGTTTTATCAATATTGATCGCAATACGCCATTGATGAAACCAAATTAAAAGAATTTTGAGGTGACGGGTAATTGCAGTAATGGCGTATTTTCTATTTTTATTGGTAGCAAAAATGCAAGTGTCATCTGCGAATTTAGCGATTTGGGTACTGTGGTAAGTTGGCATGTCGTTAATGAAAATATTAAATAATTTTGGTGAAATTTTGCTACCTTGGGGAGTTCCGAAAAATGCGAAGATTTTCCTAGAAAGTTCGTCTTTGACACGAACATGAAAATTTCTGTCTAATAAGTAAAAATAAATAAGTTTAATGAGGTAAGGTGGGAAGTCATATTTAATAAGTTTGAAAATTAAGCCGAAAATCCAAACTTTGTCGAACGCCTTTTCGATGTCGAGGAAAACTGCTGCAGTAAATTTTTTAGATTGAGTGCCAGTGGTGATATGCTCCACAAGTCTATAGACTTCGTGAGTAGCAGAGAGCCCTTCTCTGAATCCGAATTGATTTGGCGAGATAATATTATTGTCTTTTAGATGCTGGTCAATTTTGTTTGCAATAAATGCCTCAGTCAGTTTACTAATAGAATCAAGGAGGGCGATGGGACGATAACTAGTGGGCTTGTTAGGAGATTTATTAGGTTTTAGAATAGGGACGGTGATAGCAGTTTTCCAGTACAGAGGGAAGTAATTGAATTTAAAAATATTATTAATTAAAAGGGTGATTTTTGGAATATAAGAATGTGGCAGATTCTTGAGCATATCATTAGTAATACCACTGATGCCAGGAGATTTTTTATTTTTAAGTTTATTAATTTCTTTTAGGACATCAGTGTTGGAGATCGAAAAATCGGGTTCGGGTGAGTTCGTGCTCAAGAAATTTCGAACCGTAGTACTAACTTCTCTCTCAGTGTCAAGATTAATAATAGGATTTCCTTGGAACTGGTCTTCAAAACTACTTGCAATTGCATTTGCTTCATCTTCATTTGAGTATGCATAGTCTTGGGAATTCGGAATAAGGATTTTTGGAAAGATTGAAATAGAGCTCTTAAATTTTCTCGCTGCTTGAAATATGGTGGCGTCCTCTGGGGAGAGCTTTCCAAATAGGCGGCCCAGCTCTCTTATTGTTTTTTGAGCAGGTAGGTTCACCTACGCCAGAGTAGAGGTGGTAGGACGTACTTTTCGTCGCTCCATTCGTCACCGTTTTTCCTTGCGGAATCCTTTGGCTTAAAGTTGTAGAGACAGATTCGCCTTAGTGAGCCCTGCAAGATGAAACAATTTTAATCACTGTCTAACATTGCAGTGATTAGCTATTGACTTATTAGTGTATCACGGGAGCCACGTGCTTCTGTATTAACGATACTGCAACGCCTGCCCAGCGGAAGGAAGGAAGTGCCAAGGTCACGGAAGAAGCAGGATGTGATTCCCCGTCCTCCCGTGTTTTTGTTTATTTTCATCGCGTTGGCTGCTCTCAAGTGATCTGCCGGTATACCGGTTTTTATTTGTTTTGTTTTGTGGTGTGTTTGTCTGATTGAGACAGATTTTTTTTTTTTCAAAGTTTGTGAACTTTTTCGGTCACAATGACCAAAGTGCTCTTGGACTATCCAATGGACTCAAAATTTAAGCCTACTCTTGACTTAAGAGACCGTCTTATCAGAAAAGAAGTAGATGTCGCCAGCCTTGACGAGAGAAAACTCATCGACCTGTCTGAGCTGTACAACGCGGCGTTATATAAGGCCGGCGTGGATCTAGACAGAGCAAGGCGTGCCAAATTAGCTGCCCCACCTGAGATGATTTTAAATGCCGAAGCGAAAGTCACGAATGCTGCATCTCGTATCCAGGATCTACAAGCGGAAATGGATGAGCTTAGTGTAAGAAATCCCAATTTCTCTGTTTACAAGCCCAAGACTGTGTCCCTCCCCCCCCCACCCCCTTCAGTGGAAAATTCTAATAGTGAGGAAATGCTAGTTGATAAGATTTCTGAGCAAAACCTAAAACGTGGTAGAGACGTTGATGAAGAAGGATACCAACTAGTTAGATATAAAAATAATAAATCCAAAAAAATTCAGGAAAACTCAACTCCGGCTGGAAACAGCACCGATGTGGTTGCCGGGGCCAGCGCAGCCCCCATTAAAAAAATGAAAAAATACCCCCATTCTTTATTGAAGCTATCGAAAATTGGGCTTCTTTGCTCGTGACTCTCAGGTGTTCCATACCGACCATTAGAGCCGAGATGAAAAACAAATTTATTAAAATTAATGTTGATAGTGAGATCGATTACAGAACATTACAGCAAAAACTTCAGCAGGACGGCATTTACTACAGGAGCTTTCTGCTCGAAAAAGAGAAACATCAAAAATTTGTTATCAGGGGACTCCCCTCAAACACCACTGCTCAACAAATTAAGGACTGGTTAGACCCCCCGCAAGCTATCGATTATGTCCCAAATTTCCAAGGGTCCAAAACCAAAAAAACGTCAAGTCTCTTGTCATCAGGCAAAATCCCCGTCAAGGCCCTCCTGCAAGGAAAGTTAGCGATACGCTTTCTTTCGCGAAAGCTACTACAGGCATTGTCGCAGAAACCCCCATGACCACTACACCTGGTCCATCCAAAATTTCATCGACCCCCAAAATTGGTGCTATCTCGGACGCCGATTTTGTCAAGGAACTCTTTAAATATGAAAAAGAGTTTGGAAAAAAAATTATTATACAAACTTACGAAAAATGCTTACCGCAACTCCGTGAGGCACCCACGGAAGTTGACCGAATATTTATTTTCTATAAAAATTTACCTGAAGTTTCTCGTTAATTTTTCTTCTCTCTAAATTGTCCGTTTTCCGATCTACCCCCCCCCCCCCCCCCATTTGGCAAATTCCCAGCCTCAACGAATTTGAACTTTCTCTCTGTTGGCATATGGAACGCCAACGGGCTTAAACGCCAGGCCTCCGAGTTTAAGGATTTTATTGTTAGTAATAATTTAGATATCATGTTGGTCTCTGAAACCAAATTCCAGGGTAATGCCGTCCGGGTCGCCAACTATGTGCTTTTCAATGTAGACAGACCACCTACAGTTGGCGCCCGTCCTAGTGGTGGCACTGCTGTGTATGTTAAAAATGGTCTTAATGCAACCCTCGCTAAAGTCCCTCAATTTCATTGCATTGAGGCCACTCCTATTGTCTTAGAATTCCCTACCATCCCCCACCTTCTGATTGCAGCCATCTACAATCCCCCTTCGAGGGATATGCGTCTGCTTGCACAAGAACTCTCTATATTAACCCGTACTTTTCCAAATTTCATTATTGCGGGTGATTTTAATGCTCATCATTTTTCCTGGGGTTCTCACAGCTCCAACAACACTGGCTATAAATTGCGCAGGTGGACAGATCAAAATCATGCGCAAATTTTAGCGCCCCTTGAGTCCACCCGCCATAATCATCACCCCATCATTGATTTCGCCATCACCCGCAATTTTCCCTTCCCGCACACCATTCAAACGGTGAATGATCTCTCGTCGGACCATCTCCCGGTTGTGCTTAGATTCGAAGTGGGCAATTTCAGACTCGACATCCCCCAGGCCTTTTCGGTCAATTGGAAAGACTTTAGTCATGTCCTAGAAAACATGGACACCCCGCCCACTGAGATTCACTCTGCCGAAGACGTAACTTCTTCTATTGAAGCATTTGGAGACTCACTTCATAATGCTTTCCAAGAAGTCGCGAAACCTAGGCAGAGGGTGGTTGATGCGTTTCGATTACCTGAGCACATCAGGGATTTGAAAAGAGAGAGAAATCGTTTAAGACGGGACTGGCAGACGTCTAGGGACCCCCTCTTAAAAACTGCTCTTAACAGAAAAAACCACCAGGTTTCTGCTGCAATCAAGGAGTTTAGTACTTCACGTTGGAACACATACATAGAGTCTTTATCGACAGCTGACAACACAATTTGGTCAGCAACGGCCCGCATTCGTAGGACACGAACACACATTCCGGCCTTAAATGGCCCAAATGGTATGGCCTACTCTAACACAGACAAGGCTGAGCTCATTGCAGACAGTCTTAGAAGCCAATTTACACTCAATAGCGATGTTGTTAACCGTCAAACGGTCGACATCGTCAACACAAAGGTTGAACGTTTCATTAACTCACCTCACACAAATACACTCAAACCTGCTCTACCCTCTGAGGTAATTACCTATCTCGGGAACCTCAAAAAGAACTAAACGCCTGGCCTTGATAATATCTCTACCAATATGCTCCTCCATCTTCCTCTTAACTTCATCTTCTTTATTACTATCCTAATTAATTGCATGCTCAATCTTCGTATGTTCCCGGACGCATGGAAGAAGGCGTTGGTTGTCCCGATCCCAAAAGCGGGACAGGACAGGCATGCTCCTTCTAGCTTCCGACCTATCTCTCTTTTATCTTGTCTTTCTAAGGTCTATGAATACATCCTTGCAAACCGTCTGAAAGAGTTCATTTCCTCCAATTCGATTATGATACCCGAGCAGTTTGGGTTTCGGCCCAAACACTCGACTCAACACCAGCTTTGGAGAGTAACTGAACTCATTCATGAGGGTTTATACCACAGCCATAAAACCGGCGTTGTATTCATAGACATTGCTAAAGCCTTCGATCGGGTCTGGCATTATGGACTTATTTATAAGTTAATTCTGCTCAAGGTTCCGCCTCAACTAATCCTAATATTCCTTAAATACCTCAAAGATAGATCTTTCTCTGTTAAAGTTAACAATACAATCTCCATCTCTCGATTTATTGAGGCAGGCGTACCTCAAGGGGGTATTCTAAGTCTTTGGCTGTTCAACTTCTACATTAATGATATTCCTCGTTGTATTCCCGACGTCAAATTAGCACTGTATGCTGACGATACTGCCATCATGACAAGCAACATGTTACTCGACACTGTGCTAACTAAACTCCAAGCTTATATTTTGGCCCTTCAAATTTGGCAAGACATTGGCGCATCAAAGTCAATGCTTCAAAAAGTGCCGCCATGATCTTTTCAAACAAAGCTATCACCCCAATTGCTAAACTCTCTCTAAATGGTGAATTCATACCCTGGGTCGCCAGTTATAAATATCTAGGCATTTATCTAGATTCAAAATTAACCTGGGCTAGGCAGATTCAAGACGTAATTGCCAAATCTACCAAAGCTCAAGGATCCCTTAAATCTTTACTGGCTTATCACAGCCGTCTGTCACTCTCGAATAAATTGTTACTGTATAAATCCTTCATCAGATCAACCATGACCTACGGGTCAGTTATCTGGGGGTCAGTCTGTGAAACTCGGATGCAGAAAATTCAAATTTTTCAAAACTCTTTGTTACGTAGGATTTGCAAAGCGACAACGTTTGTCCGGAATGACGTCATCCATGCTGATCTCAATATTAGGCATCTCGCAAGTTATTAAAAAACTTGCACAAAATTTCCACAGAGATCGACTTTTAATACCCAACGAAGCGTTGCGGTCCATTCAACCTTACATTGTAAATACCAGTAGAGGGAAGAAGAGACCGCTTGCCATCTTGTGTAGAGATGACGGCTTTGCTCCGCCTTCCAAAAGAAGGCGAAAGGAACCACCCTAAACACTTCGTTGTGCTATTCCAAATTCATAAAACTTTGGTACCTGCATTGTTATTCCCATTTGACATTCCTACACTAAATTTTTCCTTTTGACGTCTTCCCGCCTTGCTTTTGGCATCGGGTTCTGCTTACTTTCCTTCTTACCTCCTTTGCAATTTTAAGGAAAAAAAAATTATACTTATATTATTTTTTGAATCTTAATTGTATTTATACTTAATTATCTTTGCATCTTCAAAATTTAATTATTTGAATCTTGTATAAACTAATTGTTTGCATCTTATCTAAATTAAATTGTTTGCATTAGTTTTTTAGATTAAAAAAATATTAATTATGATTTAGAAAAATTGTCTGGCTCTGATGGGGCCTTTCCCCCCCCGCCTTCCCCCCTATGCTCACCATTCCGACTCCAATCAAAGTATCAAAGCGCACATCCAGATTGCTCCTACATCTGCATCACTCCACCGCAGCCTGCTGCGAGAGAACTTTTATATTTTTGAATCTTCTGATGCCATTTCCATAGACTGTTCTCATCTAGATGTGAAGTAAACGTGGGCATTACGCCCCACGTAGGCATTCTTCAGTAATCGTCTTTGATCTTTGATTGAGCAGGTAATTTTTAAGATCTTGTTGAACTCTATCCATGATTTGTCTGTCTAAAATGCTATGCGTTCGTTGAAAAATTTTCCTGGCACGGTTTTTATTAGTAGTTAGTCTGCGGACATGAGGATCTAGCTTATAAAATTCATTACCAATAATCTTTGTAGAAGAATTGTCAGCAGCAGCTTTTATCTCTGAAGTGATGGTATTAGTTAAATTTTCGATGTCATTTGTGTTATTAATGATCGGAAGGGTGGGGGGGGGGGGATATTACTAATGATAGTTTGGAACTTAGCCCAGTTGATTTTATTAAAAATTTTTGGAGGGGGGGGGGTGGAACATGAATTTGGATGCTAATTTTAATAGGATTGTGATCAGAGCTAAGTTCCGCAAGAAATTCGATGTTTTTAGTAAAATTAAAGCCATTATAAATTCCGAAATCGATGGTGCTGCTACTGTGGTCGTCGAAACGGGTGGGGGTGTCCGGAAAAATAATGTCCGCAGTCCTTAGTAGTATTACGTAAGATATTAAAAATGCAATTGCCATAGATATTGTTTTGCCGACAGTTTCAAGAAGTATGATGGGCGTTGAAGTCACCAATGAGAAAGGTGTTGACATCGTAGTCGAGCAGAGATTTCAGATTGGCTGAAATGTCACACGCGCGCTCGCCGGCTGGGAGGTACACTGAGAAAAAGGTTAGCGTTGGAACATTAGGAAATTTGACTGAGATTCCGTTGGCACCGACAAAGTCCGGGGAGGGGGGGTTGCAGGATAGAAAGGGTGGTTATTTTTGATGCAAACTTCGGTTCCCCGAATAGGTCGCGCGCAGTTTGGATTATTGTAATCATTTCTAAAGATGGTATAATTTGGAATACGGAAATTAATGCCAGGTCTCAAGTGGGTCTCTTGGAGCTTGGAGTAGTAAAATATCAGGGGCGTGCTCCTGTACAAATTCCCTGAGCTCTCTAATTTTACCTTGAAGGCCGTTGCAGTTCCATGAAATGATGCTTAAACACCCTCGACTCTCTCGGTGTCGAGGCAGGTTGTTGTTGAAGGGCTTGCATAAAGATGCTGATTTTTTCGGAGTCACTCTGCGCTTGCTGTATTTTTGTTAAAATATTTTTGTATTTAGAAAGGAGTTCAGAAAAATTTTTTGCTTTGAGTTCTATTGCAATTTGATTTAGTACTTCATTTAATTCGTTAAGATCGTTTAGACCTGAATTTGAATTTTGGGTGTCGTTGTTAGAATTTTGAATTTCGGGTTCGGGTTGGGGTCGGTTGATTTTAGCATAGGATAAGTTTGGATTTACGTGGTTAGAATTAAATTGTTTACGGGCTTGGGGGAATTTGGGGCAACCTCGATAGCTGGCGGCATGCGCCCCTCCGCAATTACAACAAGTAACTTCATTAATTTTTCCTTTTCCTTTGTCACATTCCGTTGTTTTATGATAACTGTCACATTTTACGCACCGAGATTGCATTTTACAGTTTTGGGATACATGGTGAAAATACTGACAGTTGTAACATTGAATGGTGCGGGAGGGTCTTAAATAATTTTCAACTCTGATAATGTTATAGTTAAGGGTTTCTAGTTTAAATATTTCTTTTGCTTTTTGAGTATTTTCAAGGTGGATTTGGAATAGGGACATTTTCTGTTTTGTAGTGAATTTTTCCAATTGGTTAACTTTAATTACTGGGTATCCTAGGGTAGCAAGATCAGATTTGATCTCCTCTAAATCGATATCAATATGAAGCCCTCTGATAACAACCTTTAAGGGGGCAGATGATTTTTCCGGGAATAGGAAATTTTGAATTTGAAGTTTATCTAATATTTCGATAACTTTTTTGTAGTCTTCTGGGGTAGTTGGAAATATTATCATGAAAATTCCATTGGGCCTGACCGTGAACTTGCAACCGCCTTCATTAGCTAGTTTATCTAAAATATCTCTTTTATTTTTATCTTTAAAATAAACAGTTATGAAGCTAACTTTTGGGTTGGGGATTCTTTTATCAACATTAGTAGCTGCCGGCACGTTCTTATCGTGCAGCAAAACTTGCTTAAGAGGAGAATATCTATTTTGAGTAGGAATAATAGGAGTAACATTAGAAATTTTGTTCTTTTGGAACAAGAAGTCGTTTATATTATCTAGGCCAGCTTTTCGCTTAGGGGCCCTTTCGTTAGTGCTGGTGCTTTCAGAATCGAAATCACCTACCTGAGATTTGTCGGTGGTGCCATCTACATGTGTGTCCATGGACTCCAGGTTTTCAGTAACAGTGACTGTCTTTCCTTTAAGCTCGTCAAGCTCCTGGTTGAGTGTTCTCTTGTTGAGGTTTTTCCTGGCTAGATTGCCCAGATTTACTCCTCTAATTTCACTATCTGTTGCAAGTCGGATCACCTTTTCGCATTTCAGAATATCTTTATCTACCAGATAGAGAGCTAGAACATAAACCTCTAACAGTGCGTCAAATTTGCCTCACTAACTTCTGATAAAACCGCCTTGTCTCTGAGCCAAGTAAGGCGTAATGATTTTAAATCGTCAAACTTTGGGTCCACGACCCAATCGATAGAACAAGCGTCTAGGGGAAGAGTTACTATAATTCAGCCAAGGCCAGATTTCAGCGGAAAGCAGGTCGCTGCTGCATTTAAGAGGGAGATGGGTCAACATTTTGCCAACACACACACACAAAAATCAAAGTCAGAAACCAGCAAAAGTCAGCTTTTCAAAGTCAGAAACCAATTGAAATTACATAACTGCCAGTCCTAAGTCTGGATAAAGTGTGAAGGGATATCGTTTTTTTATTTTCTTTTATAAATAAACAGGAAGGAAAGTTATGCATAACTTTCTTTCATTATTGCGGTATGCATACACACATATACTTCTAAATTTTATTTCAGATTTACTAGCTTATGATGCCGTATAATAAATGGAAAGCTTTAAGGGTACTCACCGAAGAAACATTATAACTAGAGATCGACCGAAACAGGTTTTAAGACCGAAACCAAAACCTAAACCGAATTTCGGTGATCTTCCCACTTTCGGCCGAAACCGAAACCGAAACCGAAAGTGTCAAAAAATTTAAAAACTGATTAATACATACATAACTGCATATAATTATTAATTAATTAAGTAATAACAAATAAGTAATAAATACTTAATAATAACTAATTAATTTACTAATTAATTTATTAATTATACGTGTATTGAACCACATTTCTAAGAAACAAACGTACATATACAGGGTGTTCTAGAAAGGACTCCCCAACTTTGAAATGACATAACTTCGAAACAGTGAGAGATAGAAATGTGAAACAAGTTGAATGTTAGACAGATAGGTCTGGAATTTTTTATACATCAATTTAAAAAAATAGTTCCAATATTGGACACGAGAGGGCGCTGCAATCACAAAGCTGTGTCTTTGAAATAGTTCCTGAAAGTGAGCTGTTTGAACTGAGATAAAAATCACATTACAATGGTTTCGATATGGTTACCTTTTTCAGCAACAACATGACGCAACCTACAGGTAACGTTCGAAATCACTTGTTGCAATACTTCTATTGAAATGGATGCACATGCCTCACAGATGAATTGTTAGAGCTGTTCCAACGTTTGGGGATTCTTAGAATAAACAGCGTCCTTCAAGTAACCCCACAAAAATAAAGTCGCATGGATTCAGATCCGGGGAATATGGTGAATACGGCATGATATTCTTGAATTCCGAATTATTCTCTAATTCTATACAACTTTTTTACACATTTCAGCAATGAAACAGACGCACGAATGAAATTTCTGTCCTTCTGAGTACCATTTAAAGTTCCATGTGCTTGTGCTGCCACCTATTATCCAATATTGGAACTATCTTTTCACATTCGTGTATAACAAATTCCAGACCTATCTGTTTAACATTCAACTTGTTTCACATTTCTATCTCTCACTGTTTCGAAGTTATGTCATTTAAAAGTTGGGGAGTCCTTTCTAGAACACCCTGTATATGTGTGTGTATAGGTTTCAAACAAAAATGAAACATGAATAATACAACTTTTATATTTTATTATTTTATAACAACCAATAATTATAGGCATTTATCAATAATTAATTAACAATGCAGTTAAATAATGTAAAACAAATTCAATAATAAATATTTAATTTTTAAATATATTCATATTTTCAGTTTGTTAATATTTTGCATTTAAATTGTTTAAGTATACAGTTAAGTATTAATTAAGTAAAAGTAATTGTTTAAGTAAAAGTTTAAGTAAAGGGCACAAAAGTTAAAATAATTTGTTCAATTTGACTGAAAAAGGAAAATTAGCATTAGGACAACATTTTAAGCCTAGAAATTATTAATTATAAACTTTATTTTCCATTTCAATATTCTCAAAGTGAGACATGTTTAACACTATTTAGTATTATCTAATTTTATATATATATATATATATATATAAGGATAAAAATGTAACAGTTGTCAATTTCCTTTTAGGATGTGCACAATAAGATCAAAATAAATCTTTGCTCACACACCGCCCTCCCCCCTAAAAAAATCTTTGCCACTCCCTGCCTCCCTAAGAAAATATTGAAATGGCACCCCTGTTTGAAAATTTTATCTCCGGTGCCAAGTTGACTCTCTGTGCCTCTATCCAAAACTATTTTTTGTAAAATAAAACGTAATTAATTTAGCAATAAGACGGAAATAGTTTCCAATTATACGAATTTCATCTAATAAAAAATATTTTAAGTATACATATATCGATATATGTTTTGTAATAAATTTCGTAAATTTTCATATGTTTTAACAACATCTTTCTCATAAAGCATTCGAAACAATCTGGAGTTTTAAAGTAAAAATTTTCTATTAATGTTAAGTTTTCAGCTTTTAAAGATCACGTGATAAGCGTCTTTTAAGCTTAGTCGTATATGCATTGCTTGCTTTATAATTTACACTCGCATCATGGATTAGTCATGACCGATAATGATAAACACTGAAGTTCACAGCAATAAACAGTGTCTCATTTGAGCCGATACAACTCACATCAATGAGTAAAGTTGAAAATTTCCAAAAGAAGGAACGAGATTTTGAAATACAGATAGTTTCGGTCAGACCGAAACTTTGGCAGCAGTTTCACCGAAAACGAATATTCGGCGAAACTCAGATTTTGTGCCGAAACCGAAACCGAAACCGAAATTTCGGTCGATCTCTAATATAACTATTATTATTTTTTGACAATTTTTTTAATTCATGTTTTTTTTCATCTTGATAACAAACAAGAAAAGTTGAATTTAAAGAATAATAATTATCTTTAAATAATATCTTTATAATGGTTGATATAATAATAATATAATATAATAAAAAATAATATAATATAATAAATAATAATGTAATATAATAATAAATATCTTTAAATAAATATCTTTATAATATCTATAAATTATTTAATGTAAAGAATATATTGAAAAGTCCTATTTTTCATAAAAATATTCTGAATTCATATTTAATAAAAGAGAAAGTGGGAGGAAATAAAATATTAATGCTTTTAGCTATCTTTTACCTTCAATAATTTTAGCTAAATTTAAGTTGGGTGTGTAAATGATTCTTATAAAAATTGTACAATTTATTTAAAACAATTCACATAGCCATTCGTAAGTTTCTAATACAGAAAATATTTTTTTAATGTAAAAAAAAAACTAAAAAAAGGCTACATTTATTTAAATTAATTCTGACAAATAGTCAACCAAATGAAGTAACTTGCATTAAAAAAGCTATAATATATATTTTTTTTAAATACAATTAAAATTAATAATAATTATTAAATTTTACATGAACAACTTTTTTTTTAAACCCTATAAATTAAATTCATTATTACTGGTTTCATTTCGTGCCGATAGATGGCGGCAGCAGCGACCTGCTTTCTGCTGGAAATCTGGCCTTTGCTAACTCTTCCCCTAGACCGTAGCCTACGATGATGCGCGGCGCTGTAAAGCCTATCATTTTGAACGATTTCGGTAAGTGAAAACGGGTCAAGAAAATAGTTTATATATAATCTGGTAGAGGGCGTCATTCCCGGGGAAAGCAAACGTTGAAATTACATTACTTTGAGTTCTTTGTGTGACGCTTTAATTAGCTATATTTTCGTTAATGTTTATTATATATAATTAAAACCGACATATTTTACTAATGCAAAGTATATATTACTAATAGAGAAATTTTGACGTCGATATATAAAGCCAGTGATTAACTTTATGACGTCTCTGGAGAATTTTATAATTTTACAAAATTTTCTGCTTCAATTTATTTTTCTAATTTTTAGTCGTAGATAATAAGTTTAATAAAACATCTATTCCAGTACTAAGGTTTAAATATGTTAAGCATTACTCGATTAAACAGTAAGATATATACACTTTACTTCGTCATGGATTAATATTCGCATTTAAAATTGTCAATCTCCAGTATAACTATAGAATGGACTTTACCCATGTGACGTCAGCTGCGGGTATAAAGAGGAAAAACACCAATAGGCGTGAAGAACATTTTAACACAGCTTCCCCTTCGTCCAATAAAAATTATTTTTTCTGAGGGTACATACCCGCTGTTGCCACTCGTGGGTAAAGTCCATTGTAATGTAATCATTGAAAACAATCTCTAAATTTTTTAATTTAATTTTTATAATGAGAATACTGTTGTGACAGAACGATTTGATAGCTTATAAAAGTACAAAATGGAAAAAAAACATATCTCATAATCAAGTATAAAGGGGGGAAACGGGGGTAACTCCCCCTTAATATAGATAAATGGGTTTTTCATGCAGAATTTTCCGATTTCCTTTAAATTTTGTATATAGGTTCATTGTGGTATCGTGCTTTCCTGATTAGTTTTGGGGGTCCATTGGTTAAGTATAAATAGAGGAAACGGGGGGCTAACCCCCCCCCCCTTCCTCTCAATTTAGGTAAATGGGGTTTTCATGCAGAATTATCCTATTTTCTTCAAATTTTGTATAAAGGTTCATTGCGGTAAGGCGCTTCCCTGATTAGTTTGGAGGTTCACTGGTTAAGTGTAAAGGGGGGAAACGAGGGGTAACCCCCCCCCCCCTCAATTTAGATAAATGAGGTTTTCATGCAGAATTATCCGGTTTTCTTCAAATTTTGTGTATAGGTTCATTGTGGTAAGGCACTTCCCTGATTAGTTTGGAGGGTTCACTGGTTAAGTATAAAGAAGGAAACGGGGGGGGTAACCCCCCCCCTTAATTTAGATAAATGAGTTTTTCATGCAGAATTTTCAGATTTCTTTTAAATTTTGTATATAGATTCATTGTGGTAAGGAGCTTTCCTGATTAGTTTTGGGAGTAAATTCGTTAAGTATAAAGAGGGGAAACGGGGGGCTAACCCCCCTTAAATTAGATAAATGTGTTTTTCCTGCAGAATTATCCGATTTTTTTCAAATTTTCTATATAGGTTCATTGTTGTAAGACACTTCCCTGATTAGTTTTGGGGGTGCATTGATTAAGTATAAAGAGGGATACGGGGGCTAATCCCCCCCTTAATTTAGATAAATGGATTTTTCATGCAGAATTATTCGATTTGCTTCAAATTTTGTATATATGTTCATTGTAATAAGGCTCTTCCCTGAATAGTTTTGGGCGTTCATTGGTTAATTATAATGGGGGATGATTCCCCTTAATATAGTGTCGATTTCTTTATTTTTCGAGGGGCTTATTTCAAATTCTTTGAAATAAGAGTATAATATACAATGAGTGTGAATAGCCTGTGAGCTCAATGCCCTCAGTTTAACTGGACAGTTTTCTTTTTTATTTTTATTATTATATTAATTTACCAACAATATTTAACCAATCTCACTGTCACATTTCCCATTATGAATAAAAATTTAGCTGCAATAACAAAAATAAATTAAAGCAGGTAAAATTCCAGTAATAAAACACCCACTATTCCAGTAATGAACACCCAACGAAAATGTAATAGATAATTGTTTTCAAAACCAAAATTTAATGAAATAAAATAGTCGTTTTCATATAAATTTAACAATAAGGATATCAATAATTAATAAAATATTTATGAGAATACTTTATTATTGTTATCACAAGATCAATATTTTAATTATTTTATAGGGTATATGTGCCAGTAATGGACACCCTTAAAGAATTTCCTTAAAAATTATTAATATAAGATATAAATTAAGAATTAATTATAAATATATAGAAAATATAAATTAGTTTATGTATAACCAGATCTTAGCTTGTTTAGTAAAATTTTCACTGAAATACATTATTTTTGCTTCCTGACTTATTTGATTAAGATTATCAACAATAACACAGGTTATAAAACATGCAAGTGAGAATTATGAAAAAAAAAAAAAAAAGCTGAATTTTTATTGATTAATTATTTATAAACCAAAAACTTAGGAGGGTATCCATTACTGGCACATTTATCATATATTTTAAAAGACATTTATTTTAAATTGATTTATAATGAACAGAAATTTTATAGGTACAAGGTACAGGTAATTGCTTGATCTGTGTTTTGAATTTTTACTCTTAAATGTCTTAAAATACTACATGCTTTAATTTAAAATAATTGTTAGAAATTTCATAACTTTGAATATTGTGTTGAGGGAGGGGGGTGGGGGGTGGGAGAGCAGAAATATTATATCTAGTGGAAAACTATTAGTTACATTATCTCATTAAATATCTCAAAAAGTATCTAAATAATATATATATATATATATATATATATTATATATTATATTATATATCTATTATATATATATATATATATATATGTAGATATATGTTATGGCCGGTTATCTAAATGGGTATTAATAAGTCCAAGGCAGATTTTTGTTGAAATCTTACACTGTTTAATTTTCTGGATTATATCAAATATTTACAAATATGTACAAGTTAAAATATAATTAGAACAATCATGACAACTCGTAAGCTCGTAAAGGCCGTTTGCAGATACCATTTCTCAGCTCAGCTCGTAAAGGCTGGCCGTCGCCGGAGATTTAAGAGCATCTCCCGAGTCCGTCTTACTCAGTCTGCATCTCGACTCATTCTGTCTACTTCGTTCTCACGCTGTAAAAAATTACTGCATTCATCAAAATTTATATTGTTCGCGAGGCATCATTCAACTTCACAAGCCCCAATAAAGTATTTGCTTGTGTTTGCAGTCTAAAGTTCAGATGAGAACTCCCGCGACCACAACTCGGCCGTCCTGACTGTGCTGTGTCCTCACAGTCATTATCTACTAATTTCACTAGGTATAGAACCAGTCGACTAAAATATAAAGTTATCAAATACACACAAAATATATATATATACAAACAAAACAATAAACAATAGTAAATATTGAAACATACAGTGTTTCCTAAAATATAAAAAATGAAAATAACACAACAAAACTTGTTATAACGTTGAAAATTGCTTAAAGTTCAGAGTTCACTCATAATGTTCAATAAAAGTAAAAAGAATATTGTTTCAAAATATCAATCTGTCCAATTTGTCCATCGTTTCATAAAGTCGGCAGCACTCGATGTAATGTTTGGACCATCATGGTAGCCAATTTTCTTTACGTTGTATCGATCCTTTCCTTTCACTTTGGTGATTTCATAGGGACCGAGAAATTTAGGTCTCAACTTCATGCCTGTACCAAATTGTGTTTTTTGTATAGCTACTAAATCACCGAGTTTATAAGTGTATGCCGTTTTTCTTTTTTTATTAAAGGTTTTGCGATTCTCTTGCTGTATTTTTAAAATGTTCTCTTTTGCAATTTCCCTATTGAAATTTCTCTCTGACATAATCGAATTTACATGTTCTTCGTCTAACAACTCTTTTATTTGCAAATCGTTTTTATGTCGCAATCTCACTCCGGTTAGAAGCTCAAATGGTGAAAATTTTGTGCTTCTAGATATAGTGCTGTTTATAATTCGCTGTACCGATGCTACATATTTGTACCATTTAGTGGGGTCATCTATGCTAAGTTTCGCTAATATTGGTATCAGGATTCTATGCATCCGTTCTATCTGGCCATTTCCTCTTGGAACACCTGTCGTTATTGGGACATGTTGTATTTTTTGTTCGTTACAATATGCTTCAAAATCGTCGGATGTAAACGCGGGTCCTTTGTCGGTTATTATTCGGGACGGGTTTCCGAAAATGTTGTGTTGTAATTTTAACTTATCTATAACTTCTACGGCAGCAGTAGACAAATTTTGTGAAAGCATCTACGACGGTAAAAATATGATTATAATTTTTGCGAGTGGATGGCATTGGTCCAATATGATCAATGTGATAGGTTTCAAGGGGGATATTTTGTTTTGGAATCGTGTTCAATAAACCTTCTCCTTTTCCTTGCTTTTTATTACATAAAATGCACTCTACGCAATTCGCAATGACGTTTTCTATTTGTTTTCTTAACTGGGGTATAAAATAGTTTTCTTTTAGAATTGTTTCGGTTTTTGCTACCGCATAATGACCTCTATTATGAACATTTCGTATTATTTCTTTTTGCATATTTAAGGGAATCATTAACAGTTCCCTGTCGTTTTCATATTTATACAGTATGTCGTTTCGATTAAAATATTCCGAGCTTTCACTTTTTTCTATTAATTTTTTGATGGTTTGAATATGTTCATCTTCTTGTTGCGCTAATTTAATTTTTGCTGTTAATTCGTCATAAGAACGTGTTGCTACCAATACTGTATTTCTGCTTAATGCGTCGACATGCTTCATTTGATTTCCCGCTCGATGTACTATTTCATAATCAAATTCTTGTAAGAATAGCGCCCATCTTGCTACTTTTGGCGTAATGTCTTTTTTGTCCATAGTCTTTTGAAACGCGGAACAATCTGTCACAATTTTAAATTTCGTGCCTAATAAGTAGTTTCGAAATTTTTTGACCGATTCTATTACCGCAAGGGTCTCTAATTCGTAACTCGAAAATTTTGCTTGAGTAGGTGTAGTTTTACGGCTCATGTAATGAATAGGATGTAAGTTTTTGTTCTCATCTTCTTGTAGTAGGACACTACCAAAACCTATGGCGCTTGCATCGGTGTGCAATTCTAGTCTAGCGCCTCGTCGGAATACATGCAATACTGGGGGGTTAACTAATTTTTCTTTAAGAGTTTCAAAAGCTTGCTTTTCGGGTATTCCAAATTTAAATTTATTTCCCGCTTTTAATAAATCACTTAAAGGTCTCGCTATAGTTGCATAATGTGGGATGTATTTTCTGAAATAAGAAGTTAGACCCAGAAAACTGTGTAGTTGTTTAAGGGTTCGGGGTTCAGGAAATTTCTTTACTGCCAAAGTTTTGGCTTCCGAGGGTCTAGTAGTTCCGTTTTCGATAATATAGCCTAAAAATTCAATTTTCCGTTTAAGAAATTGACATTTTGCAAAATTAAATTCAAGTCCGTAATCCGATGCAACTTCTAGGACGCGTTTCAGTTTTACCAAGGCTTCTTCCTCAGTTTCCGCAAGTATTATGACATCGTCTAAGTAAATTAATATTACCTTTTCTTTAATTAACTGTTTAAAAACAGCTTGAATATATCTTTGAAACTGTTGTGGTCCAACCGATAATCCGAATGGGAGCTTTAAGTACTCGTACTGCGAGTTATGCGTGACAAATGCTGTATATTTCCTACTCTCCTCTGCTACGTCTATATGAAAAAAACCATTTTTTAAATCCAATGTTGTGAAAACCTTTGCACTTTCAATGTTATCTAAAACATCTTCTATTCTTGGCAAGGGAAAATTATCTCTAATTATTTTTTTATTTAGCAATCTATAGTCTACGCAAAGTCTCCAAGAATTATTTTTCTTTTTCGCTAACACTATAGGAGATGCATAATTAGAGTTACTCTCCGTTATAAGTCCCGTTTCCAACCATTCCTGTACTTGTTTGTCCACAAATTCCTGCTCCGGATACGCTAATCTACGCGGTCGTTGCGCAATCGGAATATCATCAGTTAATATTATATTTACTTTTAACTCCGTGTCCTTAACCTTGTTTGGCTTATAATTAGTAATCAATTCCGTTAACTCTTTCTTAATAGCGTTGTTTGTAATATGATTCAGCTCAACTTCCTGAAAATTAATTGAATTGGCTGTTTCAGCTAAATAAATATCTGTGGTTTTCGCTAAGTCTGACTGTGGGATAGAACACGGTTCACTTTCTAATAAACAACTTTTTGCAGTACTTGATTGCATGTTTACTTTTTCACTAAAGTTAAAAGCTGTTTCATTTTGATTAGTTTGTTCCTTTCTCACTAATTCAGCTGTCGAAATCATACTTCCTATCGTGGGATTGTTTTGCTTTTCTGACCGCAACATCGCATGAAATCTGGGTGTGACATAGCTGACGCGTTTGATTTTCGTCATGGCTGTTTCTTGTGGGAAAGCAGTGACGTAATTTATCCTAACTTCTTTTAACTTCCGTTTTCCCATAATTTCCAATCCTTTTTCCGAAATATTGAAATTTAATTGTCTCAAAAAGGTATTCCCTAAAATTATAGAATGATTCAAATTTTTTACGATGTATAAATCTGAATTTACTGTATAACCATCTATTTCAATGTTTACGGTCGTAAATCCTATGGGTGTTATTTGGTTTCCACCAATACCTGACAAAACCAAGTCATTTTCATGTAATTTAGGGCATCCCAGGGCAATATAAATATCGTTATTCCCCATATTTACGTCGCTCCCTGTGTCTATCAAGGCATCTATATTTTTTCCTAAAATCCTCACGCTCTTTATTATTTTATCTGCTGGATTAGAGCTGTTGCTTACGGCGGTATTTGCATTTTTAGGAGAATTGTTTGTACACTGGTCAGACCTGTGGCCAGGAATTTTACACTTCCAGCACACTGGGCCTTCTTTTTTTCGGGGACAATCCCTCCAGCGGTGCGAAAATTCATTGCAATTAAAACGACGGATTTTTGTATTTAAATTCTTTTGGGGGGCATTCGCGTAATTTTTTTCATATGGTACGCGGCTAACATCATTTCGATGGAACGCTCTATTATTTTCAAAACCTTGACGTTTTCGGAATTCCGTATTTGGGGACTTAATTTCAGCCTTCCGTAAGTTAATTCGGGCAGTTTCAAAATCATCCAATTTATTTGTCAAATCATCTATATTCGTAATTTTGGGTAATTCATCACAAAAGTGTTCCTTCATTTCTAAAGACAATTTTCTCCTGATTTGATCAATAATTAAAATATTTTTTAATTGTTCGTACGTCGATATTTGCAGGCCAGATAACCAATTATCCAAGAAATTTGAGAGTTCAAACGAGAAATCTTTCCACGAATCCGAATTTTGCTTTCTATGCAAGAAGAATTTTTGCCGAAATTGCTCCGGTGTAAGTCTAAAGCGTCTTAAAAGTATTTTTTTTACATAGTCGTAGTCGCTGGACTGTTCCTCACTTTCGCGATTTATTAAATTAACTATATCGAGAGGTAATAATGCGAGAAGATAGGTTACCCATTCATGTTTGTCTATCTCTAACCGCTTTGCCTGGCGTTCGAAAAGGGTTAAGTATATACTGATTTCCTCCTCGTTATTGTACCTATTTAACAATTTTAAAACATCGGAACCTTTTCCGGCGATTGTAGGTACAGAGTTATGTAATTGGGCTTTTTGTGTATTTTCCAATTGTAATCGTTTTAATTCAAACTCGCGATTCTCAGCTTCTTTTTGCTGTAATAATCTTTCGGCTTCTTCACGCTCACTTACAATTCCCTCTAACAAATTTTTCACTAAATCTTCATCATACCCTTTGGATTTTACAATTAAATCAGTTAATTGAGTTTTATTGGTCGATTCTGGTGGATTTAAACCTAATTCGACAGCCACAGTAATCAGATCGATCTTTTTTGACCTTATTAAATGTGCCATTTTTATCATAAACTAATTAACACATAAAAATAAAATATATCATTAAATAAATCAATAATATACGTATTTTCACCCGATAAATCAAATATAGCAATACATATAATAATACGTAACAGTTATAAAAACACACTTACTTTCATATCTTCACCCGATAAATAAAATATATTTATACATATAATAATATTCAACAATTTTATAAACACTTTCTCTAAGTATTCTAAATCGAATATATATTTTGTTTCCTTTCCCATAAAAATAACGAGATACAAAAAAAATATATATATATATCTTTGTACTACTTAATTCTATTCTAGAAAAAAAACTTTACTCAATCAAACATTATTCATGTGAGGAAGCAAAAAAAAAAAACACCTTCCTCTATCTATACGAAGAAAAAGAGAGAGAAAAAAAAAACTTTTAATCGTTTCACTTTTCACTTTTCCCAGTCTGCAAAAAAAAAAAAAAAATATGCACGGCAGACGTTTATATTTTATTTCATTCGAGCGCTCTGACTCTGGGTCGCTTATTTGCTGATAAACGAACAACACATTTTCCTCTTGCGTACACTAAAAGCAGAAGAACAAAAATATCACCAGAAAAAAAGAAAATCGCTTTCCGCCACCGCGAAAACACGACACTTATCTTGCACAGACGGTCAGTGGGTCAAACTTTCTACACCGATACTCGAAACATTTCCCTCTTTCTTTACCGAAAGGACTTTATCTGTTAATCAGTGATTCATCACTGAACTTAACCGACAAACGATCGCACATTTCACAGATACGATGCACATATCACATAATAACCACTCACACACTTGGATGTGTAGTAATACACAGATGAAGAAAAAAAAAATCGGAAGCACAAAACACTTTTACGTGAAGACACACGTGAACATCTCACAGGAACTTGATGCACAAATCTTTTTGCTTCTTTATTCGAAATTCACGTAGATCCCGATCATTCAGATCAATTACAAATCATGTAGATCCAGTTCGCATAGATTCCGTTGATCCAGGCCGTGCCTCCCATTTTGTAGATATATGTTATGGCCGGTTATCTAAATGGGTATTAATAAGTCCAAGGCAGATTTTTGTTGAAATCTTACACTGTTTAATTTTCTGGATTATATCAAATATTTACAAATATGTACAAGTTAAAATATAATTAGAACAATCATGACAACTCGTAAGCTCGTAAAGGCCGTTTGCAGATACCATTTCTCAGCTCAGCTCGTAAAGGCTGGCCGTCGCCGGAGATTTAAGAGCATCTCCCGAGTCCGTCTTACTCAGTCTGCATCTCGACTCATTCTGTCTACTTCGTTCTCACGCTGTAAAAAATTACTGCACTCATCAAAATTTATATTGTTCGCGAGGCATCATTCAACTTCACAAGCCCCAATAAAGTATTTGCTTGTGTTTGCAGTCTAAAGTTCAGATGAGAACTCCCGCGACCACATATATATATATATATATTCTTATTTCTATCTCCATGATCGTAGGCTACGCCTAGACGCTTGTGTAAACAATGCTTTCCATGCAGGATTACTGTTGCCATTAGCTAGTTCTAAATTTTAGAATAATAAAGCTAGGAGGGCGCTTCTTGACACTTTTTATCCCAAATCCATGGAACACCTTTTTTATTCAAGTTGTGTAATAGATGTGCTAAAGTAGCAAGTTTGTTTGAGAATCTAGAATAAAAGTTAACTAATCCCATAAAAGACTGAATTTCTTGAACATTCTTAGGAATTTTAGCATTCTTAATTGCAGCAATCTTTTCATCTGTTTAGATAATCCTTGTGCATTTATCTTATATCCCAAAAATTCAATTTCATTCTGGAAAAATTTGCATTTATCTTTATTTATTCTCAATCCATGTTGACGACATCTATCGAAAAATTTCCGTAATCTTGACAAATGTGTCTGGAAATCTCTTGCTGCGATCCGTGCATCATCATAAAATACTTCTACACCTTCTAAATCATGCAATACACTTTCTATATATTTCTGCCAGATAGCAGGTGCTGAGTTAATCCCAAACATTAGTCTTGTGCATTCATAAAGGCTCTTATGTGTATTAATCGTTAATAGTTTTTGACTGTCAGGGTGAATCTTCATTTGTAAATAAGCTTGAGTAAAGTCAATCTTTGAAAATATCTTACCAGCATTCAGTGAATCGAAAATTTCTCCTGGTTTTCGGAAGAAGGATGTCTTTGAATTTTTAAATTTTTGTTAAGAGTGACAGAATAATCAGCACATAATCAAATTTTCCCATTTGCTTTAACTACTGGTACTATTGGAGTCGCCCAATCTGAAATATTAGATTTTTTTATAACTCCTTCTTTTTCAAGTCGTTCTAATTCCTCTTCAATACGCTTTTTCATTGCAAACGGTCTCGGTCTGCAAAAAACTGAAACGGCATCCGGTTTTAACTCAAGACTACATTCATAATTTTTTATTTCGCCCAATTTTTCATCAAATATGTCTGCGTATTCTTCTAACAGTTTTGTAAGATTTCCCTGTTTTACAACTGTCAGAGCTTTAATCCTTACCCAATCTAAATTGGTTTTATACAGCCATTCTCGACCCAAGATAGTGTTTAAGTGTTCTTTAACAATATATAAATTTAAGTACTCTGTTTGATTCTTATATTTTACATTAACTGTTGAGTAACCCAGCAGTTTAAGGGTTTCACCATTATAGGTCTTAAATGTCAAGTCTGTAGGACAGATTTTTTTTTCCTCGAAATCTCTTTAAATTTCTTTAAACTCATTACTGATACTGTACCGCCTGTATCGACTTCCATTTCAAAAGATTTACCTTCAATTTTAATAGTTACTATTATGGGTGGTCTTTTCGGAAAATTTTCTTTCATGCAAATGTTCTCAACTTCAAAAGAACTTCTGAATCATTTACATAAAACTGTTTTTGCTTCACCATTTTGTTTGGTTTAGCCTCCTTAGAATAATAACAAGCTCGTTCAATATGGCCAATACACTGACAAACTCTACATTTACTTGCTTTAAACTTTATGATTTGATCTATTAAATCTAGAACAGTATACCATGTTATTTTTCTTTTGTGTGCTCTTAGGTTGTGGTTTTATTTTTTCCACCAAATACACCAACGGCTTTAATTCCTTGTGGCTTACTCATATCATTAACTCCTTTAGTTGCTCGTTCCATTGCTAAAGCGATCTTAACATTTTTATCGAGATCAATATTGTCTTCTTCAAATAGCCGATCTAGGATTGCTCTATCTCGTAAACCACTAACGAAAACATCTCTCAACATAGTATTCCACATAAGTTGAGTGTATTTGCAAGGAATTTCTAAAGAGCGAAGTTCAGAAAGATAAGAACTAACGCTTTCTCCTTCATGTTGTTTCCGGTTTAAAAACATGTGTCTTCTATGTATTATTAATGGTTTTGGATTCAAATGTTCTTGCAAAATTTGTCTAAGCGCTTCATATTCCTGATCACTGGGATTTTGTGGAGCAAGAAGATTTTTTAACACATATAGCTTTGTGAAAAAAATTGATATTAGTGTTTTCGCATGTTTTTCCTTAAGTACATTTTGTATATCTAAAAAGGCTTCAAACCTATCCATGAAAGTATCAAAACTTTCTAATGATTCATCATATTTCTCAGATTGTACTCCAGAAACCTTATTATTCCTTAGGGTGCTATCCCCCTTTAACGCATCCATTAGTGCTTTATTTTGTTTAATTAATTCTTGAATTAATTGTTCCGTTTTAATAGAATAATAAGCTATTCTTACCTTACTCTAATCTTCCAAAATAGAAGTAGTATTCCAAAGTAGCAATATTACTAAACTAGATGAATCAAAGTTATCCTCGTCGTCAGTCTGAAACTCGGCAATTACTTTGCCAAAACATAGCAGATAAAAGTTGGCTATTCGCACGTTGCCATTTAAGTACAATTGTTGATTTTAATATACGACAAATAAGAAGGAAGATATTGTTTTAATTTTCATAATGTGACTATATATGGTTGAATTTCATCTCCGTAGCTAGATTTGGGGGTGGTGGGGGGTGGGGGGGGTATAAAAGCAAGCCCCTCTACTACAGGGTTGAAAGGTTGAAAAGAAATCATTCCTACACTTTATTTTATTTTATTTTATTTTTTTAATAAAGAAAAAGGCATTGTAACTTAAAATTTATAAGATTGCTTCCTGCCTCAATGAGAAATTCTGGCTATGATTTTATTGAATTTTAGAATGTTGTAACCAATTTTTTTGTTCTGCATTGAGAGGTGGTATGTATTTTCCTTTAATAGAAACTTATGCAGAGAACATTGTTTTGCATAAATAAAATGATTGTGAAATGCAGAAGAATAAATTCAGCTTTAGCTGATAAGATTTGAAACTCGTCTGTTAGCATACACCAAAAATCTGGGACTCTATTTGTGATTAGCTTCAAACTTTGTTTTTATATCGGAACTTGATGTCAAATCAAGCAGGCTTTTTCAGGTTGCTGTGGTATCACAGAGGCAGAACGTGCATTTACAATCCAAACTCTTCTGTAATGTTTTAGAATCTCTTTGGAAAATAAGAGATTCTAAATATCAAGACAACATAGCAGGTGGTCTTCAAACTCATTTAGGATATCTGCTCTGTAGGAATGTCTTACAGTTCTGTTAATTCTTTTGTCTTACATTTTATTTGGCATTGAAAGACTATAATGGGTTATATAATGAATACAGACTATCCAGTCTTTTATATTTAAATGACTTTACTCCATTTTTGTTAAATCCTTGCATTTTATCATTAACATTTTTAAAAAATCTTGAAATGACAGACATATAAATCATTTTTAGGGTTCCGTACTTAAAAAGTAAAATCGTAACCGTTATAATAATGAATTAAAAAATAAGATCATTCCTGTGTCTGTCTGTCAGAGCCCTTTTCTCATAAACTATGAGATGTGGAAAGTTATAAAGTCTTTTTACCCACATATTTTCTGATTATTAGCCATTCACAAATATGTTTAAGAAAAATTTAGGAGGCTAATTTAGTTACTTAAAAAAAAAAAAAAAGTTTTATTTTTGTATATTGTGGGGTATCATGTGAAAGATCTCGTAATATCGAACTCAAAAATATATTTGTTTTAATTTTAGTTAGTATATTTTCAGAGATATCGTGAAAAATTTACTGCAAAAGTATGTCCCTCAACCCCCCCCCCTCCTTTATTTCCGAATCTACTGAAACTAAAACTATCAAAAAATTAGGGGTTGTAGGAGTTTATTTAAACCTTGCAGGAAAACTATAGCGATTTTCCTAGGTAACATAGTTTTTAGAAACATGCCTTTTTCTGTTACACACAAACTTTACTTTTCAGGCGGTCTGCGGGGGAGTTGACAGCTACACGAGGTATCTATCAACACAGAATCATCCAAGGCTATTTGATAACGATTTTCAAAAAAATTGTCAGTAATTAGCCAGGATATTAAGTTACTTGAAGAAAAATAACTTTTTTATATATCATGTAGGGTATTGTTCAAAAGATCTCGTAATATTGAACTAATATATATATATATATATATATATATATATATTTTAATTTTAGGTATTATATTTTCAGAGATATCATCGAAAGTATACTGGAAAAATATTTCCCCCCCTCCTCCCCCTTCCCCCCTTTCCTTTTTCCGAATCTATTGAAAATAAAATTATGAAAAAATTAGGGGTAGTAGAAGTTTGTTAATTAATAAATTTAATGTACGGAAGGAACACTTTCAGTGCAAGTTATACTTGTACTTGACCTTCCTTTTTTTTCCCCTCTTAAATATCAGCAAAACTTTGTCAATTTCATTAGTTAGTGATCGTCATTCGACTTCTCTGCCAAAGTGAAGTCATTTTCATTCAGAGAGATTCTACTACTTTCCTCAATTCAAAGAGGCGCATTAAACTTTTACTGCAGAATATCGCCTTTACCTATGTGTGAAGAAGTAAAAACTGATACAGACTCCCTATGCCATCATACAAAGTTTGAAACAGGCTATAATTTTTGAGTAGTGATTTTATAAAATTTATTATTGTCATGTAATTTCATATAATTTAACTGTTCAAAACTTCTGTTATATCATGTGGCCTTTTTATTGCACTGCAAGAGCTTGGCAGTGAAATATGCAATGGCTTCTATTGCACCCCTTGCTACTTTCTTCTATCTTTACAAGAAGAAAGTGTTGGATTCATGAAAATTTTCGTCTTCTGGTTTTCGACGGATTTATACATTTTAGAAGGTCTTTAACACGATTTGACTGTTTTTAGAAAATGTCTAAGTGTGAATCTCTGACTCTGTCTGTCTGTCTGAATGTGACAAAAATTTTGAGGGCGCCCTATCTCAAGAACTAATGCACGAAATTTAATAAAACTTTATGTTCAGTTAGTTCAAATAAATTGGTGCTGATTAGTTTTTTGTGAAAATCGGCCAATAGGTGGTGCTGCTATGCTGCACTTTTCGCGATTTCTTCACTAGCTCTATCTCAAGAACTAATGAACTTATTTTCATCAAACTTTAGATTCAGTTAGACCTTAACATAAATAGATGCTGATTATGTTTTGGTGTAGATATCCCGAAAGGTGGTGCTTCTATACCACTTTTTTCAGGATTTTTACGATAGCTATACCTCAAGAACTCATGCACGGAATTTCATCAAACTTCAGATTCTGTTAGACCTTGACATAAATAGATGCTGCGTACGTTTTAGTGTAAATAGCCCAACAGGTGGCGCTGCTATGCTACTTTTTTCATTATTATCACGAAAACTATATCTCAAGAACTAATGTACGGATTCTCATCAAACTTCAGATTCAGTTAGACATTGACATAAGGTGTTGTTTAGGTTTTGGTCTAAATCTCCCAACAGGTGGTGCTGCTATGCCACGCTTTGAAGGATTTACACGATTTTAGCAATAGTCATATCTCAAGAATTAATGCACGGAATTTAATTAAACTTTAGATTTAGTTAGACCTTGATATAAATTGGTGCTGATTCTTTTTAGTGTATGTGAAACCTGTGTGAGATAGATAGAAGAAAGTTTTGGGATTGGCACATCCGACTAGGTTTTTCCTTTTGTTTTTGCAGTAGCACCAGGCATCTTACAACCCATTACATTTGCTTTATCTGTATGCACATTGACACAGTTATCCCATAGGATGTTACTGTGTGTGAAAAATTTGCATAATAATGTAAAAATTCCAGAGCCTTTTGCTGTAATCTTTAAGGGTTTGCCGAGAAGCCGGTTCCCTTGAAAAGAGTCTATGTAAGAATAGTGCACACATACCATTATTATTGCTAAAACCAACTACATTGGTTGATTCATTGATTTGAAGAGATTTATACATGAAATTAAAGTAACTCATTAATTTGTCAGTCCTCTATATTTTTGTCAGATTCTGTCTTTGGCAGTGTAACTTCTTGCAGCTTTTTCATTCAACATTGTCTTTTGTACAAGGTTTGGTAAAAAAAAAAAAAAATAACAATGTTAATAAATAAGGGCTTTGACAGCTTGAAAAATCCTGTAACTTACAAAGATCCTACCAGTACCATATTCGCTTCCAACTGTTTTTTTTTATTTAACAGTTATACTCTACTTTTCTCAGCTTTAAGGTCAGTATTCTTGCTTCTAACAATAATTTGGTTTATTCTTGCATTCTGAATGCACTCTTTTTGAATAACTATGCATTTTTTTAAAACAAACTACGCAGTGAAATTTACTATCAGTGTCTCAGGGAATAAAATAAGCTGAATGAGGATTATATTTTCCTTTAAAAGTTTGTTAAACTGTGATAAAATCTGCAGGGAAAAAAAAAAATATATATATATATCTTTTCCACAGAGCAAGATTTGAGAAATTTTGTTTTGAAGCATTAAATGTTTTTCTCCTCTCTCTCTCTCTCCTCTTTTTAACTGCTTGCTATTGTTATCTCTGTGGATAGTGCATACTAGTTTTGATGGGAAAAAGAGCTTCTCAATCTACACTGTACAGTTATTCTTAAAATAAAATCTGCTATAAACAAAATATTGAAAGCCACACTTTCATTACTGGGTTCCTCAGTGATTGTGAAGAAGCTTTGTTACTCTTTGCACAAGGATTTTTAAAAGATGTTGGGAAAGTGTAGGTGGGTGGCAAGATGCACCCATGAGGTGAATTAAAATGCATGCATAATAGTAAAAAGGTTGGCAACTCCTAGCATACTGGTATTTATAGTCTCTAAAATTCAGATAATTTGGTTTTCGTCTTGCACTTCTTCTCTTATATAAAGTTCTGCATAGTTGTGTTTCACTTGAAATTTTATGAGTCAGCCTGACTCGCTAATCATAAAATTTTAGACTCAATAAATTAGAAAATGTGAGTCAGTTATGAATAGTCACAAGTTATTTAAAAAAATTATATTTATTAGAATATTAACGTTTTAGTGGCTGTTCTAATATTAGATTTGCACTAGCAACTACCACAAATGATCTTTATACTATTAAATGAGCAATTTTCATACATTTATTTATAGATTGGGTTCTCAAAATAATGGATGGGTTGTTTTTGGGGTCTAGAAATTAATCTGTCAGGATGTCATATCCAGGAAAAATCGCTTTCATACTATACCTGCTTTTTGCACAGGTATAAATCATTATAGAAAGCATAAAAAGTGTGCAAGAACTGCCAAAAATTGAAATGAAATATTAAAATATTCCAAATAATTGGTATGTGAAGTGTAACAATTTATTATCTTATACACATTCAGAGAAAATATAGTTCCAGAGGCAAGGTGGGCATCAAACAAAAATGTTGTTAGCAATAATATTGTTTTAACTGTGTGAGACTTAGATAATGATATTAAGTATGCCAATTGGCTCTGAACGTGATTCTGAAAGCCCATGTGATTCTTCTGATTGCCCACAAATAATAATAATAATAATAATAATAATAACTGCAGTTAGAGTTTTCCCCATTTGTCTGGAGTGAAGCTCGATCGACCAGGTGAAAGGACCAAGTTCTAATGAAGTCTGAAATATTATTTTAGTTAACTTTTCCTCTAAGTAATGTTTTGTTTATAAACTTCTCCATAGAAGTTTTATTTCTTTAAGAGGCTCACTTAATTGGTATAGAATATCAATGCTATCTCTTGTTGTATGAACAATCAGTTGAAACACTATTAAAACCACTAACATCGCTTTCAAATAACACTGTTCAAGGGTTAAAAAATAATAATGATGATAATAATTATGCTATGAAATTAATACATTCATAGACTATGCTACAAAACAATAAAAATGTGAAAAATGAATTATTTGCATACCATCAGTTAAAAAATAAATGAAGTCCATCATGAAAAAGTTATTTTGTTGACATTTTTCTCTTACATTTTGTATGTTTCCCATATAAGCAGTAATCTGCATATTTTCATTCTATTTGCTGCCGTATCTTTCACTGTGTTCATCAGAAAAAGCTCCCAATTATCCAGAAAAAAAAGCCCAACTGAGAATGTGGGAAGTACAAATTTAGAGACATATTGCATCCCGATGCCTTAACCCGTTGGGGACGAGTGACATGTATACGTGCCGCAATAAGATGCTCACAATCCTCAAATATTCCCACCAGTTATTTTTTTACTGTAAGCTTTGCCTCATTAAATCATAGCATTTCTGCGATTCAATTAGGTGAAAATTTCTCTTTTGAAAAGCCGGTGGTAAAAGATTAAAAATTCTGTAAATGACGCTCGTTGCGAAGGGGTTAAATGAGGAGAGTAGATTCTCCAAACAACTCTCTCTATTTTTTTTTTTAATATATGTATAATTTTGAGACTGTTTCCCAAACAATTTTTACATATTTTTTCAAAAGCATCCCATGCTACTTTCTCGACAGCATTCAGTTTATTTTTGAAGTAGGATCTTGAAATAATTGTTCCATTTGAGGTCCAACAATTTTTTAGGTAGATTTCGTAAGAAATACTACTTATTACATTCTCCCCTAAGTTTGAATTTTTGAAAAATTTTGCAGATCTATGCCGATCATGACTCCCAGAACCCAAAACCACCCTCACAGTTCAAAACTTTATATCTATCTATCTATGTCATTTTTTTATGGACACGATAACTCGAATAATTCTTCACAAATCTCTTCCAAACTGATACATAAAATCAAGGGGCATAAAATCTCGGTCAAGTTCGTTAATGGACAAAACCAAACCAAGGGGGGGTGAAATGGGGGGGGAGACTTTTTGTGAAAACAGAAAAAACCCATAATTTCTTAATTATGATACGTATCAAATCCGTTTAATGTTATTACTACTTCTAGGAAAAAGGCCGAAAATTTATGTATGACAGATTTTTGATATTAAAAATGGCTCCAGGTGGAGGGAGGGGGGGGGGTTAGAAGAAAAATATTCATAACTTCGCCCATTCCCAAGATATCAAATCCGATTAAATTTATTGTAAATCTCTTTAAAATTATCTACAACTTTTATATTGACAAGTTTTTTATAGGACCAACTCTTATGACAAAAAAAAAAAAAATTAAAAACAAAAAAAATCCCTGCTGCCTCGGCCTACAAGCAGACGTGAAAACAGAAAAAACCCATAACTTCTTAATTTTTATACATATCAAATCCGTTTAAAGTTATTATTACTTCTAGGAAAAAGGGCCAAAAATTTATGTATGACAGATTTTTGATATTAAAAATGGGGGTTGAAATAGGAGTTTCAGATGAAAAAAATTCATAACTTCGTCAATTCCAAAGATATCAAATCCGCTTAAATTTATTATAAATCTTCTTAATATTATATACAACTTTTATATTGACAACTTTTTTATAGGACCAACTTTTACGGTAAAAAAAATTAAAAACAAAAAAATCCCTGCTGGCTCCACCTACAGGCAGAGGTATATTTCGAAGTGGGTGATCCCAACTGCCACATCATGGCAAATAGGTCTTTCTTCTGCAATTCCCAATAAACAGGTGCCCCACGGTCTGCGTCTTTGAAATCTACCTGTGCCTGTAGGCTGAGCCTTTAGGGATTTTTTTTATTTTGGCCTTGCTTTTCATGCCTAAAAATTTGTGTATCGAATATTCCTTCACTGTCTTTATTCATTGCTTTAACAAATTTCTTAATGATGTTTTATGATGAACATTTTATATAAAGAGGAGGTAAATATATTTTTTATATTAAACAATATACTCTACATATCCACCTCAACAGTGACACTAACAAAGAAAAATTAGTATGTGATGGAGCAATTTGATTGCCATGTTTGAACATTGTATTGTTAAACCTGTTGGAAAAAAGTCATTATTTTTAAGGGGAGTATTTTGATGTCAACAAGCGTAATATACAGAATATCAAAGAAAATTTTTAAATTGAAACTAGTCAATTCTTTTTATATAAAGGGTACATCTGAGATTTTTGAAAGACTTTTCCTTTTCCAACTAAAGCAATTCAGCATTTTTCAATTGGTTTTATTATTGGTGGTAAAGAAAATGGGATTTGGGAAAGTTAACATTAACCTTTTAAATACAGTAAAACTTTGATTACTTGTCGGTCATAGAACCATCGCTGTGACAGATAGGAGAATTGTACAGATAATGGAAATATGTCTGCCTCCCTCCCTCTCTCTTTCACACACACATACATATCCACAATTGGGATGATGAAACACAAAAATTAAATTTTAATGCAGGATTTTTTTATATCATAGACATACTAATCAAGATTAGAATTGTAAATTGATTATACTTATATAGCTCCTTAGCTCTCATATTAATACATTATATAAAGGAACCATTCAGTGCAGTTAGAAAGCATTCAGAAGCTTTCTCCAATATGCTTATAGAATCATTTTCCAGTTGATATTCATCAGTAAAAATCAACATATAATGACAAAATGTTTTATAATCTGTCTGTCATGTTTTATTTCTAGTGACTGAGGAATAAATAGTAAGTGGCAGTTAAATGAGTGATCGATAATAGAAGTTTTACTGTGTTTTCTGAAAGAGCATTTTTACTATTTTTGAGGCAGGAACAGGCATCGCCAGGTCAATTTGTTAGCCTTAAGTTAACCAAGTCAATTGTTAACCTAAAATTTGTCAGTCATATTTTGATAGTTTTCTAGGATGTACCTGTAAAATGCGAGTAAATATAAACACTGTTCATGTTCAGTTATTCTCATAATGTTAAACAGCTGCATGCTTGCCAACCTCACATAAAACTGCTTAATTTCACCCAAGTCGAATATTCACATTTTTAATTAACAAATTTATTTAATTAAATGTATCTACATAGCACATATTTTGTTTTATTTCTTAAGTAAAATTATTTGACTTTAATCAAATTGAACAGTTTTACGCAAGGTTGGCAAGTACGGATTTAAATTTATTTTAATTTAACAGTAAATAATTATAATAGATTTTATAATTATTTACTGTATAGTCATCTTATGTATACCATGTGATTTCTGCATATATTGTAAAAATAAAATATATTTCAGGAAAATGTATTTTGCTTTATTCATTTATTTGTTTTTATCTCTTTTAGCATCATGAACAAGTATTCAAGTATGTGGATACATTAGAATCTCTGCTGTTCACAAGTGATATTGATCATCATATTTTATCTGTATTTCAGCAATTTTGTGCTTTAAAAGCATAATTTGTGGACTGAAAAAGAAAAAACATTTTATTTGTATACCATCCATCATTTTCATATATAAACATATTTTCACTCAAAATACTTGTTCTATCTCATTGATTTTTATTTTAGGAATGAGGAGGAATTATCAACCATATCAGTTGCATTAAAACTCTTGCAAAATATTGGGTACTAAACTTGCTTAATTTTAAAGGATTGACAACGGATGGCGTAAACTGTAAATAGCAACGGTAAATGTCTGATGTTAAGACAGTCAATGACATATGAAAACGCTGTCATTAGGCTTTAAGAATCAGTATATTTGATTTATTTGAAGTGTAAACAACAGATGTGCTTTGTACATTGAAAATGCAATGTGCGGGAAGCATTACATTTATATTTCCATTTTAAAAAATCTGCAGCTACAAGTTTCCATTTGCTGACTGAAGCTTACGGGGATTGTGCTCCATCGATTTGGAATTGGATAACAAGAAGCACCCTAGCCATCCGAAAAAGTTTGCAGACTTAGAATTGGAGGTATCGCTGGATGCAGATCAATATTAAACACTTTACGGCCGTCTCGAAATGTTTTAAGTTAATGAAAGTGGTTCAAATGAAAGGAAATTGGGTGTCATACGAATTGAGGCCTAGGGACATCGAAAGACGTTTTTGTACATGTGAGCTGCTGCTTCAAAGGCAAAGAAGGATGGATTTTTGGCATCGTATTCTTACTGGGGATGAAAAATGGATACATAATGCCAAGCACAAAAAAAATCATAATGCCATCCTGCCCAACCATTCACATCAATAACAAAACCAAATATCCATCATTTGAAGGTAACACTCTGTATTTGGTGGGATCAGAAGGAGGTCATCTATTCAGAGCTATTTAAAACTAGTCAAACCATTACTGGGGATCATTACCAAAAACAACTTGTAAAGCAGAACCATGAATTGAAATCAAAACGACCGGAATACGCCAGAAGACACAAGGTGATTTTTCCAGCACTACAACAATCAGCCCAATACCTCAAGTACAGTAAAGGAAACACTAGAGATGCTTGGATGGGATGTGCTACCCTCACCCGCCTTATTCCCAGGCCTTGCTCCTTTGGATTACCACTTGTTTTGATCCATGCAAAATCACCTTTCTTAATAATGCTTTAGTTCCTTTGAAGATGTCAAAAAATGGCTCAATTCATGGATAGTCTCAAAAGACAAGCCATTCTTCCACCGAGGAATCAGTCTTTTACCGGAAAGATGGAAAAAGGTGTAATATGTAATATAATATCGCAGAATTTCGATTTCTAACATTAAGGTTTTCATTATTATTTAAACAAAATTTTCATTCTAAACTCAAAATACATATTTAACATTAGCTGCAAAACTTTTTTTTTTCTCAATCTTTATCTGAACATTTGGAATACTAGTACTAAATTTTGCAAAGTTTGATGCTAGATAATGATATTTTGAATATAATATTTGTTTAATTGCCAGTCTCCTCCTCCCCATAGAACTGGCCCGTACCTCTCCACTAACTCTTGGTTTCTAATAGATTCCCAGGCCTTCAAAATTGGATTACTAACAGATTACAGAGCTTTCAAATTTGGGTATCTAAGGTTCCTGAGCCAACAAAATTTGGATATCTAAGGTAGCCATTGACAGCAAAACTTTTTTTCACAATCTTTATCCGGAAAATTAGACTACTAGTACTAAATTTTGCAAAGTTCGATGCTAGAGAATGAGATTATGAATATAATATATTTTTAATTGCCAGTCTCCTCCTCCCCATAAAACTGGTCCGTACCTCCCCGCTAGACCTGGGCGATATCTCAATTTCAATATTGAGATATATTGTGATATCGAGGGGGGGGTTCAGTTCTGTTCGGCTTTATACAAAAGTGAAGCAGGGTGAGCGCTGAAATCGCTAAAATCAAACTGATGGGAAATAGGCAAAATATTTGGTTAAAATTTAGATATATTTAAAAAATATTGTTCTTAGCGATGAATTAAAATTTCGCCTTTTAGGGACCGTAGCTACTAAAACCTCATCTGGCACCAAAAATAGAATTTTTAAATACCACCATATTCCATTATTAGAGTGATTACTATAAATAATGTCTTTTAGAGACCATTACTGGCATAAAAAAGAAATATCTATGAATAGCATAAAATAAGTTTATTACTCGCCAATTTGCACTTTATGCATTTTTAGCTTCTTATGAAATAGAACAAAGGAATGAGACTGGTTATTGCAAAAATTCAAACAAATATTTTCGGTTTGCTAGTTGTAATTATTGGTTAGCTACACCCCTTCCTTCACTAAATTTATAATATAATAAACTTAACAGCATATCATATATTCTAATATGAGCAAATCTTGTGTGTGTGTGTGTGTGTGTGGTTATATATATATGCAAATTTTATCTTAAAAACGGGCTCTAAAGATTTTGACGAAATTTTGTATTCTACCGTTTTGGGGCACCAGAAAATCATTGAGCTAGGTCACGTGTTCGAGAAAATTCGATTAGTGGGTCATTTTGGGTCAGGGTCAAGCTAATTCTATCTAAAAAACGGTTCAAACAATTTTGACTAAATTTTGTATCTTGCCATTTTCGGGCACGAGAAGACTATTGGGCTGCGTCACATGTTCAAGAACTTTCGATTAATGGGTCATTTTTGGGTCAACCCGGGTCACGTTAATTTTATCTAAAAAACGGCTCTAACGATTTTGATTAAATTTTGTATCCTACGAGTTTTGGGCATGACAAAATCATTGCGCCAGGTCACATGTCCGAGAAATTCGATTAGTGGGTCATTTTTGAGTCACTGTGGATCAAGCTAATTTTATCTAAAAAACGGCTCAGACTATTTACACTAAATTTTGCATCCTATGGTTTTCGGGCACAAGAAGACTGTTGGGCTAGGTCGTTTGAGAAAATTCAATTAGTGGGTCATTATGGGTCAAGCTAATTTTATCTAAAAAATGCCTCAGTCTATTTACACTAAATTTTGCCTCCTATTGTTTTTGGGCACGAGAAGACTGTTGGGCTAGGTCACATGTTCGAGAAAATTTGATTAATGGGTCATTTTGGTCATGAGTCATGATATCTGAACTCAAAGCTAATTTTGACCGAACATAGCTCTGTCTTCTGTGCTCGTATTACATTAAAACAATCAGCAATTTCTTGTACTGATATATTCAAGATCCCAAATAACCGAAATAAACACTTCAGAGAAACATTATCTAACATGTAAGATATCTAAACAGAATTTATTTTACTTTAGCATTACAGTCAGTGATGAATTCAGAGGTGACACTGAGCCCCACCCCTAGAGTTCTCACATTTTCCATAAATTAATATCCTGAAAGTGCAACCCCCTCCCCCTCTGAATACCATAATACCATGAATGCCAACGAAACACCGGGAGGTGCAAGATATTGAAACAGGTGTGCTACTAGTCCGCATCATGCAATACAGAAATTTAACAAATAAAAATATCAATCTCTCTTTTTTTTTTTTTTAATCTCTTTTTCGTCAGGGAAGATAATTTTTCAACACATAAACACAAAATAAAATAATTAAAAACTTGTGTTGTATGAAAGTTTCAGCAAGGCATATCCCCCTGATGCAAATTTCTTAGTATTTTCTTCTGTTTGTGCATAATTAATCATGCCACTTGGAGATAAGTATTTTTTTTTCCACATCAAAATTCACAGAATTAAATTTCAAAACTCAGGAAAGGGCAATTGTCCTCCCTTCCTGGAGCCCATGATAATGCACCTCCCCCCCCCCCTTCATGATTACAACTTATAATCATGAAGAAATATATCTTTTCTTGTTTGCTGCACCCTCGCGTAAACTGTTTTTTAATATCTCATTTGTAGGGGGAATCGGTTTAAAAATAGGGAAAAAACATTTCAACTCACTTTATTCTATTAAGATTGAACACTGTGTTAAAATTGCATAATATTCATTTCCACTGTTGCAAATAAAATATATAATAATGCGTAATGGTTTTGAAAATTTAAATGCAAAATTACCACCGAACGATGCGGAATTCAACGCATACGCTAGCAGTTTTAAGTTTGCACCGTTAATACCATAAAAACAATATATCATTCACTATTGTTGGTTGCTGGCAAAAACCATAAATAAGCATCTACGATATTTATTGCCCGTCGCATAAATACCGAAAATATCACCCTTTCCTCTTTTCAAAAACCTTTTCTGCTGCGAGAATTCAAACAGTTAGTATTCATGAATACTGCACCCAAGGAACTGCTGTTTAATATCACGGTTTAGACTGGGAGAATTCACATTGTTAGTATTCATGAACACTCGAAGACGAGGAAGCAGTGTTTAATATTGTTGCGGGCTCTTCAGCATACAGACGCACAGGAACTTCTATCTTTATTATTATGTATACCAGGAGTTTTCAGTCAGCGGCATGAGTCCTGCAATGCCTATTTCTATGACCCATGAAGTGTTTTGCATGAATTAAATTATTCCGTATTAAAGATTTTTTTCAAAAAATTAATTTTTCGGAAAATTGAAATGAAAATAAAATTTCTTACAACTTCAATAATTCTTTTTTACTATACTACATTTAAATAATATACTTTCCTGTTCATGTGAACTCTGTATTATTTTATCTTACTACAACATTTGTTTTTTGTTACAAAAACTGATTTTTCGCTGCTATAAAAATGAATTTGGCAACTACAAAATTAGTTTTTTTTTTTTTGCTGCTACGAAAAATGCTACATATTTTTTTGAGTGAGTGTGAACTGTGTACCTTATTTCTAGAGATCACCTCCTGTATAGTTATATTTTTTTTTCTAATTGCCTATCAATTGAAAAACTATACTAACATTTTATACAAACATTTTTTGCTTTGCCTCTATCTTAAAAAAATGGCTGAGGCATAGTAGTTTGAAATTCTAGAATGACTGATTTTTCCATAATCAGTTTCATTTACGAATTTTAGAAAATGTGGTTTCTCACAAATTTACTTTCATCATTGTAACTATTGTCGCTACCCTCATACACTTAAAACTGCATAGTCATATCAATTATTGATAGTTGATGGTTGATGAATAACTATCAACAGTATTAATTGTTGACATATTATAAACAGTGTCAAATTCTTGCCAAGCTTAGCAATACTTGGCAAAATATCACCAAGTTTGGCTACAAAAATTGTCAATTTGGCAATAGCTGACTAATTTTTTGAAATTCCCATTCAAATTTAGTATTGACGAAAACTAACTGGGAATCTTCTATAATCAAGTTCTATATGCATTTTACCTTCGTGTGTTTGAGCAAAATTAGCTGAATTCTTAAAAACAAGGAATAGAGTAACTAGCTTTTCCTAACAGTACATGTTACAAGGACATTTTTAATTTGTATTGTTCTACTGCTTTCACTTACTAAAATTTCACAATCTAAAGCAGTCATTTCTTATTGTGGTATTTACCTGTTATAGGGGCCATGGCACAATCCAGACTTTAAAAAGTGCCCTTTATTGCCAAAGGAGATAAACAGCTATTACACTTGTTCAAGAAAATTGCTTCGGATTACATGCGTTAGATAAATTATGTATAATGTCGGATAAATTGTATAAATAAATTGCAAAATATAGTTAAATAAATTGTATAAATATTGAAAGAAATTGCTTCTGTGTATGAAACGATAAATAGGTTGCCAGAAAGTATGAGTAAAAAAAACATGTCCTTCTCTTGCCAAGACTATTTTGTCTATATAGCCAAGGCCCTTTTATAAACAGGGGAGTATCATTATTGTTTCACATTTATGTAAAGTCACTCATTTGACTGAATTTATGTATCATTTGCCAATAATTTTGACTGTCTGAAATTGATTTTTTGAAATCGTGTTTTTTTTATTATTAAACTAAATTTTTAAATCATAAAATAAAAGAATAAATAAATTGAGATTAAATTATTTATTAAGTATAATGTGCATATTCTCTCAAATGATTCATATACAGGGTGTTTACTCTCAACGGTGTTCAATGGCTATTTCCTAAACCATTAGTCAGAGACATTTAGTTCCAATTACAAAAATATTTTAAATGAGGTAAACAATTATTTTAAAAGTTTTTTGGATCATTAAAAACATTTCTTAAAAAGTTACGAAATTAAATTTTTTATACAGTCCCTTGGGTTCTACAAGTGATATTTTATTAAAAAAATTCTATTACACTAACAAGTCAGACAAAAAAAAGTCCCATTTGTCTAATACTAAAATTGACCGAGTTATGAAACTTTGAATTCCATGACTTATACCAGTTTCTACATCTAACTAAACACAGATGAGTTGGGCCAAGCTTCGAGGGATCGTACACAAAGTGCTTAAAGTATTAGAAGGAGTTATTTCACGGGTACATTTCTGCATTGCAGCCATTGGAAGTCATTTCGAGAAAGTTTTAAGATAACTTTAATTTTTATTAATTAAGTTTTAGATTAGATTATCTAATAGCATTTTAAAATATGCATCATTTTCTAAACATTTTTATTTTGAGACTGTTGCTTTGCATCATTTTAATTTTTAAAAAAATCAGTTTTTTTTCTCTTATGTTTTTAGTATTTTTAGTACAAATTATACATTTTTCTTTAATATACCAAAATGAAAATAGATTTGAAATTTATATTGTAATGTTAATTTTACACTCAACTATTATTATTATTATTTTGTTATCTGAAGATTATTTATATTTCTAGTAAATTTGTGAATGACCCCTATTTCGCGGCAAAAAATATACTTCAACTTTAAACAGCTATTACTCGGTCAGGTTTAATCATAGAATAATGGGACTTTTTTGTCTTACTTCTTAATGTAATGAGATATTTTTACTAAATATAACTTATAAGACCTGGGGAGTGTATAAAAATTTAAATTTCGTAAGTTTTTAAAAAAGGTTTTCATTGACCCAAATCGCTTTTAAAATACTTCTTTACCTCATTTAAATTGTTTTTGTAATTGGAACTATATGTCTGAGACTTACGGTTTAGGAATTAGCCATTGGGCACCATTGAGAGTGGATCCCCTGTATATACAATTTATTCAAACTCAGAAAATCTGCATTAATCCCAATGCACCTTCAAAGTCCACATTATTTTTTGTTCCATAATTCTTTTAAAAAATCACTGCATGCAAGTTTAGCTTGATCCGTTGGCTTCTTGGTGAACTAATGAATGTGTTGCTATTTCATTAACACTTGCTGCTATAACCAGATGCATTTTGTGACTTTCCAAACTTAATCGTGACACTTCATTGTTGCCTCAGTTTTGTATTTAACATAACTTGTAAGGAGTGTGTGGTACATTAAAATTGCATTATACAGTAGATTCCTGTTAATAAAGTGGCTGTCCCAAATATCAGAAGTAAATTTAATGATACGTTTCCATTATGTTCTTTACATTTTTCCCCAAATAACTGAAATCTACTGTATTTGTCTTATTTAGAAGCTAAATGTGGAAAAACAATTGAAAAAAAAAATGAAAAACTGGAGTGACTCCCTTCGATTTTGTAATCATAGTTGTACGTTGTTTTGTTTTTTTAAATCCTGATGTACGTACCTTAAACTGAAAAATAAAATATTACATTTCCAACTGAACCAAAGGGACTTGCATATTAATATTGTATGTTGAGTAAACGGAAGTCGATACCGATTTCGTACTTTGAACCAGAAATTTTAATTATTAAATGGAATCAAGTGGGTAGCACATAGAAACAAGGCAAATTATTATTATATTTTATTAAGTACATTTTCTGGTTTCAGAAATGTTTTTTTACTTAGAAAAATACCGTGAAGTTATTAGCTAAGCTGATTTAATATTCACTGGCTATTTTTGCTACATTTGCATAATCATTTAGTTCACAACTTAAATTAGTTCAAATTCCACTGGTGAAAGTTGTCCTAAAAATTCTAGGGAGGTACAAATTGTCAATAATAATAATAATTAACGAGCAAAAAAAAATCACAAAAAAATTTATCCCTATTATTCCCAGCAAAGTTTTAAATTCTGAGACTCTCTTGGTTTCAGGTGCCACTTCATTTGTATTCATATGATTGTTTGATCAAATCGTCTTAATTGCATAACTTAGCAGTCTCGGAAATACTTGGAAGGTATTTACTGATATGAAAGTTAATTCTCATGACCGATTGTTTACCATTATACTGGTGCTTTTCAATTTTTTTGTCAAATGGATCAATAAATGACAAAATACCTTCATTATTCAATACATTTTTAAGGATTTTTCCCTAACGCAGTATTCCAGGAGGCAGTATCATAATTTTTGCAACACATTTTAGCGTTGATGATCTTGGTGTATATTATTGATTAGATAGTATATGTAAAGAAATTGCCAGTCAGCTGGCACAACAGCAGGAACTGCTGGCATGTCAACACATCACACAGTCCCAATGCAAAGAGAAATGAATGGCATCCCAATTATTGATGTCTCCCCAACTTGATGGCAATCTTTCTTAATCAGGATACCATTCATTCCATTTTGCAGTGTGTTATGTGATTTTGGTACGACAACATCCCCGCTGGAGTGCCAGCTGACAGACAGTTTCATTATCTGTATTTAATCTATCGTATACACAAAAATCAGCTACGCTAAAAGTGGTAAAAAGAATTATGATGCTGCCTATTGGACTACGTGTTAAGAAGAAGAAAATTATCTTTAAAATGTATTGAATAATGATTTTTTTTATTATCATTTATTGAGGCATAAGACTTGTCCGTATGTGAAATATCAAAATGTAATAAAAAAAAATTCAGATTTTACAATAGATACACCATGATTTGAAGTGGCACCCTTAAGCCTCTCTACTTCGTCAAAGTGGAGTCTCGGTCAGAGAGGTCCCCCACCCCCCTACAGCAGAACTGACCAATTGACTGTCTCAAGCTTTGATATTTATCTAATGGTGGTGTGATAAAAAATATTTAAAATTCCTGAAAATAAATCAATAATATTTTGGAAGATCCTTAAATTCAATACCACGATTTAATGTGCAATTAATATAAAACGTACAAAAAATTTTACTAATTCTGCCTGGTTTTGGGTTATTTATATTCCCTTTTGCAATGTTTCCGTAATAAAAATGAAACATTTTTGCTATATTGTCCATGACTGCTTATAAAAGTTGTTTAAATTTAAAAAAAAATGTTTTATAGAACTTTTACAGATTAGAAGTTCAATTTATCATCAGATGACCATGCACGTTCATACTAAAACTTTCTTTTAAAATCATCTGCACATGAAACGATGTTTTACAAAATATTATAACTGAATATCATAAAACGTAGATTTCGTTACATTTTTCATTAAATTTCCAAGTTTTTCCATCTCAAAAATGCGAGATTTTTGTCTTAAACTCAAAATAAATACTTGAGACTTAATCACCTGAATAAGACTGTCACATTAGTTCTTATTAACATCATCTTTTATTCTATGCTTATGAGCGAAGTTCGATGCTAGAGAATGTGACTAGTGATATTTTCCCAATTAAAATGTATTTGTAACACTAACTTTTTTGGCCTTACATAAACTATACTCTGTCAATCTATTTTTTAAAGTAGCTGCTAGTTAGAGCTGATTTCTATTTTTTTGAGAAACTTAAAAATGTAATGAAGAAACTTGATGAATTGGCCAGCTGTGCTTCTTTTTCACGCGCGCGAAGCTAAATATAACATTATAACTTCCCATTAAAAAAAAAAAAAAAAAAAAAAAAAAAACTTTCCCAATTACAATAATTTGTAAATAATTATGAGTATCAATTTCTCATAAAAACAAGTGAACTATGAGAAATTGATTTCTCCCTCTCCCCCCCCCCCCCCCCCCAAAAAAAAAGGATGTCAATACTTCAACACTATTGAACAGATGGGTGAAGCCCGATGGTGGTGGGCTGTACGGATGGAACTGCCAGATTATTACCCGATGACGGTGGGCTGTAGAGATGTTTAAGGGAAAGAGCAACCACATAATAACCCGATGACAGTGGGTTATATGAGGTTAGGGAAGAGGAGCCACATTACAACCCGATGGTGGTGGGCTGTACGATGTTAGAGAGAGAAGCCAGATTTCAAAACCGAAGATTTATTTGCGAAGTTTTAAATTGCTAACACTATTTATTTTTTGTTTTGCTTTTTAGTTGTATTTTGTGTGTTTTTGTTTTATTTTTTATCGTTTTTGTTTTGTTTTTTATTTGTTTTTATTTTGTTTGTGTTTGTTTTTATTTTATTTGTTTTGTTTTGTTTTTATTTTATTTGTTTTTATTTTATTTTTATTGGGTTTTTTTGTTGTTGTTTCGGTTTGTTTTTGATTTTATTTGTTTGTTTTTAATTTCTGTTATCTGTTTTATTGTCACTTTTGTACTATTGTAACTGGGATTAATTTAAATATTAAGGTGCCAAATAGTTAGTTTTATCATGTATTTATATATACTTAAAAAGACTACATGCATACTTAGAAAAAGTAATTTATATATATGAAAATGGCCAAATGAATTAATTTAAAAATGGATACTTCAAAACTCTTTAAAAAAATTTAGTATATACAGAAAGGGCCGCTTAAGTAATGAATCATATATATAAACTAAATCATAATATAATAATATAAATATCAAATAAGAAAAAAGATGCTATGAGGCCGACAAAAACTATTAACCATTCGAAAAGCAAATTTAGAAAGATACATGCAAGCCCACTAACCAGCATTCATATGAGACAATATGTGTTACTTATTTTAAAAATATCTAACTTATGCTAAATCATATTTTTTTTTATTTACTTTAACAGTTGATTATGCTATACTGTCTTTATATTTTAACTTTATCCTGTAAAATAAAGTTTTCTTTTCATCCTAAAAATAACTCTTATTTTTAAAAGAAAAAATGGTGTACAAAAGATGTCAAAGTATCACAGAGAGAGAAAATAAAAAAAGATCATCGCATTTGGCTATAGAAAATTTTCAACTTAATAATTCTGGCATCCTTATAGCGGAAAAATACCAACTTGACTTCCTAATAACTCACTGCTCTGTAGCTAAGTTTTTTTTTAAATTAAATATATTACTATCATCAAACAATCTTTATGCAAGCTGTTCTGTTAATAGAGAGAAAAAAGTTGTAAAGTCATTCCTAAAAAACACAGTGTCTTTCAAGCGACTAATGGACTTACATGTATATATTTTTAGAAATTAAAATGATTTCAAATATTTCAAAAATAGACCGAAAATTTAAAAATGCATTAAAACCGATTTTTAAATACAGTTGATAAAAAAATTGCAACCTTTGACATGAGATTATATAGGGATTAATGATTGCAATCTTTAAATTTTACTGTATTAAAACTCGGCCTCGTAGCAACAACAGCAAAAGGCCAGGGCCTTTCGCCACCAACTTACCTTCGACTTCTTCCACCAACTCTGGGATGGTTGGGGAGAAGCCGTACTTACTTCAGCTCCTTCTTGAGCTGGTTCATCCTCAGCTGCTTCCTCCTCAGCTTCTTCCTCCTCCGCAGCTACTTCTTCTTGATGGTACTCCAGGTCGATGCCGTCGTAGGCGCTCCACGATGCCGCTCGACCTAAATAGAAATACGGATTAGGGCACCATTCATCAATGCTAACCTCCATACATACCTGATCATACTGGTGAGGAGCGAAGAAGGACTGGAACGAAACAGCGGTTGACACAGCCATGGCAAGATCAATTTCAGCAAACAACTGTGGAGCAAGGAGAGAAATTGATTAGAACTGATATTCAAATTTGATGCTTGTGTATTATTGTATTTGTTTTCTCTAATAATGATCATACAAATAATTGATTGTTTTATTGAATACCAGCTTCGTCCCGGCTTCGCACGGGTGGACAATGTGTCGACTACAATGTAGGGTACAGATGAGTAGATAATTTAAAAAAAAATTTCTAAATCTAATAAAAGCGGGAGTGAGACAAAATTGCACTAATTACAAATTTTAAACTTTAAATAAAAGTTTGTAAAAATGTGATTTTGTTTTCTATTTATGTACATAATGAAACTGATAAATTAATTTTAATATAGCAGAACCACTTGGCTTCGCCGAGTTAACCTTGGCCTTCCGGGTAACCTAAGCAAAAATGTAACATCCTAAAAATACGCCGATCACAATAATGCAATCGCGTCCATGAACCGTCAAAATGACAATCAGAAAAAAATCTTATGTTATTTTGACGCAATCATACTAAATCCCTCATCTTTATAAATAACTTTTTTTTTAAATTCCCTTTCAAAAATGTCTTATGCAAAATATCTAATCAAAAATCAGCAATAGTTGTCTTATTCGTCTAATCTTCCATAATCGGGTTCATATCCGATGTTTAACGCCCTTAGTGGGTGAATTTCTAAAATCGCTCAAATACGTGTTTAACTATCTTTTTAGTAGCTTTGTTTTCCTGAATTTCATGCTCCTATATAAAACTGCCAACGCACCTCATTTGTTACGTTAACGTACAATTTCCAACTTCTTTTTTTTTTACTTAGTTTTTGTATGTAAACATGGAATTTTGTAATCGATTTTTCACTCCCTTTCTGATAGTCTAGAACAGCCCTACTCAACCTTTTTTTCTCGCGGGCCGCAAACATATGTTTGAGACGCTAGGCGGGCCGCAACACACTTATATAACAATGTAAAAAATAGGTTATTAAAATAAGTGCAATAACAAAAGTAGTATAAAAAATCAATGTAATGATGTTAGTGTAATCAGTAGGATTCGACGTTTGTCAGCGAAGATATGTTATAAAAAAATTAACACCACTATTTACATATAGTTTGTTCCTGATTTGTTTTGAAAATAGTGTAGAAATATGCCTCAAATATTATTGTTTGTAAATAGTGGTGTAAAACTTTTTACTGCCAATTTTTTCGCGTAATAAACGTTTGATCCTGATAAGCATTATTAGCTATATAAAACGTAATATAATAACATTGCAGTATTTCCAAGTTCTACGTTAAAAAAAATTAGAAGGTTTTCTTTAATAAATCAGTCTTTTGCTCAATAAAAAATGTTTTTACTGTTTTTTTTTTATAATGTTGTTTAATATAGCGCAAATTTAATTAATTTGGAATAATGTTTGATCGGTGAAAGATAAAAAAAATGTGTGCACCACTGTAAAGAACTTTTAACTAAGGGAATGGCATTTACGATGTTTTAACATAATTATAAATAACGGGACAGATTTTGTCTTATCGTGAAAATATATGAAAGAAAAGTGAAAGTCTTAACGTTTCATGCACATCTCAATTTTATATATAGAAATTAATGATTATGTGTCTCGGGCCGCATATAAAAGGTCACCGGGCCACATGCGGCCCGCGGGCTGCAGGTTGAGTATGGCTGGTTATTATGGTTAACCATAAAAATTATGTGCAAAGATGTATTTCCGATGACAATACAACATTTTTATTTTTTTTTCTCCTTAGAACTTAATTATAAATTATTAATTTATTTTTGAGGCATTTTTCCATCAGCCCGCCACAGATGATCAATCGCCAAATACTCTTCAGGGTTCAATTGTATATGGAGTTACAACAACAGTGGATTTAATGATGCGCCAAAACCACGCTCGCCAAAAAAAGACTAACTGGCCGTGAAGCTGCAACAACGAAGTATTTGAAACAGCATCAAAGAGAAAATATGTATAAACTAGTATTGTGCTAAAAAAAAAAAAAAAACAGAGTGAAATGTTGCCTAAAAAAAAACTCCCTAATACTTCATCAAATATTTCACTAAAGTAAATTTCTTTGTTTTGTTCTGTTTTTATGCACCATTTAGAATAATTAAAATAGTTAAAAAATACCCAAGTGCTTATTTAGTTTTAAAATAGTTTAAACTAACAATTGCAGAATTCTGGAAAAACATGAACTTCATTTTTACAGACTTTCTTGTTATAATCGAATTTTAGAATGATCTACACAAATTTTTAATTGTTTTTATGTTAAACCCTTAATATGTAAATAAAAAGCTTCATTTTCAGCTAATTATGTCAGGTGTGGGTTTTTTTCAGTTAACATGGGTTATGTTTTGGAAAGTTTTTTCAAATTCTTGCTTAACTGGCTGCCACTTTGTAATAAAGTGATAAAATGAAGTAAAAATTTAGCCATGTTTACTTTTTTTGAATTCTTTATTAGACTTTATATAGAGAAAATTTCAAAAAATAGGTTTTTTTTAGAGGACAGCACAGTATGTTGTGGCTATCACAAAACTTTCTTCTTATATAAATCAAATCGTCTGCAACAAAAATCAAGTGACAATCTATTCGTTTTTGAGATATAGCTATCGGGTAAAAGATAGCATAAAAGCGACACCTGTTGGGCGGTATATACTCAAATGTAATAAGAATCGATTTATATCAAGGTCTAACAGAAAAGCATTCAAGTTTGGTGAAATTCTGTGTAATTCCTGAGACATGAAATCGTGAAAAATGCAGCATAGCAGAGCCACCTGTTGGGCGATTTACACCAAAACCTAATCAGCACCAATTTATGTCAAAGTCTAACTGAATCTGACATTTCATTAAATTCGGTGCATTAGTTTTTGAGATAGAACGCCCCTAAAAATTGTGTCACATATAGGCACAGATAAATAGATATTTTCTAAAAACAGTTGTATTCCTGTCGAAAACCTTTCGAAATTTTTCATGAATCCTGTACTTTCTTCTAAAGTTAGAGATAATAAAAATAAAGAGAGTAATATATTTTTTTAGAAAATACGTTTTGATCAATTAATAGTGTCATGTTAAATAAATTATGATTATACGTTGAGAAAGCAATGTAGAAATCCAAAAAAGATAGTTCAGATGTTTTTTTTTTATTTATTTCCCGTTACCATATCTTAAAAAAGAAACAGAGCAAAAATTGTAATTTTTAAAATAAATTCACTAGTCCGCGCTTTCGTCCAAACGTAAAAAAAGCGGTGAATTTTCTATAATCAGGTTCGATGCTCACGCAAGATTAATGTATTGTAAGGGATTTTTTTTTTTTTTTTTTTTTTTTTTTTTTTTTTGGTAAAAATCAAGAATTGTAAGCCAGGAAATGAGGCGTGAGTTTCAAGATAAACATGGAATTCTTATAAAAGAGTGTATTGACGGGAAAAAAATGTGCCAATTTCAAAACTTTCTTGTATCTCATACAAGTTTCACATACATTAAAAACGAATTAACCAAAATTTATAACAATTTCTAACTCAATATAAAGTTTTATTAAATTCCGTGCATTAGTTCTTGAGATATAACTATCGCTAAAATCTTGTAAATTATTTTATATTTTTAAACCAATTTTACGAAATTATATCTTAAGATGGAAAATTCGCGAAAAAAATATTGATACTTAGTGATAAAAGCACTCATTTTCTTGTTTTTTTTTTTTTTTTTCTCTGTAGGGTGTCGGGTCGTTTCATAGTTTTAAAATAAAAAGTTCTTTCACTCCGAACTCTTTAAAATCTTTATTGGTGATAAATAAAATGATTTTACAGCCCGTGTAAAAATTTCGTGAAAAAATATTGTTATCTAGTTGAAAACGAAATGTTTTCTTCTCGCTTTTTTGTTTGTTTTCGCGTCGGCTCCTTTAACATAGCAATAAAAAAATAGTTCTCATCTTCCGAACTCTCTGACATTTCAATCAGTTATAAATATAACTGTATGCAAGCTCTCTTTAAAAATTTTGCGAAAAAATATGCATATTTAGTAGGGAAAACATGAGTTCTTTAAAAAAAGGCTTTCAACCTGAGAGCAAAAATATATTAGAAGGTTATATTTTCAATGCAATGGTGCACCTCCATCCGTTTTCAATCAACCCTTTTTAATCCCCCTAGGCTACACAGGCTAATCAGTCAGGTTTCCCGTTTCTGAGGGGAGAAGCCTTAAAAAAAACGTTGACGCTGGAAATTTGACAGAATGTGCTTCTCGTTTTAAATACAGGGTGTCCATAATTAAACGACCCTACTTTAAAGTTGTCTACAAACGAAACTATTGGTCAGAAAGTTGTGAAATTTTGTAAAGGACATAATGAAGAAATGGGAATTTGTTTAAGAGAAAAAAAAAATAGTTCAAAATTTCGCCGCCATTGGGCGTTTTTTTAATGAATTATACATTTACGATGGGTAACAAATTTTATTACAACAAAACATGTTGAACAATACTTTTTTTTTCGCTACATGTTTTTAGCATTTCCCAGAACACACTGTGGTCAACTGTGGAACATGCCATCTTACGATTCCAGATGGTAGCTGAAAATGATGGTCGTCATGTGGAACATGTGTTGTTGCAATAAAATATGTAAACTATCGCAAATGTATGCTAAATGTGTAATTAATTAAAAACGCCATCTGGTAGCGAAATTTTGAACTTTTTTTTCCGCTTAAACAAATTTCCATTTCTTTATTATGTCCTTCACAAAATTTCACAACTTTCTGACTAATAGTTTCGCCTGTAGACAACTTTAAAGTAGGGTCGTTTAATTATGTACACCCTGTATATAGATAAAATCTAATAATTATTAATGGTGTTAATTTATCATGCGTTTGTCTTCAAAGCACGCGTTTGTTGAACATGAAATGAATAACATCCTAAAAACCTATATTCCGGTTTGAGAAAACTGATTAATAAATAAACTATAAAAACTACTCGGAAAATCAGTGGCTGTAAAATATACTTGGTTTCATTTATAAAAATAAATGTTTCTTTAAATCTCGAAAATATATTAGTTTCCGTTGGTTTCTAAAGAAAAAAAGCGCTTTTCGATATCGTGGGTAACTCGGAAGAGGATTATTGTATATTATCGCTCGTGGTTATATTTTATTTTCATAGATTAAGAAACATTTGTCTTTTTTTTTTAGAGTGTATATCTCTAAATTCTAAATCTAAACCAGTTTAGGAATTAGCATTTGGTCAACGATAAGAAAAGACACTGTAAAAAACAAGTTTTGTTCCTTTTGGTATATGCTCCATTCGTCGAATATTCAACAGTGATCACGACTCATGTTACAAAACGCATATACTAATATATAAATAAACAAGTATAAATAAATTATAAAAAAAAAAAAATCCCTGACGGCTCGGCCTACAGGCACAGGTAGATTTCGAAGACGCAGACCGTGGGGCGCCTGTTTGTTGGGAATTGCGGAAGAAATTACCTTTTTGCCATATGCAGCAGTTTGAACCGCCCACTTCGAAACCTAACTTGTTTGCAGGCGGAGCCGGCAGGGATTTTTTTTCCCCTATAGGGGTTGGTTTTATAAAAAACTTGTCAATATAAAAGTTTTAGATAATAGTAAGAGGATTTATAATAAATTTAAGCGGATTTGATATCTTATACATTTACGAAGTTATGATTTTTTTTTCTTCTGAAACCCCCCTCCCCCCCCCCTTTGGAGCCATTTTTAATGATATCAAAAATCTGTTATACATAAATTTTCGGCCCTTTTCCTAAAAGTAATAATAATTTTAAACGGAATCGATACGTATCATAATAATTATAAGACGTTATGGGTTTTTTTCTGTTTTCACAAAAAGCCCCCCCCCCCCCTGGTTCGATTTTGCCCATTAACGAACTTGACCGAGATTTTATGCCCCTTTATTTTATGTATCAGTTTGGAAGAGATTTGTGAAGAATTATTAGAGTTATCGTGTCCATAAAAAATGACATAGATAGATAGATATAAAGTTTTGAACTGAGGGTGGTTTTGGGTTCTGGGAGTCATGATCGGTGTAGATATGCAAAATTTTTTCAAAAATTCCAACTTAGGAGGGAATGTAATAGGTAGTATTTCTTACGAAATCTACCTAAAAAAGACAACTTCGAGTCTATTCTGATGCGACATACCTTTTAAACAATTCAACTTATAGTCGGGAAAGCAGCGTCCAATTTTTTGCAATCCATTTCAGTATCGATGATTTTAGTTTATAAGATAGATTAGGTTGTGTAGATATAACAGAACTGCTATTCAGCTATAGCGCACTAGCAATACCACAGCAAAATAGCACAAGACCGCTGTGGAGCGAAATTAATGGTATACCGATTACGGATGTTACCCGTCTAGAGTGGCAATCATCCATAATCGAGATACCATCCATTTCGCTCAGCAGTGGATTGTGCAACATCCTTCGTTGGTTTGTCAACAGGCTGGCAGATTCATTATCTGTAACATCTATATCAATCAAATATACAAATCATTTACGCGAAAATTTGCTGCAAAAAAAGCACTCTGCCTCCCAGACTATCTATGCTAATAAAAGAAAGTTTTTCTGTATGTATGTGCGTGTGTGTCTGCCTGCGATGGCTAGCGAAAGCTAGCGCACTTAGAAGTCTGAAAATTTAGATGAGGATAATGAAAAACCTCTCCTGATGCATCTGAGTCTCAGAATTTTAATAATTAACCAAGATATTAATTAAAAACTGATCAATAACTCATCTATTTATTTCTTTGCGAGCCGGATTTCAGCACTCGCGCATGCTTGCAACCCGATTTACGGCAGCGAACGAGAATGAAAAATCATTTGAATGAAGAATGCGTTTATTTCACAATTCTGTTTTAAGTTCTATCGACTAAACCATTTCGTTTATTTAAAAACGAAAAACATATTCTGAAAGATCGCACTCTTACGTCTCAAATGCTACAGTCAATTCGAAAAAAAAAATATGTTAACCTTTTGAAAAAGGGTCGTTTTCCCTCTTACGACAACGCTCCTCAAGAGCGCAATGGCAGAGATACAGACAAACCAAACATGTGTTCTGAAAGCCGAAGCCTTCTTCTAATCGACGGTATAATTAGCTTTAAAAAATACGAATTTTAATCCTTTCAAAAATACCGGCGAACGCAGGTCATTTCGCGCCTCACGAGACGATTTTTTTTTCTTAGGCTAAAAGTTACTAAACGTTCGTATTTCGACACAAACTTTTTAGAGCATCTCAGTAAACCAGATTTACATCACCTACAACAATTTCGAAACGTTCGGACGAGAAGAAATATTTAAAAAAAAAAGAAAAAAAAATCTGAGAAAATTTCGACGAAAACTGATAATAACGGGGTGTTTCAACGCGGTCACGCTCGGCTTCGGGTAATGTTTTCACTATTTAATATGCATATGTTTTCACATAATTTTATAGAGGACTTGGAAACAGTTATTTATAAACGACTAAAATTTCACAGAGTTAAGACGACAAAAACAATTTTTCTTTTATGTTAACGGATCCGACGCGAAAACCAAAAAAAAAAGGGAGAAGAAAACATATTTATTTTACAAACAGTAACAATATTTCTGACGTAATTTTTACACGGGTTGTAAAACCGTTATATTTATAACCATTAAAAATTTCAAAGGGTTTGGACAACAAAAGCTATTTTTTTAAAAAACTGTGAAACGACCCATGTGAAACAAGTTGGAAATTGTACGTTAAACGTAACAAATGAAGTGCGTTCTTACTACAACTAGTTTTACAATGTAAAACAAAAACCTTCGTAATTATTTCAGTGAAATGAATTATATCGTCTGTTAGGAACGAAATGAGCATGCCTTTCTTTTCTCTTATCACGCATGCCACGTTTACAGATGCGAATTTTTTCCGACACCAGATAGCGCTGCAAAATTCACCATGGAGATTCTTGTTTTGCGAATGATTACTTCCATGGTTTAACATTTCTATGATTCACGATGGACGAATCTCTTGTGTTTATTTACTTTAATGGATATTGGAATAAATTGGCTGTTAACCTAATTTTAACTGAAGTTATCTCAGAATCTATACATTTTTTAATGTAACTCATCTCTCAAACAAACAATTTTTTTGAACGATCTTTCTAAAAATGTAACTTTTATGCAATTTTATTCGAAAAAATAATTTTGAATTAAAATGGCCGCTTGGCATATGAAAAAAAAATGGTCAGCCCGTATTTGTTTTCCTCAGACACATATACTTGCGCTTTTATTATATAGATTATGTATGAAAGGAGTCAATAGAAGGAAGAAAACTTTTATTAACATCTTTTTAAGTTTCGATTCGATTTTCATAAAATTTAAAATGACTCGACAAAATTCTGCAACGATTCTATATATTAAATTTCAAACCATTCGGTTGGGTAGTTTTTGCGCTGTTATATGCGGACAGATGGACGGACCAGACGATGACTATAGGTGATACATATTTATATAATTACGAACGCACCTAAAAAGAAGAAAATGTTTTATTTACGGGCACTTTCATCACTAATTATCAGTATTTTTTCGCAATTTTGTCATTAGAAATATGAATTCATACAAAATCAAATTAAAGATATAAAATAACAAATTGGGGTTTATTTGAGGTTTTATCACGGGCCCGGGCAACGCCGGGCGGGTTAGCTAGTAAATAACTAGTCGGATGTGTCAATCCCAAAACTTTCTTCTATCTCACACAGATTTCGCACACACTAAAAAGAATCAGCACCAATTTATATCAAGGTCTAACTGAAACTCGAGTTTTATTAAATTCCGTGCATTATTTCTTGAGATATGACGATCGCTAAAATCGTGTAAATGCTGCATAGCTGCGCCACCTGCTGGGCGATTTTTACCAAAAACTAATCAGCACCCATTTATATCAGGGACTAACTGAATATAAAGTTTTATTCAATTTCGAGCATTAGTTCTTGAGATAGAGCAATTGCGGAAATCGCGAAAAAGGCTGCATAGCAGCGCCACCTGCTGGGCGATTTTTACCAAAAACTAACCAGCACCCATTTATATCAGGGACTAACTGAATATAAAGTTTTATTAAATTCCGAGCATTAGTTCTTGAGATAGAGCGCCCACAAAATTTTTGTCACGTACAGACATAGTCACAGAGACAGACATTTTCTAAAAATAGTCAAATCGTATTCAGGACCTTCTAAAACGTATAAATCCGTCGAAATTTTTCTTTCTTCTTTTAAAGATAGAAGAAAGTAACAATGACAATTCCGAGCGGAACAGGTGTCGCAGACGGACCGGATTTGGCAACATTTTATTTTGGCGCTACACATTTTTTTCCTCACATTATATTTAGTTATACGCACATTTAATTTTATTATAAAACACACATTATTTATTATAAAACCCTAGGTTGCCACACGAAGCAAAAATTGCTGAGTTACCAAACCAGGCAAAAAAAATCGCCATTTCAGTTTACCGCCAAAGTATATGGCATCTTAAAGTTAATCTTTCGTAATCAGATCCGTAGCAGCCAAATAGTTTATTTGTGCAATTCTGATTTAACGCAAGTGGGATTTTTAGCACTTTCCAACATAGTTGAAAAGTGTTTATTATGAATTGGGTTTGTTCGTCCGTGCTCTAACTCGCGTAAATATACTGGGATTGCCACGTTAGTTGATATACATTATTAAGGCTTACCATTAGGATGTTCATTATTGAAAATGAAGTGTGTAGCATTTATATTTCATTTACAGGGGTACTTAAAAGTATTCCGTAACATTGTGGTCTATTGGGGGAAATCACTTGTGGTGGTATTTTAATGGTGTTACACTATTTGAAACATAATTAAATTTATATACATTATTCAGCGGCGCTAGAAGATGTTTACTATAGAATATGTAATATGTAGCGTTTACTTTTTGCCTAAGTGTGCAGGGTAATAACTCAAAAGTATTCCGTTATACTGTAGTCTCTGAAGAAAAATTAATTGCGACGAAAGGGTGACCATCTCAAGATCAGTAAGTCATAAAAATAAAAATACGTAAAGTGTTTTTCTTTATCATTACTGATCTTGAGAAGGTCACCGATTGCGTGTACGAAACTTAGTACGTCTGTTTATTTAAAAGATTTTTTTTTTATAAGCCTTTATGTTTGCTGTCATCACTTTTCGCCTACATATTTTTATTTTAATGATAATCAATGATTTCTTATATAATTCTATAAAACCATTCTCAAAATACTTCGTACGATCCTTCCGCGATACATTAGCCGATGAGTCGTAAAGCAAATTTAGATGAATGTATTATTTAATTAATGAGACAAACAAACCTGCTACCAAATAGAAATATCTAGTTATTAATTAAATAATGCATTGTCTACATCATTTGTGTATGTTAACAACTTTCTTTCCCCGCACCACATCGAGAACTCTTTCAGGTTCATGTGGCAAGTTATCGCGTGGTGTAGTCCGGAAAGCAGCGTCAACTTTTTGAAATCAATTTTAGTGTCGACGATTTTGTTATATATATGATAGATTAGATGATACAGATAAAGAAACCACCAGTGAGCTGGCATACACCGGCGGAAAGTGTTGTCATAGCAACATCCCGCGTCTCGCTGCAGTATAATGAAATGAATGGCATCTCGATTACTGATGATGCTTTCGAGTGGGAGTAACATCAGTAATTGGGTTGCCATTCATTTCACATTGCGTCGGAATGTGTCATGTTTCTATTGAACCCCCCTCCCCCCAATTGGTGTGGCATCTGACTGGTTATCTGGTGTAATACCTAATCTATCCTTATATACCAAAATCGTCGGCGCTAAAATGGGTTTCAAAGATGGGATGCTGCCTCCCAAACAACGAAGATTGCACATATGTACACTACATGAGTTCAGCTAATTTTCCTAACCAAATAGATTCACCAAGACATTATAACAACGCTAACCAATTGAAGGGGTCGGGGCAAGAGAGTGCCAAGCCACATTTTTGAACTTCTGAGATATTTCAATTTGAAAATTAGATCCAATACTCAAATCAAGATATATAACAAAGTTTTTTCGCCAATGTCTTAGTAACATTTGAGATATTCTGAGTAACAATAGGACATTACTTTAATGATATTACTATTACGTTTTTTGTAAATTAGCTATCTTCATTGGGGGCTGTAAGGATCTGTGGCAAAAACGAAACCTGTCACATAGGCTGCCACCAAGTGACATTAGAAACAAATTATATGTTGGATATTATAATATACAATATTAAGCAACAGCTAATATCAGTGTTAGATTTATTTCACCAAAAATGTGTCTTGGCACTTTCTTCCCCGATCCCCTCAATTTTATTACAGTACTAGCGGCCCGTCCCGGCTTTGCACGGGTAGACAATGTAATTTGTTTAGCAGATTTGTTTTCCTGAATTTCGTGCACCTACATAAAACAGCTGCTGAGATATGGCGAAATGACCTAAAACTTTCGAATCCCCCTTTAACCATCTTCGCGGGGGGGAGGATTTCTAAATTCACTGAAATACGTGTTTAATCATTTGCTTAGTAGATTTGTTTTCCTGAATTTCGCGCACCAACATAAAACAGCTGCTGAGATATGGCGAAATGTCCTAAAATTTTCGAAACCATCCCCTTTAAAACCCTTCGGGTGGAATTTCTAAAATCACTGAAATGAGTGTTTATCCACTTTTTAGTAGATGTGTTTTCCAGAATTTCACGCTCCTACCTAAAATTGCTGCTGACACATGGCGAAATGACCAAAACTTTTGAATACCCCTTTAACCACCTTCTGGGGGAATTTCCAAAATCGCCGAAATACATGTTTAACCAATTTTTTAGTAGATTTGTTTTAATTAATTTCGCCCTCCTACCTAAAAGCTGAAATATGGCGAAATGACCTAAAAAATTCGCCCCCTCCCCCATTTAACCACCTTCTGGGGGGAATTTCCAAAATTGCTGAAATACGTGTTTTATTCATTTTTTAGTAGATTTGTTTTTCTGATTTTCGTGCTCCTAACTTAAACTGCTGCTGGGATATGACGAAATGATCTAAAACATCCGACCCCCTTTGAGGGGAAATTTCTAAAATCGCTGAAATACATGTTTAACCAATTTTTTAGTAGATCTGTTTTCCTTAATTTCGCGCTCCTACATAAAACTGCTGCTGGGATATGGCGGAATGACCTAAAACATTCGACCACCGCCCTTAACCACCTTCAGGGGGGGATTTCTAAAATCGTTGAAATACGTGTTTAATCATTTTTTTAGTAGATTTGGTTTCCTGATTTTCGCGCTCTTACCTATAACTGCTGCTGAGATATAACAAATGACCTAAAACATTCGACCCCCCCCCTTTAACCCCTTCCGGGAGGGGAATTTCTAAAATTGCTGAAATACATGTTTAATCATTTTTTTTCCAGATTTTCGAGCTCCTACCTGTAACTGCTGCTGAGATATGGCGAAATGAGCTAAAAAATTCGACCACACCCCTTTAACCCCTCGGGTGGGGAATTTCTAAAATCGTTGAAATATATGTTTAATCAGTTTTTTTAGTAGATTTATTTTCCTGATTTACGCGCTCCTACCTATAACTGCAGCTGAGATATGGCGAAATGACCTAAAACATTCGATCAATCATTTTTTTTTGTAGATTTGTTTTCTGGAATTTCAAGCTCCTACCTATAACTGCTGCTGAGATATGGCAAAATGACCTAAAACATTCGAACCCCCCCTTTAACCCCCTTCGGGGGGAATTTTCAAAAATCCCTTCTTATTGCTTGTCTACGCCATAGTAGCAATCTACAGTCCAAATTTCGTGACCCTGACTTTAGTAGTTTCGGCTGGGCGTTGATGAGTCAGTCACCCAGTCACCGTTTCCTCTTTATATAATAGTATAGATATGTTTTTTGAGAGGCAATAATAAGAACATTATATCTAAGTAATGGTAAAATTAAATGTATTACGATTTTACAATTTAAATTTGGCGATAAAAAATTACTGGAGTCCGTATGCAAGTATCTCCACAAAGCAATTGCGCCAAGAGATATTTCCTTTATTCCCCTCCCCTTGATTGTATTTCCTGGTACTGATTACTATATTGCTATTCAAAGGATAAATGATGGGGTTAGAATGACAGTGGAGTAAGTCAAAAAATTTGTAAAATCGAGATAACCATATTTTTACTGAACGTATATTAATTTCTGTTCAGTGCGACAGTCAAATAAGTCATAGTTCACTTAGGGAGTCGCTAGAGGGCAAAACAAGTTGGACCACCCAATGCAACGGCATTACGACAAGTTTCACAAAATCCTTCATTTCTCAAATTACTATATATTGACTTACTCCACTGTTATTCTAACCCCCTCAAATATATATTTAAAAAAAATTGTAATGTGTTATTTTTTTTTTTTTTTTATCTTCCATGATCGGTGTCTACGTCAATGGTTGGCGGCAAATAAGGTTAATCTTCCATAATAGAGCGACATGGGAAAAGTAAGAATCAAACATGAGTATTACCGGTAACAACTTGGTTTAAAATTTATGGAACTAGATAGTTTGCCACAAAAAACGCACTCTGTTGCGCAAAACTACACAAGCTGAAATACGCCAGCTGGCGTTCGACCTGATTACGGAAGATTAACCAGAACATCAACAAATATCTTCACGAATATAGACATACCATGAAAATGGTCATGGTGGCAGTTTTAGTAAATTACAGGCAAATAAAACTGATACGAAATATCTAAACCTCTAAAATGCACAATGAAACAGTAAAACTTGTTTCAAATACAAACATTTATACTTTTATATGTGCATTTTCACAACCATGCTCTAAAAAGCAAACTACTGGGAAAAAAAAAAAAAAAAAAAAAAAAAAAAAGCAGACCAATTTCAACTGGACACCGACCATGAAAAATTACCATGTAGTAAAAAACAATTAAGAGTTTAATACCGTGCCAGTCTGCCCCCCCCCCCCCCTAGTTAAACGAAATTTAAGTTACAAAAAACACACTCCAGTTTGACAAAATAAACATTTTATTCAAAATACATTATTGATAAAAAAGGACACATATTTAATACATAGAATACAAATTTAAGACATTTTAAAATATCGAATTAAAGACTTTTTTTTACATTATTTACACATATCTTGAAAATAATCATATTAACGCAAAATTTAACTATTAACTAATTAGCACTCATTAACTATTTAAGTTTTTTAAAACAATTGCCACTAATTCGTATTAGAAGCTTATATCTTACAAATGCTATGCATATAGTAAAAACTCACGGTACTTTTCGGTTAACCGGGCGCCAGTGATATATGTACAACTACATATATATATATATATATATATATATATATATATATATATATATACATATGTGTGTATGTATACATGTGTATATATCACTGACGCCCGGCTAACCGAAAAGTACCAAATTCACTTCCTGCGTTTAGTGTCTCCAGTATTTTATGCGCTTGTTTAAAACAAAGTTCAGAAAGATGCACAAATAACGACTAATTACTCTTCTTTAATGGTAAAGTTCGACTTTTAAATGAATAGCGAACGAATACCAATTGAATAGAAACGAATTGCAATCGATTAGCTTTCAATATTTGTCTAACAGCCATCCAATACCCTGAATTAAAATTCTAGAATTTTAGTTTATATTTATTTCATATTTGAATTTAGTGGAATCATTTAATAGAATATTATGTACTCATTTCATAACACTAAATTCAAATAAAATTATAATATTAATGAAGACAGGGAAATATTTGTTAAAGTTATCAAATTTAAATTAATAATGCATGCTTGTGCATTATATATAACGCAACAAAATAACAGTAATAATTACATTCAATGTAAACGAGTATAAATTTTTTTAAAGTCATTCATACAGTATCCTAAAATTTCGTTCGCTGAAAAAAAAAAAAAAAAATTACAATTTATTCTTATTATTTTTAAATTATTCTATACAAATAAAATTCTAAACAATCATACTCGAAGATAATGCAAAAAAAAAAAAAAAAAAAAAAAGAAATAAATACATAAATTATTAAACACCTAAACGAAATAAAAAATATCTTACTATTAGGATTTGGCGAAAGACGGGTGAAGTTTGTTGGCGATAAAAATTTATAATTTATCAGTAAAAAGAGCTCTATAAGTCCACACGACAGTCACGAGTTTTTAGCTTGAAGTGACGTTTGAGGGAACATGTTTCGCTATTTATAGACGGCAGCGGATCAGAAGCTCGTTGATTGGTTATAACTGCGTTACGTCATCAGTCATTATGTTCTGATTGGTTGCAATGGATTCAACGTCATAAAACTTCTCACGCGCTATCCCATGACATCTCACGCGCTATCCCATGATTACGTCACACTTATGTTTGCCGTGAAAATCAGCATGAAAAAGGTCGCCAATCGGATAGAATGGCGACCAAATTCAAATTATAAATGCGCCAAATTAAATTAAGATAAAAATGCATCTTAAAAAGTAATTTTTCTGCACAATTGAGATTTATACATATTTATAAGACAAAATTTAATTAAATAATACTCTGTTATTGTTATTTGTTACACAATTTTGTTTTATATTACAAGTTGTAACATATACGTTTCGCCGTTGAAATTATGGTTATATACAAATATATTGTGTGTTTTAACATCGAATCGAAGCATCTACGTTCAAAATAACCCAGTTTTTTATGATAAATCATCATTTCACTATAATTAGACTAGTACTTTATTGAAAATGAATCGTTTTCAGTTGATTACATAACAGACATTTTGCCCCCTATTGTGAACACGAATGTATGGATTTTCTGAATGTTTCCCTTTTAAATGTTGAGCGATTTCAAAATTGATCGCCCTGTAAAGGGTTAAATTCTGTAATTTTCACTTTTAAATTACCATTATAACTTAAAGTAGTTGAAATAATTGCTTAATAGTCTTCGTTACTAATTACTTACCGTTATAAAGCATACGGACAAAATTCAAATGTAAAAAGCTTTAAAAATTACAAAATTTCGATAAATTACTACTTGAAATGTAAAAATTTATAATGTGCATTTGTTTTTATGAAATCTTTTGCACAGAACGAACAAATAAACATTGAAACACGTCCAGATTTAAAAAAAACATTTTTATATCTCTCGAGCTTTATAAGGACGCCATCTTGGATTTCCGTTAAAACGTGAAATTAAAATGTAATAATTTTTATCACGCGACGTGTTTTAATAGATTTAAATAATTGTATAAGAAAGATTATGGCATTAAAAAACGCATAAAAAGTAAATAAGACATTTATCATAGCTTTTGGGATAAATTTCGGTATGTATTTGAAGTTATCTCTGCTATATTTGCTTATTGATTGAATTTCAAACTAATATTTCTATTCAAAATTACAATAAAATGAAGTTTCAATAACTGGAAAAATGGTGGAGTAACCTAAAAAGCGAAACCTTAACCATTTTATTACACTGACTTTATCCCATAAGACATTAATGTCTATTTCAAAAGCATATGGAATTTAAATTTTTGCGGCCGCCATCTTGAATTATCTGAAATTTATTGCAGCCTATGTTATACAAAATTGTATATACAAATCTAGTGATATCTCAATAGTAGAAATATGTTTGCTAGATCCTAAACTAGCAAGAAAATTTAATTTGAGCATCATCTCTTGGCACCATTTGGCATTTTCCGAAATTTCGTATAGCCTGTGCTACATTAGCATAACATCATGAAATTAACAGATTTTAACGGTAAATTAAATCAATGTTAGAAAAAAATCCAGGGATACTTCATTAGTGAAAACTTGCTAGTTAGATCAGAAATCCTAACGTGTAAAAAATTCAATTTTGAACATTCCCCGACCATTTGATGTTTTCAAATATTTTACGTAAGGCTTATGGTTGCATTAACGTTATATCATCAAATTAAAAATGTTAACGGTGTTGAAATCTTCTTTTATTGATAGGATAACTTAAAAATTTCTGTCGTGAAAATAAATTCCATGAACAAATTGAATATAGATGTTCAAAACCTTTAATTTTTGAATTTTCTTAAAATTTTTTCGTTAATGTTATAGTGACATAGCATCAGCAAATTGGGTATATTACAAGAGATTACAACTGTCGATGCATTAAATTATTATTGCTGTGAAAATATCTGTTTCCTTTTTGTAGTTCATAATGGAAAATATTCAGTTTGGGAGTTGGTTTGGATATAAGTTAGGTTTTTAAGAAAAGTCAAACGTTTGGTAAAAAACGAAAAAGTATAAACCACATTATTCATGTTGTTTAGATAAATCAAACTCTATCTCATTTCCGAAAATATGTTATATTTCAAAAACTAGCAGTGTGAAATAAATTCAATTTGACGATTACCGATCTGGCGTTTTACGAGTTTTTGTAGAAATGCACGATTGTATTAACCCTTTTAACTACTATGGCAAAAATTGTAGCATACCTATACTGTGAGTCGCTTGATCGAAAGATAAATAAAAGGCTCGATTAACTCATAGGATACTGTTTCTGTACTGAATTTTCAGTACAGGACTATTATAACAAAAATTTACCTATTTAAATGTTTCCAGTAATAGTACTAGTGCTCTAAACGAAACAAAATTTCGTAGTAGCTATAATTAAACTGAAATTTACTATTTTAACTATGAAAAATGAAACTAGTCGGATGTGTCAATCCGAAAACTTTCTTCTATCTCACACAGGTTTTGCATACACTAAAAAGAATCAACACCAATTTATATCGAGGTCTAACTGAATCTAAAGTTTTATTACATTTCGTGCATTAGTTCTTGAGATATGAGTATTGCTAAAATCGTGTAAATCTTGCAAAATGCAGCATAGCAGCGTCACCTGTTGGGAGGTTTAGACCAAAACCTAATCAACAACAAATTATGTCAAGGTCTAACAGAATCTGAAGTTTGATTAAAATCCGTGCATTAGTTCATGAGATATAGTTATCGTGATAATAATGAAAAAAGTAGCATAGCAGCGCCACCTGTTGGGCTATTTACACCAAAACGTAATCAGCATCTATTTATGTCAAGTTCTAACAAAATCTGAAGTTTGATGAAATTCCATGCATTCGTTCTTGAGATAGAGCTATTGCGGAAAGCGTGAAAAATGCATCATAATAGCGCCACCTGTTGGGCGATTTTTACCAAAAACTAATCAGCACCAATTTATATTAGGGACTAACTGAATCTAAAGTTTCATTAAATTTCGTGCATTAGTTCTTGAGATAGAGCGCCTACAATATTTTTGTCACATACAGACAGACAGACATTTTCTAAAAACAGTCAAATAGCGTTCAGGACCTTCTAAAACGTATAAATCCGTCGAAAACTGGAAGTTGAAAATTTTCATGAGTCCAATACTTTCTTCTTGTAAAGATAGAAGACTTGTCTTTTTTAAAAAGTAAAAAGCAGCGGTCTGCTAACAGCAGTTAAGGATTAAAATAACATCATCCAATTACATATGTTAACGTTAAATGGCATCTATCACTGTTAGGAAATGTCAAATATTTCTTTGGTCAATTAGTTTGATAGCTTTTTTTTGGAGGGTACAAATTGAATTTGAGTCCCCCAAAACATTCACTCGAGATTTTCAGATAGTTTAATGGTCTATTATACGGACATAATGTAATGAAATTGTGGGTGTTAACAGCAACATCTGTTGTTACTGTTATGAAAAATATCGCCAGTGAAAATAAGTTAAACATCTGAAAATATACTCATATATTGCAGAAAAAATTAAATTTGGGAGTTAGTTTAGGTATAATCCTTTTATTAATGTGGTTCTAAAAAAACTATTTCCCCCCACTCAACAACGCTAAAATTTCTGACATATTCTCGAACTCGTTTTTAATCGTGTAGGTATGTAATTGGCAGGTATGACTACTAAGGTGATTTGAAATCGAATAACGTTTTTAATTTTTCGATAAATTCATTACATTTTTAATTATAAGCAACTGCTGTCGCATGACGATCTTTTTTGAAACCACCACATTTGACTGTATTTTTTTTTAAGATACTGTGATTTTATCAAAAAATGGAAACTATTATTTCTCATAGATTCTGAAATAGTACACCTGTCAGTTTTATACGTTTGCGAATAAAAATGAATTCAGGAATGTGTCAGAAAGTTCCCAGTTTTAAAAAGTTCCTTAAAAAAAAAAAGCAAAACGATAAGAGAAAAAAAATATTTTTGATAGTTCAAAATTTACTGTGGAATAAATCCGAAGTCGTATTAATGCTTCAATTTTTTTTTTCAGCTTATGTTAATCATCTTGTCGAAAGAAATTAAAGGATATTCTGCTTGTAAATTATATTTTAACTACTGTCTGTGTTATTGTTTAAGAGCTGTGGTTAAATAAGCTAAAAGCAGATTAAAGTTTTAGATTCTGTATGTCATTTTTGTTGTTTAGGTAAATTGACTGCTACTTAGTTTGTGAAAATAGATTCGATATATACAGATTTTTTTTTTTTTTCATATAATGATTAAAGAACAGAACTATAGTTTCAAGAGCAATTAATAATCAACTCTCATCTTCAGGTGATTGTAGCAAGAGAGTAATTATCAAAGCAATGATAAAAACACGTTCAAGCAGAAAAAAAGGTTAAATGTAGTTAACTACAAATATCAATACTTGTTTTGAACAGTAGCAAATACAAATTTAATTTTTCAAAAGTAGTCACTACTTGTGTATTTTTAAGAAGACTAACTTTTTTCAACTTCGACTCGCTAAAACATTTATATTTATTAGCTTGATTCATTAAACTAATTGTTTTGAAGTTAATGTGTTCAAACCATATCTCCCTAGAAGAAAATTCAATACAAATGCTCTTATTACTCCAGCCAGTAGTTAGAAAACTATTATTATTATTATTTTTTTTTTTGGCATACTGCATCTATTTTTTTTAAAACTGTAACTACAATTACAAATACTTGTTGGGAAAAGTAGTGATTACACACAACTTTTTAAATAATCTTTAGTTCACTACTTTTAGAAGACCAATTTTTTTGAGAGATTGTTATTATTATAACTCTCAAAATTACGCAAATAAATAATACGCATTTATTCATAATTATACACTGCATAAATTTTATTCATAGTCCTTACAGTAATTATTCCATCTTGAAATACAAATGCTGCTTACAATCCCCTGATTACCGAAAAGATATGAGAAGTGTGTGTTTCCCCCTTTGAAATTTTACCAAGGCCTCGAAATTGAATAAAACAGAAGCATACCTAACCGTTTTTCAGCTACAATTAATTGCATTTAGGAAAAAATGTGAAAATAAAACAAGAGCTTCTTGCTGCTCTAATGAAGCACTTTAGTAAAATAAAAAATAATTCTAAAAGCAAACTTTACAGAATCACAATAGGACTTGGCATTGTTTAACATATTTTAAGCAAAGATGCATAAAAATGATTTTCTAAGAATTACTTGAAATGTTTGCATCCAAATGATAATAAAAAGAACATTTAATGTACAGTTTTCAATCATATCTATTCGAAAATAAAACAAGGACTTTTGGCTGTTTTGACAAAGCAGTTTACTAAAAAAAAATTAGAAAAACAACCTTCACAGAATCATGACATGACTTAGGCATTGTTGAAACATATTTTACAGCAAAGATGCATAAATAGGATTTTCAAGATTTTGATTGAAATTGTTTCATCCAAATGATATTATTAAAAATGTCCTTTTTAATAAGTATAGTGAATCTCTTCGAACACACACTTTTGCTTATGTAAGATGCTTTAGCTGTTTAAAAAAGGGATATTATGTTGTTGTGGCTTATCCTCCAACTATCTGACTTCGTCAGACAAGATCTAATAGACCGCTAATCTTCAGAAAATCAAGAACCAGAAGGGGGGGAAGCACAAAAGTCCTCCCTGGAAACATCTAAGCAGACCAGGATGTGTTCTGCAGAGGCCTGTTGAGCTTGACATTTAGAGCAGACTTCAAAGATATTTCTGTCCTCAAAGAACGAGAGACTTTTCGTGTGTCCACTTGCCAATTTTGAAATTGCTGTTCGAGAGGCTCTGTCATAGTTGATAGCAAACAAAGAGCCCGGCTCTTAGACAGCGTATCAGTGGTGGCTGGGAGGGACCTTCCACTCCCTTCTCTAGATTGATGCTCTGAGTAGGTAAGGGCTGAAGAGGAAGACATAGATTGACAATAACCCTCCTTGGCCAAGCGATTAGATTGCTTATTGACATAAATGTCTACGTGGGATGGAATCTACTGAAAATGAACATCACGGAGCTTTGAAATAATTTTAAGTTTAAGAAGGATGGAAATACTAGTTTTATCTCCAACTGTAATTCAATTGTGAAGGTGTTGAAGGGAACTGCGACTGTGTGAAAGAATCCAGAGGTCTCCGAAGTCCCGCTCTCTGAGAATAGCCTCGAGACCTTGTTCAATTGCAATAAGCTCGCTTTTAAAAACTGAAAAGAAATCAGGGTTACGGAGACTGATGGACAAATGTTGCCCTGGTTTCTTCAATGTAGATCCCACTACCAGTGTGGTCGTCCTTGATGATTTCGTTAATCCAGGGATATTATAAACAGGTTATTAATATACAATGTGAGTAAGATACCAATTAAAACTATTGGACACCTTAAAAGCAGGTTATTAAACTGTCAAGACGCATCTTTAAAATGAGGTAACGAAAAGTTAAAAATAATTATCAAATGTAAACCAAAGTTTTGAAAAATAATATACATTTTTTATTCATATGTTATTTATTGATGTTTATGATTTTATATAAAGCATTAAAATTAAATTTGTTTCAATGGTAAATGGATTACCTTTTCATCTTGTAATTTAGAATATATTTTTTATAAGCTGATTTGAAATTATTAGAAATCTTTAAGAAAATTCATGGCTAATTTTTAACATTTAGTTTGCAAATGTTGAGTGAATACAACAAGGGGAAAAATAGGTTCCTGAGTTATCTGAAATAAAAAGTTTTGAGAGAGTAGTCTCACCTTTCTAAAAACTTAATGTCAGCACAATGAAGTGTGGTCAGCAGAAGAATCCATTTTCCCTTTTTTATAGCACAAAATGGAGTGAACTGTGTATATTACATTGCAGAAGTCTATCAAAACACAGTAGCGAAATTTCATATTTTCCCACCGGCTTCTGCAAGTGTAGCACAATACTGAACCTACTTCTAGGTTGAACTGTGATTTAGGATTAAATTGGAATCACAATAGTAAAGTTCGATTCGACAGCAAGATGACTTGCATTGCTGTCATTGAAAACCCTTATGCAGATGATCTTCTGCTACAACAAGTACAGTTGCTCATAGATGAGAGCTGCTGAAGAAATGTACTTTAGGCTGTTAGTCAGTGTGATCTCAAATTCCCCTCACTAATGTTAAACTCATGGGCAAGGGTTGCATTCTATTTTTAAAATATCTCCTAAAGAAATTAATAGTTTTAACTTCTTTTATCTGTGCACTGTTCTTAAAGAATGTCCATTTTTTTTTCTTAGTTGTCAAAATATTTCTAAAATATATACTTAAATTTATTTGAAGTGTTAGACTCTTTACACAGTTTCGCTAAGATTTTAACACACAAAATTTTAAATTAAGTATATATTTTGACAACTAAGAAAAAAAGTCCTTCCGGCATCTTTCCTGTATCTTCGTTTTAAAACTTTAGCTAATGTTACTCGAAACAGCAAGCTAAAATGCAAAGAACCCGATTACAGAAGATTCGTTAATACTGAATTTGAATAAGAAATTTGCCAAATTAGTCAACTATAGCCAAGTTAGCACCATTTATGAAGACTTATTTTTGATCGCCAAATTTGGTGATATTTCGCTAAGTGTCACCAAGTTTTGCGAGAATTTGGTGCTAATGGATATGAATAGTTTTATGCGTATGATTGGAAGATGATTATAACAATGAAAGATAATAATTTGTGAGAAAATGTGTTCACTAAAACTCATAAATTAATCGTTGAATTTTTGTAATGTGCTGTCTTGTTTCAAAATGTCTGCCACCCTAGAATTTCAAAGAGGTAAAACAAAAAATGCTCTGGAATCCTTGTATCAAGGCCTAATACTTAAACAAAAAATAAATTAAATTTTTTTGTATATTTATTTTAGTTTTAAATCTTTAAGTGGCTGTCATTTTGAAACAAAATGGTGGACCAAGCTGGCCAACGAACTCGGTGAGCTTAATACACACAGTTAGTTTAATCTAAATTGCTTTATAAATACGAGTGTTATCATATGACATAGATCATATATATATATATATATATATATAAATCAACATTTCAACGGAGGGTGGTTTTGGGGTCTGGGGGTCATGATCAGTGAAAATATACCGAAATTTTCTGGAATTGCTTTCGTCCGAACGGCTGCAATAGGTAGCTTTATACTTTTTTGTATTGAAAGCTACCTAAAAGACATCTTTTAAGAAGAGTATACAGAAGAAAGAAGTTAAACATATTAATTTCCTGTGAAGATATTTTAAAAATACAAATGCATCACATGCCTAACATTAGCATAAGGAATTTGAGATCTTGCTGACCTATAGCCATAAAGTAGTATTTGGCTAGAAGTGGAAACCTTTATAAAGCAATTTTTCTTTCTTATTATTATTAAATATGCAAAATCCATCACAGGTACTTATATTCAGATGTTTATACGATAAGAACGTGAAATCAAATATTTTATTACATATTTGCTTTAGTGACTTTTGCATCAATAAAGTGCTTAGAAAGAGAGTAATAAATTGCCAAATCAATAAAAATTGTCATTCCTTGCCAAATCATTTATGAATACCACTTTTTCCTTCAAAACTGTCAAAAATTACGTTACATTACGCTCTATAGGGAAAAAAACATTTACGGTTTATTTTAATGATATTGCACAATTTCAAACATATTGAAATTGATATGTATCACTGAAGTGCACTACAAGAGGCTTACTATGGAATATGGTGGGCATAGCACTTACAGGTCCTTTACTGGGCTAGGTTTCATGTCCGAGAAAATTCGATTAGTGGGTCACTGTCAGGGCATAAAATAACATATAAAGTAGGCGACACTAGTGTCGCCCAGTGGGAAATTATTGTTGCCCAGTGACAGGAAATGGTGCCGGCAATTTTTGAAATAAAAAATTTTGAATAACAAAAGCTGTCTTTGTGCTTCGGATATTATAACTGTCGACATTTGTTATAGCAGATACCGAGTGTAGGCAGGGGCAGTACGATACAATATGAGGCAGGCTGGGATGGCGGGAAGTGCCGTGTGACCTATGGCCTATGGGAAACATGTCGTTGTTGTGATCTTTGTGTTTCTGCTTGAAAGATTTATTTTCCGACAATCCATCTAGTGATGGGATTCAAATAATATAACAACCGGTTCGCTTCACGAATGATTTTTGATGCATTAACAATAAGGGAAAATTAAGCATCACACATATATTATGAAACACTTTACATTAAAATAACAACATAAACTTTGAATTTTAAGTATAATGGGGGAAAAAAATATCCTGAAACATGCTTTCCTATAAGGACGTAATTTGTTTAATAAATATTAGGCAATCATGAAATCCTGATCAAAATTTCTAACAGAAAATGAATCAAAACCTAATAATACAATAACGATAATGCAAGAATAGCATAAATTTAAGAAATGTTGAATAAGCATGCTATATAACCAGGGAGTTATCCTAGATTGCCGATTTAGATACCCAAATTCATCAAATCTTCAATATTTTAATGTTTTTTGTTAAGTTAAATTGGATTCTCACAGAAATGAAGAATTTTTTTTTTCAAACTAAACATTATTTTATTAAATGAATCAATTTACAAAATGTCACAGTGTTATATTTTAAAAATGCTGTTGTGCAGATGCACATTAAGAAAAAGTAAATTAATGTAAATACGATTTTCGCATTTGAAGTATTTTAAGAACCAGTTCGCCGAACTCCACACAAATTAACAACTGGTGCAAAACAGCTGAATCCCACCACTGAATCCATCTGTGATAAAGATATATCACAGTTTTATCTTTTTTAATTATTTTTATTTCAGCTCAACGTATTTCTATTTTTATAGCCTTTCCAGTTTAATTTGCCATTCCTTAAAAGCTATTTATCAGCAGTCGCGCGCCTTGTACGTTTTTTTTTTTGGCAAGGCCGTCTCCCCCCTCATTGTGCTTTGCGTTCGTTGAATCGGCGATGTTGTTTTCTCTGCGAGGCATCTTCGCGCTTTGAGTTCATTTCAGTCGGCGCCGAGCTGTGACGTCATCGTCATTCAGCGGCTCTCTCCCCGCTCCTGCGTTGTACGCATGCGTCGCTCTTGTTCGATGTGTTTTCCGGACTTTGGAAGTATTTCATATTTTGGCCGCGTAGCGCTGCAGGCGATGGGGCGTGTCTTTCAAATACAAATTAGAATGGTTCTTTTAATTATTAAATGTTAATTTGTTTCTGATTTGTTGTTTTAATTTTCACGTAATTCCTAATCATCAAATTAGTTTAAATTAATCTTGCTCTCACATTTGTGCACCCCTGTTATGGGTATTTATACTAATGTTGCGCATTTTTCCAACAGAATTTTAATAAAAATGATGCTGTAAATTTATGATAAACGTCGTATGGTCTGGAGGCCCGCTGGCCTGTGCCGGGGCTCGTATCCTAGAATCGCCGTAGCGCTGATTCTTTGGAGATCAATTTCGCGTTTTCAGTTTTTAATTATTCTATAAAAATGCTGTTGTAAATTTTAAGTTTAATATTTTAAAAGTTTAAATCAACTGGTAATTTAATTAACGCGGCCAGAAGGAATATTTTAAAGATTCTTCGAATTTTACGAAATTTGAGCCAGTATTTTTAAAGACTTAATGTGCAGCTTTCATCTCATCCTTCCTCCTTCAAGAAAATGTAATAAACATTATTGGATCCTAACCTATACGAGTTCTTATTTCAAGTAGTATGAGTCTCTTATTTTTCAACAAAGATCAAGTAAGACCGTTTAATTTATTTCATTTTATTATTTTGATTCTCTTCTCAAAGAATATTGACCTAAAGAACGTCATGCAATTTTTTGCATTGGGTTATTGCTCACACATTAATATACCCATTAATTGCTCTCTTATATTTATTTCCGTCACACCATCCACCTTCATCCAGTGCATCCTGGCCTCAAGAAGAACTTAGAGTTGGAGCCCCACTGTCTTCGGCAGCGTATTAAAAAAATGGATGGCACAATCTCATTAGCATTCTTGGATAAAAACTTTAAAATCACACAATGCAGAAAAAATAAAATTGCTAATAGAGCTTGCACTGGATGTTTATAATGATAGCCGACAGTTGACTCTCTCTGCTCATTTTTGGCTTTCGCGGTTTTTAACGAAAATTCACATTGACTCACAAATTGCCTCTTACATGGACAATGGTTTAGAGTGTGACTTTTCTTCTTTTAATCCATCTCCAGCACTGTTGCGGTATAGAAATCCAGTAATGTATCGCGAGATGCTTGATATTGTTGGTGACCAAGTAAAAGAAAATACAGACACGCAGTTGCAAAAGGCTGATTGTTTTTCTATCCAGATAGATGGTTCCGTTGATAAATATGGAGTTGATAATAAATTTGTTACAGCACGATTTATTACAGAAGAATAAGAAATGAAATCAGTTTTTCTAGGAGAATGTAAATTGAGTAAGCGAGTAGCAGAAGGCCTCATGGATTCTGTCAAAATCGTATTTGAGAACTTGGGCATCTCCAACAGGATAGATGCTTTCTTAAAAGCAAGAAGACCAACAGAGGTTGTTAGTGCAGCCCGCCTTGATGTTGGGAACCTTCTTGGTAAAGACAAAATTGCCGATTTTACCGATGATGTGGTTGCTTTTTACGCGGCTGAAAAACTGCCTCCTCCATCAGATATGACCTCATCAACAGCAAGACTCTATCATTACTTTAAAGCGTCTCAACCCCACTCAGGTTTTAACAAATTGGTACAATCATATGTTTCTTTAACACCTCACAGCGCTGGCCCATACATACAACGCTTAAATCTAACAAACAGTCGGGACTATCAAAAGAAGCATTAAACTCAAGAACATTTATTGCTCTTAATGGAATTGGAACAGCTTTTTATGATCCAAGACCTGCTGTTGCAAGGTTCCTAGAAAGCAAAGAAAGAAAGAGAAAACTTCCAGACAAAGAATTCTAACAAACACAAGAGTTTGTCAACAAATTCTTTGCAATTGATAATAACTTGTAAGAAAAAATTTAAAGATTTTAACTATTATTGTAACATTTTAAAACCATTATAAAAATATTAAAAATTTTAACTCATTAAAATATAAATAACGAATCGATCTCTTGTTTAATTCCATTATTTCAATAAGAAAGTCCTTTGTATAAAAAATTTAAACTATTGTAAATATTTCTGTAGTATTTTGGAAATATTTTACAGTTAGAATTTGATTCTTTTAAACATGAAGAGTAAAATCGATTTCCTTGTTTAGTTCTACTCTTTTCAAAATACAGTAATTTCTGAAAGGCTAAAGATGTTTAAACACTTTAATTATTGTTCATTTGGCATTTTGGAAACATGTTATAAAATTTAACATGGTATTTTTTTATTTAATATTTTTAAACAGCAAGAGGAAAATCTTTTTGATTAGTTCCACTTTGAGTCTAAAACTATAGTTACGAGAAATTAAAAACAAATATTTAATGATTCAGATCAAATTTGCTTTTCAATTTAATAATTTATTCCAGGCTCCAAATACCAAATTGGTAGATGTAATACTATTATGTACAAAAGTCAAGTGTAGAAACAGTAAAAGGTAAGCAGCATTTTAACATAATTTTAGCGATAAATTTCATACATAAATTTTTAATTAGATACAGAAATTTGGTAGGTTGAATGTTATGTTTGACTATATATATGACTAACATAACAATGGTTAACAATTAGTATGAACTGTGAATGTAGACTTTCTTTAATGCTACCTAGCTATAAATGAACGGGTTTACATGATTCAATGAAAACATCATTATTTACTTACCAGGTACAGAAGAAGTAAAATAGACAGAATTAATAAAACAGAATTATAAAAATCGATATTCTAATTATTTGGTTTGCAGTTATCAGGGGGGGGGGGGGGCTGAATTTATAGATATATGCTTGGGACAACAGATCAAACCTATTGTCGTCCAGTGAAAATTCCTTAAAATATGCTCTGGTCACTGTAGGTGCAAGATTTTCTTTTATGACAGTTGCATAGCCAAGGATGGGGTCGTGAAGTCCCCACACCCTGAATAAGAAACTTCTACTGAATCATGCAAAAACAGTAAAAGCTTTGAATATGGAATTGCAAAGGAGCGAAAAAAATTCAGTTTTAGACAATTTTCTATATTAGCAGATATAAGCTATTCCTTTCGCCTAAAACATGGAAGTTTTCTGTTTAAGACAGGATTCAGTTATACTCATAGACAGGTTTCGTTTTCATAGATATCCTTTGTTAAAACATCCACTCTTTAATACACCTGTGGAGAGCATTACAGTAAAACTTGTGAATACGTAACCTGTCTATAACAGAATGTCTTTTCAAACGGAAAAAAAAAAATCAACTTTGGACTAAAAAATACCATACAATTATACTTGCTAAGATGGAGACCTGTCTAAAATGGAACCATTTTTCCAATCCCTTTCGACTCCTTCTTTGAGAGGTTTTACTGTTTGACAGTAAAACCTTTGAAAACAGAATTCACTATTAAATAGAATCCCGATGATGAAAGGATTATACAAGTATAGCAGCTAAGACGGAATTTGCTTCCGATTTTCAACAATTCTATTTCATAGATTTTACTGTAACTAGATAAAGCATAAAACTTCTTCAACACTGACTTTGATGTTGCCAACACGTACTGAAAAAGACCAGGGATGCCATTTTAAAACTTTCTTGAGAAAGGTGGTTGCAAAGATTTTTTTTAAAACTTATTCAAGTATAGTTAAAATATCTACAAAAAAAAAAAAAAAAAAAAAAAAAAAACATATCAAGGCATGTTTTATACATTTATGAAAATAATCAGATAACATTACAGATTTAATGGAAGCAATTTAACTATGTTTACTTGAAAGAAAAGTACCATAATACGAGATTTTCCATTTTTGTTTAAATTTTCCTTTATATTAAATGTTTATTTTTTCGAGAAATAATACCACAATTTCAGTATTAATATTTAAAGTTGGAGAGCAGCCGTGACAGTCTTACAGTGCAGCCAACATAATGTTATAATCAAATTTTAAACTCTTCTTTTGTAAAATTTTAGTTTTTCGTGTTGTGACAGTCTTCTTCCAAGTGAGCAATATAAATATGTACAGTATAATTATAACAATTATATGTCAAATACAATGTTTAATATAGTTTTAGATGAATAGAATGCCATTATGATAAGAAATCTGTTGTTAATAAAACATTTGCACTTTGGTAAGTAATTCATAAATAAAAAAATAAAAGAAACCTGTAGCAATTAATCCAATAAAGGAAAATGACGAGGACACATTTTTGCAAAATTACCTGCAAGTTCATCAAGACTAAAAGATTTTATTCATTTCTTTTCCACAGACATTAACAGTAATTACTATTTAATCTTTCATTGCTGATTGTCAATCTGATGTATATTTTCACATGTTTTAAAACTGAAAAAAATCATTCATTTGATGCTGTACTAATTGGGAGAGTTAAAGAGACTTTTATTACTTCAGAAAAGGCTGTTGGAAGTTTCTCAAAGATATTGAGTGCAGGTAGTAAATCATTTTCTCCTTTGGAAAGTGCATCCATCACGTATTTTTTGGCAGTTCTTAATTGGGATAAAAGGTAAATCTTGTCAAAGTAATTATGATAAAGCTCTAAAAATGTGATTTTTTTTCAGGTTCTAAGAAAAATGAATTTTCATTATCCAACGCTTACAAAAGTTTTTGATTGGCTAGTAAACCTTTTGTCGAATTTATTCAGCTAGAATTCTGTCAGCAAGAATAAAATATCTTCTTTTCATTTTGGTTTCAAAAGAAAAATTCTGTCTTGTTGAGGTATACTTGACATAAAAAGAAAAAAAGCCTGTAGTTTTGAAGTGATTTTTTTCTTTCTTTCAACATATGCTGAATCCTGGAAACTAACATTATGTCAGTGAACAAAATCCTGGGATTTTTTGAAAAGTTTGCTCCATTCTTCTTCAGAACAAGCATTATATAACTCATCTCTCACAATAGATATGACTTGCTGCTTTTGATAAATTTAGGTTTTCTGATTGTAGTTGTTCTGAAAGATTACATGCTAAACCTAAAATGTTTTCGAGTATGTACAGATACACAATATATATACATGCTTCCAATTTTGTCTTTAAGCCAATAGCTTCAGCAGATGCTTTAATGTGAGAATCGGAAATTAAATCCAAAACCATAACAATAGCTTCATATGTATTTGTAATCTTCATGAGAGAACAGTGCCAATAAAACCAACAAGTCACTGTGTTTCTTTTTAGAGTAAAATAGTCTGGAATCAAAGTTCTTTTTGACATTCAATGAACAACAGATATAGGATTGCTATTGCATATAAAATTATACAAGTTCTGTATAATATAAAAGAATTATTTTAAATCCAGTATGTTGCTTACTGTGTCAATAAGAACAAAGTCTATGAGCATAACAATGAATAAAGCATGAATTTAGTGCCACTTCTTTTATTTTAGCCCCATTAGCCTATCCATTCATAATGCTTGCTTTATCATAGCACTGTCCCACACAAAAATTAAAATCAAGGCTATAGCTTGTCAATAATTCAATTATAAATTTTCTCAATGATTCAGCACTTAAATATCACATATGATATGCACCCACAGCACATTCTCTAATGCAACCGTTATGAACATATCTAAGAATTAACTACATTTGCTTCTTTTTAGAGCAATCTTTCATTTCGTCCACTAATAGTGAAAAATTCCCTGCTTACTTTACTTTAGATATTATTGTATCCTTAATTCACCTTTATCGAAAAATGGGAAATGCTATTATATTTTATAAAATAAGATCGCTAACCAATTTCATGCACCTAAGATTAACATTGGCTTTGTGAATATATTAGAAAGTTAAGAGTACAGTAATCTTTTACGTTATTTGGCATATTTTGAGGCTATTTTACTCTGAATTATGCGATTACGTGTCTTTTGTCATCATGCCTTTAATATCACAACTGATCTTGCACGTTTCCTTTCACATTTTTTTTTCTTTTACTTGTAATGGAGGCTACACTCAGAAATGTCAAATTCTTTGGGGGGGGATCCAAATGGCACCCCTGTTTAAAATACCTGCCTTTCACTAATTTCATTTAAAATACTAAAAATAAAAATAAATAAGAAGAAATAATACCATAAGTCAACATATTTTATTTAAACATTAAAGAATTGTTTCTGATTTATACATGCGAAATATAAAAATTGCTATTTATGATTTTTAAAAATGTGGCGATATTTGCACCAAATATCTAGTACTAATAAGTTATTACAAATTTTTTTCTTTCAAATAGAAAAAAATCCAGATTTTTTTTCCAGTTTGATTAAATTGAAATATGCTTTATTGTACTCTAATATTAGTGTGTGCGTAATTTTTTTTGCTCCATGTGTTCTAATCCAGCAGAGGTCTATGAGGATTTTTATCTATTTTTTAATATAATTTAGAAACGGTTTGAAATTTATTCTTGGTGATATGTCACAATCCATGTCACCCTCATAAGGTACCTTCTGTGAAAATTAGAATGAAATACGTCAAATATTTTTTTAGTCATACTTGACGAAGAAAACCAATAGCATAGAGGTAGTGCACCTGTCTATCACACTACTGGTGACCAGTTCGATTCTGGCTTCTGGGCAAGGTTTATTCAACCTTTTATCTATTTGGGGTCAATAAAATGAGTACCAAGCTAACTTGGGAACTAATCACTGAGGGCTCCGCATTAGGCTGACCGGGATATATGCTGCATAGCACCTCAGGATCCATGGTCAAGAAATCAGGGCTGGGGACTGTAGGCCAGAATCCTTAACAGATTGTTGCGCCGCAGATTTAATTTAGTTTATATTGTGCTGTCCTCTGAAAAAAAAACATTTTTTGAAATTTTCTCTATATAAAGTCTAAAAGAGAATTTATAAAAATTGAACAGGGCTAAATTTTTACAGCTTGTTTTGACTAAGATTTTAAAGTTGAGCATTTTCCATTTTATCACTTTATTACAAAATGACAACCAATTATACAAGACTTTAAACAAACCCTCACTTTTCTAAAAAATGACCCATGTTACCTGAAAACAACCCACACCTGACATAATCAGCTGAAAATGAAACATTTTATTACATATTAATAGTTTAACATATAAAAAATTATGTAGATCATTCTAAAATTCTATTATAAAAAGAAAATCTGTAAAAATGAAGCTCATGTTTTGCCAGAGTTCTGCAATTGTTAATTTAAATTATTTTAAAACTAATTTTTATTATTCTAAATGATGCATAAAAACAAAAAAAAAATGACTTTAGTAAAATATTTGGTGTAGTATTAGGGTGGTTTTTTTTTTTAGGAAACATTTCACTGTGGGTTTTTTTTTTAGAGGATAGCACAATACTACTTGATGAAAGGTTTTAATATATCCCATAGCTATATCTGCCGACAAAGTAATATTGCATTATGTATGAGTCCTCACTTAGCTCAGACAAATATGGAAAAAAATTGCTTGTGTAGATGAAACAATGAATAGGTTGCCAGAAAACATCCGTAAATTCTCTCACCAAGGTCATTTTCTTTATCTTGCCATGGCTCATATACTGGAAAAGTACCATAAATATAATTGCATTCAATAATAAAATATTTTATGTTAATAATAATATATTACAATGTTTCATAACAAATTCATAAACTAATTTTTCATAACGTTTCACAAGAATAACAACTTTTTAATGTTACGCCTTATATTATAGGCCATATTTCTGCAATTTCTTCGAATAAATTATCAGGAACATAATTTTCTCTAGATATTTCTCTCCACATTAAATTCTGTAAGGTAGGATTCAAGGTGATGGCGAGCTGTGCCTCATTGTTTTTTATTGCACCACTCAGCAGAACACCACATTCTTTCAACATGTTATGTATGAATGAGCTTGAACACCCTTTATTAGATCAACAAAATTGTACATGATTCACAGTAAGGGGCTGTCCATAAATGATGTCACACATTTTTTCAATATTTTTGACCCCCCTCTCCCCCTTTGTCACACTTCACCATACCCCTTCCCACCCTCTTGTCACATGTCACACTATATTACATAAACATATACTTGCAGTTCACAAACAAAGCACTACCTTATAGATCATATTTCAAATTTTATTTTTAAACTTTAACTATGTGTTTTAATGATATTTGTGAGCATAACAGTAAAAATGATTCGTGCACTTATTTTGTATGAAATAAGATTAAGATTTACAACAAAAAATATAATTAATATACAATAGTAATAAAATATTAATATGAAGGAGCATTTTTTTTTTTTTTTTTTTTTTTTTTTTAAGAAAGGAATATAAGTAAAAACAAATCACATGAAAGTTGTTTTAGCCCCGATTAAAAAATACCCTCAAATTCTGGTAATTTCAAATTAACTTCAAAATTTAATCTGCTGATTTTAAATGATTTTATTTAAAATCAAAATGTGTGATGTCACACTTCTTCTTACCCCTCCCACCCCCTTGTCACAATTTTATGAACCCCCTCCCTCCCCTCCAAGCGTGACATCATTTATGGACGGCCCCTAAAGTGCTTATATAACCAGCCTTTTGAAGCTCCTCTGAATTGTACTCTTTCGAGCAGTCAGTGTAGAATGTTGATCCATCTTTTACATGTTCACTAATATTTTGCATGAATGTACCATTTGAGATTTGAAGGAGGAAGCATTCATCATTTTCCTGGCATATGCCTCCAAAAATCGACTGTTTTGGAAGTATCATGCTTCTGTTTTTTTTTTTTTCGACATTACAAGCTTTCATTGGTCTCAGCAATTTTATTGGCACCACCAATTTGCCTATTAAATCCTTGTTTTCGGTGTAGGGAACAAACACACTTCTCTCATTCTCATGTAAACCCATATATAGTTGTTTTTTACACCATTTTATGGATGTTAATTCATCTATCCAACCATACATAAACCTTAGAGTAGTTTCAAACGGTATTGTTGAACCATTAAATCAATTTCCAACACGGAGGCTTTTTTTTTTTTACTTTTTATGTTGCATCTCCATATAGCTTCATCATTAGTAACATACAGATTCCTATTATAGTCACATGATAAAAGAAAAAATTACAAAAATTCAACAAAAAAATCTTTTAGAGTTGGCTTTAAAAAAAAAAAATCTCTTTGAACTATTCTCAGTTCTTCTTCAGAGTATGTTTGTAATGATAGGCCTTCAGATTGCAACATGAGGCTGTACACAAATTATACACTATTTTTCTTTATTATACATTTCACATTGGGCCACTGCATTGTGATGCACAGTTTTCTTGTTTTGATGAATTATTCCTGACATGTGTACCCTTTCTAGAGTGTTCATTCACATCATTATAACTTTTTTTAATGCTGTTTCATTCATCAAAAATTATTCACTTATCTAAAGGCAGTGTTTTCAGTTTTGCAAGTGTTTTCAGTTTTACAAGTGTTTTCAGTAACTGGCTTAGGATATCCAAATGAAATATTAAAGTCTCTTTGAATAACTCCACGAAATGACTCATAAGACACTTTATATTCAGGGTTTTGAGCTGTATACATGCGATGCAACTTTGCAATATTCAACTCTTCAGGCAAGTAAATTTGTTCTGAATCCTCGATTGAGTAATCGGAATTGCAATATATTAGTGAATTGATGAAATCTTTAACTGAATCTACTATATCATCAGCAAGTTTGTGGGGCCTATTTGCATGTTTTCCACGCAAGTCAACCGGTGGCTGATCAGTTGAAACTAAAGCATTCTGGATAAACTGGATGCGTCGTGGCGTAATACCATGTAATGAGATAAATGCTTTGAAACACCCTGTAACATCCTGGGCAACTTCACTGTTTAGCACACGTACTCGATAAGCATAAGATGCTGAATTAGCCCTTGCATGATCCTCGTCATTTCGGGGCCGTCTGCGCTTCACTGGACAAACAGTGATAAGACTACTTAAGTAGATATTTTGCTCATTGTAATTTCCTATTTTATTAAATTCGCGTATAATTATAAATCGTTCACTTTCAGGAATAATATCAAAACATTGATAACGCTTACACTTACAGTCTTTGCCTATCTCGTGTTGAAGCACGCAAACACTTCATTGTGTCCCTCATTCTTCCGATTCCTTTTCGTTTTTCAGTCGGTTTTTTCCCGTTTTCTTTATTAGAGCTCGTGGAATATTTGCTGTCCATTGTCAATGCACAATCCATAATCAATGCGACAAAGGGAGCATTTTGTTTACAAACAAACATGCATAACGTTTCGAGTAGCGTTGCCAGATTTTTCAAAAGTTATCAATTTACTTCTGAGCTTTAGAGTACTTTTCTAAAGGAGAGAGTGGCGACTGGTTAAAGACGCTTTCAATCTGACGTCAAACTGACTCAAAACAAACGTTCGCTTTGTTGTATTTTCTGAATGTTTTAATACTTTATATGTAGAGGAAAAATTTTCTACGATTTATATTAAATAAGAAAATAAACGTAGCAACCTTTTGTTTATATCTAGACTAGATCTTATTACGCTCGATCGTAGGATGGACACGGAGGCCCCGGGAGTTTCGTTTGCAAGGTGGTTTGTTTAGAACAGAGTATGCACCCTGGCAGCGGAAGGTGGAAATAAAGGACTTTCCGGCGCGTGCGCAGCACTCTTAAAATCTTATTATCATACAAAATCGTGTTAAAGATATAAAATCATACAAATTTGAGTTCTGTTTTAATTTATTATCACGGACCCGGGTGGGTCAGCTAGTACATAATAAAACAAGATACATGCCCAGATTGGATGTTTCTGCAATAGAAAGGGCGAGGCTAACGGAAAAGACAGGCTACCGCGGTGCATTCCACTTATCTTTTTTTACAGACTGCTAGAGTGACGTGTTGCTCTTTTCGTACACTTGCATTGGTGGATTTGAGCATCACGTGACTCCCGCGGTCTGTAAAAAAAGATACGCGTAAAGAACCGCGGTAGCCTTTCTTTTTCGTTAGCCTCGTGGAAAGGGCAGTTGACGTCACTGTTGGTTCAACGAGGCTAACGAAAAGACAGGCTACCGCGGTGCATTCCACTTATCTTTTTTACAGACCGCTAGAGTGACGTAATGCTCTTTACGGTTGGTTAGCAAGAAAAACATGTTTGTTCTTTATGACTCCTACTATACACTTGAAACGGAGAATTTCGATTGGTGTATGTTAAACTGGTCTATAATATGATTGGACTACGTCGCCATGACGGCTCCTGCGATGATAGCTACGACAAAAATGAAGTGGTTTGTTTGTTTATTGAGAACACACATCTGACTTGTATGCTTGACATCAAGTGCCCGCTTATAAGTCATCGTCAATATACAGGGACGAGATAGCCACAAGGAAATTTACAACACCAGAGAGTTACATCCGAGAGCTCCACAAAGTGTGTGCAATGGAGCTGGCGGGAGTCGAACCCGCCGACCTGACTCCTACGCTCACAAGCGATTAGCGGAATGGTGTCTTAACCAAAGAATATAGAATAGATAAGAAGTCTTACTTCGACCTTTGGGTAAAGTCGGTAGAACATTTTCAGGGAAAAAACAAACTTTACAGGGTGCGCCGCCAATAACGCGCATGCGCCAATCTGTCACAAACTTCTCACCCTTCGTTCCAACCCATAGAATATCTTCTATGGTTCCAACCAAACAACATTCCACTATTCCCGCTCTTTTTTTTTTTTAAGAGATCGTATATTTTGCAGAATTTCCATCGCTTCATAGCTATTTATTTGGCTATTTATTAATGGGGGGAAAAAATGTAAAATATTATTCCAATTGACACAAAAGACTAAAATTTTAATAATAGTGGAATTTTACAAATATATCTTTTTTAAAAAGTCTGAGAAAGGTTTTAATAATGTTAGAATTCATTTCAAAACATCACTTATACAAATTATTTTTTTGTTGTATTTCCTTTTAAATATGTGTGAAATTAGTATATTCACAATATCTACTAATAATCAAATATAGATTTACAAAAGCTTTGTTTTAAAAAACAAAATATAATTTCCCTCATTTCGAAAAAACAATAAGCTTTCACAAATTAATATTGTTTTGTGATACATATTATTAGCTGATTAAAAAAAAAAAAAAAAACAAGCGGGAAAAATTCTACCTTACGGCAGAATATAGATTGGCCACCCACAGCTTTTATCGTTGAGATTTTTTTCAGCCAAGTTTAACTCGTCAAAAAAAGGTGTTTGTTAGCATAAGCCAGCTTTTCCACTTTAGAATTTAGTTAGCGCTCTAAGATTTTCTGTGAGGCTGGCGGAATATATTAGGAACGAACACACCAAGTTTTAAAAAGATTCGGTGACTAGAAGTATTTTTAATAAATATAATAGTGAAAAGATGTGGCTCCAAAGGGATGAGACGTGGCGAGGTAGATTTTGTTTACAAATGTGCTGGCTTAATGACATCCTTTAAACTTATTTTTAATGGTTCAAGACACTTTAACACTTAATAGATAACTTTAAAAAAGTAATGAAAATTTCTATGATAGCAGTTTTTATGATGGATACAGTTAAGAGAAGTTGTTTAACAAATGATGATTTAGCATTAATTGACGGGTTCTTGGAGAGTGGTGGGGGGAAAGGGAGGGGGAGCTATACAAAACACAAGTGCTCTACGAGACTTTTAAAAGGAATCCTCACTTGCAATTGAGAGATGGGACTTTAAAAGGGATGCCCCTTTTACGCCCTTCTGACAGGCCCTCCTCAAGAGATACGTGAAAACCGAGGTGCCAAAAGAAGCGGGAGGAAAACACCTTTAGGCGGTGTACAGCTAATTTTGGGGGAATTTTGAAGCTGTCCGGCTCATAGGAACAGAGAAAAATGGGGAAAACTAAAATAATTATGATAAATTAAAAAAATTAAATAAGAAAAGTGCTCCTGACGGGAGGGGGGAGAAATGAGGAGGGAGAGTAGCACAAAACAAAAGTTCTTGACGAGATCAAACTTTTGATATGTTACATGATGGGGTTTGAACACATTGAATGTCTCCCCCCGGAGGGGGGGTAACTCCGTTCCTATGGGAGATAGGACCTTGGGACTCTCTTAAAAATGTCGGCCTCAACGAATTTAACTTCATTGGATCCTTTAGATGAGGCCTACGCCTTCTGTGGGACTTAAAGGAGCTGAGAAAGATGGGGAAAACTAAAATTTAAAAGGAGTTGAAACAGAGAAAAATGCTTCTTAAGGGAGGAGGGAGAGTAGGACCAGACCATAGTGCTTGACGAGATCTATCTATTGATATGTTACATGAAGGGGTTTGAGCACCAAAAAGGTGTTTCCCCCCAGGGGGGGGTGTAACTTTGTTCCTATGGGAGATAGGACCACGAGACTCCCTTAGAAATGTCCGCCACGACGGGTTTAACTTTGTTGGATCCTTTATATTGTTGTTCAAATGGGGTATGCACCCGTTTAGGGAAATTAGGGACTGAGAAAGGAAATACAAGCGGAAGTATTGGCATAATAAAGAGATACAATTTAATTTTTAATATCGTCAATAACAACCATTTGTATAGCTATGTATAAAGGGTGTCCTCCTTTATATATGGTGTGGCTGTGACTTTTCATAAACAGGAATTTTACTGTAGACTGAAATAATTAACCCTGTGTGTGGCTAATAATAATATGTAATGTAAAATTTTAATCGTGAAATAGCTGTATTTAAATAAGTAATTGTTATTAGTATCAAATTTTACTTTTATGAAATGTATTCCATTTATCATGAAACATACAAAGCAATCGATAAAAGATTTTTAAATAAAAAAAGTAGAAAAATCGAACAGAAATTTAGGGGAATCGAACCCGCAACCTCCAGAATCAAAAGCAGTGCTCTAACCATTCGGCCATCAATTTCACTTCTAGACATTAAGAAAATATCATTAAAATAGGCAAATTAGTCAAATCAATGTTTCGAACGCAGGCCTTTCAATTTCACTATGCATACATTCACAGTATAGACTCACTCCATATTTTAGTTTCCTTCGTCCGCGCACCGCCTGATCTTCGTGCGTGAACCGCCCCATTACCTTTTTATGCTTGAAGGTTTCGGTATGGTACTTCATTGTGAAGTTTGGTAATTTTTGAAATTCAATATTTGAAAAACGGCATAACCATTAGATTTGAAATTTATATTAAAAAAATACAATTATTTACCTTTCTAACGCAGTTTGTCTAATAATTTTGTGATAAATACTTTTCGAGCTATTAATTTTTTCAATAACTTCAAATGTTTCATTTTCCGAGATTAACCTGTGGCAACGATGGATGGCTGTGACTTTTCATAAACATGAAAAATGATAGAGATTGAAAGAATAAGCCACCCTGTGTGTGGCTAAAAAAAAAAAAAAAAAAAAAAAAAAACACCTGTCTTTGTCATTTAATTAAAATTAGAAAAACAAATTTAAAGGATATGGTGCAAAAATGGAATGATGGGGTTAATAACAAAGGCGAAGTTATTCGTTTCAGAAATACAAAAGTGAAATATGCTTTACTTTTCATAAATCATTCTTATACATACAGGAAAAAGTATTGTTAAAATATATGAAATGGATCTTCTAAAAATACAAACTTTGTTAACGATTATAATTCCACTTGCAATAAAAAAGAAAGAAAAAAATCGCTGTGGTGTAATTATTTTTTCAATTAAGTTGTAAATAATCATTTACTTTAATACAACTTAAGAATGGGGGGGGGGATGCAAAATATTATTCCAATTGACACAAAAGACTAAAATTTTAACAATAGTGGAATTTTACAAATATATCTTTTTAAAAATTCTGAGAAAGGTTTTAATAATGTTAGAATTCAATTCATGGTTATTAAGTATGGCTAAACATGAAAGAAAACTTTGTTATTTTAAGATTTTGATGTGAATTATTAGTGTACATTTATAAGGCGAGTTTTCACTGAATAATTCAAGAAAAAATTATCTCATCATTACGCATATTTGTATTTAGTTATGCATTATTAATTATTTTAATTACACTGCTCAAAACAATTAAAGGATATTGCAGTTTTAGGTGGATTTTGTATCTGGGAAACTTTTTAGCTGATTGATACATGGTCGACAGACATAGTAGGTTATATGAGAATAAATTACACATGTTTGGCAGAAAAAAATGCATTTTATTGCGCATTTGTGTACAAAAGGAAAAAAACACAATTTGTGCATATGAGAAAAAAAGAATAAGAAAAGGTGTTTTCTTCAAAGAAAATCATTTTCAGTAGGGGGTATGGTTTCCACGGGCGGCCAGCAACGTTGAACACCTTTGAGGCATGGACACAATGAGGCTATTAATGACGAGTTGGGGTATTCTGCCCCACTCTTCCAGAAGAGCTCTTTCCAGTTCTTGGAGAGTTTGTGGGGGTTGTTGGCGGCCAGAAACTCGTCTTCCTAGAGCGTCCCAAACGTGCTCGATTGGATTCATGTCTGGAGAACACGCTGGCCATTCCATTCGAACGATTCCTTCCTCGAAAAGGAAATCCTCCACCAGGTTTGCACGATGTGGCCTGCAGTTATCGTCCATTAAAATGAAGTTATCTCCGATTGCTGCAGCGTAAGGGACTACAATAGGTCTGAGGATCTCATCCCTATATCGGCGACCAGTCAGAGCTCCATCTCGAATGATGTAGAGGTCAGTGCGCCCGTCAATGGAGATGCCACCATACACCAACACTCCTCCACCGCCAAATCTGACACTTTCGTGCACGAACGCAGGATTATTCCTACTGCCACGGTCCCTCCAGATGAAAATACGCCTATTATCCGGATGCACAGAAAAACGGGACTCGTCAGAAAACAGAATATTGCTCCATTCATTTCTCCTCCAGTTGACATGCTCGGTTGCCCACTCCCTGCGGTCGCGACGATGCCTTGATGTTAATCTAACACATACCATCGGTCGGCGAGCATACAGACCTACAGCATGGAGCCGGTTTCGGACAGTCTGAGTTGAAATCGTGGTGCCTGTAGCCGAGCGAAGGTGTTGTTGGAGAAGAGTTGCGTTCATGTTTCGGTGTCTCCGAGCTGTTAACGCTAAATACCGATCTTCATTGGGCGTTGTTGCCCGTCTACGACCTTGCACTGGTCTTCGGCCTGCACATCCACTCTCCAAAAAACGGTTCCAGATCCTGGAAATGACACTCCAATGGCTTGCGCTACTTCGGCTTGAGTTTGGCCCCCTTCTAACCTACCAACAATTCTCCAAGCTTCTGAATCTGTCAAATGACTTCGCTGAGACATCGTACTCATCGAAACAAAGCAATCACTGAATGCCGATCATCCTTGTCTTCATTCTCTTTTATCCAGTTGAAAGTCAAATTTCATTCGCTGCCGCTGAAGCGACGTTTTTGACGTCGAACTCAAAATTTGCATACTCCACAGTTTGAAAACCAGAAAAATTTGCATTTGTGATTCTCTTCTTCTATTTTCGGCAAAAAAAATTTCGTTTATATCTTTATTTTATATAAAACTTCAAATATCCTTTAATTGTTTTGAGCAGTGTATTTACTTGACCTTTATTTTTAATTTTTTAATTTTATTTAACTATTTTACTTTATTGTAAGCATTCATTATAATTTTGAGTACATTGTTAAATTCAAATTATTGTTTAAAAAATGTAAACAGTGACCAGAAATCCGCAAAATTCTAAAATCTGCATAACCTCCGGTTTTAAGCTATGCAGATTTAAGGCAGTCTAGTGTATTATTGGAGTAATACCTTAATGAAAAATTTAATAACTTAAATTAACTGCAAATTTATAGACACAACACACATAGGTATAATCTTATCTATAACAATTTAATAGTAGAATAATATTTTAAGTTTTAAGTAAATCTGAATTTGTTTGCAACAATTTATTTTTATTTAAATTATTTTGAAATTTATCTAGGAACTGTAATAAAATTAATAGAAATGTGTATATCTATGCAGAGAAAATAAAATAAATGCATGTACAGTACACAAATAATTTTAATAAAAAAAATCTGATTTAAATAAAAAAAAATCCGATTTAAATCAAATAAATCAGATTTTTTTTATTTTTTTTTTAAAAATCATGATTTTTATCAACCCTGTCCCCTAATAATCAAATATAGATTTACAAAAGCCTTGTTTTAAAAATATATATATCATTTCCCTCATTTCGAAGAAACAATAAGCTTTCACACATTATTGTTTTGTGATATATATTATTGGCTGATTTAAAAAAAAAAAAATACCTGTTTTTTTAGAAATATTTTAGCTATTTAAGTATTCAAATTTAAATTGTAAATATTATCTGATGTTTTGAAAGGAGTTTCTACTTAAATGAAGTAATTATCTCCGTAATTTAGAATAACAGAATAAAAAATGACGAAAAGCAAAATGACCGAAAAAAAAAGGTTAAAACCACCGGTTGGTTTGCGCTTACTCCCCTGTAAAGTTGTCTATCGCGCATTACTGTTCATTCTGCCGACTTGACTCGATGCGTTTTACATTACGCCTATGGGAGTGAATCTTCTTTAAGGAGTAAATATTCTTTGTCTTAACCACTCGGCCACGGAGTCCCCAAATGAAGTGGTAGATTGGTTGATGAAACTATTTGTTTGTAAACATTCGCTTTCCTTAATAGACTTCGGTTTCTGTCAGTGTTGAATTCAGTGGGAGGGGGGTGACATCCTCCGGAAGATTTGACATTTTATGCTTTTAATGGTTATAAAGTGCAATGCCCCCCTATCCCCCCCCCGGAGTCACAGAAATCCCTCTCGGAGAAAAGTGTCTGAATTCAACACTGGTTCCTGTGCATGAGAGTGGCGACATACGAAACGATACTCATATTGTGCGTAGTCAGACGCGTTTATCTAACTATAGCAAGCCCACATTCCAGAAATTGGCGATACTCTCCTAAACAAGTGAGACAAAATAACGAACATTAAACCAATCAAATTTCATACCCGTGTGTCGCCACTCTCATTCTCATATCGCGACCAACGAAATACACGGGCGATTCATGACTTTTTTTTATTTTTCTTTTTATACTACTAATCAGGCATAATCTGCCGGCCATGAGTGCCTAGCATGACGAGTTAGTACTTGCGCTGGGCGATATTCCCTTGTTCGCATCGCTGCACTGCTCTCTAGTGGTTTGCTACAGTTTTCTTTGTTTGCTGGTTCAAGGTTTCTATTTAACTTTATTGAATTGGAAAATTTTTAAAAAAGCAAAAATTAAAGAAGAGAAGGGAATTGGTCTCGTAATTTAGAGCCTTGATCAAGTGACGAGAGATTCAGGACGGAGTGGGTCATCTTTACACAGTGATTGGTACATTGTTTTGGCCTATCGTTCTGTGCCAATCGCCGTGTAAAGATGATCCCGCCGTGTGAAGTTTTAAAAGTCATACACTGGCCGTATATTTCACTGGTCGCGCTCATATCGAGGCACCATTAAAAGAGTGAGAGAAATAGAGAAACATAAACTTGGCGATAATTGCAGCTTATCCAAGTTTATGACCAAAACATTCTCAACCAATCAAATCTTATTTACCGTGTGTCTCTTATTGTTCAAAATACACTTACACATGATGTTTTTTATAACATACAGACTTATTTTGAACATGGTAGATAAAAATAGAATCTAATTTGGAAGAACGTGATATATGGAATATTGTTATTAAAATTATTATTAATTATAAATTCACTTAGAAGTTCTATAAATTCAAATTTGGGCAAACTTTACCTTGTTATCTAACGTGTAACTCATGAATGACGCATGAAAGATCAAACTGTACAAAAAATGATCATTATGAACAAGTTATATTCAGGCACTAGAGAGTTAAACTTTTGCTCACCAGGCGTATTAAAGTACTATGCTTGTGAAGCTGAATTTGAAATGTGGATTTTGCAATCACTTTTTCAGATTATTTCACTCAAGGAGGGTAACCATGGACGTCAATTTTGGGAACGTACCCATGCTTAAACTCCCTAAATTCATTCTAATAGTTCGAATGGCATCACCGAACAAAAGCAAAATGTAAATAAATATTACGAAGTTAAGAATTCCGTGATAAATATGAGTGGCAAAACCGTGTATGATGGTAACTTAACTTCATAATTTGGACAGAATTATTCGAAAATTAAGAAAATGTGTATAATTTTTTTCGAAAATTTAATTTTACGCATTTGCTTCTCTTATATTTAATAAGTTATTTATTTTAAATCGCATATTAACTGTGTAACCCAAAACCAACATTTTGATTTATATACCAAATATGACGTATTTTAAATTGCTCTCTTTCTTAAATAGACCCCATTTATCAATTAATATGTGTCATTTTAGGTTTATTTTTAAAAGACCTATGCATACATCTTTTAAAAGAGTACCATTGGGGTCCTACAATCATTCAGACAAGATAAATATCTTTCAGGTCAATAGAAAATGTATAACCTTTATTCACATAAACTCACACAAAGTTAAGAATGATAGTATTAACTCAAGGTATTTTAGAAAATTAATTAGGGAATGTGAAAATGGAAGAAATTTTCATACATCTGAGCCAAGATACATCCATCCGATTCTGTGGGTTGTTTTTAGACCAGTGCTGAAATTAATGGCTGTACTTACTGGCAGGTAAGGTTCTCCTGTCTGACGCATAAATTTCATAAAATAATTTTCCCAAATTTTTCAATGCAGAATTACCTAGAACTACAGTTGGTAAGTTTTTGCCAAAGGTGGAAAAAACCGTCATAGCAAAAATAGGTTTTCGCCAAAGTGGCAAAAATGAGTATATGTTCTACTTACCGGAATGTAAATTATTATTATTTTTAATTTTTTATCAATTTAAACTCTAACAATATGTAACTTTGAATTTTTAAACGTAGAACAATCAATTCATTATTACTATAAATTACTAAATATTTTAATTTTATTAAAAAAAAAAAAAAAAAAAAAATTGTTTTTACTTTTAGTAAATGCTATGGATGGAGAGGATGAGAAAGAGGGGGGGGGGGGGAGGGAAAGCCAACAATAATTGAACAACTAATTTTTATGCTTCAATTAGTCTTTAAAACACTCTAAGATATATTACATACTTTTCTGTGCTATCAGAACAATAGTAATTTGAAGATTACAAAGTAAGGGAGAGTGGTAATGAATGGGCCATTAACAAAATATGAAAAAGTATTTGCATAAAATTATTTTAGATTCCACCAATAGATGGAGCTATTTGTTCTACGAAACTCATCAAATTTTCCATTGTTTGGGAGAAGCCATTTTCCCACTAGAGTAGGATGGTCAAGAATCTGATTGAAAAGTAATTTTTTTCCCTTTTCAGTAAAATAAACGGAACTGATGCTTTACACTCACGCAAACATGTAAACTTAAGTTTGGCGACTTTTTGATTGGCGCGATTTTCAAGACCGCGCCAAACGAATAACTTAATACAATGGCTAAATTGCCATTAAAGGAAAAAATCCCCTAAATTTGGCGACTTTTTTCCTTTTTTTACCCGATTATTATTTTTTTTTTTCTGCGTGAGTGTAAAGCATCTTAGCCAAATAAACTAGTAAATCTGCAGATCAGGAGCCTCAATGTCAGCTCTAAAAGTCATTGTTTTTTTATTCTCACTTTTCATATTATTTAGCATCTTACAATCCACAATTTAATTTTTTTTATATTACATACATATTTATACGCATATAAAATACTTCGGAGGTTTCAGAAATGAGAAGCGTTAAATTAAACATGGCTTATGCAATGATATTCTGCTTTTTTGATAAAAAATAAACTTGTACTAAAATAAATTCTTCATTTATGTCAATAGAATACAAAAATAATTTATTTTGATAATAAAATATTGCAGCAAAATAGTGCGAGTTACATGAATTTTATTATTTTTATATTCTTTGAAAGAGGGTTGCTAAGCATTTAATAAATTAAAGAGCATTAGTAAAAAGAAATGTATTTTAAAATTTGTAAAAAATATGAAAATAAAATGTTTTATATTTCCCGAACAGAGATGCAAAAGTTTTTCGGTTAGCCGGGCGCCAGTGATATATGTACGTATATATAAATACATATGTATATACATATATATGTATATATGTGCATACATATATGTATATATATAGGTGTGTATATATATGTATTAGGGTTTAATCTAGAACTAGTCAAATAGCCAAAAAGCTAACTGAAAGCACCTTTTGCCCCCAAAGCATTTAGTGGATTAGCCAAATAGCAACAGCCAAAAAAATACATATCATTTCCATTTTGTTGTTCCAGCATTTCGTAAACCTGCAACTGCCACGTGTAAAAAAATCTCAAACCGCCTCTGTCCCGGCAACTCACTTCAAAATTTGTCTCGTCCTCTCTGTGCAAGCCTCTTACAAATAGTATGACGTCATTTGCATTAAACAAGTATTGAAAAAATTAAAAGAGTTTGGTTATTTTTTGTTGATGATCCAAACTTAGGAAATGAAACCAAAACGGTTCATGAATGGAAGTTATTCAGGCAGGTTCTGGCTACAAGGGGTAAAGAAATGAAACCAGCTGATTGTATTCTTTTTCCATAAAAATGGCTGACATGATTAATTACAAAATTACTGACATGTTTCCTAATGTGACTTCTTTGTATGAATTTGTAGCAACAATTCTGTTGTCTACAGCAGATTGTGAAAGGGGATTGAGTCTTGTGAATATAACAAAAACTGACTTGAGAAATAGACTGACAATAAAAAATTTAAGTAACTTAATGGTGATTAATTTGGAAGGGGAAGTTTGAAAAGAATTTCCATTTAAAAAAGCATTTGATGTGTGATGTATGGCCAAATCTCGAGAGGGTCAATTTTACAGAGTGGTGTACTGTTTGTATATTGTATAATTACAAATAATACTCATTTATATAGAAATTTTGTATAAAAGTTTTTTTTCTTGGCTAAAGCTATTTTTATTTGGCTAACAGTTATTGGCTGCAATTAGCCAAAAAGCTACAAATCTTTTTTTCCTAGATTAAACTCTATGTATACATAATTATGTGTATATGTGTGTGTGTATATATACATGTACATATATCATTGGTGCCCAGCTAACCGAAAAGTACCAGTTTTTCGAATAATTTAAACAATTTCTGGATTCTAATGAATGTATCAGCGTATCAGCAAATTTTCAAAGCTATTGGATATATTTAAAACCTCCATATCGAAAATTTAGCATTAGTAATTTTACGTTTAAATCCATTATTCACATATGCGATTTTCATTTCAGTTAAAAATGAAATTTGAAAATAGTCTGACTTCCCATTGAAAAGCATTATGACCTAAAAAGAAATGTTCTATATTTTTCGAACGAATGAACCAAATGTAACCAAAAACTATACAGCTCATTCTGGGTATTTCACCAACATACCCACCAAAAATCAACCTAATCGGATCATTTTTACGGCAGTTATCGTGGAACAGACAGACAAACAGACCTGACTAACAGACGGAAACCAAAAACTTTTCGTGTCCACAGTGAGCCTCAACTGACGTTTCGGCAACTAGTAAATCTTCAGATCAGGAGCCTCAACGTCAGCTCTAAGAGTCAATGTTTTTTAATCTCACTTTTCATAATATTTAACATCTTACAATATGGAAATTATTTTTTTTTAATTACTACATATCTATTTATATGCATATAAATTAATTCGAAGGTTTCAGAAATTAGAAACATTAAATTAAGCACGGTTTATGCAATGATATTCTGAAATTCTTATAAACTTCTTATTCATGCAACTTTTTAGATTAAAAAAAAAAACTTGTATTAAAATAAATTCTTAATTTATGTCAATAGAATCTCATCAAAAAGTCACCTGTAAAAAAATGCAGCCAAGTCTCGTAACTCATTTACCGTAAAAAGTACTGAGATCGTATAAAGCCAAGTTTAACTAATCTTATTAACTCTGAAATTTTCATTCACAAATCACTCCTAGTCTCTACATCTTTAGTTAATTATTATTTTGTGACTTGGCAATTACGTAGCACGAGAATGTGATGTATAAAGTTAGTCTTAATCAAATAATACTATAACATATTAAGGTGTAATAACATCCCTGTGCATTTATAATTTGCCTTAATTAAATTATCCCATCCCATAACATAGTAAGGTGTAATAACTTCCCTGTGAACTTCCCTTAATCACTATCTTTACTGTGAATTTTAAGTTTCTAAGGCTAAAAAATTAAATTATTTTCATTTTTTCAAACTTTTTCGAATTTTTGAATTTTTTTTTCGAATTTTACGGAATTTTTAATTTTTTCTTATTTTGCATCCTAAATACTACCTTTATTCCGAATTCCAAGTTTCTAGCGCAACAAAATCGGATTATTTGAAAATTTTCGATTTTTTTGGTGTTTTTGATGTTTTTTTTTTCTGAATACTAAACACTACCTTCACACCGAATCTTAAGTTTCTAAGACTACAAGATCGTATTATTTTCAATTTTCAATTTTGATGGAATTTGTTGAATTTTCGAATGTTTTTTTTTCGAATTTTCCGGATTTTATAATTTTTCCTTTCTTTGTATCCTAAACACTACCTTTTTTCCAAATGTCAAGTTTCTAGGGCTACGGGATCTACCTAATCTTTTTGATGACACGTGAACAAGTGAGTGAGTGAGTGACAAAAAATCGAATGTTTGAGTTCATATATCGTCTGAACTAGAAAAGACAGACAGTTGTAATTTTAAATTTTGGTTCTGTGTGACAAATACTCAAGAAAAACAAAGTTTCAAATTTTTGGGATACTCCAGCGCGGAGATATGGGGGGGTCAAAAGTGCCCTGAGTTGCTTCCAGAAAAGTATGCTTACGGCTGTCCTCTCTCGACTTGGCGGAGGCACTGCCGTGCCTCCAGATACAAAAATAATTTATTTTGCTAATAAATTATTGGAACAAAATAGTGCGAATTTTTATCTTTGAAATATCGTTGCTAGGCAACTGATAAATTATAGAGCAAAGTAAAAAGAAATGCATTTTAAAATTTGTAAAAAACATGAAAATAAAAGTTTTATATTTCCGGAACAGATGCAAAAAAATTTCCAATCATTTAAACAATTAATATCTCGATAAAGTTATAGGGATTCAGATAAAGAGAAAATGAAGATTGATTCAGTTATTACATTTATAAGAACCAGATGATGGCAGAGTCCCCATACCTCCAATTTGCAACTTCAGAAACCCCTCTAGACTTAATAATCTTTCAATATTAATAGTGTCATTACATTTAAAACTTTATAAAAATTTGTAATCAAAAGTTTTATTACAGGAGAAACTTGCCCTCTACTTCTGTGTATATTTCTGATTGGAAAATAGTTGACAAAATTTAAAAGGATGATAGAGGGAACCTAAACAAGCATTTTTTGTCACAGAATGTGTGTCTGGAAATGGTACATGTAAACACTGGTGATGAAGAAAAATGTGAAAGGTGCAAAGAAAAACAGCGTATACGTGGCAATAGATGACGCTTATATGCATCATTTCCAGACACACATTTTATGACAAAAAATGCTTATTTTGGTCCGCTTTACCACCCTTAAAATTTTGCCAGATAATTTCTGAACACTCTGTATATCATTAAAGTGGGGGGGGGGGGGAGGGGAAATGTAATACACAGCAGTGTATTAGCCAACCAAAAAGTTTTAAAGCCTCCTTTTGACTATACCAACATGGCAACATGCAGAGTTGTATAATATAGACGCACGTCGTGCACAGAAAATTTTCTGCAAAATTCGGAACTTTGCAGAAAAAATTTTAGAAAAGAAAAACGTAATTTTTGTTTTAATACCAAAAAATAAAAAAATATTCCAATTTTATGTACGATCTATTTACTGTTTGCACACAATTCAAAGTTTAAAGATGCAAAACATAGTTGTGACATTACAGATGCTTGTGAAGAGGTCAAAATATTAAGGATTGGGCTGTTTCTAAATGCATTGACAAAATAATTGATAAGAATTCAGCTCTTCCTATCATGGATTTTTAGCTTTATTTTTTAACCAAAATAATTATTATTTAATTAATACTAATTAATTTTAAATTTAAATGATAATTACAATGGTATTTTAAACTACTGTTTTTAATTTATATCGTCAAAATAAAAACACATAATTTTATTAAACATTAAATTAATTTGTAGAAAGTTTTTAACCCAATATTCATGTGCGCAGAAAGTTTTTGGTTTTATACTAGTCTGGCAACATGTATACTGTCCTGATATATATAAGGTAACTTTTAATGTAGTAATTTTGTCTTTAATATAGTTATATGAATATACTAGCTGTTACCCGTGACTTCGCTCACGTAACATTAAAAAAAGAATAAATGCATTAATTTAGCAAAACATTTCACTTGATAATTAACAACATACATAATTAATCAAAGCTTTATCACATTTTATAGGAGACCATACGGTATTTCTTTGCTAATAAAAAAGAGAGGACCAAGTAAAATCGTGAAAATCGAGGAATTCCTCTTCGTAAAACGAAAAACAACACTGGCAGAATTCTTCTATACAACAGTGCATTTTAGATGGTATTTGGTGTACAATTTGTATATGTGTGCATTGCTAAATGGGCCAGGGATCATTCTAGAACATAAAAAAGGGCAGGGTGCACTTTACATATTAAGGGCAATTTTGTTGAAAAGGGCACATCATTTCATAAAAAGGGCATTTTTGTAATAAGCGCATATACCCATATACTAGTGGGGAGGGAAGTCTGGCAACAGCTTAAAGTACTCCTTAATTAAAAAAATCCAATAACATTTCTAATTTCCATAACTTCACCGTTTGAAAAGTATTAAAAATAGCAAAATGAAACTTGTTCTCGATTCTTATTGTAAAATTGTTTACTCTATTCACAGTCATTTCCCCCTTTCCCTACAATATTCAAAAACTTCTCTCTCTAAAACTTTTATTCACCAGATAACTTTTTCCCAGTTTTAGCAAAACTGGTTTTGAAAAAGCTACAAAATAAAAGTTCTAATGCTACTTCTCAAAATTTGTATAGGACTTATGTAAGTTATCAGGTGGTCAAAGGCCAGAATGCCTGATCTAACACTATATTTCACTAGACAAGGTGAAATTAATCAATGACCCTTAGTTACCCTATGTCTTGTTCAATGGAAAAAATGATAAATGAAAAAATGAATCGCTCAAAGTCAAAGATTAGACATACCAAGGCATTTCACAGAGAAATAAAGAGGGAAAGAGGAGCACTCCTGATCTACCATACTAGCATTCTAAAAATAAAAGATAAGTAAAGAATTTTTGAAAGTACAATAAGGCAGGATTCTACCCAGGAATAAAAGGAGGGTAGAATTCTACCTGGAGAAAGGGCAAGGAGGGTAGAACTCTACCTGGAAAAGGGGCAAGGAGGGTGGGATTTTATCTAAAAAGGGCATGAGGGCAGGCCACCCTTCTGAAACTCTCTAGAATGATCCCTGAATGGGCATTATTATATTGTTTATTTGCATAGTCATGTTATATATTTCTTACTACATTATCTTGTTTATGTATATATTAAATTAAGTGCTTCACGCTAAGTGGTGTAAATAGTGAACAAACTGCTTGTGGATTTTATACATTGATAGCTATTTCACAAAGATATAACAATCTGATGCGATTCTAAAATGTAAATAAAGGTTGCTGGAAAGTACTTTAAATTCTGCCCAATTTAACCTCGATATTTTCTCTATCGCGTCAAGAACACTATAAGCAAATATAATACCGACGACACAAATCTGATGATCTAAATTTACATATTTTTGTTAGTATATATAAGATTAATTTTATTTATTTCATGCGCTTGAAATTTTTTACGCTTTCTCTAGGGTTAGGTGTCGAATAAATGTACTTTCTTGTTATTTTATTTTGCCATTTCTATTTATTCTATTTTCCATTCATTACATTTATGGATATTGATTTAATTTACATATTCGTGTCAAAGAATATTCTTTAAAGTTATTATCAGGATTAGGATAGGATACGATTAGGGTTAGGATTAGGAATAAAAATTGAACGACAATGGCATGACCGATTCAGGTTTAAAGTATGAAACAGGATGTCTATTTACATCATGAAGCAATAAGAAAATTAGAAAATTATCGGCTAATATTTTTTAATATGTTTAACAGTCATAGTTGACATCAAAGGTGAGCTGGGAAATGATCATTGAAAATACCATTAAGTTTTTACCACGAAAAAAACAAATCTGGTTACAACAATGTATTTAATTTTGCGCAAAATTTCACTTGATAAAAAAAAAAAAAAAAAAAAAAAAAAATTGACTATGGACTTAATTTTAGACCCCTAACCATCCTATTCTCGGAAATTTTCTACCTATATGTAAAAAAAAATTCTACTATATAGAACACGCTTTCACGTTTATAATGTTATGAATTGGCACGATCGGCTTGTTCAAGTTTACACAATTCGGCTGGAAGAAAAGATTCATTACTTTTTGATTTCTTCTTTGCTTTTGCATTACGCGAATTTGTTGGTAAAATCGATTTTCTTTTCGATAACATTGTTGTTTTTTAAGTTAAAAAAAATATTGTAATTTTACTTAAACATTGCTTTAAAATCTATGCAATTTTTCTTATCCTACAAGACTTTACAAATCTATTATGAAACAGCTTTAAAAAAAGCTATATTTAAAAACGACAACAAAGTTTCTCGTATTTTAAAACTAAAAGAAATGTAATATTAAATTCCGGTTCGAAACGACGATTTACAAATGTGTTTCGTTTGTGGGAAAATGATATAGGAAAAATGCTGTTACTTCGACATAATCATATTAAATCTTTAGCTTTTATGAGAAAAGCAACTTTCTTTTAAAAATTATAGTTATTTTTATTAAGATTTTCTGATTTTCGGTACGGATAATTTTGCGATGCATATCATTGAAATTTGCCATCCAATATTTTTTTTTATTTTTATTTTTTTACTTTTTAAAATTTAAATTAAAAATATGGTAACTTTATGTTAGCCGTGTGTAGACGATAAATCGCCAACCTATCCCATCATTTGATTGAATTCATTAAAAATATAAATCTTTCACTCATTTCATTTAAAACACAGAACTTTAATTTACAACACATACATTTAAAATACATATATTACGTACATTTAAAATAATTCCTTTCATGTGAAAAGGAAAAAGAAAAAAATAAGAGAAATTAATCACAAATAATTTGATAACCCAAGACCCAAGATCAATTTATTTTAACATCAAAACAAATCTGTTTTATTTTTCTATATATGACATCATATTCGCTTGCTTTCCATACTTACTCGTATTTATGCACTTTGTATTATTATCAAATATTTGAAAACGCACGTTTTATTTCTAATATGACATCATTTCATATTCTGTTTAATTCTTAAATAATTCATTTCCTTTTCATTTTTCACGTGAAAATAAATTGTTGATTAAAAGTTATTACTCAGGGGTTTTATTTCATATTGGCAGTGATAAAGTATTAGCAACGGTAAAATAAATTTAACCATTTTAAAAAAAGCTGCAAAACCGGGTCCTTTGGGCCAAACCAACCAACCATTTTAAAATATACGAAAAAATGTCCATTTATTCTCTATGAAAATAATGAATTATTAAGAAAAATATTGAAATAAAATAAACAAAACCCAGCCTATGTTCATATGAGGGTTATAATCAACTTATATGCAAAGATACAGGATAATTAAATGCTTCATTTTGACGCTGGCTTCAGCCTAACATTTGCACACAATCAGATTTATAATATTATTAGGATATAAATTGTGGGCTCAAAAGGGTTTATTATATAATATATAACTGTTATTATTAAAGATGGCATTACTATTGATTATTGATGACATAAAATTCTACTATATTAAAAGTTAGGAATGAAGAACATAATTTTATCTCCATCAAAGTTTTTCATTTATTTACAAAGTATGTCTTTTTTACTTGTATGTACTTCAAATGTTATCAGCAATTAAAATCATTTTAAATTGTTTTAATTAATCAAATTATTATCAATGAAATATGAAATGAATATACCAATTTAGGTCTCAGTTATGTTATGTACAACTTATATTGGTTGTTGCATAATTCTTAATCCAACCATTCTTCTAGTTTTTGCCTGTTTTTACCAGGTTTTTTCCAGTTTTTGCTACTGTCCTGGCAAAAATACCACTTTGCCGACAAAATGACAAACCCAATTAGAATAGGCAAAAGACAAAACATGATTGAATTTCAATATTTAATTACTACAAAGCATTTGTTTTTAAGTAACTAACTTAATAAATGAATTTAAATATATTATTATTAATGTTTGAATGACATAAAATTATAATAATTTAAAGTTTTTCTTCTTAAAGCAAGCATAAAATATAAATATCACTATTGAAATTAAAAACGAGAAAGTATTTGGCCAGATACCGAATGTTCAATAAAATTTTGCGCTGGATATCCAGTAAAAATCCACATCTGGTGCATTCCTACTGAGAACATTGCTAGTCACCAGTTTGCTTAAAATTCTCTTTGTTGGTGTAACCTCAAATTACATAAAAAGACACTTCCGAATAGCGGCATCTTTATTTAATTTAGCGATTACCTTTTCATTCCCCAACACCTTTATCGAATGTTTATTCAAATGTTTATATGCTTTTACCTCCGATTACTGGACAAAGTTTGCGATACTGAGGTATCCACTATTTAGAGGTTTTACGATTATATCTAGTGTTTCCCCCAGAATAAAAAAGGGCAGGGTTCTGCTTCAAAATAGGGGCACTTCAGCTAAACAAAATGGACACTTTTTTATGAAAAGGATTTTTAATGCTTTTCGTAAGTAATAGCTTAATTATTTTAAAGTTTTCTTTCTATTTAAATATTCACACATAAACATATTTTTCTATTAAAAATTATTTGTAAATTTTTGGACTTTTTAAAATCTGGCAGCAGTAGGTCAAAAAATCGGCTAAACTATGAATTAAATCTTTATTCAGCTAATGAAATTTTAAATAAAAGATCGTTAAAAAAAAAAAAAAAAATTCTGGAACACAAATTAGTTATTTTTCCTCTCTCTATGCTACTTTACAAATTTCAATATAGCATCCTAAGAAAAATAAATGTCCTTTCGTGACAGATATACAAATTTCTCTATTTTTTGCTGCAATCAATTGACAAATTTATTAATTTTTCTCATACGATCAATGTAGGAATTTCGCTATTTTTTTTCCCATGACTGACTCAATAGTTTCTTCGTGATTTTTCCTGCAACTGACTGATGAATTTTGAGATATTTACCTGTAGTTTTTTCTTGCAACTGATAAGTAAATTTTGTGGGGGGGGGGGGGGGAGAATCTTGCGACCAATAGGCGAATTTCCTGATTTTTTCCGCATCTTAATGGTGAAACTTATTGGGTTATTTTCATATGATCGTGGATGAATTTCGTGATTTTTTACACATGACCGATTGACGAATTTTACAATTTTTTCTTGTGAATGAGTGACAAATTTTGCGATATTTGCTTGTGACCGATAGACGAATTTTGCGATATTTTCTTACGACTGATAGATGAATTTTGCGATATTTTCCCCGCAGCCTTTTGGTGAAATTCGTGACAGCAAATTTTTGCGAACCCAAAATAATCAGGGTACATTTCCAGCTATATAAAAATGGGCAGAGCGCATTTACAACTGTAAAAAAATGGACAGGGCACTGCGCCCTCTCGAAAACGGCTGGGGGAACCACTATATATCTCCGATGTAATAAAATGTAACTTTAAAAAATAAGAAACAAATAATACATCCATTTTATAAAACATGAAAGTGAACATTACACATGTGTTTCTTTTAGGCTGTGCTCAAATATAAAGTGCTACTTTTTGACGCATTCACAAAGTCATTTTCAATATTAAATACATGAAATTAGACAATTAAAAGATGGAAGGGATCTTATTAAAAATATATAAAGTCAAATAGCATTTTCCATTTTCAGACAAAGACAAAAAATCTTTTGGAAAATGTTGTGAAAGTTGGCAATTTGGGTACAGATGTCGCAGACGTACCAAGGTTTCTTTTTGGAGCCATAATGGTGATTTTTTGCATGTTGTGGCAACTTGGCGATTTTGGGTGCCAGACCAGACCAGATAGTGTGTATTAATCAAAACCCTCTGGTATTAATAGCCGAGTCAGTTGTATTCGTGACAATGTATGTGTTTTATAATGAATTAAAACATTGTGGGTATTTTATAATAAAATAATTTGTGTATGTTTATAATGGAAATTGTGTGTGTTTTATTATTAAAAAAATTATTTTCAAAATAAAAAAAAACTAAAATTCTGTTTTTGCAGGCTAGGTCTAACATGCATTCGAAAAATGGGATTTCTTGCAAAAATTGCACCAACCCCGGTGCGTCTGCGATATCTGTTTTGCATTTTGGATAAAATTTTCTGATGTGACAGCCTGAGAAAAGTCGTTATAAGAGCAATCACTTGGCTGAAGTTGCATAAGTGGGTATATGGGAAGAGTTCCATATCCTGTGCCGGTTGGTGCCATTGGCAAAAAAATCTAAAATAGCACCAAGAGACAGTTTTAGCATCTTACCAAATTTTTCAAGATGGCAGAAAACATGTTTTTTAAATATTTATTAAAATATGTTTATTAAACCATGTTTTTACGCTATCTTAAAAAAATAAGTACGATGTTAAAACAAAATTTTATTTCCATTTTCGATATTTTAACAAACAATGAAAATATATAAACATATTTAACAAACCTAAGAGGCCTTTTAGTGATATATAAGTGTTATTGTCAGGGGCAAAAAGGGGGGGGGGGGCAAATTGTAAACAATTAATAAACGAATGAAAAAACTTACAGAAAATAAGGGAATCTTCAGAAAGACATACAGTACAGAACCATTTATCCAGAATGGTTGAGACGAGATGTATTCTGGGTAACTGATTGGGCATTAAAAAAACATCCATTTTTAGAATATATGTAGCTGTGACATTGTTTCTGATTTCCAATTAATTATTAGATTACTCAGATTAAGAATCGGATCCCAACAAGTTCAAAGTTTGAAAAAAGACAATTTATGGGAATACCTTGTAAACAAAAATTCCCCTGTTTCCTCTGCATAAAAATCAATGTCCAATATCTAACTAAATAAGCTTCCATTTCAAATCCCAGATGTTTGCATCAAGTTGCCTGTTGTAATGTTTCAAGCAATGCAAGTGCCAAACTGGCACTATATGGCACTTTTCTCTGGAAAGATTCTGAAATCTGACAGTTGGGAATAGCATTCTGGATAACTGGTTTCCGGATAACAGTTTCATACTGTATATCATATAAATAGCACTTAAAATCATAAAATAGAGGGTCCGTATAAAAATGCAAAAAATTATACTCTTTATATAAATCCTTTTTTTTTTCTTCAGAAGATTAAAATCTTGTTAATAACTGCCATTACAATTTTTAAAAAGATTTATGCAAAATAAAGAAATAATCATAAAAAATGCACAAAATAAAATATATTTATGTAATATTACAATATAGACAGACAGCACCCACCCTAGAGACCAGATATTACAACACAGAAAAATATTGTTAAAAAAAAAGCAACCCCAAAGTCTGCAGACGACAGCAACCATATAAAAACATTTATTGCGAAAAAAAACTTGCCAAATCTACCAGCACAGGATATGGAACTTTTCCCAGGTACATTGCCAAGCTTGGCATGAAACAATAGCAATGTTGGCAATAATGTGGTAGTGGTTTCAAATGTAGCAAGAGTACACAAGAGCAGTTATCTTATAAAGAAATGCTTGCATATAATTTACAGAATGTTTAGAAAAGTATCTAAATTCCCCAAATAATTAATTTTACCAAAATACCTAGAGACCAGATATTACAACACAGAAAAATATTGTTAAAAAAAAGCAACCCCAAAGTCTGCAGACGACAGCAACCATATCAAAACATTTATCGTGAAAAAAAACTTGCCAAATCTACCAGCACAGGATATGGAACTTTTCCCAGGTACATTGCCAAGCTTGGCATGAAACAATAGCAATGTTGGCAATAATGTGGTAGTGGTTTCAAATGTAGCAAGAGTACACGAGAGCAGTTATCTTATAAAGAAATGCTTGCATATAATTTACAGAATGTTTAGAAAAGTATCTAAATTCCCCAAATAATTAATTTTACCAAAATAAACTATACAAGAATATCTGAAACAAGCAAAAGAAAACAATGTTTTTTTTCTTCAAAACCCGCAGTAAACTGCCAAATAGCATAAAGTAATTATATTTCAGAAATAACAACTAAAATACATAAAAAAATAAATATTTAATTTTGTAATTTTATTATCTGTCTGTCTATTTTATTATCAGTCTGAAAAGAAAATTTGATTACAACAGTGAAATTAAATTTACACACTAAGCTGTGCTTAATAAAATATGCCAATTAATGACAGACCCACTTATGTGAAACTTTTCCCAGTACTTAAGTATTATCCGGCCTGGAGATAGATCGCCAAAAATAGTTGTCATTTGCCAATCATGTTTAAAACAGTAATTTAACATTATTAGATATCTGACATAGTTAAAAAGGTAAATGATATTAAATAAATAACATATAAAATATAATAAATGAAAAATAATAAATAAATAACAAGAAACTATAAACTATAATAAAAAATAACTATAAATTATACCTAAAAAAAGACTATAAACTATATAGCTATAAAAAAAATATGAATTACCGTAGCTAGTATAATTGGCACCATGCTTGGAGAAGCTGTTTCTAACCTGCCTGGATAATACGTAAGTACCCTTTCCCAAATCACTTATAACTCAAGATGTAATGCAATTAATTATCACAAAATTAATCACTTCAATAATGGAATATCCTGCCAATTTCATTCTTTTAAATTTAAAAGTGACTCTGAGAAATGTATCAGGAAGTTTCATCTTATTGAGCAGTGGGGGTGAATAATTTTGGGCATGGTTTTAAAATGCATATATCTTTTCCAGATTCAGTGATATCTAGCAGTGGATATATATTGTGGTATAATGTATCATGATATACATGGGCTGATAAGTTCCCGGTCTGGCACACAGATGGCATTGCAATCGCCAAACCGATGTTTTTTTTAGTAAATACTAACCTTTAAAAGGTAGTAGAAAAAATGCCATGATGATTCGCCGTGTGGATAAAACGTTAGAGTGGTTTTAGTTGAACGACTTTGTTGATAAACAAAAAAATGGATAACAAGAATTTCAAGAATTGTTATTTGATGGGGAAAAAATACCGTTCAAACAAAAACTTGGCTAGATAAGCGTTATCCGGACACTGCACCAGGTAAATCAACCATTATTGACTGGTTTGCTGAATTTAAACGTGGTCGTACGGACACCAGTGATGCACCACACAAAAGAGGTGGTTACTCCGGAAAACATAAAAAAAGTCCACAAAATCGTTTTGGGGAACCGTAAAGTGAAGTTGCAGGAGATAGCTCAGACTCTGAAGATATCCAAGGAACGTGTAGGTTTTATTTTAAATGAACATTTGTGTATGAAAAAGCTGGTGTCAAAGTGGCTGCCGCACATGTTGACTTTTGACCAAAAACAATAACGAGTTCTGAGCACTGTTTGGAGCTTTTTTGTTATAAAATTATGTTATTTATTATTAAATTATTATTATTAATCCTTTATTAAATTACTATTATAAAATTATTATTATTAAATTATTTTTAAAATTATTTTTATTAAATTATTATTATAAAATTATTATTTTTAAATTATTATTATTATTAAATTATTATTTATTATTAAAGTTATGTTATTTATTAAAGTTATAAAGTCATAAAGTTATAAAGCTTTGTTAAAAAGTTGTGTTTTCTTTATTAGACCGGGAACTTATCAGCCCATGTGTTAAATCCAAATATTTATATTCAAAATATGATTGGTATTTTCATCAAATGTCAAGAAATACTTTCTAGAGAAAGTGCAATTATGTGTTTAGTTGACTAGAATAATGTTTATAATGAACCACTTATTTCTAGCTGAATTATAAACATTTTCTGCTGATTCTTACATCATTACTTCATCTGTTGATGGTTCAGAACATTCTAATACTGCAGATTATTTATGTACTGTAGCAAGCAATCTATGTAGGAAAGTGAAAAACATTTAATGTAAATGTTTGCAACTGCAACATTGGTACTGGAAATACTGCTAGAAAAGTATTCAAAGAATTGAAGAGACTATTCTTTATTATAACTATTCTGTTCATACTGTAGATCTTTCAGCCAAAGATATTGAATCTGCTGGTATAGATAAAAATGTAAATAAGATTGTTTAAATATTTTAAGTGTACACTTTTACCAAATGCCTGGTACAGAAAAAATGGCGAAACATTGTTAATGATTTATGTTTCAAAATCTTGTTATTTAAATTGCTTTGATGCTTAAAATCAAATTTTTAATCCTGTATTTTGCAAATGAGTTCAAAGAGCAAAATTTATTTGTTTTAAAATATCTTTTTTTTTTCTTTTTAAATGCAAAAAAGGATTTAAAATAATTGTGTTTTATTAATAAAATGGAAGTTTGAACTTTTTAAAATGTTTCCAATTAAATTTATATTAAGCCTGATAATATTGTATTTTAATGTACAATGGCTATTCTATCGAAAATATCTGATATATATATACAACATATCAAATAGCATATCAAAATATCAGATATTTTTAAAAATATGATATTTACGAATGCTGATCTTACGTACTTCCTCAACATTTAAGAAATTAGCTGCTGAGATAAACTTGGCTGAATCGAATATTCATAATTGAAGCGCAGCAGGTTAGTTTTTGTAAATGGAATTCAGAGAATACCGAATTCAAAAGAAAAACTTTATTAAAAAATATGTACTGTAACTAAATTTCACTGTCTCATTGCAAATAACGACTGACACCTATATACACTGTGGCAATGTCTAGCCTGAGTACAGAACAGCCCATCAGAAAAATTTTAAAGCAATTTTCCCTTAAGTGAAAGACAGGAGGAGATTTGGGAAGGTTCAATCATGTAATACATCAACAGACGAGACAGTTTTGGGTTTATTCATTGCTCTCGATGGTCATCAGGAGAGAGTGGGAGGCCACATAAAGCTTGTATTGGAACTTTTACCTATAATTATCTAGGCCAAAGATCGAATTACAAAATTCATGCTACATTATTATCTTTGTCTTGCTAAGACTTAAGTTTGAAGTAAGTTACATTGTAATTGATCGAGCCATTGTCAAGAAATAGTGTTTATTTCACTGTTAGATTGGAAAGAAGCTCCACTCACCTTCGGCTTGCTGGACTTCAATGAAATGTTGTTTTTAAAATTAATTTCTGTAGCATCCAAGAAAAATATCCAATAAATAAAAATTTAAGTATTTCTGCTTTTTTTTTCAAGATTGGTAAATTATGGTGCAAAATCACTTAATTGTTTTACAGTTTCTCTTATTGTGTGTTTTTAAAATAAATTAAAGGCTATTGTATGAAAATTATCTTTCCTTAAATATATGTGGCTTGCTATTAAAACGAGAGATTTTGTGAAAGAAAACAAAGGGGGGGGGGCAGTATAAAGTTATTAAATATTTTGTTACACAATACAAACAGTTTTTATTATAAAAAATAGTGTGATTTAAAATTATTAAATTAACTTTTAATGCATGAAAAGATGTATTGCATTCTGTATATTATTTTGTATCTACAAATTTTATGAAGTTTTGTTTAATATGATTTTATCTCTCAAATATTTAATTAAAAAAAAATTTTTTTTTTTAGAGCTTTTCGCAAATGGTGGCGAGATCTTCCTCCAAACAAGAAGCAGTATTTTTTGGAGAGAGTCAAAGAGAATAAAAGTAAAATTATCAGTAAGTGATTTTCAGACTATTAAAATGTTATTTATTTTAAGTCTTTTATTTTTATCTATGGATATAACATGTCTTCTTTCTTATGATAGAAATATAGCAGCTTATCCAGTATTTCAAATTCCCTAGCAGCTAGCCATAAAATTGATGTGATTTTTATTTACATCAATGATAGATGCTATCATCTGTTTACTCTTATTAATATATGGCAAAGAGCAAAAAAATTGTCAAAAATTCTTTTTTATATAAAAATAAAAATCTGTCAATAAATATTGCAGTTACCACTTTGCTTTTGATATCGAAACTTACTACATAAGCAAACCTAATGACAGCATATAGTAATATTATTTTTGTAAGGATACAATTTTTATTATAAAGAAATAATTACTCTCAAATTGTTATGAAAATAGAAATCTCAAACGGTTCAACCTCTCAGATCAACCTAATACTACATTTGCTTAGAAATTGAAGCAAATGTATTATTAGGTTGATAAGAGACTTTTTTTAAGCAAAATTGCATTCAAATGCAGTTTTATACACACGTACATACACAAAGTCTGATCTATTTATTATGTCTAATTTACAAACAATACATTGCATGGGTCAATATTCTTGACATTATCATATTTTGCATTTAAAACACACACACACACGTATATATATTTATCTTTATTGCAAAACATCTTTGCTTGTATAATTTATACATTTAACAGGATCTCTTGAAATTCTCAACTTTTTTTTTTTTTCATGTAATTTTGTCATCATCATCAATTTCATTTTCACTCTTTGAAATTTGATTTGTACTCAGTATGTCTTCATCCAACCTGTCTAATAGTTTCTTGTTATCAATTTCTGAGCTTATTGATTGAAATATATATTAATATAATGTTTTTAACAAAAACTGGAAATAAAGCCCAAAAATTAAATTAAAAATTATTTTGTGATTCATACCGGGGTTATGTAAACCCCATGGTGTCTAACAATATCAAATTTGTAGAATTAAATGCGCAATTAAGGCTTTTTAGGTTATAAATCTTTTCTAAGCAGTCCATTTTCCTAATGCAATTAAAATAAAAATGCTCCCATTAAAACAAAATCCAAATGGCAGGGCGGAGAAAATTACCTAAGGTATGGAATACTCCAGAGTGCAATCCTACATATTATTCAATCTTAATTCTAAATTTTTATAAAGTTAAAAAATACTGTAATATTATCAAATGTTCCATTGCAAAAAATAGGGAAAATAATTTCTATCATGATAAGTATATATCTATGCAATTCAAGTTAACATAATTAATTTTGTCTGACATTCCCAAGCTTCTGAAAGACACAATTACCTAAAAAGGATGGTTGTTTTTATAACTTTTACTTTAATTTAGATGCATAAGAAGAAAGTATTGGAGCTGTGAAAATTTCCAACTTCTGTTTTTTGATGGGTTTACACATGTTGCAATGTCCTGAACACGATTTTACTATTTTTGGAAAATGTTGGTCTGTGTGCTAATATGTGTGTAACACAATTTTTGTGGGCATTCTATCTCAAGAGCTATTGTACAGAGTTTCATAAAATTTTATGTTCTGTTAGACCTTGAGATGACTAGTGCTGAATTAGGTTTGGGTATATTGCCTGACCTGTGATTTTGCTATGCTGCATCTTTTGTAATTTCCATGATAGCTATATCTCAAGAACTAATGCATGGAATTTCATATTTTCTTAGACTGTGACATGAATAGATGCTGATTAGGTTTGGTGTATATTGTCCAATAGGTGGCAATGCTATGTTTTACATGATTTCCATCATAGCTATATCTCAGCATCTATGGGATAGAATTTCATCCAATTTCAGTTAGAACTTAACATAAGTAGATACTGATTAGGATTTTGGTGCCTAATGCTTGTACTGTACTTTTCATGATGTATTATTGTGCTGTATTTTTCACTATTTCCATGATAGCTATATCTCAGCATCAATGGGATGGAATGTTATCAAAGTTGTTATTCAGTTACCTTGACATAAGTTGGTACTGATTTGGTTTGGGTGCATCTTGATCAACTGGTGGCGCTGCTGTATTTTTAACGATTTCTGTGATAGCTACATATGGGTTTCTGTGGGATAGAATTTTACCAAATTTAATATGCAAGACATTAAAAATTATGTTGTTTCTGTTTTTTTTTTAATTTATTTAACAGCAGGTGCTACTATGCTGTGCTTTTCATGATAGCTATATGTCAGTATCTATGAGATACAATTTCACTAAATTTAATGTGTGTATTTATTAAAAATTGTGTTGTTTCAACTATGACTGCTGACTCAACAGGTGGTGGTGGTGCATTATAACAGTGTCTCAATTTCTATTGGATACCATATAATGCACCAAAATTTATATTTGAAGTTATTAACTAAAATATATATATGGTTTTAATTTTGTATTTGAATATCTAACATTGAGCACTGTTGAACTGTGCTTTTTTTTATTTACTAATTACTGTAACTCTGAGTTAAATTAAAGAAATGCACTTTATTTTGTAATTGTTGATGTGTAACAGTACTATTTAAATTAATATATTGGAATAATATAGGAGAAAGTTTTGTGATAGGCACAGCATAATACAATACGGAACCATTTATACGGAATCTAGTTAACTTGAAAACCAGTTATCCAGAATGATATTTCCAACTGACTCATTTCAGAATCTTTCCAGAAAAAAGTGCCAGTTTGACATGTGCATCGCTTGATAGATTACTGTATGCATTGTATAACTTGACCAATATCTAGTATTTGAAATGAAAGCCTATTTAGTCAGATATTGAGCATTTTGATTTTTATACAGTATTATTGTTTCCAAGGTATTGCCAGAAATGGCCTTCTTTCAAACTATGATTAATCTTTGATCTTGATAGGATCTGAGCCTTAATCACAGTAATCTAATAATTTAAAATCAGTAACAATGTTACAGCCACATATATTCTACAAATCTCATCAAATGGATGTTGTTTTAATGTCCAACCAGTTATCGGAATACATCTGGCCCCGACCATTCCGGATAAATGGTACCATACTGTAGTTCTGTTTTACTTTTTTTTTTTTAAAGAGTGAGTATGCTGTTATGAGTCATTATTTTTTTAATACTTTCTAATATAATTGAAAAGTGTTTACTTTTGGTTAATCGGTGAGGTCATTTGTTTGTCTGTGCACTCGAACTTTTGTAAATATTCTTGGATTATCATGAAATTGTTGTAGATAATTGAAGTTTCTGTAGCCTGTTTCCTATTGAAAATTATGTGTGTAGCCAGATGTCAATGCAGGTTTTTCTTTCTTGTGGCCCATTTTGGGGAAATAAGTTATTTTTGTGAAATTTATTATATTTTTGAGAAAAAAACAAACATTTGTTACGAAAGATGAAATCCAGCTACTCAAATTGAAACCAAGCATTTAATAACTTCTTTAGTCCTTCTGCTAAAGTTTTGTTTTCTGGTGAACTTGTTTTCTTTGCAAATTATACATTTTAAAACCTAACAGAATAAAAATAATTAATGGACAGTATGTTTTTATGGAATGGAATTTTGTGAAGAGGTCTGTTTTATTAAAAGGATTTTTGTGATGGGTCCCTAAATAGGCCCAAATTTTTCCTGGATAGCAATTATACAGGCACAGGGGTGATTGAAAAGTCGCACAACCCATCAAAAAATACTTTATTTAAAAACACATGCACATAAATCAGTAAATCTACAAATATGAAGTAAATTGAAAAAAGTGACTAGTCTTAACCAAAACTGAAAAAACAGCATTGTCATAGGATGGAACAAAAATTTCCTTTTTATCATGAACACTTCCAGTTTGTTAAAATTGGATTACCAAAAGGTAACTCATTGTCTTATTTGGATCAGAACATTTGAGTTATCTCTTGAAATGTTTCAATGACTTTAATGAAAGTTGAGAACAGATATCGCAGACATTCACAAAGGTTGGTGTAATTTTTTTATGCCTCTATTTTGGTGAGAAAACTCAGTTTTAGAATACCTGTTAGACCAGCATGCGTAAGCAGCATGTTAGTTTTATTTTATGATGAAATTATTATAATTTTATTGTAAAACACACACATTTAATGTTATTTATACACACATTTAATTTTATTTAACTCGCACATTTTTATTTAAAACACACATTCTTTTTATTACACACACATTTAGGTTTACTCATTAATAATTTTTATATTATTTTATTAATTTATTTTTTATTATTTATTTATTTGTATTTATAATACACACATTTAATTTTAATATAAAACTCATATTTTATTAGAAAACACCAGGTTTTTATAGGAAACAAAAATCGCTGGGTTATCCTGCCAAACAAAATATCACCATTTTGGTGCGTGTGCTACATCTGTACTGATTCTTAATGCAAAATAATGCTCAAACATAAAAATTCTGTGCTTCTGAAAATTTTATCTCCATCAGCCATCATATACCAAACAAATGGTTCTTACAGATAACTGCAACTGAAACTTGTACTACGATGAGACTTTCAACAGTATACTGCTGCCATTTATTGTAAATTAAATGCATTAGTTTTGATTGATTGAGGATTGTGTACAATTTTTTAAAGTTTGTGTTATATACACAACTAATCCAGTATACAACTTTTTGATCACCCTGTAATTCATTTACAGGGACCCTCAAAATAAATCAAAAATACATAATGGTCTATTGATCATAATTGTTTGAAGTACATTTTAATGATGTTACATTACTCCAAATATTACAAAATTGATATGATACACTACAAAATTTTCACACTCTGAAAATTTTCAGCATTTATATGTAAAACCGTTATATTTGTACATTTCCTTATTCTATAAAATATTTAAAACAACATTTTAAAGAAATAATTTGGGTAGAGTTGTAAATTTTCTACAAATATTGATTTAGTTATTAATTTTAATAGACAAAATTTTTCAAAAAATTATTTCCTGATTGCACAAATCATCTACCATGTTTTCAAAACATCAGGAAAAATGCTTTGGAAGGTGAAATTTTCATTAGTTAATAAATAGAGACATAAAAAGCTTAAAACAAAAATAATTTGTAAATTTTTTGTGTTTTTGAGTAGTAGTTTTTTTTTTTTTTTTTAACAAAATAAAAGAACAAAAAAAGGGATCTTCTTAGGATTAATGCACAAAATCTCAAAACATGACTAATACAAATTTACATAATTTTCTAAAACATAATGATTTCTATTTTTCCCTTTTGTCTCTGAAACCAAAAAATTGAAACAATATATTTATTGTAATACATTTTGCTTTATTAAATATACATGGATTTATTATAAATATGGATTGTCTTACTTATAGCTTTCATTCTTTTCAGTTTTTGCCTTAGCAAGTGTGTTCCTATCAGCGACCTATTATCTTAGCCACATTGAAGAAACTCCCATAACTAAAAGGAAGCGGTTCATTGCATTCAATTCCAAGCAGTTAGAGAAGATAAATAAGTTTGAATTTCAGCAAGTATTATTCCCATTTGTTTTTTAAAAGTTGTTTGTAATTTATTTTTCTATACATACTCTTATTATTGAGATATAAAGGTACTTCTTTTTTTATAAGGATCTTGGCGAACAGAAAGGATGAGATTGAATTTGGCAAGAAAAGCAAAATTTCAAATGAACTTTCTGACAACTTTTATTTATGTTTTAAAACCTCATCAGATTGTTATTATATCTTTATGAAATAGCTATCAACGTATCAAATGCACAAGCGATTTGTTTAAAATTGATACCATTTAATACATACATTATGAAGCAATTTTCCTTTAATATATACTCCTAAATTAGCATTAATAATATAATTTTGAAAGTGCATAAATACTTTAATTTTATTTTTAACAGTGCTCTAAGAAATTGTATTTTAGAGCTATTGAAACAGTTTGCTATATGAACACTTGTCTTCTTTTTGTAATTTCTTATATTGCATTTCCAGAGGTTTCTTTTTCCAACACTAGGGGGCTCTGCTCTCTACGAGCTATGATTGACAACCCTTATCCAGACCCCACATGCTCTAAAAGCATGCTAATTTGCTGTATTTTAAAAGATTAATCTGATTATGGAAGATTGCAAGATATGATAATCAATGATGAACTTCCATAATCAGGTTGCCATTCATTTCTTTTTGACTGAGGGTTTTTTCGTGCCTCCCCTCCCTTTCAAGCCTGCATCCATCACTGTCATGTCAGCGGTGTTCATGATTGATTCCATGTTCCATGAGATCAATTTCACATTTGAAAATAAGCTTTTATAAAATGGTTAAATTTAAAAAAATTGCTGCACACTATTATAAGGTTTAGAAGAAAAGTTTTATTTTATCATTAAAAGTTAAAAATAAATTGATACTTTAAATACAATAGATTCTCCCACAACCAAACTAATTTGGACTGGGGTGATTCACATGTGGTGACTGGAGTGATTATGAGAAAAATCCGGATAAGAGAGAGGGATATATTTTTTATTAAAAAGAGTCATAAATGTACCTATTCGACATATAAAAATGTTTAGTTTCACTTTTTATTACATTTACACATTAGTTTTGCAATTACAATTTGAAGTACATAAATTTATTTTTAAATGTTGCATTAAATTTTTCTGTTTTGTTCTTTGCTTGACTTGCTGACAAGCTGCTACAGCTACATCATGCCAATATGTCATTATAATTACGTCTGAGGAAGTTGATTCGGTTTGTTGTTCTGCGAATTGCAAGACAACTTTTATAAAACGGGATTAAAAATGTATAAAATTCAGTGTCAACTTTACAAAGTTACAAAAAATGAGAAAAAAAAAAAGGATACCTCTAATGCTAGAAATACTTCTGAAAAAATACATTTCTCTTCAACAGGTACTTCATTGTCAATGTTTATATCCATTTCCTTTTCGATTATGAATTTTTTTTTTCCCGTTGGTCAGCTGAGGATCTACATCACTACCACAATCTAATCAAGTACATACTAGCAAAAGATTGTTAAATTGCTATGCATATTTTTTGATACTGTGAATCCTTTGCAAATGAACTATCTTGACTGATTTAAACATTAAATAGTGCTTAAAATAATACTTTGGTTTAAAAACTGCCTGATTCAGTATGTTTATCATACATTTTTGTATAAAACAATGAGTTTTCATGTTTTTATATGCAGTAGTTTTCGTAGGATAAGCCAAGAAAGTGAAAAGGTCACGATAGATTCAATTGCAGCAATGGCAGCAGTGCTAGTAAATATTTTTTTTTAATATAGGGATACAGCTGCATATTCTGACCGTCTTCACAGATTCTTTCACAAGGTAAAAATCATAAGTTTTTCTCTTGGAAAACCCATGACATTTTTTTGTGTCATTAGTCTAGTAAATTAAAATTAATAGACATACTAGAAAATTTAGAAATGAAAAAAGTGTTAATTTAGCATAGACAAATTTCATGATTTGACGAAAAGAAAACTTTGTGTAGATTGATTAGACATTTTTTCATTGGTCACTGTTTTATTTTCGTGACTGTTTATAATATTTGGTTACAGTAGCAGAATTTAATGTGCCAATCTGCAGCAAACAGAAATTTATATTTGACCTTACTAGCATAAAAAATCATAATAGCCTATAAAATAAATGCAAAATTTGCATTGCAAAGAAAATTGAAGTACAATAAATCCAGAAACAAAGTAAATTTAGCTTTTTAATTAAAAAGAACTCAACTTTACTTTTTAAGTTGTTAAATTAATCTGCAAGGTCTAAAATAATCTGCAGTGACTGCTGCCATGCTGCACTGTTTCTGCTAGATATTTGGCAAGAAATTGCACTTTTTTAAGACTTGAGTTATGACAAGACCTCTATAAAGAGAAAATGTTGTAATAAATTAAGTTCTCAGTCTACTCTGAACTTTGAAAAAAGATTTTTTTTTCATTTTTATAATGAATATACATTATAGAATATACCTACAAAAAATACTAAAACCCCCAATAAAAAAGAAGTGCCTAATATTGTCAGCATCTTGTTTCGCTATTGGAAATAAGTTGTATTTTTATGTCTTTTCCAAATTTTTATTGTATGGAAAAGTCAGAATTCTGATTTATTATACTGTTGTGTGCCTGAACTAAATTCCTGTTAGAATTCCTTTTATTAAAAGTACAACTCCAGAGCAGTACAGTGTTTGAAATATTGCTTTTGTATGAATTTTACTAAAGCTCTTTTTTTTTTTTTTTTTTTTTTTTTTTTTTTGTAATCTCTGAATTTTGTTTTTCAAAAATTGCAATTTATCATTCTTTCTTTTTGTTGCATTTTACTATAAAACCCGATAGATTCATTGTATTACTGTTTATGGACATTAATTCCATCATGTTAGTTGAATTAACTTTAATTAAAGTTTAGGGCTATAAAGTTTATATTTAGTTAACAAAGTTTAGAGGCACTTCGTTTTTGATTAATATATATATATATATATATATATATATATATATATATATATATATATATATATATATATATATCTGATGATAATCCATTTTAATCCAGTTTTTATAGTCTACCTGATCTCATATTTTGAACTTTATGATTATTGAGTAGTATTTCACTTTGTTAAAGACTTTCATGATTTGTCTAAGACTAAATGCAACAAAGTATCTCTTCTTGAAGCATTTCTTGACATTGAAAAAAAAAATTACCAAATGTCGTAACATTTTGCAAAATTCGCTTTCATATGGCATCTATCTATATTGTAAAACAAAAACATATCCGTGAGTAATGTCGCCATCATATGGACGGTAGCACCGACCTAACAATTAAATTGTGCTTGAATTGCATATTTGTAACTACTAAATATAGCATAATTTCATTTATTAAACTATCAATTAGAAACAAAATGCACTTTGAAATGTAGTTTGAAAAGTTTATCTGAATTTACTAATTTTTTATGGATTTTAAAGTAATTTTAAAGCATGTATATTTTTTTAATCTGTGTCCAATCTAATTACGAAAGATTAACTTATTTGATCTTTATAAAGTAAAGACATTTATTTCTAAACATAGCACACTCAATTTTTATGCGGTCGAATAAAATAAGTGTACTCTCAATGCTATTCGTTTAAAAACCGTATCTCAATTTAATGATGTCTTATGGATTTTAAAGTCATTTAATATTCTGGAAAATTGTACGGTAAAAGGATGTTAAACTTATACTTTGGCGACTAATATATTCTGTGGAAATTACGCTATTTTGTGTAATTTCTATAAAATACTAATATTTTGTGAATGGAAACCGTCACATGATTTAAAATATGACGACACTTTCACCGGGGTAGATTTTCCTCTGAACCGATACGTATCTAGTTAAAACAAATTCTTTCACTTCATGAATCATGTACAAATATGCATTTATATTTATAGATAATGTGCACGTTTGTCAACTTAATGTAGAGAAAACGTTGAGCTAAATTGCTTGAAGCTTCGCCAAGTTTCTCGTAATTTTCAAATAGTTAAAATACATTATATTATGTATAGGAAATAATAAATTATGAATTACTAACTCCGCAAGAATTGTTACTTTTCGCCTACAGTTAATTGAGAAAAACGACTTTACTTGAGTGCGTGAAGTCACATGCTCATTTGTATTTAAAACATGAAAGCGATTAAAGAAATCCAATACATCTGTACTCATAGAAAAATTTTAAACAATATTCTTAAATACTAAATTTAACTCCGAAATTATATTTACAATGTAATTTAAACAGAATTTGCTAAAATTGCGTTTTGAAATTATGTGATTTTTGATGCAAAACATTATTTTTCAAAAATATAGTGTTCTCTTAAGAATTGGATAATAATTTCAAAGCTGGTGAAATGAAAATGTCGCCACGTTGTCGAACGTATAAAAAATATATTATTTTTTAAAAATTAAAATAAATGTTTTATATTTAAAAAAATGCATTTAAATTTTTTTCCCCGGTAAACCATTTTACTTTTAATCCCATTTGTTTTAACACCCATTTTTGAAGAAAAAAAAAAATGGAAAATACCGTATTGTTTTCTTTAAATTCAATTTTTATTAATAGGACATCTACTGTCCACCTAAATCCAAGGAATTTAAATATGCCTCCTTGGTTGAGGCTCAAGCTGAAAAAAGTTACTATGTAATGATTGCTAAATGTCAATGTTTGACAGACGATTTTTGATTATGTTGAATAAATTGAATCATGAAGTTTGAATGCGCAAAAAATATGTTTTTATTTCTTAGAAAATTTACTTTAATATTAACAAACCAGTGGAAACAATATGCCTTTGTAAAATTAGGAGGTAAGTTATTTATTTTTCTCCAAACACATTTAAATATATGTACTATGTCGTTTAAAGCACTTATAGTAATCTTTGTAATATGCGAAAAAAATCACAACTGACAAAATTGACGTCACGTTCAGATTTCAAATTATAGCGAGTTAATCTGAAATTGGTTTATAAAAATATTGTCCATACGTAGTTCCTTTGAATGGCAACGGGAAAGAAATTGAATTAGAAATTCAGAGAAAAAAATTAGATTTCTGTAATGATAAACTATGGGAAATGTTTGAAAAAAGTGGTAAAGAATGGTGTGAGAAATTTTTAAAGTTGACAGTAATTTTACTCGTGTTCTAAAGTATATGTACATCAAGTTTCGTTCACATTAGACAAAAACTGTAGATTTGTATAAGGAACATACATACATACATACCAAGAACGTCTTTTATATATATATAGATATCTATATAATTGCTAAGGTTCATTTAATTAGTGAACAAACAGTATTTATTATTATTAAATAATACAGCAGGCTCTCTGAAATTTGCATACATTGTTTATAATGTAAACGGTTTATTTCCAGTGTGTCAAAATAATAATGATAAATATAACAATAATAAAGAAAGATTTATGTGAAATAAATATTTAATTTTAGAAATAAAAATGTAATTTTGAAGTTAATGAATGAAGTATTTTTAATTAGCCGAAAGGTGTTTTTAAGAATTCTTTTTAAGTTTAACTAAATGTAATCATACATGGCAGTAAGATAAATTAAAATAAAGGTGTTGTTTCAGTGCCTGTTTCATAATCTGTCATCGTTTCATAAAAAGCATGTTTTAGTGGGTAAAAATAATTTTTTAAATCTGCAGAATTCTAAAATCCACAAAAATAAGTGGTCCCAAGCTGTGCAAATTTCAGATATTATATTTTACTTTGCTTTACATTTGTAAAATTTCCTTTATCAGCAATACATTCTTATTAAAGCCAGCGGTGAAAATCTTCCACATTTAGGCGATTTTTACTTTAAAAAAAGTTTTATCTAAATCTTCCCTTCCTCTGAAATTACCACTTCCCATTTGGCACCATCTCCCCCCTTACCTTACTGAGTGCAGAAATTTTAGAGTTTTTTAATTTTTTCTACTCAGTTTGTTACTCTGTAGTATAAGTAAATAAGTAATCAAAATTATTAAAAACTTTATTTAAAATTTTCTTTTTATCTTATTTGTTATTTTGCTGCAACAATTTAAAAAAAAACAATAAATCACCTAAAATCTCCCTCCACTGGAATTTCTAGGCATGGATTTTCAAAGCAAAAGTTTTCTTTTTTGCAGTTTGACTGTTCTTTTCCCTTTTAAAGCATGCATGAAACTAAATAATAAATCAAAGAATAGTAGAAAAAATGCTTCTGTTGCTGATATAGTTATTTGAAATAAGTTCATAAGCTTTAAGAAAAGTATGTGTTAAAAATAACTACTGTTTTTACTATGAGTGTTTGATTTTAAATGTTTTTAGCTGGAGCGAAAAAAAAAAAAGGCTATTATTTTCAGCATTATCAAAAATTATTTTTCATCAGCTTGTCTATGCATTTGTGTAATATTTGTATATTCTTTGACAAATTAGCCAGATTCAGAATGTTATTCTTAACATTAAATATTTATTGTGTTAAATATAAATTTTTGCTACAAAAAAAAAAAAAAAAAACTCAATTTATTTTTGTGTATTAATTAATCAATAATTTTTTGTCTTGTCTTTGTCGTGTCATAGTGTTGCAGTTTTTTTTTTAAACTTTCAAAATCAATTTAAAAAAAAACTAATTTAACAAGCATAAAATAAAAATGCATTTTTACTTTCCTTTACATGATGAAAGTTTTTAAAAATCGAATTTTATCTAATCATTAAATTCCAGTTGTTATTATTAAATTTGCATGTTAATGTTTTGATGCAATAGCTGGTGATGCATATTGTTATTATTATTATTTTTTTTTTGTATTTTTTATATGTTGTTAAAATTTTGTATCAGATTGAATGCAAAATGTTATATTGTTTTTATGTGTAAAATGATGACAATGCTTCTGATTTTGGTGGGAGATTGCTTATTATAAGCCTGGCTGTATGTTTTATAATATATTTCTTCCCTTTTTATAAATTATTAATTTTAAAATTAGCTTTTTATTCATCTTCGTATATTTTAAAAGCTTTATTACTGAGGCTACCCAAATTGAGCTCTGTTGGTAACTAGTAAATGCAAATGTAACTTTCAAAAGGTTTATTGTCATTAAGAATTCCATACAACAATGTCACACAACATTGGAAAATGTGAAATAATTTTCAACCCTGTTACTAAAACAAACGCTAAGCTTATGCGTAACATTAGTAACTAGCCAGGCTTTGCCTATCTAGATAATCGTTTCAGAAGCTCCCAAAGTAAATTTTACATGCAACCAGAAAATAAATATATAAAATACTTTAATTATACAAAAATAATTAATAAAAATATAAAAAAAAGCATGTAAATATAGATTTCACGTTATAAATAAAATAAAATTTATTCTTGAGCCTTCTGACAAATTTTCTCTGAAAGGGAGTGAGGATGCAAACTTTCTCACCTAATTAAAATTACAAAAAGTGGAATATTACCTACAAGGCTGCCCTATAAAATAAAAAGATCTTTGAGAGAATAGTTCAAAAGTTGGTGTTACTAATAAATATATTTGTATCTGAATGGAGAAAATCAGCTAGTCAAATTGACTCGCTACCATCAAAACTATGAGTCAAATTCTAAAAACTGAAACTCAAATTTTAAAGTTGTAAATTAATGCAAAGTTTTACTTTGATAAATGTAAGATAGCATTTTTATTTGTATATTTAATAATTTTTCACTCTAATTTGAGACTATTCCATTTCATTGTTCAGTGAACTAATACAAATTTGTTAAACATTACATGAAAAATCTTCGATTATCATTATTTTAACTGAATCTGCTATCCATACTTATTTAGTACAAATATTTAAAATAATGAAATAAATTTACCAAAATAGAGCAATTCAAAATGTATTGATTTAGAAATTACCTAAAGGAATATTAGTAAGAAATCACTTCTGCAAAAAATATCCTTCTTTTACCATTATCTGCACTAGGGTATTAATTAGATGGTACATTAGAAAAAACTAAAAATAATCTGAAATTGGCAAGCATTTTTATTTTTTTGTTCTTAACATTGCAAACCTATCACTATATTTTTTTCCTTTCAAATGTTTTGTTTTTTCTAATAATCTATATATATATATATATATATATTTCTCTTGCGTGGCATGAAAATAAGCTGAATTTGTAACTTGTTTGGCAGCAACTATAGTTTCCAGAACGATGATTCTCAGTGGTTCATTTTATAGTCATGTGATTCATTCAGCAAATCAAAATTCAGAGCAGCAGCTCTTTTTAAATGCAGTTCAATCTTATGGCGGATGTATGAATAGCAATAGCCATTGATTAATTTTACGGTCATGTGATGCATTCAGTAAATCAACTTTTTGATCAAGAGTTTTTTTAGCAATTTCTTCTTCCCACATTAATGCTATGGGGTTTGAAATGCATTCGTATTTTTAAAAAAATTTCATTAACTTTCTTAAGTTCTTTGTGTTTTCTGCATGCTCTCTTTAAATTAAAAGATATTATTTTGCTGTTTGGTTGGCAAAATATTTCTAAATATATATACTTAATTTTAGGTTTAAAATGTTAAAATCTTAGTGAAGCTGCCCAGCTGTGAATAAGATTTTAACACATGAAATATAAACTTAAGTATATATTGTAGAAATATTTTGTCAAGCAAAAAAGTAAAGAGACATTTTAAAAGAAGGATTAAAAAAAAAAAAAAAAAAGTTAAGTTAATTTTTTTAATGTTATTAATGTAATAAATGTTATTTTTAATGTTTGTAATGTAAAATTAAAATAAAAGAATGCATTCCAAGCCTATGGGATTAACATTGGTGGAAGGGGAATTTAACTCATGTGTAATCAACTGTAAGTAATATTTTTATCATATAAAATTTTTCTAATATTATAATTATATTAATATACCCATTCCTGTAGAACATGGTTTGATACACTTGGATTTGGGCTCAATACTTTGACATTTCAGAGAATTTTTTTTAATGAGAAATTAAAATAAAAGAATGCATTCCAAGCCTATAGGATTAACATTGGTGGAAGGGGAATTTGGCTCATGTGTAACCAACTGTAAGTAATATTTTTATCACATAAAAATTTTCCAATGTTATAATTATATTAATATACCCATTCCTGTAGAACATGGTTTGATACATGTGGAATTGGGCACAATACTTTGACATTTAAGAGAATTTCTGATGTAACACTATCCAGTAATGGTACAGGTGTGTATCATGTATCTTAACAACTGTGTTATATTTGTTATTATGCTTGTTATATTTCCCTTCTCTCCTTGTTGAAAATCTCCAGATTTTTTCTTTTGATAAATTGTTGTTTCTGCATGGTAATATATTTAAATACTTGTACCTTAACTAAACATGAGATGGGCTCAGCTTATGTCCAGGCTTTCAAACAGACTCAGGCTCAATTTTATATTAATCTTCGGGCTCTAGCTCAAAGTGAAAATTTTATTTATTTCCAAATTAAGAAGTAAAAAACTTGCAATTTGAGAAACAAGGATTTAGTCTACATTTCTTAACATCTATATATATAAAAGAAAGTCCTTCTGGCTAGATGATCAACGCACAACCAAAACTACTGAACCTACAAAGACTAAACTTGCAGGAAAAATACTTCTTAGTATGTAGAGGCGCACTAAGACAGAATTTTCAAAAACTCCACCCCTACAAACTTTAAAAAAATTCCTTAAAAATCGGGTATTATAGTTACGTGACAAATGATAACATATTTTAATGTAGTTTTGCATGCTGAATCCAATGGTATCAATTAAATACTCATAAGTCAAATAGTTCGTGAGATATTGCACATTTTTCTAATTTGGCAAAGTCTTTGACGTCAAAATCTAACAATTCTAACAAGTGAGAATTTCTAAAAATAGATCCGTTACTATAGCAATGGAAGAAATTCAAATTAAATCTTTTTATTATTTAATTCTTTTGTTTATTTTTACAGATAGAAACATTAACTGTTCAATTGGGAATGGAATATTATTCTTACGGATATTTATGTAATTGTGTATTATTATAATTCTACAAACGCCATGATTTAAAATAAAACGTGATTGCTAAAATAAAGTTTCGAAGTTCTGTTTAGTATTATATATTGCTTCTTTATTTGTTTTCAGTCTTCAGCCATGTTTCCCCCTTTATTTGGGTAGTTAGTTATTCAAATGATTTCGGGCTAATTTTCCGCAATCAGATACTTCGCCAATTGGCGTTTTTTCTACCATGTTGGGTACTTTTCTGTTATCCGGTCGACCACTTTTCATAACAAAAAACTATCGCCAAACTCTAACGCCAAATAAACGGGAGAACATTGCCATTGGAATATCAAAATAAATAAATAAAATATAAGAATGTAAGGACACAATTGTTATTTTAATTAATGAATAAATCAGTAAAACATAATGAAAAATACATGCAAATGTTGAATTAAAAACCACTTGATGACGTAACAAACACGTATAATGCTTCTGACATTATGTAAATGGGACTGCATTTTTAGCGTTTAATCTTACAATTTGGCGATAGTTTTTTGTTATGAAAAGTGGTCGACGGGATAATAGAGAAGTACCCAATAAGGAAAATCATCGTTTATGTTTGAAGCGAAACCTTCATGATGAATCCTATTACAGAAAATCATATCATCATCTACTATGAGTATAAACCTCATATTCATATTTTAATCCGATTATTCATGATATTTTGTTCGGTTTTACACTGTTAGTTAAGTAATGTTTTTTGAAAGGTTTTAGAGTATAGCTATTCTACGTTACTCTGTTATAGAGATACAGAGGAAAGCTCTAAAATTAAGTGAACCCCATTGTTAAGATTACTTTTACAAAAAAATTCTACTGAACAAATTTTATGGAAGTGACTTTTCAGGCATGGATAATGAAACTATAATATATCATTCTATGTTGCTTAGTGATAGAGCTAATGGGAAAGTGATTGGGAAAGGTGAGGGAAATTATGAAAGATATATCTACTATATATATAAAATGCAAATTCGTATTTCTTTCCGACCGTTTATAATTTGAGTTCTGCTGGACGGACTTTGGTGGGATTTACACTGTTAGTTAGGTAATTTTGTGGGGATGGTTGGTACTTCTCTGGAGCAAAGTTTTGTCTGCGTTGTGTTTTCTGAAGCGAAAGCTTGGCAACGAATCCAATTACAGAAATCATATCATAATCATCTACAATATTTATAAAACGCAAATTCGTATTCCATTCCGATCGGTTAAAACTCAAGTTCTACCGAACAGATTTTTATATGATTTCACTGTTAGTTAGGTAATTTGTTTTAGAAAGGTTTTACAATAAAGCAAATTCTTCTACATTGCTTATTTATAGAGCTACGGGAGGAAGTTATAGATAAAATTAGGTGAACCCGATTATGAAAGATTACCTTTTTTTAAAATTCTACTGAACAGATTTTGACGGCAGTTTCACAGTGTCATAACATTTCAGGAAGTGATTTCCGACATTGTTTAGTTATGGAGCTATCGGAGATAGTTGTCAGTGGTGTAGTGTGCAAAAACAGTGCATATACTCTATAGACAGAGGATATATACTAGAGAGTATATGTTATAGCTACGGACGGTGTACAGAATTGTGTCTTAAAAATTCCAGAAGGTTGACGGCGTATACCAGCATATACTCTCTACAAAATTCCTCAGAGTTCTATCAACAGGTGAAGATGATTATGAAAGATACATTTGTCTGTCTAATGTATATGTATAATGCAAAGGGAAATTTCGATCCTGCCACTTATACCTTGAATTCTGCTGAATGGATTTTGCTGGAACTTGCACTGTTAGTTAGCTAAATTTTGAGAGGAAGTTTTACTGCATAACATATCGTTCTATGTTGCTTAGTTATAGAATTAGGGGGGCATTTCTATAATCAGTTGAACCCAATTATGAAACATAAGACTTTTTTAAACATTCTGCTCTATGGATTTCGATGGAACTTGCATTGTTAATTTTCCAGGGATAGTTTTAGTATATTGCAAAGCGTTATATCGTTCTTTGGAAAATCCTACTGCAAATGATTAAATAAACGAGTCGGTCTTTAACAGCCTAAATTTCGTGTAATACATTAGAAAATATAACAGCGTAATGGCTTTCGTGTCGTTTTACAGCAATGCGGAAGGACATGCAAGGTAAAAGTTCATGTTTCTTTAAAACACAAGATCAAATTCAACGATACATTTCGTTTGATTCAAGTTTTGTTTGGAGAAACCGACCAGCGTAGTGAGCAAAGCCTGCTAAGTAATAACAATGATTAATTTTATCTGTATATAAAATTCTATATATAAAAAATAAAGTCCTGACTGGTGAGATCATCAACGCATAGTCCAAACTACACAAGCTACAAACACGAAAATTGCGGGGAAAATACTTTTTAGGATGTAGAGGCGCAATAAGAAAGTTTTTCTAAAATTCCATCCCTAAAGGGGTTAAAATAGGAACAAACATTAACAAAATTTGTTAAAAATCGGGTTTTATATTTATTTGTCAAATGATAACATAACTCAATGTATTTTTGCATGCTGAATCGAATGGTACCAAATAAAAATATTCTAACTGCAACAATTCGTGAGATAGTGCACATTTTCGAATTTGGCGTTGCCTTTGGCGACAAAACCTTAAAATTTATTGCATTGATTGCCAAGTGATATTTTCTAAAATACATTCATCATTGTTAAAGATCAAACAATATTTGGCGATTTATAAGATAGTGGATAAGAAAAAAATCACATGATATTTTGATTAGATGAAATCTCAATAATGTCAGTTTTTGGGCTCTTTTTTTAACCTTTTTTTTTTTGCTTCGGGAATTTGGAATTGAATATTGGTATTTTGATGTTAGCTGGGTGCCAGTGATCGCCAAAATTTTGTTGAATCTCGCCAATCCCCCTTTTTTTTTTTACTAATCTTTTAACGTTAGCTAATAACAACTAGCCATTATTTTAACATTGCGATATAATATCTTTAAAAACTTACTTAAAATAACTAAAATATAATCATAATAAAATACATAAACACAAGCATATCAATATAAATAAAATGTCAGGCAAAATGTTGCAATTCAAATGATGCAAATTGAAACAAGATTTGGTGAGTTTTTACTGGCGCCCAGCTAACATAAAAGTACCTATTATTCTTACGGATATTTATGTAATTGTGATTTTGAAATAAAATATGCTTGCTGAAGTAAAGTTTCGACGGTCTCTACGGTTTCGATATAGCACATTTTCTATAAATTGGTGATGCCTTTAGCGCCAACTCATCAATATTTCTAACATTGCAAGTTATAATTTCTAAAAATACATCCATTACTATATCTTCTTTACTACCGCCACTGCAACATATCCAGGGAGTCTCATCCTGCCGCTTCAAGGCACGGCACGAGGTGTAGGGTAACTGAGATCCGAGATCAACAGCCTTATTCCTGGAATAATTAATACGAGGATCATAATTAAAGCCAGATAAATATTTAATAGTCCAAGGCAATAATTTGATATGCGATCTCTTTTCATATTTTCCTGTAGCTGTCTTAACGACATTGCTGGATGCATGCAATTCACCGGTATTTGTAGTTTGATTCAAAATTTGTTTGGAGGAAACCGACCAGCGTAGCGGGCGAAGCTTGCTAGTGTTTTTATAATCCTTTAAAAATCAGTGTGTAAGAGAGTTGAATTATTGATGATATGTAGGGAGAAATATTCTATCTGATTCTGAAGCCTTTGCATGTAACAGAAAAACGTGAAATATCCATTGCTTATCCTCTCTTTCTGTTTGAAGTCTTCTTTCAGAATTACTGGGAAACAGAATTCATGTATTTCTACCATAGTTGTAAAATGATATTTTAAAACCATAAGAATTATGACTTTTTCAGATTTCTGCCAGTGGCTTGGTATAAATAAGAAATTTGCTGTTTTAAACAGATTTTCAGGGACATGAAAATACCAAAACATTGTCATGAGGCAGTATTTAGGATTAATACTTATTTCTATGTAAGAAGATATTTTTAAATGAAAAAATTAATCTTGTAACTGTTCAAAAATGTTATTAACAATTTTATACTTCTGTAATCGGGCTCAGTTGAGCTTGGGCTCTGATGATACAAAATTATTAGTGCTCCAAAAAAATATCCGAAACTCATCTCTGACCTGAACATTCTGGTTTATATTTGATTCACCCTCATATTATATTAATTCTAATATACTTGTTCTTATGCTAAAATGCACCCTTTCTTTTTTAGTTAGTTAAAGAGATGCATAAAAATATATTGCCTGCGAATCATCCATCTACTGTTAGGGTGAAAGCCGTGGTTGATCGTATTCTGTTAGCAAACTGGGAGATTGAAGAGATGAAAGGCAAAAATTGGGGTGTTGCGGTCATTGATAGCTCTGAAGAAAATGCCTTTGTTCTTCCTGTAAGTACCTTTATTATTTTGAATGCTATGCAGTTGTATTATAGTATATTTTCTAATTTATTGCCTTAAAGTTAATTTAATTGCCTTAAAAAAGTAACAAGTTATTTATGTAAGAATTTCAATGAGTTTTTTTTTTTAAAAGTGGAAATCTGTTGAAATGTATGTGGAAGTTTCTCGCCAGAAATAGAGTGATATAAACAGATTGACAACAGATTTTATGCCCTGCTATATCAAATGACTTTGGCATAACTTCTGCTACTTCACAAAAACTTATTTTCTCATCTCTGCAAGGAAGTTATCATGATTGTTTGATTTTGATTACAAGCTCTATTCATATTAAATATGTAGTGAGCATTATAATCTGCTTGTGAGGGCTTTTTATCACTATTATATAGGTTATTAAAAACAAAAAATATAAATAAATCTTATTTCACAAAACTTTTTAAATACTGTATTTCTTTTTTATATGGGGTGCTTAGCACTTTTTAAAATGATGTTGGCACAGTTTGGGCTTAAAGTCAAAGTGAGATCTGTTTCCAAATAATATAAAGAGCTATGAAAAAAAGGGGGTGAACTATGCTATCATATTTATCTATTATCCTAAAATCTGACTGTCTGTTTGTATTTCACAACTCCTTCTCCTAGAATATGGAATCCAGCATGATGAAATGAACACTAATTATCTGCAAGGATCTGAGAATGTCATATAAGCTCGCACAATTTAAAAATTTGACTTAATTTCTAAGATATTAATTTTTTTGTAACTTTTAATGAATTTTCTCTAAAGATGTCTACTAAGTTGCTCCATTTTTGTGAAAAAAGGGGTAAATAATAAGATATTGTCTGTTAACCATTTTGTCTTGTTTGAATAAATTGATTTAATGATTTTCAGTTTACATTCTCTTTAAAAAAAGTGTAATGTAAAGATTAGTCATATGACTTATTTCCACATTTACTAAAATTATTAAAAAACTGCAAGATTGTAATATTATTGATCCGTATGAAATAATGTTTTCTGCATATGTTTAAAATGTAAATTAATAGGCTGTGATAGAACATTGAGTCTGAACATACGTCCAGGGCATATGTTGAGATTAAAAGCTTTTATCCTAGCCATAGCAACCCACATTACGGAAATTGATTATATTCACCTGGATAAATTTGTTAAAATGAGTTAGACAAGTTAACAAACATTAGCTTGGCATTAATGGTGAGTTCTCCAAATTCTTTTACAAAATTTTCTCAACCAATGGAATTTTATTACCCATGTGTCGCCATTTTTAGGTGCGTTCGTAGTTATATAAATATGTAGCATCTATAGTCATCATCTGGTCCATCCGTCTGCATATAACAGTGCGAAAACTACCCAACCAAATGGTTTGAAATTTAATATATATAATCGTTGCAGAATTTTGTCAAGCCATTTCAAATTTTATGAAAATCAAGTCAAAATTTAAAAAGATATTAATAAAAGTTTTCTTCATTCTATTAAATCCTGTCATACGTAATCTATGTAATAAAAACACAAGTCATGTGACTGAGGAAAACAAATACAGGCTGACCAATTCTTTTTTCATATGCCAAGTGGCCATTTTTATAATTTTTTTAAAAATAAAAATGCATAAAAGTTACATTTTCAGAAAGATCGACCAAAAAAATTGTTTGTTTGAAAGATGAGTTACATTAAAAAATGTATAGATTCTGAGATAACTTCAGTTAAAATTAGGTTAACAGCCAAATATCACAATCCATTAACGTAAATAAACACAAGGGATTTGTTCAAATTGAGTCATAGAAATATTAAACCAGGGAGGTAATCATTCCTAAAGCAAGATCTCCATGGTGAGTTTTGCAGCGTTGTCTGGTGTCGAAAAAAAAAAAAAATCACATCTGTAAAGGGGCTGTACATATATAATGTTATCAACATTTTGATAATTTGAAACCACCCCCCCCCCCCTTACGATATCATATGTTAACATCCCTCGATTCCTGCCCCTAATGATATTGTTATCACTGTCAGTTTTTTTCTTCCAATTTTTTTCTTTCGTTTGCAGTTATATGCAGATATGTTTATACATTTTATATTTGCATACTTTACTGATTCAAATAAAGAGAAGATGATCATAAAATATTACTATTATATATGAAATAAACGTTATATCAAATAACACTTTAATAGGAATCGATACAATTTAAAAGTATTAAATAAGTTTTTGTTACAGAATGCATTCAACAGTAATAATGTCTTTTGCACTTGCCCTCTGCACAAGGAGAGGGCAAGCAGAACTTCTTATCAACAAAACAGATGGACACCATTCTTTCTCTTTTATTTGCTAGTAAACACAAGTATCATTTCAAACACACTTTGCACCTGGTTTTTCCAACAGCGGATTATATATGCATACATATATGGCAGAATCCATATTTTTTAATGAAAAAATGTTATAATCATTTAATGATTTTAATAATAGCTTTGTATTTTCATAAAAATAGTTAACAGGCAAAAAACAACAACAACAAAAATAGCAGAATATTTTGATGTAAAGAAAATGTTATAAAAAAATGAGAAAATTTTAGTTGGAATAAAAATTATAATGATATCAAAGACAACAACCCCTCTCCCCACTTAAAGATATCTTACGATATCATGTGCCAGACCCCCCCCCCCTCTCCCCCCTAAAGTTATAGTGTTATATATGTACAGCCTCAAATGTGGCATAAGTAATAATAATTTAAAAAATCCTTGACGACTCGGCCTACAGGCACAGGTAGATTTCGAAGACCCAGACCGTGGGGTGCCTGTTTATTGGGAATTGCAGAAGAAAGACCTATTTGCCATGATGCAGCAGTTGGGACTGCCCACTTTGAAATATACGTGTGCCTGTAAGCAGAGCCAGCAGGGATTTTTTTGTTTTTAATTTTTTTTTGCTGCAAGAGTTGACCCTATAAAAAAATTTTCAGTATAAAAGTTGTAGATAATATTAAGGAGATTTATAATAAATTTAAGCAGATTTGATATCTTGTCAATTGACGAAGTTATGAATTTTTTTCTTCTAAAACCCCCCTTTCCACCCCTCCTTCCCTTTAGGGCCATTTTTAATGATATCAAAAATTAGTCATACATAAATTTTCTGCCCTTTTCCTAGAAGTAATAATAACTTTAAATAGATTTGATACATATCATAATTAAGAAATTATAAAGTTTTTCTGTTTTCACAAAAAGCCCCCCCCCCCTCCCGGTTTGATTTTGCCCATTAACGAACTTGACTGAGATTTTATGCTCCTTGATTTTATGTATCAGTTTGGAAGAGATTTGTGCAGAATTATTGAAGTTATCGTGTCCATAAAAAAGTGACATAGATAGATAGATAGATAGATAGATAAAGTTTCGAACTGGGGGGGGGGGGGGGGGGTTCTAGGAGTCATGATTGGTGTAGGCCTGCAAAAATTTTTCAGAAATTCCAACTTAGGGGAGAATATAATAGGTAGTATTTCTTACGAAATCTGCCTAAAAGAATAAAAGAATTCTCATTTCGCTCATAACAGATGATGTAATTCGTTTCACTGAAATAATAAGGATGATTTTTTTACATTCAAACATAATTACACATTTCATTGAAATAATAAGGATGATTTTTTTTTGTACACTTGTTATAGTACGAATGCACCTCATTTGTCACGCTTGATGTACAATTTCCAACTTGTTTTATACTAATGACATTCTACTATAATTGTATCAAAATTGAATAACTTGCAAAATGTAAATTTCATTATTCCTAGTTCATTTGCATTGTAAACATAATTTCTTGCTTATAATAAGAAATTTGATAAAATTAATATTATAAATCTGTTTTAAATGTAAAATTAACTTAGATTTCTCTCCCCCCCCCCCAACCTTAAAAATTGAAAGATGTCATGCAATGCAAAGCAACACAATGGGTTCCTACACCAGCTAGTGTATGTATTTAAAATAATGCTTCTTTTAGATGTATAGATAAAATAATAGATAAATGACTTCTATATATGAGGGGGTTGGAATGACAGTGGAGTAAGTCAAAAATTTGAAAAATCTAGATAAAGATATTTTTACTGAACGTATATTAATTTCTATTAAGTGCGACTGTCAAATAAGTCATAGTTCACTTAGAGAGAGTCACTAGAGGGCAAAACAAGTTGAACTACTTAATGCAACGGGAATACAAGTTTCAAAAAATCCTTGAGTTCTCAAATTACTAAATATTGACTTACTCTACTGTCATTCTAACCCCCTCGTATATTTATACATTAAATAAATTATGAAAGCTGTTAGCAACAGATTTGTGTGACCAAATAAGTAGATGGTCGATGGACTCTTATGTTAACCGTTGCAGAGTACATGTACTGGTTTTCATTTATTTTATCTGCACATTACTGAAATCTTTAATGTAAATGATAATTGAAAAAGTTATCAGAATAAGTGGAATGAAATCTGTTACACTGAATTTTACAAAGGGGGGGGGGGGGAGGAGAAAAATGAATAATTTATTATTTTTTTTAGAAAATTTGCGCATTGAAATAATGGAATGAGGAAAATTTGGAAAACAAAATTAAATAAGAGAGGAATAATTATTGCAATAAATTAATATATGATGCGACATCATACATGTCATACAAAATCATTACATAGGGTGTATATATACAGATAAAGTTTCTCCCTTTCTCACTTTTTTTAAAAATTGTAATAAGTTTTTTGTTTTTAGGAAAAATTTCATAATATACTTTCATATGAAGTTTAGTTATGTATTTTTTGTTTCTCTCTAGTTTTAAAATGTGTCTTCTGTCTTTAGAATGGATATGTGTGTGTCTTCAAGGGAATGCTGTCACTGTGCTCAACTGATGATGAACTTGGCATCATTTTGTCCCACGAAATTGCTCATTGTATTCAAAATCATGGGGTAATATAGCTACACATCTCTAAATTTCTGATTGCTTACTTAGGGTAAATGGGGGAATTAGCTACCAGTGTTTTATTTATTTTTTATAGCACTTTCCTTTTGGTTCAGAATAAATATGAAAAATAGGAGTAATAAAAAATGAATGCAATTACACCTAAAAGTGTTTATCCTGAACCAAGAGGGCTGTGTTATAAAACAAATAAATAAAACGCAAGTACCCAGTTACCCCCAGTCTCCTCATTTATCCTACATTTAGATTTGATTTTTCAGTTTCTACTTTTACAGTATCATTAAGATTTGAGCATAAGTTCTCCCACAATAACTTGGCTGGTAAATAACACAAATTTTGATGGATTTATTCTTCCATTTAGGTGAGAATCACTATTAGCAACTAGCAGAATCTAGATTTTAATTAAATAATGCATTTCCTGTACCATTTGTGTTTGTTAGAAAGTTTCTTTCCTCATAGCATTGCAAAATGTTGTAGGGTCATCAGCCAAGTTATCTTTGAAGAACTAAAGTACACTTTCATGGATGTGGAAAGAGGCTACTTCATTCACGCGAAAACACCAGCTCGCTAATGTTAATCCTATGGAGTAAATATTTTAAGATTTTGAAATGATTTTTTTTTTTTTTTTTCTGCATTGGGTAGCTGAGCTTAATCTCTATGCAGGCTCTTTTGTACATTTTCGATTTTGATTGCATTTTTTTTATTCAGGATTCTTTCACTTTTGAAACCGGTTCAGAAAGTGAAAGTATCTTAATAAAAAACTAAAATCAAAATTAAAAAACTAAAAAAGGCCCTGTATAGAGATGAACCTCAGCTATCCAATGCAAAAAAAAAATCATTTAAAAATATTGAAATGTGAACGAGATATCTTAAAATATTTTCCCCAATAGGATTAACATTAGCGAGTGGCTGTTTTCGCATGAGTGAAGTAGCCTCGTAGCCGGGGCTTGAGAAATGCAGTCGGCAGGTCGCCACTGGTGACCAAGTTTTTTCATCTGGCGACAAAGTTATATGGCAATTTTGTTTTTCAAAACTGACCTAAGAAATGCACACAAACGGTATTTTTCTACCCTTGTAATTCTTATAAGATATCTCATTATAGATGTTGCAAAATTATGAAATATAAAAATTACATTCAAACAAAAAATATTTTTTAAATTTTCTATTAATTTGGAAAAAATAAGTTCATGAAATGCAAAATTTAAAATAAAATAATCTGAATTATTTGACTGACTTCGACAGGAAAATAGGCAAACAATTCTTATACCGCTTTATTATTTTCATCAGTGACCCTATCATCAGATATGGATTTTGTAGCCCTCAACTATCCGGACTTTCAAAGAATTCGGCAATCAGTATTTCTGGAACATGCCGGTTAATTCAGCCTTTACAGTATTTTTTTTTTTTTTTTTTCAGAGATATATAATTTTGATAAGTTTTATTTGAAAACTTAGTTTATATTATCTTTATACACTGCTCAAAACAATTAAAGGATATTGCAGTTTTAGGTGGATTTTGTATCTGGGAAACTTTTTAGCTGATTGATGCATGGTCGACAGACATAGTAGGTTATATGAGAATAAATTACACATGTTTGGCAGAAAAAAATGCATTTTATTGCGCATTTGTGTACAAAAGGAAAAAAACACAATTTGTGCATATGAGGAAAAAAAAAATAAGAAAAGGTGTTTTCTTCAAAGAAAATAATTTTCAGTAGGGGGTATGGTTTCCACGGGCGGCCAGCAACGTTGAACACCTTTGAGGCATGGACTCAATGAGGCTATTAATGACGAGTTGGGGTATTCTGCCCCACTCTTCCAGAAGAACTCTTTCCAGTTCTTGGAGAGTTTGTGGGGGTTGTTGGCGGCCAGAAACTCGTTTTCCTAGAGCGTCCCAAACGTGCTCGATTGGATTCATGTCTGGAGAACACGCTGGCCATTCCATTCGAACGATTCCTTCCTCGAAAAGGAAATCCTCCACCAGGTTTGCACGATGTGGCCTGCAGTTATCGTCCATTAAAATGAAGTTATCTCCGATTGCTGCAGCGTAAGGGACTACAATAGGTCTGAGGATCTCATCCCTATATCGGCGACCAGTCAGAGCTCCATCTCGAATGATGTAGAGGTCAGTGTGCCCGTCAATGGAGATGCCACCATACACCAACACTCCTCCACCGCCAAATCTGACACTTTCGTGCACGAACGCAGGATTATTCCTACTGCCACGGTCCCTCCAGATGAAAATACGCCTATTATCCGGATGCACAGAAAAACGGGACTCGTCAGAAAACAGAATATTGCTCCATTCATTTCTCCTCCAGTTGACATGCTCGGTTGCCCACTCCCTGCGGTCGCGACGATGCCTTGATGTTAATCTAACACATACCATCGGTCGGCGAGCATACAGACCTACAGCATGGAGCCGGTTTCGGACAGTCTGAGTTGAAATCGTGGTGCCTGTAGCCGAGCGAAGGTGTTGTTGGAGAAGAGTAGCGTTCATGTTTCGGTGTCTCCGAGCTGTTAACGCTAAATATCGATCTTCATTGGGCGTTGTTGCCCGTCTACGACCTTGGTTCGAATGACACTGATAAGAGGTTAAAATGTTATAAATATTCCTTTCTCCCTTTAATTTTTTCTCTGAGAAAATTAAATTCCATTAAAAACATTCCTTTGTTTTTTACACTCCTTACTTTTGATACTGAAACAGTAAGAAAAAACAGTATGAAAAAATATGTGAGTAAATATAGTAATTTATTTATCCTTTTGAAATGAAGTTATGATGATTTTAATGTAGTTTACAAGACTTCCATGTTCCATTCTTGATCTTCTTTTTAGAGACCAATTTTTTTTATGCTACTGTACTTTGCATTCAATTACATAAAAAATTGTTGCTGTTAATTCAGCTAATAGGAGACGTTATACACATCATGTAAAGACACCAAATGTGCACCTATTGTTTATTCATTTTGCTTATCTTTTTCCTTGTTTTTCATTATTTCTTTACAGTGATTTAATTTTTAAAGAAATTTAATGGTTTTAAGTAATTTTCCTTTTGTATATTAGGTAGCTTTTAATACAAAAAGTAAGAATCTACTTATTGCAGCCATCTGGATGAAAGCAATTCCGGAAAATTTTTGTATATTTTCACCGATCATGACCCCCAGACTCCAAAACCATCCTCCATTCAAATACGGATTTATATATATAATGTGGTGTTAAGATCAATAACTAAAGAACTTTACCACAATGAAGGTTACACTTGAATATGAATACAAGCACAAACATTTAATGGGACATAGAAAGATACTTTATTTGTTACATAAAGTTTGAAGTCTTAGTGACGCTCGTGTTCTGAGTGTGTGCTCTAGGCTTTCATAAACTCTGCTGAAGTTGAGGTTTTGTTCAGTCCTTCATGATTCCTGACTTTTTTCCCATCATAATGGCTGTTTGGTTCTTTTTTATGTGAAACAAACTTTTGCCTAAAGTCTTCCAAAGTCATCTTAAAGCATTTGAGTATTAGCTTTTTTGCATAATTGTAATTATTCACTTTAGGAATTGGTTCTCTGGCTATAATGTTTATGATTTCTAATGTAAGTAAATCTAAAAGATATGTTACCCAATCTTTCTTTACAATATTTGTTCTAGCAATTTGTTTTTCAAATAATACCAAATAAATGTTGACATTACTCACACCATCAAAATGTGTCATTAATTTTAAGAAATCAAGTTGATCGGGTGTCAAAGAAGTGACATTTCAATCTTGTAATTTGGCTTGGATCTCTAAATTTTCCAATTCAAACTCTCTTTCTGTTTCAGCTTCTAGTCTTTTTTTCCCCCTCTACCTCCATCATAAGTTTTCTTTCTCTGCTTGAAGTTTTCTTTCTTCAATTTGCAATCTTTCATTTCTCTCGCAGCTTGTAACTTCAAGTCAGTCTTTGCCAAAATCTTCATCGTAACATTTGAATTACTTAATTTGATTAGATCTGTAATTTTTGAGTTTTTAGGAACAACTAATCCCAGATCATCAGGTATGGCTAGCAAATCTTTCCTTGCTGTATTTAATGTTGATATTCTTTCTCTTGGTTATTTTGACAATAAGGTGAAAATTACAAAAGTTCGTTACTCATGCCAGTAGACTCAATTATGGAAGTATTCAAATTTTCAGTTTTCACATGAAATATTATTTTTTTTAGTTTCTGGTAAGAAATATATATATATTTTTCATATTCCACCAAGACCTTCTGAATTGTTGTGATGATTAGTTATCAATTTATCTTAAGATTGATAACTGGAGAATTTTACCATAATGAAGATCACACTTGAATATGAATACAAGCACAAACATTTAATGGCACAGGAAATAATGAAAATAGCAGTTAAATATATAAACAGATGATAACCATACAAATAAGAATCGCCTTTTGCCTATTCAATAAAATATCATACAAAAGAGTGCATTTATGCTTCTTTTCTTAAAAAAAACTCAACATTGCAAGATTTTAAGCCTTGCCTTCCATAATTTACCAACCAATCATTCAGATCATTCTACTACTGATTTCATTCCATTCTTGTGGATTGAGAACTTGTACAAGTTCATGAATTTATTACAGCCTGTGGACTGTTGCATTTCATTGAGTTGATACATTTTGTTTGTATGTTGCTCAACATTCTCTCACATATACATATATATCTGATTTTTGTCACGCAATAACACTTGTATTTATGAACTGATTTGGATGTAACCAAGCATGTGTGCAGGTCTTACCAAGGTCTCAACCGAATTCTTTGCCCAGCTTCATTTGACATTTTGTTTCAAATTGGTGACCACTTAAACATTTGAATTTCAAAGAGATGTACAAAAATTTATAAATCCAAAAAGTTTTTTCTCTTAAACTTGACACAAGATGAAGGAGCATTTTTTGTTTTGTCTCTATCGTATAAAATGGCTGAGATATAGCAGTTTGAAATAATAGAGTGGCTGACATTTTGAAACAAGACAACAAAAATAAGGGATTCCTCTATAAATGGGTTTAATTTATGAGTTTTATTGAAGGGATTTATCACAGATTTTCTTTTATTGTTGTTACTATTGTTCTGATTCTTATACGCTTGAAACTACATAGTCATACCTGCCAGCATCAAATTCTCGCCAAGCGTCATAGGATCACATTTGGCAACAAAAATAGTTTCACCAATAATGAAGCCAATTCCAACTTGGCATTTGTTGCCAAATTTTTTGAAATTCCCATCGAAATTTAATATTGACCAGGGATCTGTTTAGGAAAAAATTGGGTCCTTTAAAGGACCCTTCACAAAATTCTTTGTCTTAAAATTAGGTTTTTCACAAATTTTTTCCATCTTCAAACCAAACATTTCACAAATTAGTTATTTAAAAGTAAAATCTGACCTGTCACTTTTACATATATAAAGAAAATATATGTATTTTACATCCATATATCTTCTTAAAAAAGCATAAATAAGAACCTGAATATAACAATCATTTCAAATTCACAAAATTATTATTAGATTTTTCACAAATATAAAAAGCTGTTCAGTTTCACAAAAACAGGACCCTGGGAAAAAAGTCTGGACAGACACCTGTTGACAAAAGCTGGAAATATTCTATAATCATGTACTATGCATTTTAGCTTTGTGTAATTGAGTAAAATCTGGATTCTTAAAAACAGGGAATAGGAAACTATCTTTTCCTCCCGGTACAGGCTGGAAGGACTTTATAATAATATATAATCTCCCAAAGTTATGTTTTCATAAGACTGTCAAGTTAAGATTTATATGTAGAAAGAAGTTTAATTTTCTATAAATTAATTTATCTTAGAAATGTTTCAGTTAAATTAAAATAAAATGTAAATTTTAGATGTATGCAAATTTTTAAACTTCCTTCTTTTATTTAGGCAGAAAAAATCAGTCTGACACACCTGTTAGATTTGATTTCAATCCTAATTATAGCTGCTATCTGGGCTGTGATCCCTAGTGACAGTTTATCTCTGTTAGCTCATTGGCTGTATAGTAAATCTATGCAAGTAAGTTTTTTTTTCTTTATTACTATTTTTATCTCTCTATTCTAAAAAAGTAACTAATGCTGCTTCTGCTGTTGTAATTGAATTATTTGTGACCTTTCCACTTTCTTGGCTTATTCTCTAAAAACTATACATGTAAAAAGATAAAAATTGGTAGTGTTATAGAGAAATGTATGATAAACATGCTTAAGCAGATAGTTTTTAAATCAAATAACTATTTTAAGCGCTATCATCTAATGTTAAAATCAGTCAAGATAGTTCAGTTAAATAAGCTTTATAGGATCAAAAACTGTGCCTAACAATTTAACTATCTTTTCCAGGCAAATACTTGAATGGATTGTGGTGCACAGAGTCCGATAATTTTTTAAATGCATCTAATATTTAAATTTTTTTGTAATTTTTTTATTAAAAATTTCACTATCTGAATAGAGATTTAATATATCTGATTTTTTCCTATTATTGCTAGAATTTAAAAAAGCCCAAATAATAATATTTACAAGCACTTTCCAATTGAAAAATATGCTGCAGTCTTGAGAACTGAAAAATGCCCCTGTCTAAGAGAAATAAATGGCGACCTGATTATAGAAGATTGTGATAATATTCAATCTTCTGTAATTGGGGTATCTTTTTAAAACAGAGCAAATTAGCATGTTGTTAGAGCCTGCATTATGTAGATGAGGGTTGGTGAGTGTAGCTTATAGAGGGCAGAGCTCCCAAGTTTGTATATATATATATTGTTACACTTGTTTAGTTATATTATATTGTGATTCCACTGTTCTTGGAACCAAGGTTCACACTGCTGATCTAAATTGCACTGAATCATGATTAAATGCTTCATTTAATGAGAAATGAAAGATTAAATTCTCTAAATGGAAAAAGTTGAAAAAAAAATGTGTTTTAGCTATACTCTCAATCGCATTATCTTGAGGATTAAAAGATTTGGGATTTTTTTATGTAACTTTTTTGTATTTCCATTTATTCAGAACTCATTCCTGTTTTTCTTTCCTTTTTATTTCAGGATTTTTTTTTATTGTAGCTTATTATTTGTATTTTCACCTTTTTCTGAACTCAGGGTTCGTACAGACTCCTTAGACTACTTAGGAACTCCTTAGAAATGAAAAAGTTTCCAAGCAGTGCTTAGAACTCCTTAGACATACAAAATACTCCTTATAAACTCCTTAGAATTTCGAGAAGCAAAATCACGTGACTTCATGCATTTAATTGAAGTATACAAGATTAGAAAATAGAGATGTACCTCATACACTGAATAATATTGCCTTAATTAATCATCTTTCTTAGATATGTCATGAAAGCAATTCACTTTTAAAGGAAGTAAAATAAAAATTCTTTTTCCGTTTACAAAAGTAAAATTCAAATGATTAGTGTGATTACAAGTTATTTTCTTTCCATTCAAAAGAGAAAAAAAAAATCCCTTATTTTTTCATATGTTCCATGTGTTTTTCCCCTCCAAAATTTACTTTAAATTTTTAAGTTCATGTGATGCATGGTGAGTATTTGGGATTTGACTGGCCTCTATGTATATGACCATTTTGACTATTGCATAAAACAAAGGACTAGAAATTTTGTATTTAAATGTATGAAACCAGTAGCAATACATTGTGAATACTGTGCAATTGTAGTACTGACATTAAATTCTAATATTATACAAGATATTTTGGAATACTTTTCTGTTAATCTTTTTTCTTATTAAAAATTGTGCATGTTACATAAGAGGACAGTGTACTTAAAAAAAAAAAAAAAAGTAATAATAAATCCTTTAAAATTCTTAGACTCCTTAGAATTCTTCTAGACTTCTTGTATTTTTTCTTCTGAAGTCAGTACGAACCCTGGAACTTTTTCATATATTTTTTTGCTTTTGCTTAACCCATTGACATACTATTTCAAATACCAAGTTAATTTCTGTTTTGTTTCATAACACTCTTTAGGGATAAATCAGGCTAGATTGTTTTTCTTAACTTCTGCAAAGCATCTAGAATACAGTTGTTTTATTAATTTCTATAGTTTGTAATTAAATTTAGATCAATAACTGATCTAAAAGCAAATACAAAAATTTAGAACACATATTGAAAAAGTGGAATAAGGGTGTGCTAGGGGGTTAAGGAATGATCTTATAATCTCTGTTTAATGACAACTTTATTGTTAATTATATTTTTATTTGGCTACAGTTTTTCTTTGCTCATTAGTGAAATTGTTGAGGTTAGTCAAATACCAGTGGGAGTCCTGCTTGGAACTCATTGGCATAACTTAATCAAGATCAGGACTTATCTTCTCTTTTAAACGACTCAAGCAAGAAAAGTTTTAGGGCCTAAATTACATTCAAAGGTAATATGAAATATATTTTAGTGTACTGGGACCCCTATAAGTATAGGGGCCAAGTACAGGCTAACTTTTTATGAAACAGACCAGGGGTCAGAAATAGTGTGCTACAAATAGTGAAACTACAGTAATCACTATTTTTTGCAGTAGTTTATAGTGTAGTTTGCTACATTTTGAACAATATACTGTAGCTAGTAGTGCAATACAAAAAATCAGTAGTTTGTAGCGAGAACCGATGCTACTTTTAATGCTACTTCAGGGGGGGGGGGGGATGTGCTAGTCTGTAAATCGCGGGGTTCAAACTTCCTTCTTTTGTGCAAAATTTTTTCTGCCCAACAATTTGCAAATCTCAGCTGCAGTGTATAGCAACACATTGTATGAAGTTATGGATTTTTCCATTGGCACTTGCTGCTAAAATCAAGTACTAACCCACTGAAGGAAATAGTTTTCTTGTTGGCAACACTTGTCTATTTAGTCGTTATTAGGTCTTCATGTTTTAACACTGGGTTTCTTATTTGGAATTGCTTTATTTACAGATTTATTTATTGTTTGCATTTAAAGTTGTTTTTCTGTAATTTTCCAGATTATAATATATCTCTTAATTTTTCTACGGAATTTGTATTGTGTGTATAAACTAATATTTTCTTGTATGTTATCTTTCTTAAATTTTTAATGCCCTCAGGTGTGTCACATTTATTTAATTGTATCTTGGCAGAAGCGATTTAAATGAGGAGTTGCTTTATTATTTAATCCGTGTCTTCAATTTCTAGTGTAAATTGAACCCTTTTGACAAAATTTGAAAGTAGTGAAGTAGCAACTACATTTGAAAAGTAGTTTGTAGTCACTACTTTTTAAAACAAGTATTAGTGTAGTTGCAGTTAAGTACATTTTCAATAAAGTAGTTGTAGTTGGCTACAATAAAAAAATAGTTTTTCTGACCTATGAAACAGGCTAAAAAGAGTCTTTTAGGTTTTTTCAGGGCACCTATAAGATCGGGTGCATTGCATCTGTCACACCCCACTTTATAGTCAGCTCTGATTAACAGTCTTTTATGGTAGATCAGAATTACTCACAGTAAGCAAGTCTGTAAGAACAAAAATTCCTGCCATTTATGCAGGTAATATTTACTAGATGCTGACAAAAGCTGGGAATTATTTTTTTCTTTTTAATTGCATAAAAAGTTAATGTAAATAATCTCAATGATAAAGATAAGTTATGGTAATTAATTAAAAAAAATAATGTTAAAATTAACTAAAAAAAGGGTGATTCCAAAGTCACTGCAAAATACATTAAAAGTTACATAAAAAAAAGATTTTCCATGTTACTGTTTGTTTTACTAATTTTACATTAAGTCTGATATTGATTAATTAGAAGTAACTACTTAAATTCTGATTACATATTTGTTATATTATAAAATTGTTGGCATAATTTGAATTTTATTTATTGACAGATATTTTTTGAACTCCCTTACAACCGAAAAATTGAAGCCGAGGCTGATGCTGTTGGATTAAAACTTGCTGCTAAAGTAAGACATTGTTTTTGTTTCATTTTTTGTGTGATGTTTTTGCATGTTATAAAAAATATAGGCTGTCTAAAAAATACCTTTACACTTAAAAAGAATACTTTCAAAAATAAAAGATGTACATTTACAATTTTTTGTATTCAATAGATATGTTATAGCTAAAGCAAGAATGAAGATAAACCTAGGTTTAACCAGTTAAAGTGGGGATTATCATTTCTTTGCGGCTAAAGCCTGAAAAGTTCTCAACGCTTCCATCTTTAACCAGCTAAACCTGGGTCTAACCAATCCTTGTCAGTTAAAACCCGAAGTTAAGTTATATATGTTTGCAAAGCAATATATTATAAGGTAATACATAAATAACAGTAAACCATGAACAAGGACAATATATTTAATTATTTTATTACTTTATTAATATATTCAAGCAGCGGTCAGTAACTTATGTATGTGCACTTCGCGCACATAAACTGAAAAAAATTATTGGTACACGCAATGAAATGCTCTAAATTTGTCAAAATTGAATAAAACTTTGGTATTTCCTTAATTGAATATAATTTTTTTTTTTTTATCACATATCCTTGTTTAATTCTTTTTAATGATTTTCTAATGTGTATAGATTCCTTTTCGACACCCTGTGTTTCTTTATTTCCAGCTATATACATTTTGTTTTGTTATTCTTTTTACTTTCCTGAATCATATAGTGTAAGGAAAGTGTCATAATCATGATTAAAAATAAATAAATAAAACTATGAAATTTTGGTATATTTTTACATTTTGAGGTCACCCTATTTTTTCAATTTTTTCAATACCATTTTGTGACCAGAGAAAATCAATAAGTATTTTCTTTTTTAACTCCATTATTCAATTAAATATTTTATTGCTCACATTCATCTGATGTTGATATGATAGAAAAATGATGTTTCACCAATACATGACTTAACTCAGTAAAACTTTTTATTCCCTAAAAAACTCGAGAAGAAAATCACATGAGTTTTATTAGTCTGATAAAAGCAAATAGAAATTAAAGTATTGTATGTTGTTGAGGAAAAATGGCAAAATAGCTACATTTAAAACAACTTAAAATTTCGTAAATTCAATTTCAATATTTATTTTAAATTACAGACCTTAATCTTAGCACAGGCAGAATGAAAATTCATTAAAAATTACTTCATAATTTTAGAAAAATGTTTCAGCTTTATGAATGAAAGTGCAAGTTTTCTGTGGGACATTAAGTCATTATCAACAGTGGAAACATTTCACCTTTGCAAAGTTAAGATCTAAGTTTTTATTTATTTTTATATTTCTATTTATTTGAATACATAATATTCTGTAAAGTGTTTGAAAAGTCAAGAAGAGTCATCAGGGGTCGATGCAGGATTTTATTCTTGGGGCCCATTTTGTGAAAAGTAAAGGTTATTTTTGTGAAATTTATTATATTTTTGTGAAAAATAATATTTTGCAACAAAAGTTGAAATCCAGTTAATCAAATTCAACCCAAGCATTTGTAAACAAAAACTTTTTTTAATCCTTTTTGCTGAAATTTTCCTCTCTGGTGAACTCGTTTGTTTACAAATTACACATTTTAAAACATCACAAAATAATAAATAAATAATAAATAGTAAATTTTTATAGAATAAAATTTTGTAAAGGGGCCCATTTCATCAAATTGATTTTTGTGAAGGGGTCATCAGGGGTCGATGCAGGTTTTTATTCTTGGGGCCCATTTTGTGAAAAGTAAAGGTTATTTTTGTGAAATTTATTATATTTTTGTGAAAAATAATATTTTGCTACAAAAGTTGAAATCCAGTTAATCAAATTCAACCCAAGCATTTGTAAACAAAAACTTTTTTTAATCCTTTTTGCTGAAATTTTCCTCTCTGGTGAACTCGTTTGTTTACAAATTACACATTTTAAAACATCACAAAATAATAAATAAATAATAAATAGTAAATTTTTATAGAATAAAATTTTGTAAAGGGGCCCATTTCATCAAATTGATTTTTGTGAAGGGGTCATCAGGGGTCGATGCAGGTTTTTATTCTTGGGGCCCATTTTGTGAAAAGTAAAGGTTATTTTTGTGAAATTTATTATATTTTTGTGAAAAATAATATTTTGCAACAAAAGTTGAAATCCAGTTAATCAAATTCAACCCAAGCATTTGTAAACAAAAACTTTTTTTAATCCTTTTTGCTGAAATTTTCCTCTCTGGTGAACTCGTTTGTTTACAAATTACACATTTTAAAACATCACAAAATAATAAATAAATAATAAATAGTAAATTTTTATAGAATAAAATTTTGTAAAGGGGCCCATTTCATCAAATTGATTTTTGTGAAGGGGACCATTTTATCAATTTGATTTTTGTGAAGGGGCCCTAAATCCCTAAATAGGCCCCAAATTTTTCCTGGATCGACCCCTGGTCATCCCAATATTTTATTGATTTGAACTAAGCCAGGTATTTTTAATTTTTTTTTCATGCATTGCAATAGGAAGTATGTGAATGCAGGGGGAGAAGGGAAAGTTGCACAACTCTTTAACAACTTTTACAATTATTTTTTCTTACTTCCACAGATTTGCCTCAAATTTAAATAAAAGGTATTAATAAAAACTTTAAAAGATGCCCTTCAAGGCAAAAATTTTTAATATGGCTATTTATTTATTTAGTTTCTCTTTGTAACTTGTTATATGCATTGATCATTTCTTTAAATTTTATTAAATCAGATTTTCAATGACCAATACAGTGTCACACAAAAAATGCATAAAAATGTAATTATTTTTTCTGTACTATTATTATTCTTTATTTATTTATTATAAAATAAGGTAAATAAAACTGTCTTGGGCACTTCTTAGCGTGAGCTTAGCTTTAAAGAATTTAAATATATATTATATTTTGCTGATGTTAATTATTTGAATGACATTTAAAATTTTTTAAACTATATATGTTTATGTGATAAAAAATATACAGGTCTTGTTATAGTTTTGACTGTATTTCTAGTATGATTTTCAAATCTTTATATTGAATAATTGCATTATCGTTATTTTAGGCCTGTTTTGATGTTCGGGAAAGCAGTGCCTTTTGGGCTAAGATGGCCTTTCTAGAGAAGATGAATATGATGGGAACTCCAATTGAGTTTCTCTCGACACATCCGAGCCATGAAACAAGATCAGAATATTTAGAGACTCTTATGGATAAGGTAATTGTTCAATTTAGAATTGTAATTTAAAATGTATATTATAAATTTAAATTGTGTTTTGTAGCTCTAATTCAATGACACTAACTTCTTAAGTACACTATAAGTCTAGAAAAGGTAAAGCATTTTAAAAGATTAATTCTTTCTTCATCCTCCAAATTCATGTACTATCAAGACTTTGTACACAGGACTGATAGGAAGTTGAACAAGTCTAATGTGCCAATCGCAAAACTTTCTTCTATTTCAATCTCATACATGTTAATGCTTCAAAATTTTCTATCACAGTGCCAATAAAATCAATATTTTTTGTTATTCTGTTGTACGTCAGCTGCTTGCAAAGTGCCAGGTTATTTGGATGTGAAGCACTAATTTTTCAGGACACGACGCACCCTTTGCTGCACAAGCTGTCAATGTACAACACAACTACAAAAAATTGAGAAAATCACTCAAAAATGACAAATGTTAACTTTTTTGTCCAAAATAACAGAACTTTCCACGATAATTCTACAACTAATCTATGTAGGACGATAAGTTATACACTAAAAACTTCCGTGAAAAATTATCTATCGAACAGTGCAAGTTTCATCAAAATCCATTCAGCAGAACTCGAGTTATAACAAGCTGTCAGAACGAAATTTCCATTTGTATTTTTTATATACCGGGTAAGTCAAAATGAATATAGTGATTACAAATGGCTATAACTATTTAATGGAAAAGACTATCGATAAGATTAACACAGAATGTAGGCGGAACTTCAAAATTTTGTATACATACGTCATAGATGTTCTATGTGACTTCCCTTGGTCACACGGACAACATGTAGGCGGTAGTCCATTTCACGCCATACATTCTGAAGCATTTGTTCAATCAGCGACGCAAGCGCATTACAAATGCATCTTTGAGTTTTTCAATTGTTTAGAGCATGGGAGGCACATACTTTCACATAACCCTATAGAAAAAAATTGCAGGGTGTCAAGTCCAGAGATCTCGGTGGCTAAGAGCAGAAGACATCGTCGGCTCCACTTCGACCGATCTATAGGGTTATATGAAAAACATACGTGCCTCCCATGCCCAAAACAATTGAAGTACGCATTTGTAAGGCGCTTGCGTCAGTGACTGAACACATGCTTCAGAATGTATGGCGTGAAATGGACTACCACCTAGATGTTGTCTGTGTGACCCAGGGAAGTCACATAGAACATCTATGACGTATGCATACAAAATTTTGAAGTTCTGTCTACATTCTGTGTTAATCTTATCGATAAATTCTTTTCCATTAAATAGTTATAGCCGTTTGTAATCGCTATATTGATTTTGACTTACCCGTTATAATAGATAGTTCTTTTGCTGGGATACACAGAAGATTTAATTATATAATGTCATCTACTGTATGTAAATGTCTGAATGGCAAAATTTGAAATTATGTATAAGATTTTCTAACTCATAAAATGTGTTGCACTTCTGCTCTATAAGCTATGCTTATAATATAAGTGCTAGAAATGAATAATATAATAACTAAAAAAAAAAAATAATAATACAATGTGAAATTTGAATGCAAAGATTGCTATATTTTATTCTGTTATGTGAACAAACACTTCAGTGATCACCCTCAATCATAAAATTTCATGTTAACCTCCTGAGAAATTTAAAAGCAGTATAATTTTTTAAAGTGGTTTTCACAATAAGAAAATAAATGTCCAATACCAATACACTGTTTCTTTAAAAATTGCCACCCTTAAATTTTAAATATTTTTAAAAAGATAATAAATGAATTTTATAAATCTTACTTAAGTTGTAAAGATTTCAAAATTTATTTCCTTGTAAAAATATTTCAATTATTAGAAAATAGTTTTTGACAGCATAGTTTGTTGATATTGAATAATTCACTCTCTGGTCATGAAAACCAAATTTTGAAAATTATGTTAGGTAATGTGCAATACTGTTTTTAAATTCACCTATAAGGATTTTGTGATGCATGAGAGGAAAACGCCTTTCACCAGAGAGTCCTCTTAAGTTTGTGATTGTAACATCTAATGTTAAAAGGTTTTTTTTTTTTTTTTTTCTCCTTTTCAAATTACTATAGCAAATGAGAATTTGCCAAAAAAAAATTTAAACAATCTTAGAATTTTTTTAAAATAATTTTTTTGTACATGGTCACTTAAAAAGTTAGTTGTATTCATTGCAACAACTTTCTATTTATAGAACATCTTTTAATGAAACTGGGTGAAAACATTTTCAAAACTTCCACCTGTGAGGCATATCAGACTTGTGCATGTGGCAATACACAACAGCTGTTAGTTTTTTAAGCAGTGAAAGATGTTGCATTCAAATTGGAACGTTGAACATTAATTCTGCATTCAAATTGGAACATTGAAGATTAATTCGATTCTGTGATCACACAGACCGGTAATAGTTCCATGTAACTTCAATGCATGTTGTAAAGTGTGCTCTGAAGAACCATTTTTGGATGATGACTGCCGTTGATGGCTATTAAAACAGTGAAGGATAACATTGACCATATTAAAGAGCTGATTATTGCAAATAGATGAATTGCAGCAGGCAATATTACAATTGAATTGCATTACTCATATGAAACAGATTACTACATAAAATCCTGTTTTTGATAACTCAAAACAGACTTGCTGCTGTAACCCCATGCTAAATTTAATATAGCATTTTACTAATATTCCCAGTTTGTAAATATTTCATAAGCACAAAGTTATCATTAATTGCAACTACCATATTTGCTCGGGTATAATGTGAACCATGTTTTTGATAGTGTGAAATGAAATAATTCATATATCTTATGTTTAATATGCTTACCATGCTTTTAAAGCAGAAAATTCAGGAATTTTAAAAAACAAAATCTGTAGAAAACATGACTTAATATATTTCACTCCTTTATGCTTATAACAAAAAATTTAATGTCTCTTCAATGTGAACTTTTTTCTCTTTTTTATAGTATGTTTTAATGTATTTATCGACATCGGAAATCAATATCATATATTTGCTCATCATACATAAACTGCAACACGCAGTGATGAAGCTATTTCATTTATTGTAATTAATACATCTATACTGGTTTCCCTTGCTTTATGCTGTTTCAGTTAGTGGGAAATTTATTTTCAGATGATCACTCGATTAATGAGGGGAAATTTTTGATTAGTACGCAAAGTATAGAGGTCTGTGAACAGGCCTGTGCTTCGTCCAATTTTCATTTACCAGACTTGTACCAGGCCTTATATTTTTTCTGCCAACTCGGGCTGGGCCAGGCTTAGATTATTCCAGAGCCTGTGTTTTTGTTTTTATTAGCCATGTTGGGCTGGAAATGGTTTCTTCCATGTGTAATATCAAGCCAAATTTCATCCTTAATTAGTGAATAAAGTGAGTGATAAAGCAACATTTCACTGTTAAATTTTTGCTATTACTGAAATGGTTACTTTCTTCAGAGAACACACTAGCAGTTTTCACAAAAGATGAAATACTATGTTAAACTATAATGAAATTTCATTCCAGGATTACTCATTCTGATGTAGTTTTCAAAAATCTCTTTTTATCATCAAAACATTGTTGTCTGATTTTGATGTATTATTTTTCCAAAAACTGTTTTCTTTACTTTTTTCTATTTTTAACTTCATTTCTACTGGTATCAAATGACATCGTTTAAGATTTTGGTTTATGGTTATTTTATTTGTAATTTAAAGCTGGTAAGTATTCTGTCGATTGTGTTAAAAATGTTTTGTGATTGTTTTAATTTTAAAATTATAAATAAAATTATCATAAGTCAAAATTTTAAAAGATATCATTTGACACTGGTTGAAATAGTATATATATATGTATGTAAAAGCATTTTTACTTAAGTAAAAATTTCAAAATTTATTGTCTTTGAAAAGTAAATCTTTGGAAAACAGATTTAGAAAACTTATCATGTAAACATGGCAATATCATACATAAACTTTCTAATGGTGACATTAAAATTTTGAAAAATGAATGAGCAATAGTAGAATGAATGTTTCTCATAGATATTAAATCTCATGACTTGTGAAGCCAAAATGTGAAGCTTATCCTCATACCTGTTATGATTGATGAGTTATTGATTCTTATTAAAGAATAGTGATTTTAACCTTGTGAAAGTTTCTCCATAAAATACTGATATGTTTCTTAAAATGTTATTAGATTTGCTTTTTTTTCTATTTTATGCATGTGATGTGTACATGTTACTCTTGTTCTTGCTGTCTCTCTTTCTCCCTTTTTTAAAAAAGAAACTAGAGCATCCAACCCGGGTTTCCCTAGGTAGAGAATATATGTGAAAACCACTTATTTTTTTAATTCAAACTCTAATAGATTTTTTACATTTAATATATAATTTAGAGTGCCCCCTAATAACACCAAAGGGCATTTTTAATTTTTATATGAAATATGTCAATTATATATTCAAATAATTTTTTAATTTATTAAAAGTGGTAATTTCATATTGACCTCGTGCCAGAAGTTAATAGCCGAAGAAATCACTAAAAATTTCGTTACCCACAGCAGTTTTTTTTTTTAGTCTGATAATTTCAGTGGTTTTAAGCACTTATTCCAATGACGTGTGTTAAATTTGTGTTTTATTTATACTGTTTTATTGATTGCTTACTGAAGTTTTAATTTCATTATGGAATATTAGCTGGAAACAAATGCTGAACTTTTTATATTGTTTAAAGTGCAGACGTATTAATATTTTGTACAATCGTCTGCAAGCGATAGTTTAAAAAAAAAATCATGCTTGAAATTTAATTTAAATGCTATAATAAATGAATAAATTGCGATACAGTTTTCAAACAAATTGCATTTGAAAACAGATTTTCTTTTCTCAGTGTAAAAATTAAAAATGTGTGATGTTTAGAAATTACAAAAATTGCAGTAGCAAAAATCGCAAAACCGAAATTTTATCGTCAAATGTTCGTTTGTTCTTTATAATAGATATTTGTGATTTTGATTCAATTTACTTGATATGATTTTTAAAATATTTGTCTTTTGATGTACTGAAATTTCTTTCAGGCAATTAAGTATCGTTATGAAAGTGGTTGTCCAAGATTAAAGTCGGTGGATCCTAGATTGAATATTGAAATCATGGCTAAAGTTATGGATGCTACTCGGAAGAAGTATCTTCATCAGCATCCAAAGCCATTAACACCTTTTCATTTCTAACTTCTTCTGTGTTGTGTTAGTATATGTAATTTCACCTAGATATTTTTTGATCAAATAAATAGTTTTATAAATTTATTTGCTATAACTTCTTAATTTTAAAATTGACTGTGATTTTTGTTTGTTTCTTTATATTTGAAGAGTTCGGATTCAAAACCAGGTAACTAATGAAGTGCAGGTTTCGAAATTTAATTTTTTTTAAATATCTACAATCTAAACTGTTAAGATTGACAGACAATTTGATAAAACTAGACCTTCAGATAACTATGTGCCACATTTTTTGTCTGATCAATTTGTCTGTCAAATGTTCGTTTGTTCTTTATAATAGATATTTGTGATTTTGATTCAATTTACTTGATATGATTTTTAAAATATTTGTCTTTTGATGTACTGAAATTTCTTTCAGGCAATTAAGTATCGTTATGAAAGTGGTTGTCCAAGATTAAAGTCGGTGGATCCTAGATTGAATATTGAAATCATGGCTAAAGTTATGGATGCTACTCGGAAGAAGTATCTTCATCAGCATCCAAAGCCATTAACACCTTTTCATTTCTAACTTCTTCTGTGTTGTGTTAGTATATGTAATTTCACCTAGATATTTTTTGATCAAATAAATAGTTTTATAAATTTATTTGCTATAACTTCTTAATTTTAAAATTGACTGTGATTTTTCTTTGTTTCTTTATATTTGAAGAGTTCGGATTCAAAACCAGGTAACTAATGAAGTGCAGGTTTCGAAATTTAATTTTTTTTAAATATCTACAATCTAAACTGTTAAGATTGACAGACAATTTGATAAAACTAGACCTTCAGATAACTATGTGCCACATTTTTTGTCTGATCAATTTTATTAGACTTACTTAATTTTAATAATAAAAACTTGTTGCATTTATCTGAAATTTATCTTTAATTATAATCACATGTATAGAGTAATAAATAAACCTTATACTTTTAAAAGGATATCAGGTTGTAATTAAATAATTTTACATGAAAATCAAGGGTAAAAAAAAAAGCTATTTTTTTTCTTTCTTTCTTTTGTGCTCAAGTTTTTCATTTTAAAAACTCATCCAACAATAATAATATTATCATTAAAAACTCCTCTATCTTCATTGGTTAAAATACGTTTTCTCACTGGAGCATTATTATTACTTTTACTGTCATAAATTTTGTAATTGTGAAATCCAAATCTTTTTAAATTGCAGATGTTTATGATATTATCCATATAATGTAATTTAAATACGTACTATCCACATTATATATATTTCCAATTTTGTGAAAGAAGTCTAGTGTTTTACATGTAGTATCTTGCAGAATTTTTAATCTAAAAATGTGCTTCATTTAAACATTATAAATAATGACAAATACATAACATTCAACATGTTTTATTTATGAACAACTCAGTGTTTCTTTAAAAAAAAAAAACACATTTTTTCAACATCTAACACATTACACATATAGTTACAAGCAAAAATAGAAATTAAAAAATTTAAACAATATATATATTCAAATAAATTTGTTCTTGCAAGTTTGAACTAGCAAACTCTTTAAATATTGACTACCACAGCAGCAGTATAAAATACAAATTAAAAATTTTTAAAGAATCATACATTCTTTTACGAATAAATTTCCTCAGAAAGCTATTCGCATATTTCATGGAGCAAAAATTTTCCAACTATTTATTTCAAACAAATAATGGAAAATTACTTGCTCATATTCTCAAAACCAGTGATTCAGTTTTATAAGTCAGAATTAAAAGTTCATAATTTCAAATTTGAACTTTTTTTTTGACTTTCAATTAATTGCTTGAAAAACATTTCTATTCAGTCACTTCTTCAGCTGGCTTCTTTTTGACTATAGTAGCATATGGCGATTCTTCTTCATCCTATAAAAGAAGATTGTGACAGTTTTATATAGGATGTTGCAATTGCTAAATATGATTATGTGTGATAACAACACAGAGATTTATTATTTTTGACAAGGCTTAAAATGAGTGACTAATTTTAAACAATCATTTTTTAATTATCTTCATAAGATAAGAAATATATTCTGTTATATATTTTTGTGATGATGAAATGATTTATAAAGTTATTGCAGTGAAACCTGTTGCTTATTTCAAAGACTTTGAGAATGTCAAAAAGTTACAATTTGAATTTAAAGTGGCTCAAAAATCTGAACTTTCTATTTTAGCATGCAATCAAAATCATTTTCTGTCTTATATGTATAAAACTTGAAATATTCTCTTTCAAGTACCAGAGAATCAAATAATGTCTTTCATTTTGCTATGAATATACAGCATTTTAACTCTGTTGAGTAGAGGTAGCTTAAAGGTTATTGGTAATCTATTTTATGTGAGTACATTTGACTTTTTCCATAAGAAATGAAAAAGGTAAAATGTACTCTCATAAAATAGACTGCATTTTTTTTTTAAAGGGTTACTATTAACAGAGTAGAACACATGAAAAGGAACCAGTTGAGTTGTTAACAAAGAATGAAATATCATATTATTTTTAAGAAGAATGCAGTCAGATATATTTAATAATGACTATACACTCTAAAATATCTGTAGCATAATAAAGAAACAAAGCAAAACTGGAAAGAAAAGAAAATGCCTTAAAATACTCATAATTATATAAATACCATTGTTTTTTCGATATTCAGTGAATTGTGTTAATGAAGAGTTTTACTTTCATCCAGTTATTCCGTACAATGCAACTTCGCATAAAATGTGTTTCTTAAATTATCATGTATACATCACCATCTCGATTAAACATTTTCTTTTTCCTTGGAAGACTTAATACCTTTTAATTGACTTTGTGATTGAGAATTTTTAACCTCCTCCTCCCCCCCTCGCCCACCCAAAAAAATAAAAATCATTATGTTCTGTAAAATGAATTTAATGAGAAACTATCTAATATTTTAGGTATAAACTAAAAAATGTTTGTTTTTTAAGAAGTCAGCTATTTTTCTTTTTTTTTTTTTCTACTTTTAAAGTGACAAGACTTCAGTATATATATATATATGTATATATGCCAAATGACTTGATCACTATTTATTCAATATACATTGTATGGTTTTTGATAGAACTGAGAACGGACTTGCAATACATTGAAATATATATATTTTTTAAAATACATATACAGTGAAATACGTTTAACATGAAACTGAGGGGACCAACTTTTTTTTTTTTTTTTTGTTAAAAGATTCGTAAAAAAAGAACAAAACACACAAATATTTTTGATGTCGTCAAATTTTATTTTGATTTCCTGTTAAACTACTAGTAGGTTGCATCCATTAGGATAAAAAGTAAGTAAAAAAATTAGTCTTTTTTTGGGGAAAAAAATCGGATATCCTTTTTTTGAAGTGTCTAGCAGCATATTGTCCCCAAATTATTCGAGATCATCCATTGTTTTATTCATATCTACATTCGAATGCACATCTAAATAACTGTGCATACTTTTAATCATTTTCTGCATTTCTGAAGTAGAGGAGACAGGAATTGCATCATTGATTCCGTTGTAAGATTCATCGTTGGAATCTACATAGGTGGAATCATTTGGATTATAAACGATCTTCAAAATATTTGGAGTCAAAAATACAAACTTTATAGCTTTTAATTCAATATAGAGGTGTGCTGGACAGTTATCAATAATAAGAGTGACTTGATGCTTTTTTCATAAAAATCACATCCAAATTGATAAGCCAATCATTGAGTTTCATCGCCGTTGAAGACAACTTTTGGGTCATATTCTTCAAGTATTGAGGGCAACGTAGATTGCAAACATTCTATGGTCATACTTGGTAAAACATTATTAGCTTCACCACAAACATTTTTTAACACAATGCTGTTCCTTTTCTTAAAACGTTCCAACCAGCCTGGATTTCCCAAAAATTTGATATGCATTTGTTTTGCCAGTTCAGATGCTTTTTCCAGCTATAAAGGACCTGATATAGCAGCATTCTGAGATCTGGCTTTTTTGAACTAAATAAGCAAAGCTGTCTCTAAATCTTCGTGCTTAGCACTTTTCATGCATTTTCTCACTTGCTCAAACATACTGCTCTCAAACATTAATGTAATGTGATCCCTGTTTTTATTATCGTTGATAAAGTAGAATTGGCAATGCCAAACTCTTTGCAGATTTCTGTTTTCGTCCTGCATTTTTCATCAACTGCATTAAGCAGATTCATCTCCATTTGATGCGAAATAGTGGTTTGTTTTTGTACCGATTTCTCAGTCATTGTGCTTATAAAACATAAGATAATTTACAAAAAAACACGAAATTCATTGATTTTCACCCAAAATTCAGTGGTTTTAACACAAAATTCACCAATTTCAACTTAAACTAACAGACTTTGAAACAAACTGAAGAGCAGTACTAAATGCATTAACTTGAAATGCGTGATAATTCCTTATCACCAAACTCTTGACATTCCTTTCTTTGCACGAGAAAAGCACAACGAAACTGGGTTCCCACGATCAGCAATTCTTGGTACATATAAGGATTCTATTCATTAGGGGGAAGGAGAGAGCCCTGATGGATGATGACCACTGGAGAAAAAAAGGGGTCGTGAAGGAAAAGGACCAGATTCCCAGAAGTTAAAACAATTCTAGGCATAAATTCTACCGTGACTTGTAGGAAACATGTCACTGCAGATTGAAAGTGAAATTTTTTCATGTTGAATGATTTTTGTTTTGTGTTAAAAGAAAAAAAAAATGTATTAAATTGCATAATATACTGTCTGGATCACTATATTATTTTGTATTAACCAATTTTTTCTGTTAATCGTTTTTGTGTTAAACGTATTTCACTGTATATATTTAAAAAATAAAGATAACGTATTATTTCTTTTATATTTTCCTTTTTGCAAAATTTTCTTCTCATTATTCTCAAAATTATTCCTAATTCTATTAAATATTATACACTGAATTAAAAAAAAATGTTAATAAATTTATTTGGAAAATATTTATTAAAATTTGAGCACTTTAAAAGTAGCATTTCATTCCAAAACAAACACTTTAAAATCATTGTGTTTTTGAAAATTAATTTTTAATATTTTGTCTGAAATGCTCTATTTTTGTATGTTACTTTTACAAAATATTAAGGCTTCATTATTTTCTTAAAAAATTAAAAAAAATTTTAATAACAAAGTCATTGAAAAGGTACCAAGTTCTCTTAGCATTTAAAAAAAAAGGCCAAAAACTGATCCTATAACTTTATGCATACAAATTGTCTGGTTTCATATTTATCTAATTTTATATTTATATGGTATTTATGTTTATTTTAAAATGTGGCTCATGTTTAATAACAACTATACATATAACTTTTGAAGGATAAGACAAAGATGAAGCAGGGAAATTTGGCATTTTTAGAAGAATAAAAGAGCCCAAAATATTAAATATAAAGAAGTGTGAATAATAACAATAATAATAATTAAAGTAATTTTAATTATCTTTTAATCTGAATTTTAATCATCCTAGTCAAAATGATTAAATGAAAATTTATAATATTATGTTTTTCCTTATTTCATATACCTTTGAATTACCCCCCTCCCAACCATGCACACTTTTTTTTGTGCAAGGAAATAATAAAAAAAATATTCTAGCAGTCTCAGTCTCATATGAAACTACTTATCGTACAATTTATATTATTCTGAACCGGTATGAAATAATTTTGATTTTTTTTTTCCAAAGTCTTGTTTTGACGACTAATGTTAACTGCTATTTTTGTTTTGAAAAATTTGCTGATATAAATGAATTTTTACAGTAATTTTGTTTAAAATAATAGAATATTCATTCTTATTTTTTCTCTTTTATAATAGATAGTAGTATTATACATTGTAACTTACAAATAATTAGTCAATATTTAATATGTATTATTTTGGACACAAGTACTTTATACATTATTATAGATAAGTAAAAATATTTACATGTGCAGTAAAACTGATCTTATTTTATGAAATTTGATAGAAGTCTGTTAGTTTCGGAGAAAAGTTATTACAGTCAACATTGATAAAAGCTCAAAACATAATTTGAAAATGTCTTACCAATCCATGAAAAAATAAAATAAAATAAATAAATTTTTGTTGCTTTTTATATATTTCTTTTACCTAATATTTTATTTCATTTCATAAGCTTTTTTTTTATGTCCTTTTTATAATTCAGCATATTAAAAATAATTTAGAACTTATTAGATTGATGATCACTATTGATGTATCATTTTATTGTCTCCAAGTTTTAAAAATCAAAGCATGCATTCACTAGGTAAAATACACAGAAAGGAGCTAGGTTAAAAGTGATTTTTTTTTTAATTAAAAAATGTTTAGTTCTGAATGTATAATGTCTTACGAGTAAATGAAATAAAACTTTACGAACATGAAAGCAAAACACAAATAAAGCTTACACAAAACAAACAAAGTACAATATGCAACAATCAAAATACAAACCTATGAACAAGACAAGACACAGGGGATGTTACACATACTCTGGGATTTCATTGTTCACTAGGTGGTTAGCTTTCTTTGGTAAAGAGAAGAAGAAGTCATCTGCGAATGGATCATTCTTCTTGGCAAATATATTTTTATCGCCATTCATGTTGTACTCATTGTTCGTTTCAAAACACAGTGACTGATCTCTTAATCTATGGCTGCTTGTTAGTAACACATTTGCAATGGATTGCATATTTTCTCTACTTATAGCTTCATAGTCTGATGAGGAGTCACTCGATATAGAATGAGATGAATTTGAATGTCCACTGCTTGGAACTGAAGAACCTTTACTCAGAGACGGACGTGGTCTGGGGCGCGATACACCATTGTGTAAGTTATTTTGCCTGCTAGCATTGTAAGAGGGTGGCGAAATAGTAGGAAGATTCTCACCATTAGAATATTGGTTGGGTGTAAAGGATCCATTTTTTAGAATTAAGCCATTGGGACTGTAGTTATCTGTTTGAATTTGCTGGTAATAGTCTGCATGATTTGGAGAATCGGAGTTATATGGTATTGGACTTTTAGAATAAGGGCTTTCTGTGCTACAACTTGAAAACGATCGATCCTTAGTAAAGTTAGTTTGTCTAGGAGGTATAGGGATAGGAGAACTGGAAGAATTTTGAGAAATTAGCTGCATATTATTGTTAGTATTAATAGTCAATTGTTGCGTTGGACCTAAAATAGTACTAGATGGTGGAGATTTACCTAGATACGTTGCATTAATGATGTTTTGTGACACTACATTGCCATTTTGAGATTGTACAAAATTAAAAATGGGTTCTGATGCACGACTTTTTAATAACTTAGGATGGGGTGGATTGTTGTTGAATTCTTGTGTTTCAAAGGGATTGTTTGAAACATCCCCATTCATATTTTGTACAAGAGGCACAGATAGTCTGGGATTAGCATGAAAAGAGTTAGGAAGAGAGGAAGACAAAGCTGGGTTGGGAAAAGGAGGAGATTGGCTAGAATCAAAATCAACAGGGAAAGGAACAGAGGAATTAAACACATTTGTGTTCTGTGTTTCCTTGTTTGGATCAACCAAATCATTTAGAACCTTTTTGGGTGGATTTTTGACATCTTGGAAGAATTCAGTTTTGTCTTTGTAAGGCCTGTCTTTTCCTAAGGGATCTAAATCTGCAAATATGGACAAATCAGGTGTAGAAGATTTGCCACTGTTTCGAGGTGGCTTAGCAGGTGGTGTCTTTCTATTCTCTTCTTGTTCTTTTGCATCATTTACAACATTCTGTTCAGGTCCCTCTGTTTCTGGTGGAGCAGTTTCAAAGACACTCGGAGTAGAATCTAGGATATTGAAAACTGCATATTTATCATCACTGTTAGAAGTACTGCCAAACTCGTTTGTAATAGTTGAAGCCAGAGGGATTGGTGTTGGCATTGGAAAAGGGATAGAATCCTAAAGAAAAAAAAAAGAAAAATAAGAGTTATATTTTAAGAATAATAAAAAACAGAATTTGTAAGCAAATAATAACATATGGTTTTGTATGTTATCTTGCTTCATAGCCTAATTTATTTTGTTATTAAAAAACATTGTTTTAAAGTGTAATGTTTTTAGTAATGTCCCACAGTGGCGCGGACGGTAAAGCTCGGCTCTCGTAAGATCGCCGAAAGCCAAGCAGCATCGACCACGGTCGATGTTTGGGAGGGTGCATCGTCTATCCTCTCTTGTCTGCCTCTGCTGTGGGACCGTGTACGTTAATGGGAGCTGGTGCACGTTAAAATCTGTTCGTGGCTCCAAAGTCCTCCAAGTTCTATATAAGCGTTACCTCTGGGGGTGCCAATCCAGATGCAGGTCTCTCATCTGGAATTGGTTCAAAATTAGGAGACCTGGGGGGATAGTACAATAGACCTCTGGTCGCGGTGCTTTGGCTTTCGAGCCTCCCCCCCCCCCCCCCAGTAATACAGTAATACAGTAATGTTTTTAGTAATTAAAACAATATTCCTTACAACTGAATAAAAAATAGAAGAGCATCGCAGTTGCAGCTTGGTGTAAGAATTCTGCGATACTTTTACAAAAGTAGCCTGTATTTTGTGATCTAACAACATTTTAAAAATTAATTTTAATGCTTAATAAATAATACATCAATGTGTATGTAAATTTAGAACAAATTTAAAACATTTTTTAAGATGTAAAATAACATTATTATAAATGTTGTGCATGACAAAATAAAAAGAAACTGTAGAATAAATAGAAGCATTTTTTTTTCTAATTCTTGAAAACTACAAGTGATTTTTTAATTCGAAAGAAAAAAATAATGTAAGATTACAAAACATGAAGTATTTTAAATTAGTTTATGTAATTTTTAGAAAAACCAGTTGTAATATTTTATTGGTTAGTTGTGCTTTTTACAAATCATTCCATCTTTTGTAACTTTTCAAATAATGCTGTTATGGTTAAACATTTATTTATTTTTTTAAGATTCTGTAAAATTGTCTTTGAAATGATGCATAATTCATTAAATTTGGAGTTGAAGTTAATTTTGAATATAAGATTGTATGCTTAAATACATGCTTTAAGACATGTTGCAGGACTTTAGTAGCGCCAAACAAAAAAGAAAGAAAAATGTATAGACTTAGACAAATAAAACAGTCAAATAAAATAATTTTTTTTATCACAAAATTTTGAAATTCTAAAATGTTTTTATCTCTTTGATAAAGTTTCATACAGATTCAACATCTAGAATTAGTATTTTTACCTCTAATAATTATTAAAAAATATATTCTTTATATATATATATATATATATATATATATATATATATATATACATGTGTGTATATTTTATTTTTTTTTGTTAGTTTGATGATAAATTTAATTGTTTGCGGCATATAAGCAAATATTGGCATGTGTGTCAGGATTAGTTTGTTACAAAATAATTCCAGGAATTTTAATCTTGGCAAAATACATAGGTGAGTGTTGTTATAATGAAAACAATAAGTATTTAAAAATTATGAAAATACACATTTTTTTAAAGTCATATTTCTGTTGTGTAAGTTACAGAAATTTACACAAATGATTATTATTTGATGATATTAGTGGGAACAATACAATTTTTATAGAAATTCATTGTTTTGTGTAACCTTTTCACAAAAAAATACGATTGAATTTTAACACAGAAATCGTGAATTGTTGGTCACTAGGTCACTTGCAACCAACCATAATTTTAATCAGTTACAACAAAGCATGTATTTTTATTTCATAAAATAAGTAAAGAAATTCTACAAAGGAAATGCAATATATTGTAATAGAAGTGTTTCAGTATTTGCATTCCTTCTATACGAGATAAATATTTTTTTTTTTCTTTTTAATTTTCTTGTGAATTATATTATTTTTTTATAAAATGCAGGAAGCTTTTCTTTCTAATAATAATATTTTTTCAAAAAATCACTCCATAACCTACTTCAGGAATGCAGTAATGTAAAATTTGATTTAATAGTATTTAAAATAATACTTGCAGTTTTATTGGGGAAATACAAGACATTTCTGTCACAAGCAGATTGCTAGAATTATAATTTTTACATGGGCAGATATTTTAAGGAGTTATAAGCTCTTCTAAACCATGAAAAATAAAAAAATGAAAATACACATTATTTTTTTTTTTTAAGTCTTATATTTCTATTGCATAAGTTAAAGAAATTTACACAAATGATTATTGTTTGGTGATAGTGGTGGGAACAATAAAATTTTTACAGAAATTCATTGTTTTGTGTAACTTTTTCGCAAAAAAATATGATTGAATTTTAACACAGAAATCAAAAGAGTTAAAACTTCTAAATTTGTTTTAAATCTGCTAGTATATATATATATACATATATATTAATGTTAATTACAGTCATTGGCTCTCGGGATTCTGCATTTTTCAGGCATGTAGGAATCTCTCCAAAAGGTAGAATTCTTCCTTTTTGAAAGCAATTTTAGATATTCTCGGGATCAATGCAGATATGCAAAGAATATATTAGGAGAATGCATAGGGGGGGGGGGGGGGGGGGGAGGCTGTATGAAAAATCAAATTCAATTCACAGACCTATTTTTCAAACCTTTGAGTTTCATTTTGTTCATTCTCTTCATGCAAAACTATGAGATTAAAATTAGTTTATATTATGAGCATCTGAAAATCAGATGATAAAGTCAAAATTTTGAAAAAAAAAAAAAAAAAAGAAGAAGCTCTTAAATGAAGGAGAATTTGCAAAAAGTTCTTTTTTGTGATAGAATATTGTAGCTCATTAGTATATAAATACTTTTGAGTAGTGCATTTCGAATAGTGTTTCAGTGCTTTGATGATGCTGAGTCAAAGGTGTTATTGATGCAGAAGTATTTAGTATGATATATTATTTTTTCCCTCTTAGAGAAGAGAAAAATCTATAGTCTCAAAATAAAATACAATTTTTTAATATTACTCAATTAATGAGTAGGACACTTCTACTATTGTGCAAACATCCGTTAAAATAAGATGAAATTACAAGAATTTGTCATCATTGTACAGCGTAACAAATCATTCACCTTTTTTTCCCTTGAGCTATTTTCATGCCTGATTTTTGCAGAAAATATTTGTGAAAAGTCTGCCAAATGTATAAGGCTCCCAAATGGTCTGCCAAGTAAACACCAATAATTTTTACCAGAAAATTTCATGGTAAGTTTCTACAACATTTCTGCAAAAATTTACCTCTGAAAGTAGTTCCTGCAAAATTTGCAAGAAAAATATAAAAATAAAATTTTTCTAAGAAAATACCGGCATTCAAAAAGCAGACCATTAGGGAGCCCTGCATGTATCACAGTGGTTCACATTTGTCGAAATATTCTAATCATTACTATTGGATAAAACTGTGTTTAAAACAAAAGCGACTCAATTTACCCTTTTTGGTCCCAGAACAAATGATGTATCAAAAGGATCGGCTTCTGGAAGGATCACCTCTGAGTTGAAAGCTGCTACAGATGCGATACTGGTGTCCATTTGATCAATGCCCTGCAAGAACAGCAAAACAAATATTTCATTAAGTAAAAGGAAAATATATCTTAATGCTATTTTTCATTGCATTCATGAATTATGACAAACTGAATTATCGAACAATTTCATGAATCATAATCCTGTCTCAGCTTTGCAGTTTGCCCTGCCTTTACCTTAAGGATCCTCTCCCCTCACGCAAAAAGACCCACTCGCTAATGTTAATCCTATGGGGAATTAATTATTTCACTTTTAGAACTGGTTGAAACCGGTTCCAAAAATGAAAGTATCTTCATAACAAAAAAAATCTGCAAAGAAAATCAAAAAAGTAAGCAATGGCAGAAATAGAGGTTGATCTCATATATACAATGAAAAAAAAAATCGTTTAAAAATATTGAAAGGCAAACGAGATATTAGAAAAATAATGCCCCATAGAATTAACATTAGAAAGCATGTATTTTTGCGTGAGGGGAGAGGATGCTCAAATATAGGTCCTAAGACTTGTCTAATTGTATATATATTTTTAAATATATAATATAAAAGCATATAAATAAACTTTCCAAAGAAAATGTAAGCAATTTTTAGGCAAACTTTAGTTGATAACAATTTATATAAATTAAGTAATGCAAAAATTCATCTGCTTTATAATTTTTATTTTTTAAGTTTTAATTACTTTTATATTAAAAATAATTAAGAAAATTGATAAAATTTTGTATTTTTTTCTTATTTCTCAATTAACTTTGAACAGAAATTTATATTTTATCTTTATGATTATCTTCTTTTTTTTTTTTTTTTTTTTTTATCAGAGTCTTAATTTATTGATTCTACACAGCTGAAAGCTGAACACTTTGTCGGAATACTGATACTATTCTTCATTAAATAAACCCAAATTCCAGAAAATATTGGGTCAAACTTATAAGAATTATTTTGTTTGTTGTTATTGTAAAAATTTATTTTAATGGCAAGTTAAAACAGAAAATTCAATTTAAATGATCATTTAAACAGTTGAATAATATATTACAAACTATGGCATTACATTAAGAAAGCCTTTTTGCATTACACTTTAACCTTATACATTACCTATTTGCTTTCCATCCTTTTTGCATTACACTCATGTAAAGTTAAAATAATTTTTTTAGTGTGCATAAATTTAAAAAAAATGTTTAATATTTGATATCTTCTTAAGAAAGTAACTGCAAAAAAAAGAGCTTTATTTCTAAAAAAAAAAAAAAAAAAAAAAAAAATTTTTCAGATTTTTTTTTCTTCACCTCTTCAAAATTTCCTTTAACTTTACATCTCCAAACAGTATTGTCAATAATTTAAATTGAACAAACAACTGCATAAAACTGATACATTGCGCCTTTAATAAAACATCAAATTTCTAAATGCGAGAAAATAATCTCATTAATTTATTTTACTGAAAAAGTTAACAGTTTAAATGTATACAGGATGTGTCTCATAAGTCCTTTTACATTTCAAAAATTCATAAAAATAAATAACAGATTCTTGTAACAGAGTGTGGTTTGCACCATAAAACTTGTCAAAGTGTCAGATTTTTAGAGGCAGAAAAAATTGAAATTAAAAAAGTAAAGGATTCAAATTTTCTTTGAACTATTTTTTGCTAGAAAAATCGGACTATTTGCTAAGTTTTATGATATAAACCACCCTTTGATGTGACAATTTTGTTATTTTTTTTATGAATTTTTAAAATGTGAATGGATTTATGGGACATCCTGTATTTTGTTTTATCTCACTTTATCAGTAAAACAAAATCTGGAATGACTCAATTCAGCTTTTCAAACAGTGGTGGTGTCCAGAAAGTTATAAAAAATAGGGGTGGGGAGATATTTATAAATTTCCCACAGAATGGAATCAGCTAGATTCAAACGTTTGACTTCCCATTTTGAAACTGGTAATGTTATCTCTGCGATACTACTGCTTGAATACATTGTCACAATATTGATAATTAAACTCTGTTACATTTCCTTGGTTAAAACTTCAGGACATTTATTTGCATTTTCTTTGGTTGGAGGGGGGCGGGGATTTCCTTTAAGATTGAAATTCTGTCTAGTAAAACTGATAAATTATTGCATTTTGACATACAGTGGTTGGTAATGTATAAATACTATTTCTAAGAGAGAACAGTGTTCGATAATAAAGGCCTTTATTTCCTAATTCCACCTTAGTTTTTCCCGAAAATCACAATGAAATGAACAGATCTTTTGCTTGTATTAGTCGTGATCTCGCTTTTGTAACTCGTTAAAAAGCGTGAAAAATCTTACTATATAGTTTAAATGAAGAACCATTCTTAACATGCAAATTCAGGGTGGCTACAGATTCTGGAAATCAGGTAATCAAGAAAAAGTCAGGGAATTTCGTAAAAGTACTTGAAAATCAGGGAAATTTGTCTATATGCATAAATATTTGTGTTTTTGCATGAGACTGATTTGTCAACAAACAGGTGATATTTAAGCCAATAATATATGCGATAAAGAAAAGTAAAATTTTTATATTTTTGTAAAAGAGGCACATGATATGAGTTTTTGGTATTTCACACAAATTAAAGTGATCCATGTCCTCTTTTTCTGTGGATAGCGCTTATATTGAAGGCAATTTACCCATTTTTGAAAATGTTACGATACATTAGCATAAGCTAACCAGGTGGACAGCGTAATTCATTTAGCTCTCCCATCATATATAGATTTGTCTTAGAATTGAACATACTTCAGAAAATAAGGAAATTTTCTGGTCGTCATATATTCATTGGCCACTATATGAAGTTGTTAGACTAAATTTTGAGTTCATATTTATAAAACTGTGATTGAGTACTTCACCAATATTGTGCAATTTTTTTCTGTTTTTTATTGTGCAATTTTTTTCTTGTTTTTTCTCCCAAATGAGGTATTAGCAAGCTGGATAAGTGTGCTATACAAGGAAACGGCATACATGAAACAATACTGTATGTGTATAAATAAATATATGTGTTAATAATGGAAATCTGATAAAGGTAGTCAGGGAAATCAGGGAACATTTTTTCATAATTTCTGTAGCCATCCTGAAATTGCTCATTTTAGCCATGCTCATATTAAACGAGTTCGACCATATGAATTATGATTTTCAAGTTTACTAACAAAAAGTATCCTTAATTTAAAAGGAAGAATCAGGTTTAAGATATCAAGTAATAATATTTTCATCTAAAGTTTGAATAAAATTGCAAAAAAAAAAAAAAAAAATTACTTCTTGCAACTTGGTGAGCTCATCCTGTAATAGCAAATCATCGACTGTCTTCACGGGTTCACTTTCTTTCGTTTTTTCAATTACCTCTTCTTCCTCTTTCATTTTGAATGGTTCTGTCAGTAAGACTTCCTACAGAAATGGAAATAGGAATCAATATTATACTCTACTATTTGAAGAATTGTTTTTTGTTTTCAGGTTGTACTCAAATGAATGAATAATACACTAAATGATGATAAAATAAATGCAAGTAGAGTATTCCACAATTGCCACCATTCTCGAAGTCATGTAGACTGTTTGAAGGAGTGAATATCTGTCAATAAGACATTTCAATATCTCAGAAGGTAATAATAAATTTTCTCAGTTTAATTCTTTTCTGAAAGAGAACTTATGAAAATTTATCAAAAATAGATGACATTTGAGATATTTATGGGTTGATTCAAGAAATTGTTTATTTTAAACTTAAGCCTTAAGGTGACCAGAAAGGTTAGAAATGATTTAAAAAAAATGAAGTCTTTATCACTGTTATTTTTATAATGTTCGAAACTTTAAGAATATTGCATAGTTGATCCAATAGGAAAATTTCTAAAATTACAGTCATATGAGCTATAAACATTCAGCCACAAACTAGTGATACTTGTGAAAGGCAAAACTTTAAATTCAGTTATTTCAAAACCAACATTTTTCAGCAGTTTTGGTATAACCTTTGAACAAGTTAATGGATTTACATCTTCCTTTTTATAAAATAAAGGAAATTAAATTATCTACAAACTATACTTGTAAAACAAACAAGCAATTTTATTTTGCAAGTTACAACAAAAAATACGATAAATTTTTATAGATTATGAAATTTTATTTTATTTTTTTATTTTTATTTTTTTTTAAAATCTGTTTTTAGTTTTAAGTAAAGCGAGTGTCAATATATTAAGACATGCAAAGAAGAAATGATGACTTTAAAAATGGAACAGGAACTTCAAAATGATGGCAAAACCAGTTTTGCAAGATAAGTTTTGTTGTACACTATTAAAAAATTTATTATTGTTTTTTACAATTTAACAGATACTTTTTATTTCTATAAAACATAAATAAATAAATGCAAAAAGAAGTAATAGTCTAAATTAATAACAGGTTCCTAATTCACAATCAAACGAAAATGACAATTTTCGTCATTTGAAGCCTTTCTGCTCATCTTAACAAAATTAAATATAAAAATAGCTACTTCACAAAACTCAAAGAAAAATTTATATCACATAATGGTTTGAATATAATCATTCTGCAACTCCAACAAATTCACATGAAGGGGAAAAAAAAAAACTTTATAATATTACTACTCTATGGGATAAATAAATAAAGCTGTGTAGCTCAAATATAAAAGTCATGCCTTTAAATTTTTACTCTTATAAAGTCTCAGGATTTTTTTTTTTTTTTTTTATAATACATTTAAAATTGATTTTTTTAAACTCTGTGTTGCAAATATTTATTCTATGGAAGTTTTCAATTGCACACAAAATGTATAAATCTTCTAATTTTTTTCTTTTTTTTTAATATATATGTTAGCATTGTAACAAATTACAGTGAATCATTAAATGTATCATTTCTGTAATTGCAAAAAGAAAGAAAAAGAAGTATAACTGTGATTACTGAAAATAATTATATACTTTTTTTTTGTTGTTGGGAGGGGGGGGGGGGACATATATCCCCTCAACAGAAGTACAGATTCAAGAAAAAGCCTGCATTAACCTTTAAGAACACAAACAGCATATTGAGTACACCACCCAGTGAAAAAAAAGCTGCAAATAAAAAAATTTATTATGGGATTAACATCTGCATCATATTTAGTACACCCTTTGCAAAACCAGTGTTTATAATTGAAGTTTGCAACATTTTCTGCTTTCTTTCATTATTTTTATTGGTAAGTCATCCTTGTCACACAGAATATCCAACCTGTGTGTTTGGGTAATTTATTCAATTTTCTTTCTTAAATTAAAAAATAACTAAACATTTTAACATATGATAAATAAAAGTCTTTAAATAAAATATCACATTTAATCAGACATAAAAGTTAAAATTATTTAAACAATTTAAGGCAATTATTTAAGCCAATTAAAAATTACATGCAAACATTTTGGCTATAATCTAGCCTCTCATCAGTGCAACTACATACGCCGACCGGAGAATTTTCAATCATGTTTACAGTCAATAGTTTCACCAGTTAAAACTTGAAAACTTTAACGAACCTACATTAGAGTAAGATCGTATATTCAGGTGGAACAACACAAGATTCATTAATTGGCGCAAAGTCTCTTTACGAGTAAACCAACCCTCAAGAAAAACACTCTACTCTTTATGTTATTGCAGCTAGATCTGATTACTGTGATACTTGCGAAATCCGGAATATGGTCAGTATTCAAAGAATGCTGTACTAGTTTCGATTGATTAACATACTTATAAATCTGGTAGCCTTCAATCGAAACTAGTACAGCATTCTTTGGATACTGACCATATTCCGGTTTTCGCAAGTATCACAGTAATCAGATCCAGCTACAATAACATAAAGAGTAGAGTGTTTCTTGAGGGTTGGTTTACTTGTAAACAGGCTTCGCGCCAATTAATGAATTTTTTTTAAATATTTAAATTTCTTAGTGGATGATATTTATTAAGATGCCCTATATTTTAAAGATTCCTTGTCATATACAGTTGATCATCTCTCTAAACAATATTTAAAGATGACGAAAAAAAAAAAAGCAATATTGATCAAAGTTGCTAAAATTATTTGAAAATTGTACATAATCACCATTAAAAACATAATGAACTTTATCAGATTTATTAGAATGAATAATTGGATAATCATCATTAAAAACATAACTAACTTTATCAAATTTATTACAATGAATAGTTGCTTATGCATAATATTTGGTTATAAGCACTTACAAAATAAAAATTTTCTTCTTTTGCTCTATGTTCTTCTAAGAGTTTGTTGGCTTCTTCTTCTTCTGCTTTCTGTTAAATAAAAAAATAAAAATAATAAATACATGTGTAAAATGTTGAAATAGCATGACATGGTAGAAAAAGGAAAATATTGAAGTAATAATCAATTAAAAATATGCTTATAATAATTGTTTGTATATATTGTGTTATATTAATTTTAAGTGGTTTGAATTTTGCCAGAATACTGCATCCTATGTGTAGGATCAGAACTCACGCCTCCAAGATTTGCTGGCAGATGGCATCTTTCAATTCATCCTTCTTTTAAAAAAAATGCTTTTATGAACTTTGAATGTCTATCTTAAAATTCAGGCATAATTTTATAACTGCAATTTGTGTTGTTTCAAAATATTTCCATTACAATACATGAATTTGAAGTGGGCCCTGATTGTGGAAAATTCACAACTTCTATTTAAACTTAGTAAAAAGAACTAACGAATTTATTTTAAAAAAAATAATCCATTTTGTTCAGTATATTGCAACAGGAAAGAAAAAAAAACATTATTTAAATTACCTATTCAGGGTTTCTAAATTGTTTTATCAACATATAATCATTATTTAATTAATATTAATCTATTATCTAAGTTATCAAAATATGAAAATATTGTATTGTCATTAGGAACTAGAATTTTTTGCTGGCTACGAGATTTTTTTCAAATTTGTAGAGCCCTGTGTATAACTATACAAAATATGACATCACCCTTGAAAAACTTAAGGATATGGCATTGAAATGAATATAGATGTACAACAAAAATAAAATAAGTTTACCTTTGATTTTGATTCTGTTTCTACAGTTTTCTGGCATTCATTATTGTTTTCTTTGGCTATACCTATTTCTTCTTGCTTAAAATTCAACACTGTTTGAAACAGATCTCGAATAGCGACCACTACATGGAAAGCCTGAAATATTAGAAAATAACATTTAGTAGTCACTATTATTTCATAAAACTAAGGGGGAAAAAAAGCTGAAAATAAAATTTGAAATAATTTTGATTGAAATTTCAGAATGTACAGACACATGCAAAGAGAATAGAGAATTTAGAGACAAATGCAAAATCCATTTTTCTACGAGAATAAGTGACGTGTTAACTAGTATGTTATGGTCATCACATAATTTTCTTCTATATCATTGTAATACATTAATTTAAAGAACATACTCACTCACACACAGCAACAATTATAGATATGAAGTATAATGCCTTTGAATTTAGTATAGAATTACAGTGATCAGTGAATAATAGAAGCAAGTGGTTAAGTATGATCGAAGATCGCAGAAAGTGTTTCATTTAATATTCCTTTCAAAACACTTTATCCTTTTCTTTAATAAATCCAAATAAATTTCATTTTCAAAAAAAAAAAAAAAAAAAAGGTCATGTTTTTTATAAACTAAAAATTTAGTCTCTTTTTTCGTATATCTGAGCCGGTCTGATAGTGGGCGAAGCCCGCTATTATACTCTGTCATAATAATATCTGTCCGTTAACTTTTTCCATTAACATTTTTGTTAAAAGATGTTATGGGAATAAAATTACTATGTAAACCTTCATTCGGCCATTATCCCAGTTACTAGAAACATACCTCAAAAATCTTCTTAAATATCAAAAGAATATTTGTTAAAACTGAAGTTTTCTGACAACATAATTAACAAATAAAAGCTTCCACTTACCGGTTTTTCAGTCTTAATGGCGATGAACTGATGAGGTTCTTCCGATGATCCAAATACATAACCAAAGGCTCTTCCATCCGTTATATCTTGCGATATGAAGGATATTAAATTGACAGGATGGTGATAAATTACATTCTATGAGAGAAAAAAGTAAATATACAAGTTAAGCAATGGTAAAACATAATGGCACAATGCATTAACAAGTCACATAAAGCAACAACAATTTCAAATTTTAAATAAAAACATTTAAATAATGTAGTGAGAAATAAACTCTTGGCTGACCATGTGACATTCAGGAGTTTAAAAATCACAAAACTTTGATATGAAATATTTCGAGAATTAAAAGGTGACCTGAAATCCCAAAACAAGAATGATTTCTTATGGTCATGGTCAGATTGATTTGGTCCTTTCTGTATTACTGATCAGGTTCGGGATACCCAAATATATTTTTTTATAAGAAGTATGAAATCTTGTTTCAGATGGAAAAAAGTAATGTATAGTATTTAAATATATACAATGTACATATATTCTGTTTAGTTTAAAACAAATAAAATTTATATTACAGATAGTATTGTAGACTATTTTTACCTAACTGCACTTTAGTATTCGTTTTCTTTCATTTCGGGTTTTAGTTGTGTTTGGTTCAGGTATAATCTGATTGCAGAATTCTAGTCTGAACTGACTATGATAGAACTAAGATGACCAACTGGTAAGGGATTTTTGCATTACCATCGGAAATCTCTCAATGCGATTATTTTACATGTTTTGTTACTTATTATCTCCTCAGCTTCTTCGTACAGGATTTTTTTTTTTTTTAACCATTGGAAAAATGGTTGTTGTTTTCGGTCGAGAATGGACCTCTTGATGTCATCCTGTTATTGACATCACTTTATTTTGTTAAGCGTTTTTAACAAAATTCTGCAATTTTAGAAGAATTTTCTTTGAATAGGCAATAGAAATGCATAAAAGTGTTACAAAAATGTTAAAGATACAAAAAGGATAGATGCAAATTAACAGATAAGAAAAATAAAGTAGAAATTTGGTACTTTCGTGTTATAACGCCCTCAAGGATGAAATATTTTTGTTTCTGTTTTCATTACTATATTGTAAATTTAGTACTTTCGTGTTATAGCGACCCCCAAGGATGAATCGGCAAGCGACCAAGATTTATCGCCAAATTATATATATATATATATATAATTATATATATATATATATATATATATAACATTTCTTGACATATGTGGCCAAGTTATAGTCATATATGATGCATATATGATGTATATACGACATATAAGACGTAAATAATATGTGCATAATGACGTATATGGTACATATAGGAGTGTTTGGAATATATATATATATATTTATATATTTATGCGTATATAGGATGCATATATAAGCTTTGCGATGATCTTGGCAAAATCTTAACTGCAACCTTGGCATAATCATAATTGTGGAGGCCACTATAACACAAAAATACGTTTTTTTTTTTTTTTAAAGCTTTTGGAACATTTTTCCAAAGGTTACTGTAATTTGTTAAATTATATATATATATATATATATATATATATTCAAAGATATTATAATTATATATATATATATATATATATATATATTCAAAGATATTATAATTATATATATATATATATATATATATATTCAAAGATATTATAATTATATATATATATATATATATATTAATGTATAATTCTTTATCTCTTTTCTTTTCTCCCTTTCTCTGTCTGTGTCCGTTTGTTTGTGCTAAGTGTTTTCTTTTTATATTTTATTTAAAAGTTGAAGAGATGGTGTCATAAAAGATAATGTCGTTTTTCTCTGCAAGAATATATCCTTTTACAAATGGTAATAATTTAAATTGTACATTATTTTTTAAAATTTATAAATGTATATTTAAAGGTATCCATATGTTTCAAATCCTTTGTTGACTATAGTAGAAACAAATCCTTCCGGCTCAGTTACAAAATACACCATCTCTTTCTCTCTCTCTTTTTTTTTTCTAATTAAAAAACAAAGAAATCTGTTTTTTAAATTGATACTGGAAAAATCAATACACTGTTCCAATTGGTTCAGTATTTTGACTATTATGGGTGATGACAAGTTTTGCATGGTGCTTACTTTTGTGTGCTCCTGTAGACGAACTATAAGAGCTATATACATGATTAAGTGACTCATCCAAGATACTGGCAAGATCAATAAACTGTCCTACTTAAGCTTAAATTCACTCAGTATTTCGGACGTTATTTTAATGACAAATTTAGCTTCTTTTTTCTTTTTGTGTGTCCCTGTAAATGAACTATAATAGTGTATACGTGATTAACAATCTCATCCAAGGTAATGGCAAAATCCATACACTATCCAAATGAGGTTTGAATCGGTTTAGTATTTTGGACGTTACGTGATGATATGGTTTGCATCATATATAGATAGATCTATATACAGGGTGAAACAAAAGTAAGTGAATAGTAGGTGAGATAGGGTTTGTGTATTGGATAGGGATTATACTGTAATAATGGCATTCATTATAAATAACTATGGTGTTTGTGGAACAATTTTAGATAACATTGTGTGGACCGATGAAACTTCTTTCTTATTGTATATGTAATCTCAAAATAAATGTTATCATTTACTGCCCACCTACTTTTGGTTTATCCTGTTTAAATAAACAAAATGGTTGAAATAAATCAATTTCTAAAGAAATCAACTTAAAAGTCTTATGAACCGAAAAACATATTAAGAAATAGGCATACTTACTATATTTTTTTCATCTTTAATTCTGATTCCTTGTAAAGAAACGCAGACGTTAATTTTCTTTTTATGGGATCCAGCGTTTTTTACATTTTGCTGAAAGTAAAAATGAATTGATGTAGTTACGTTGTTATTCAAATATATTGTCACACAGTAACTGATAACCAGAGATATGTAATTATATTTTTAAGAGCACTGAGCACGTTTTTATTTAATACTGCACAAATATATTATATTTATACAACATATTTTAATTACAAACCATTTTAAATTGTTCCCCATTTATTTTAGTATATTTCATCTTAAAAAATGCTTCGGTTCCAAAGGCTGCATCCACTGCTGTCGCGACAGTCCGACGGCTGTTTCCGTGATTGATTAAGTAAGATCAATTACACATTTGAAAATCAGCTTATATTGAATGGTTAAGTAAAAAATAACGCTGCCTCTCGGACTTTTATGACGACGCTATAAGAAAATCTTTAAAGAGATTTTCAAGAATATGACGTTTTAATTATGACGCAATTTTCACCATTAAATATTTTTCGAACGTAATAATTTAATTATTTTAAAATTTTCTTTATTTTTTAATATTCATGTGTGTAACTATATTTTTCAATTGAAGTGTATTTGTAAAGATTATTATTTGAGTCTTTTAAAATCTGGCAACAGTAGGTAAAAAAATGTTATTTCAAACTATGAATTAAATCTCTATTCAGATAAGGAAATTTTGAATAAAAATTGAAAAAAAAAAATCTTTAAATAATTAGACAAATTTAAAAAATGATGGGACATTGTACACCACAATCTAGTCAAGTACATGCCTGCAAAAGATGGTTATATTGCTATGCATAGTTTTTGATCCTATAAAACATATTTAACCGAACTATCTTGACCGATTTTAACATTAAATAGCGCTTAAAATAATTCTTTGATTTAAAAATTGTCTGCTTCAGCGTGTTTATCGTACATTTCCAGGGGTCGATGCAGGTTTTTTTTCTTGGGGCCCATTTTGTGAAAAGTAAAGGTTATTTTTGTGAAATTTATTATATCTTTGTGAAAAGTAACATTTTGTAACGGAAGTTGAAATCCAGTTAATCAAATTCGAACCAAGCATTTATAAACAAAAACTTTTTTAAATCTTTTTGCTGAAGTTTTCTTCTTTGGTGAACTTGTTTGTTTACAAATTACACATTTTAAAACATCACAAAACAATAAATAAATAATAAATAAGTTTTTATGGAATGGAATTTTGTGAAAGGGCCTATTTTAGTAAAAAGAATTTTGTGAAGGGGACTATTTTGTCAAATTGATTTTTGTGAAGGGGCCCATTTCATTAAATTGATTTATGTGAAGGGGCCCTAAATAGGCCCCAAATTTTGCCTGGATCGACCCCTGATTTCCCTATAAAACTACCAATTTTCATGTTTTAATTTGCAATCGTTTGTGTAGCATGAGCCGAGAAAGTAAAAAGGTCACAATAAATTCAATTACTACAGCAGCATTAGTTATACTTCTTTTTTAGAATAGATATATGCTATTATTATTTTGTTGTTGTTGTTATTTTTTCTATTTATTTCATAACAATTGCAACTGAAGAGCAATAATTCAATTGCAAACAAATAAACAAACAACAGTGACAACTATTTAAAAAAAAAAAAAAAAAAAAAAACTTGAGAATGGCTAATAATTGCTGCAACTAACAATATATTCTAAAAGTTCATATATAAGATTTTAAAACTCGTTTCTCGGACGTCATAATAATACGAAACTCCAGCGGTTACTTTTCCCGCATCTATAGTATTCTTGCTGTGAAACTAGATTTACAGGCATCGGTAAATCCGGAATGGATGCCAGTTTGGGCAGGGGCATGCAATTTTGGCGACGACTATAACGGCTTTCTTGGCGCAAACTAAAAAAGAAAATTATATTATTTTTGTCGACATCCGCGATTAATAAAAATAAATTGAAAGTAAATGTTCGAAATACTGTTGTCAAATGTGATAACATGGAAAAAAACTTCTTATATAATGAAAAGAAAAAAAACGTGTTATTTTCTGTCTTCTCTTTAGATAGAAAGTATAATAGCAGAAGTAATGTTCAAAAATGTGAAACATATAGTAGAGTTTTGCATTTTTTCGGGTAAGATGATTTTTAAAGAACTTGGCTGGATCTAAGTTTCAAGTTGACTCTAGTTTTTTTTTTTTTTCTCGTGTTGAATTGATTTAATTTTTTTCGGTTTTAGGTATGGTCTTCGTCTTGATTCTTGCTGGTTGGATTTTAGTATATCCCATTACAAAAATCCCTGACGGCTCGGCCTACAGGCAGAAGTAAATTTCGAAGACGCAGACCGTGGGGTGCCTATTTATTGGGAATTGCAGAAGAAAGACCTATTTGTCATGATGTGACAGTTAAGACCGCCCACTTTGAAATATACCTCTGCCTCTAGGCGGAGCCAGTGGGGATTTTTTTTCTTGGCTGTAAGAGTTGGTCCTATAAAAAACTTGTTAGTATAAAAGTTGTAGATAATATTAAGAAGATTTATAATAAATGTAAGCGGATTTGATATCTTGTGATTTGACAAAATTATGAATTTTTTCTTCTGAAATCCCTATCCCCCCCCCCCTCCCCCATCTTGGAGGCATTTTTAATGAAATCAAAAATCTGTCATATACATAAATTTTTGGCCCTTTTTCTAGAAGTAATAATAATTTTAAACGGATTCGATATGTATCAAAATTAAGAAGTTATGGTTTTTTTTCTGTTTTCACAAAAAAGCACCCCCCCCCCCTGGTTCGATTTTACCTATTAACGAACTTGACCGAGATTTTATGTATCAGTTTGGAAGAGATTTGTGCTGAATTATGGAAGTTATCGTGTTCATAAAAAAGTGATATAGATAGATAAAGTGTTGTACTTGGGGGGGGGGGGGGGGGTTCTAGGAGTCATGATCGGTGTAGATCTACAAAAAATTTTCAGGAATTTCAACTTAGCGGAGAATATAATAGGTAGTATTTCTTACGAAATCAACCTAAAAAATATCTCCTGTAGTGTTGTTTCACATAAAAAAACTACATACAGTAAAACCACTGAATAGCAGATACCTTATGGGACCGCGAACTTTGTCCGCTATTCGGAAGTTTCCGCTTTTCAGAGGTAAAAACATACATTATCTAGGTCTTGCCTGCTATTCGAAAGTGTCCGTTATGAAGAGTTTACTGTATTAGAATACGAGTGAGTAATATGATTCATTTTCTTTCATTTCGGATCGGTTTCGGGCTTTATTATTTCAGGTTAAGAGAGATATTCCTAGGAATAGATCTTTGATTCTGCTCCCGTAGTGGTAGCAGGTCTTTTTGCACTTGAAGAAGGAAGATTAAGTCTTTCAAAACGCGCTAACTCAAACTTTTATGCTGTATTTTAAAGATTTCTTTCCACTATAAGCATAGATTAATTGATCAGTACAAAAAAATGTGTTGTGAAATAAGCGTTGAAAAAGATTGAACTTACTTTTAGTTTATGCATGGCTTCTTGGCACATTTTGTCCCCTCTTGCATCCGAGACAGCTTCTACGCCGATTAACTTCGCCTTGAAAACAACGCCTTCTCCTTCGAAACGAGAGGGGCTGTTCTTCGTGGATTTATCTGGAGCACAAAAATAAGTCAGAATGAGTCTTAAATTAATAAATACTTCTCAATTATTTAACCCATATATTGTGGTCATCATCAAATTTTCTTCTATATCATTATAATACATTAATTTAAAGAGCACACTCACACAGCAATAATTATGGATATGAAGTATAATGTCTTTTTTTTTAATTTAGCATAGAATATTACAGTGATCAGTGAATAATAACAGGATAAATCACACTCGCTAAACTGCATCATTTGATTGTGGAGAAGATTAGTAATCTTTCTCCAAGCACTAAATACAACCGCCCTCTGTTCAGGGCTCGATTAACCCCTGCTTCTAGAGGAAGCACGGTATCATTTTGGGGGCCCCTTTCATTTGATAAAAGTTTGCTTAATATTTTTCATTCGTAAAAACTCACCAATGATACTAATATTATTCCCGAAAGTAGCTTAGCCGAGGTCGCACAAATTCCATTAAGCATCTTTTTTATGTTCCATGTATCTACTTCAGATATATTTAGTACATATATAGCTGTATGCTCAATTTCCTGGATGGTTTCTAACAGGCAGATCAGGATGCTACAGGATTATATCCTATTGATGACATTCGTATTTTCCTGTTAAATAAGTTTCGTGAAGTAGTGCATGGATTTCTCCTTGGATTAAGCAAACTTTCTTTTTAAAAAAAATTGAACATACAATGTAAAAAAATTAAAATGTGGATTATTGGGACCTCTTCACAGTCATTTTGGGGGCCCTTTTAAATTTTAGAGGGAAAGCAGCATGTGTTTCACGTGCCTTTTGGATAATCAGGCCCTGCCTCTGTTGATTGATCATAGTCAAAATTGCATCAACATCTATTTATGTCAAGGTCTAACAAGTATGAAGTTTAATGAAATTCCGTGCATTAGTTTTTGAGATATGGCTATTTTGGAAATCGTGAAAAATGCAGCATAACAGCGCCACCTTGTAGAGCTAATTACACTAAAATTTAATCAACATTAATTTATGTGAAGATCTAAATGAATCTGAAGTATTATTAAATTCCGTGCAGTAGTTCGTGAATTAGCGCGCCCCAAAAAATTGTGTCACATACAGACAGATATACAGATATAGACATTTTCTAAAAACAGTCAAATCGTGTTCATGATCTTCTAAAAAGTATAAATCCATCAAAAACGGGAAGTCAAAAATTTTCATAAATCCAATACTTTCTTCTTGTATATAGAAGAAAGTAAAGAAATATGTTTTGCAAATGAAGCAGATTTTTAACGTTTCCAACTGAAAATTTATTGGTCAATTTTCTGGTATTTTTATTTCGTTCCCTAAGGATGCGTATCTGTTTTTACTTTCTTCTATCTTTTTTTTTTTTTTTTTTTTTTTTTTTTTTTTAAGCAATAGATTTATGAAAATTTTCGACTTCTGGTGTTCGACGGATTTATACGTTTTAGAAGGTTTAGAACACGATTTGACTGTTTTTAGAGAATATTGGTACGTGACACAAAATTTTGTGGGCACGATTACTGCGTAGAATAAGATGAAATTTTATATTAAATTAAAAAAAAAATTAAAGTATCTCCTCAGGAAATTCGTAATTTTAACTTCTTTTTTCTGTGTACTGTTCTTAAAGGATGTCTCCCTTCAAAATGTTTTTTTTTTTCAATATGGAAATATATACTTAATTTTATTTGAAGTGTTAAAATTTTTCTTGCAGCTCGTCAAGATTTTATCACATAAAATTATACATTAAGTACTATATTATTTTAGAAATATTTTAACAACTTTAAAAAAAAAAAAGTCCTTCCGGCCTGTACCGGGAGGAAAAGGTAGCTTTCCTATATCTTAGTTTTAAAATTTTAGCTAATGTTACACGAAAACAGCAAGTTAAAATGCAAAGAAAACGTTTACAAAGGATTCGTTAATACTGAATCTGAATACGAAATTCGCCAAATTATTGAGCAATAGCCAAATTGGCTTCATTTATGAAGACTTATTTTGGTCGCCAAATTTGGCGATATTTCGCCAAATGTCCCCAAGTTTGGCGAGAATTTGGCGCTAACGGATATAAATATATAGTTTTATGCGTATGATTGGGAAAATTATTACAACAACTAGCCGCCACTGGCGACCAGTTTGGTCTCCCTTAAATGTATGTTAAACATTGCAACACGTTACATTTATTCATAATTTAATTTTCCCTTAATCCTTCGCCAAATCGGAAGATTCTAATAGACAAATCATGAACTTTTGCGATCATGGTAGCATTTCGCATATTTTTGGGGCACAAATGTCACATACGCACGTTGGCGCGATTCCCCCCCCCCCTCCCCCGCCAATTTGGCGAAAACTTTGTTATGGAAATTGTTGTTTATTTACTTTTATTTTTTATTTTAATTCTATAAATTATTTTTGATATGTATATCAATATTTATTTACAACAAACTATCATTTATTTATTTTTATTCTTTTTTTTAATTATGAGTATTTTTGTTAGCCGGGAGCAGATGATAATTCGCCAAATATCGTTCCCATCACCGTCATTCATACTACAATTAATTTAATTTTAAATTATAAACCTGTCACTCATTTCATTTAAAATATTTAACTTTAATCTAAAATGCTTATATTACATAAATTTAAAATACTTCACACTTTTCATTTAAAAGAGAAAATAAATAAATAAATAAGAAATAATATCATAAATCAAAACATTTGATTTCAAAATCAAAGTATCATTTCTAATTTGTACACGCGATAAATAAAAGCTGTATTAGCGATTTTAAAAATGCTAAAAATCTGATTCATTAAATATTATTACATGAGTTCAATTTACGTCAAGAAAAGGTCCGAAAGTTGAGTTGTATAGCACATAATTATGGTAAACTTTGATTGTCTCACTGGTGCGAATTATTTTTTTGACGCGAGGCAGCGGTCCAAAAATTCATTCGCGGAGAACTTGCTTTGCGAATGATTACCTCCATGATTTAATATTTTAAATGTTCACGACGAATCAATCTTTTTTTTGTTTACTTTTATGAATAGAGAATTTGAACTGCGAATCTTTCGACTGAAGTTATTGCAGAATATATACATAATTGAACGCAAGTCATCTCTCAAATATTAATTTATTTTGAACGATCTTTCTTAAAATGTAACTTTTATGCAGTTTATTCGAAAAAATAATTTTGAATAAAAATGGCCGCTTGGCATATGAAAAAGCGATGCGGCATCCCGGAACTGTTGAGGACAGTCACATGACTTACAGTTTTATTATAGAGATGAAATTTTTTGTAATGTGCTGTCTTGTTTCAAAATGTCAGCCACCCTAGAATTTCAAACTGCTCTATCTCAGCCATTTTTTAAGATAGAGGTAAACCAAAAAATGCTCTGGAATCCTCGTATCAAGGCCTAACACTTAATTAAAAAATAAATTTGAATTTTTAATTTTTACGTATATTTATTTTAGTTTTAAATTTTTAAATGGCCGCCATCTTGAAACAAAATGGCGGACCAAGCTGGCCAACGAACTCGGTCGAGACATTGGTGAGCTTAATACACACAATTAGTTTCATCAAAATTGATTTATAAATACGAGCGTTATCGTATGACATAGGTCAGATATATATATATATATATATATATATGGAGATATATATATATATATATATATATAAATCAACATTTGAACGGAGGGTGGTTTTGGGGTCTAGGGGTCATGATCGGTGAAAATATATCAAAATTTTCCGGAACTGCTTTCCTCCGAACGGCTGCAATAGGTAGCTTTATACTTTTTTGTATTGAAAGCTACCTAAAAGACTTTAAATCCCCCCTCTCTAACGTTAAACCTATACGGCCATAAAATGTATTCGTATTTTTGAAATTTCTCATCAGAAAATTAAAATTAAAATTAAAATTTTTATTTTCCTTTTTCTAAATACATTTCTTAAATGATTTCGCTTTGCTTTTTGTTTGAAAAGACATTTTTTAAATGCATATACATTCTTTCTTTCTTTTCTTTTTTTTTTTTTTAACTAAAATGTTAATTGAGCTGATAAGCTGACATAAATACTGCAAAGTTATTTGATGTTTCCAAAATTTTACAAAATGGTGGCGAGCTGATGGAGCTGAAATAAATACTGCAACTTTATTTGATGTTTACAAACTAGTAACAAAGTGTCTCATACAAATAAGAAGTTGGGTTTAAGCGCAATTACACTTTAGATATTTTGAAATTGAAATTTTCATCGAGAAAATAAATCACTTGCAAAGAAGGAGCCGGAGATGATCGTGAATCCACTATTCGATAAGTAAATATAGCTCGATCACACTAACTAAAAGCTGCGGAATTTCACAGTAATTTAACTGTTATTTTACTTATGACAGCTTTACAGGGGACTACATTTTCTTCTCTGAATGAGAGAGCGAAACTTTTTCTCACTGAGTGACCAGTATCCTCTACTATACAATGTGTTCCAAAATTCGACTGACAAATTAAGAAGAGTGATAGAAGGCATCAAGAGGATGAAAACTTACCATAGAACATGGGGTCGCAAACCACGTTTAGTAGGAGAAAATCACAAAAATAGTTATGAAGGGTATGACGTCGAGTGGAATAAAATCGACCAATAATGAGTAGAAAAAACATTTATATGATTTTAAGCATGATTACAATGCATTGCAATTCAACGTCAGAAGGAGAAGACGACACATCTTTATAGAAATTGTTTGAAGTTGTGGCCACGAAGATCATTGCACAGCCGACACCGACGGGCGAAGAATTGCTGGACGCGTTAAAATATATTCCTATAAAAATTTTTTGTCGTCTCCTTTCTGACGTTGAACTGTAATGCGTTGTAAATCATGCTTTATGTCAATAAATGTTTTTCTATTTATTATTGGCCCGTTTTGTTCCACTTGACGTCACACCCTTCATAACTATTTTTGCGATTTTCTCCCCCTAAACGTGGTTTGCGACCCTGTGTTCTATGGTAAGTTTTCATCCTCTTGATGCCTTCTATCACCTCTCTTAATTTATCGGTCGAATTTTGGAACACCCTGTATATATAAAATAAAATTGTTAATTTCGTTCCGGTTGCTTATAACTTGAGTTCTGCTGACGGAACTTGCGCTGTTAGATAATTTTTCATAGAAGGTTTTAGTATATAACGTATCCTTCAGCGTTGCTTAGGGGCTGTGGAGCTGTGGGGGAAAGTTGTATAATCAAATGAACTCGATTATGAGAGATTAGCCTTTTTTAGAAAAGCTCCAGTGGACGAGACTTGCATTGCTAATTATGATAATTTTTCAAGGACGGTTTTAGTATATCGCATATCGTTAAATCCTGTTGTAAATGATCACCTAAAAGAGTTGGTTCTTAACAGACCAAACTACCGGTCTGACACATTAGAAAATACAACAGCGCAATGACGTTCGTGTCGTTTTCAACAATGCGGATGGACATTTCAGGTAAAAGTCCATATTGCTCTAAAAGATAAAAGTCAAATTCACCGATATATTTCTTTTGATTCAAGGTTTATCTGGAGAAACTGACCAACGCAGCGGGCGAAGCTTGCTAGTTAATTTATAAATAAATCTCCTTTTACTTTGTTGAATCAATGACAAAGATTTCATAAAAGTACCAGAAGATACAAACAGACACATGCCAAAATGTTTTTAGAGAGAATAGTTTGTACCTTTTTTGGGCTGCTTCATTCTCCTGAAAGCGAATTTTCCGTCCTTGGTGGACTCCTTTTTCCCGGAAGGTTCCTTCTCGGGAAGTTCCTTTTCGGAGGTGGAGTTCTCGAAGGAGGAGGTCCGTCGATCGCTGGCGGTCTCGGCCTTGCACGTTAAGGCTTCCTCAGCGTCGTCCACCGTCTCTTTGTCCTGCATCGTGGGGTTTCTGGACTGAAAAAATAATCTCAGCTGTAACTGGAGTTACACCTGTCTCTGGAAAAAGAAGAAAGAAAAGAAAACTGATTAGTAAACCGAATATATATTTAAAAGTAAAAATTAATCTAGGAATCAATAAAAATTCTATTACGTTGACAAATACAACAACGTTTAAAGCACCGGAACCTTTTAGCTAATTGCAGACTCGTTTCTATAGCATTCAGCCTACCGCCATCTTTTAGGTCACTGATGAACGGCCGACTTCAGTACCGGCCGAGGAAGCTCTTGTTTGTTAGGACGGTGGTTAAGGACGAAGTTCATGACGTCAGATCACCCGAGAAAGCCTTCCTAGGGAGTGAAGAAACAAACAAGAGCTTTCTCGGCCGATTGAGTCGGCGTTAAATCATGTGATCTGACATCATGAACTCCGTCCTAAGGCGGAAGAAACAAACAAAAGTTTTCTCGGCCGTGACTAATGACGGTACGCTAAATGCTACTGAAACTAGTCAGCAATTACTTAAAAAGTTATGGTGCTTAAAACAACATTTAAAGCACATATTTTAACGCCCATATTGTACTGCGCTAAGCATCCTCTTAATTGCGTTATATCATGTTGCTGTCGCACCCGGCAGTTTTTTGAACAACCAACTTTTAGGCCAATATTAACTTCGATTTTCGCGTACAAATCGAAAGAAGGATTGCAATGGACGCCCCAAAAGTTGAATGAAAAAACGATTATCCCAATTTTCGGTGTATAAGTCGACTTCAAAATTCGAGAGATAATATATCGTCACATTTAAATACCAGTATTTTTGAATGGCTTTCTTCGGATTTTTAATCGCATAATTTGTTATAAATTTCTGCAATTAAATAATGTGAAGGATATTATATGGAAATATTGGTATTCAAAAGGAAGAGCATGTTATTTCTCTCGAATTTTGGACCGACTTACACACAATTATTATAAGTTACAAATTATCGTTCTTTTGTTAACGCAAATATATCGCTAGACTACTGATGTGCTCGTTGCTTTCCGCTATTATTTGATTGCAATTCCTTTCAATGTTCTGTTAGGATATAAATTAGGTTTTATATATCATCGATATCCTATTTCTCTTACTGAGCCGATTACTTTATTAGTTCTTGTTCGTGGTTCCACTTTATCATTTTATCTTCTATATTTTGTTGTATCGTCCCATCTTGGAGAACGTCGCGTCGTTCAAAATGCCCATATCTCTAATTGAGTTATCGGAGAAGAAATTGACCGTATGAACAACTTTTTGTGAACTTACAGGTAAAGAGTTACACGCATTTTTTATCGCTATCACATTCTGTGTTGAGTTAATTTCTTCTAGAAAATCGGCTCAAAATAAAGACCAGTTTAAAAGTGGCTCGAAAAAGTTGTTGAGTATGATAGCATCTTTATACTCATCTACTGCGTAAGGTATAATGTTTTATAATAATTTTCGCATCATTAATATAATTTGAGAGAAAAAGGCGCTTTTGGATTTCATGTTCCTACTCTCCAATTCTTGCCTTCCATTAGCCAAAACCCCACAAAACTGTAAACAAGAACGAAAAATCATGCGTCAAGCATAGATTATGTAGCACTTTCCAACGCTTCCAAAATAATTTTACAAATCATACCGTTTAATAAGCTAAAAGATAACATCTAAGTAAACAATTTGGAAAACGCATAACATATTTAAAATTATAATTTCAGGAATTTCCAACATATACAATATTCGGAAAAATATCCGAATACTTTTATTCAGCCCTGTATAGGATCTATAGGTTTGTATATATACTACATAGAATGCTAAATTTTAGTTCAGTTAGGAAACGCGTAGCACAGTTTAAAATTCTCCATCTGGAGTTTGTCAATAAACGGAAATGTGTTCGCGAACTTTTGTGCTTCCTTGTATATGATCTACAGAATTTATACACACCACGTAATAAACAAAAAGTGAGTTAAATTTAAAATCGCGTTCAGTAACTTAAAATACACTTCCACGAATTATTGTTAACAGGCAGAAAAGAATTCTTTTGTGTGTCCCTGTAAATGAACGATGACTGCTATGTACACAATATTCTGTAGTAAGCCTCTTGTAATGCACATTAGTGATATATGTAAATTTCAGTGCGTTTAAAATAGTGAAACATTACTTAAATAAACCGCAGACGATTTTTCTTCATAGACGTAATGTAACGGAATTCTTTTGACTGTCCCTGTAAAGTAACTATAAGTGCTATGCACACCCTATTCCATATTGAGCTTCTTCTAATGCACCTTAGTGATATATATAAATTTCAATGCGTTTAAATTAGTGAAACATTATTTAAATAAACCGCAAATGATTTTTCCCCATAGAACGCAATATAACGGAATTCTTTTGAGTGTCCCTGTAAAATAACTATAAGTGCTACACACTTCCGTTGAAATAGGGAACATACTATAGATGGCGACAATAACATATAAAAATTGCAGAGCAATCCGAGCATATTTACGGGAGTTAGAGCACGGACAGACGGACAGACGGCAGACGGCCATACGGCCAGACAAACCGAAGTCATAAGCACTTTTCAACTAGGTTGGAAAGTGCTAAAAATGGGAAAAACAAGAACTGTTATTAGTATTTTCAATTAAATTGTTGTTTTTCAGCATCAATTTTCATGGATCTATCAAAATGTAGTTTTAAAAGGCAAATGAAATAGAATAATATAATCACAACTATTTGGCGACTATACTTAATCACATGAAGAAATCGATTAAAGAGGTGCGATTTGACACAAAATGAAAACAGTGGCACGAAATCAAAGCAATTCAATTTTATTCAAACAAACGTTCTGATATTTATAAAACAAAGACATACATTAAAACCTGCCTATAACGGAAAAATTTTATGATTTCTACGAAAAGAATGCCATGCAATAACTTGCTAAAATGGGAAAACTGTTTAAAAAAGATTTTTTTTCCGCCGATCCCGAGCGATTCCGTTTTCACAGGTTTTACTGTAAAAATCATTCTACGCAAAAATGCGCTTTATTTTACGCTATAATTTTATTACACATATTTAATCATTCAATGGCATTTTTTAATAAATATAATAATAATAATAAAAATTGTCACCCCGGCATTCATGACAGTCTTTCACTTACTACTACTACTAATAAAATTTTTCTCAAGCAACACCTTGTTTTTTTGCGCTAAGACCTCTTTTTATATATCACTAGGGGGCTCTGCCCTCTACGAGCTGCGCTCGCCAACCCCCGTTCTGACACCGCATGATTTAAAAACACTCTGATTTGATCATCTCTAAAACGATTACGGAAGATTGTATTATAATTAAACAACCAGTGGCGATCTGCTGTAACAGGGTTTCCATTCATTTTCCTTTGACTGAGGGATTTTAAGGTCGAATCAACTGCTGTTGAAACAGATTACAACTGTAACTGTCACCAAAATATATGATTTAGCGCCAAACGTGCATAATCGTGGCGTCGCGTCACTTTCAGTTGACATCAGATGCGTTACACGAGTTAGTTTTTTCATCGGGGAATTTTTAATTCAACGCTTATTTGTCTTTTGATACTTCTCCATTACCCCGTCAATCAATTTTCATTAAAAAGAAAAAAAAAAAAAAAAAAAAAACTATCGTTAAACTGTAACACCAAATAAACAAATAGAAGAATTTTGACATTGGAAAGGAAATATTATTATTTACGCTGTTTTAAAATTTGCAATAATGGGTAAAAGATATGTCGAAATAAATTGATCTCTCATGAAAATATAATAATTAATTGAAATTGTTTGGAAATATTGTTTTTTTTATCATTTTAAATGTGACGTGAATTTCCCTAGTTACTCGTATTTCTCTTTGTAATATTCACGCGCAAGTATATTTTTATTACGTCATTTTCTACATTTATTGCTTTTAACACGTGATCATTTAAATATTATTTTAAAGTTTTATTTCTGTTTTTAATAGTCTCGTGTAAATACATTTCTTAATTGAAAGGGAATCTTATTACGTGCGCTATTTTACAAATTGGCAACGGTTCAAATAATGGAATTTATGAAATATGAAATAAATCTTCGTCAAAATAATGAAAATTTTGAATAAAAAATTGGCAACGGTTCAAATAATGGAATTTATGAAATATGAAATAAATCTTCGTTAAAATAATGAAAATTTTGAATAAAAAATTGAAATATAACCTGAAAAAATTACTCAAATTAAAAAAGTGATTGCAGTCTGCACTCCGCAAACTTGTCAACTATATCCTTACAAATTATGGTTAAATTACTGCGGATAGTTTTCGTTCCTATAAAACTTTTTTCAAAAAACTGTTTTGACGAACTTTGATTTTAAATATCTCTTAAAATAATTCTTCGATTTAAAAACTGTTTGCTTCAGCGTGTTTATCGAACATTTCTTTATAAAACTACCAATTTTTAAAATTTTACATGCAATAGTTTTCTAGATATTAGTCCAGAAAGACTTCAAGGCACAAAATGTTAATTGACAGCGGCGGCAGCGGTGGTTACTTTTTTGTAATATAGAGAGATACAAAAAAAAAAAGAGTAACATCTTTTCTTTTTAAAATGTTTTTGTAATGTTAACGTTGAGTCATTTTTATTAAAGTGAAAATCGAAGAACACGGACACACCAGGAAATCAGATGAGCATTCATGATAAGAACCTTGAAAGATGGGCGTTGAATAGCGAATGATAAAAATGCTATTCAAATAGATTTTCCTTTGCGTGAAAAAAAAAAAAAAAAAATTATTATTTACTTAAACAAATGGGAACTGACTATTTAAAAATGTGGTTGCTTACTATATCACAATTCTTTTTTTTTTTTTTTTTTTTTTAAATTAAGCAAAAATTAATATAATATTTACTGTTCCAGATAAATTAGTACATAAAAAGACAATTTCATGTTTGTGAAATAATTATTTTGATGCGGTTTCTACACACACGCACAGACATGATTATAATACTTTCCTTATACTGTGTATTCGGAAAGTAAAAAACTGCCTATTTCACGAAAAAAAATCTGTTCTAGTCATACATACATATAAAAGTGTGTGTTTGTGTGTGTGTATTACAAGCGTTAAAGTAGTTACCGCTAATAATCAACCCGAAAAATGCGTTAAATTCCTGTTGTTGAAAATAATTCGGATTAGATCCCTCAACTTAAGCGTATATTTATTTATATTATAACCACGAGTAATAAATTAATCTTTCGGATAAAGTTGTGGTGTTATTTAAGTTACATCCTATTTTTCTTAGAATTATATCATTTTATTTAAATAGATATTTTGCAAACCACTTGGTAAGAGGGGAAGAACTACGATCGTGTGGGAAGAAAAAAAATATATAATCAACTCAAATATGGAAAGAAACAATTGCAACGATATCTTCATTTGAAAATATTAAAATTCTGTTTCAACTTGCAGATTTCAAAGATATCATAGAATGGGGCTAAATTTTAGAACAATAATTAATAAAATATTCAATTAATTTTATTACTCTGACACGTAGATAGAATCTGCTAATAAAGCACTATTTCATTTTTATTGTAATTTTTTTAATATTTTCCCCAACATAGTTCAAAAGAGTTTATGAATTCGGTCTGCCTGTGCTCTAACTCGCGGAAACATACTTGTATTGTCATGTAATTGATATATATGTTATTGAGAATTACCCTGGCGTGTTCGACATTGCAAATGAAGTGTGTAGCATTTATTTTCGTTTACAGGGGCACTCAAAGTAATTCCGTTACATTATGGTCTATGGGAAAAATCGTTTGCAGTGTATTTTAATGATGTTACACTGTTTCAAACATATTGAAATTGATGTACATCACTGAGGTGCACTACAAGATGCTTACTATAGAATAAGGTGTGTATAGCATTTATTGTTCATTTGTAGGGACACACAAAAAAATTCTGTTACAGTATTGTCTAAGAGTAATATTTTCTGGAAGTGCGTTTTCAATTGTGGTGTGCGTTTTAAATTTAACTAATTATTTGGATATTACTTAGTGAAATTGATATATATCACTGAGATGTACTAGAATAGCTTTACTATAGAACAGAGTGTGCATAGCACTTATAGTTCCTTTACAGGGACACTGAAAAGATTTCCGTTACATTACGGTCTATGGAGTGGAGTATCTGTGGAGTATTTGCGGTTTATTTTAATAATGTTTCACTATTTCAAACATATTGAAATTGATATACATCACCAAGGTGCATTACAAGAGGCTTACTGTAGAATATTGTGTCTACAGCATTCATCGTTCATTTACAGGGACACACAAAAGAATTCTCTACTGTCTGTTAACAATAATTACTGGAAGTGCTTTTTACGTTGCTGAATGCATAATTGAATTTAACTCATTTTTTGTTTATTATTGGGTGTGTGTAAATTCTATAGATTATATACAGGGCTGCACAAAAGAATTCGCGTACATTTCCGCTTATCGACGGAAATTGTTGAAGGGGCACTTTGAACTATGTTATGCGTTTCCTAACTGAAGGAAATTTTTGCATACCATGTAGTATACATACAGATGTATAGATCCTATACAGGCCTGCACAAAATAATTCGGATATTTTTCCGACTATAGATGTAAACGGCTTAAATTGGATTTTCAAATGTGTTATGCGTTTTCGAAATTGCTTGCTTAAACCTCATCTTTCAACGTTTGGTGAAGTTCCGGTGCAGTGTTTTGAATGTGTTGGAAAGTGTTCTGAATGTGTTGGAAATTGTTTCATAATCTATGCTTGATGCATGATTTTTCTTTCTCGTTTCTCCTTGCATCTGAGGACTTTCCTGCATTTTAATAAATATCTTTGTAAAACTAAAATTAATTAAAATTTTCCTTCCCCATTAAATTTCTAAAATACACTTCCTATCTCTTTATTTTACATAGAAAATAATATTTTTAACAAAATTTTATTTTAAGATATAAAGCCGATTTAAATTGTTTTTTCGAAACGGAAAAATACGGGCAAAACGCTTAGAGGGTTTTAAAGAAAGGGGATATATATGCTCGTTCGAAACGGACTCCCAAGGAGCATAACATGCAGTGTAACAGAACAGAGATAAACACGAAAGGCCAACAAACGAGAATAATATTTCAATGAGAGGATGGACTATTTTCATCAATGCATGCCGAGCGTGCCAATGACCGAATCATAAAAGAGCATTCAAAAAAAAGATAGAGAGCGAAATTTCGTTCCAGTAAAAAATGTAACAACGCTTACATTCTGCGTATTTATAAAAGTGACTTACATATTTCATATTTTATGTGACTTTTTTCTTCGATTTTGACATGTTTTTGATGTTCCTTTTAATAGCAATTAAACAAAATTACAAATAATTTGCAAATTCTTTTTTCCGTTTTTTTTCTTCCTTATTTCTTTTTCTTTTTTTTTTTTTTTTTTTCTGGTCTGCGTATTACACACACGCCCGCTTACACTTGATTTCCTGTGTTTTATATGCTATGGCCGCGGGGTTCTCACTTTCATGAGAATTTCTCTAAACATTGAGCTAGCAAACTCTGATCTGTAGACAAATTTTTCTTTAGAATTTTAACAGGTTTACACATATAACTCGAATTTCAAATACCTCCAAAACATATTTCGATTGCATGAATGAAAATGCACGCTTTTATTATTATTTATTAACTGTTTCCCGTGACTTTATGCCCCTGAGATTCGGGGGAAAAAAATTAGCAACAAATTTTCTCCCAGGTACAGTATTATTCTAGCGCACTTAAACTTTCAAATTTATTATTTTAATTTTTAGTTATATACGTCGTGAAACGCGCACAGAATTTTCAGCGTTTCTTTTGCACAGAAACCTTCAACGGATACACAGCAAAAAAATAAAATAAAGATTATTGTAAAATATAATTATTATTGTTCATTATGTGCTATTTATACCCAACCACAGGCAGAAATCTGCAAAAGTTACAATTCTTATTCTTTTAAAATATCCCTTAGCTATAAGCCCCCCCCCCCCCCCCCCCCCAGTAATTCTGAAAAAGGACTTCAAAGGCTTCTTTATATTACTATATATATATATATATATATATATATATGTGTGTGTGTGTGTGTGTGTGTGTGTGTGTGTGTGTATAATATCTTAGAAATAAAAATACATCAAACAAGTTCTATCATCCAAATCTCCAATTTAAAGATGACAAATATTTAGTGTATATATGTGTTTATTTTACCTATTTTGTATGTAGTAATACATACAAAATACGTTTAGAGAGAAAAAAAAAGAAGAAGAAATAAATATATAAAATGATAAAAGATGCCAGATAAATAAAATAAATATAACTCAATCACATATTTGAATAAAGAAATGGAATTTAGATATCAAATGACATTAAAATGGAATTCGAAAATTGACATATGACTAAGTATAATCATCAGTTTGGTAGTACATTTCACATATCAAAGGAAAATGCAATATTTCATAAAATGTACTGACATATTTGCTATGAAGAGTATATTACTTCTAAATATATTGTATTAATAAAAGGAAACAAACAGATGAAAAATGGATTTAAAAAAAAAATTACTTACACACCATGCTACATTACGCGAGATTCAAACCACGCGGCTTAACAGTATATTTGTAATAGGTACGTGAGCAACATCGCAAGATGCATGATATATATTAACCGAATTTTGCATAACTGAAGACATTCTTTGTTTTTCATTAATGATTGTCTAGAAGTTTGAATGAATATACATACAGAATGTTTTTGGATTGATCCAGCAAATTTAAACTATCTAATTAATACAAACTCACTTCAATTAATTCTTTTTTCACTTCAATTTTTAAACAAGATAAAAAGTTGCTAAAAAAATAAATAGATAGATAGATAGTTAGATAGATATCACGCTGAGACATAGCCCTTTTTGGAGTGTTCTGATAAAAATCGATACAAAGCATTCGTAAAAATACGTGTTGTTGAAACAAATTAATTAACATTCTGCAAAACGTTAATTGGCAACAGAAATAAATACCCCCAATTCGAATATTCTAATTTTTTTTTCGGACAATACAAACAAATCACGCTAACGAACTTTCGAACAACAAAGAAACGAAAATAGAAACCGGCTAACTGTTAATGGAACAGGAAACATTACATGTTTCATTCTTATACACATTAAACTGAATACTTTATACTTTTGATGATTTTCGTTAGAAATTAATCTATAACCATCATAATAATACTTGTATATGATTATAACAAAGAAAAAACAAAACACGAATTCTGAAAATTAAATAAGCATACGTGATTTCATCAAAACTTTTGCAAGGTTCATTTTTAATTTGACCAATAAAGGGGCTGTTATAGACAATTTCACTGTAATAAACTATATATATATATATATATATAGTCAGATATGTGCCATCCCAAAACTTTTTTCATCTCGTACATAATCTTAAAACTTTTTTCTATCTCATATGCATGTTAATACTTCAAAAACTGTAATTTTTTTTAAATTATGTATTTTAGAATAAAAAAAATCCCTGACGGCTCGGCCTACAGGCACAGGTAGATTTCAAAGATGCGGACCGTGGGGCGCCTGTTTATTGGGAATTGCAGAAGAAATGACCTTTTGCCATGATGCTGCAGTTGGAACCGCCCACTTCGAAATCTACCTGTGTCAAGTAGGCGGAGCCGGCAGAATTTTTTTGTTTTAATTTTTTTTTCTGTAAGGGTTGGTCCTGTAAAAAACTTGTCAATATAAAAGTTGTAAATAATATTAAGAGGATTTATAATAAATTTAAGTGGATTTGATATCTTGTGAATTGACAAAGTTATGAATTTTTTTTCTTCTGAAGCCCCTATTTCCCCCCCCCCCCCTGGAGGTCATTTTTAATTACATCAAAAATCCGTCATGCATAAATTTTCGGCCCTTTTCCTAGAAATAATAATAACTTTAAACGGATTCGATACGTATCATATAATTAAGAAGTTATGGGGATTTTTCTGTTTTCACAAAAAGCCCCCCCCCCCCATTCTCCGCCACTTTGGTTCGATTTTGCCCATTAACGAACTTGATCGAGATTTTATGCTCCTTGACTTTATGTATCAGTTTGGAAGAGATTTTGCAGAATTTTTAAAGTTATCGTGTCCATGAAAAAAGTGACATAGATAGATAGATATATGGATAAAGTTTTGAACTGGGGGGGTCGTTTTGGGTTCTGGGAGTCATGATCGGTGTAGATCTGAACAAATTTGCCAGAAATTCCAACCTAGGGGAGAATTTAATAGGTAGTAATTCTTACGAAATCTACCTAAAATGCGGCATAGTAGAGCGATTTGTTATATGACTTACGCGAACACCTAATCAGCACCAACTTATGTCAAGATCTAAATGAATCTGAAGTTTGATGAAATTCCGTGCATTAGTTCTTGAGATATGACTATTTCTAAAATCGTGTAAATCCTAAAAAATGCACCTTAAGAGCGACACCTGTTGAGCTATTGACACCAAAACCTACTAATCAGTAACAACTTACATCAACGTCTAACTGAATCTGAAGTTTGATGAAAATCCGTACATTAGTTCTTGATAGAACTATTGAGGAAATCGTGAAAAATGCAGCATAGCAGCGCCACCTGTTAGGCGATTTACACAAAAACTTATCAGCACAATTTATATCAAGGTCTAACTGAATCTAATGTTTTATTAAGTTCCGTACATTAGTGTTTGAGATAGAGCGCTCACAAAATTTTTGCCACATACAAACACACACAGACAGACAGACATTTTCTAGAAACAGTCAAATCGTGTTCAGGACCTTTCTAAAACGTATAATTCCGTCGAAAACCGAAAGTCGATTTTTTTTCATGAATCCAATAATTTCTTCTTGTAAAGATAGAAGAAAGTAATAATATATATGTTTTTTGTTGTTGTTTATTGGATCGTAAATAGCCAAAGCCAGACTGACCTCTGGCGAAATTTTTTATATCAAGTGGATCCGTGCGTGCAGGTATTTTTCATTGTAATCTTTGAGATTATTTACGTTTTCCATTAATTTTTAATTAACTGCATTTTTTATTTAATGAAACAAAGTGTTTAAACGAAATATGAATATACTCTGTCAAAAGCTGTTCAAAAACCTTTCGAATGATACATCATTCATCTTTGTGCGTTTTATATGTGCAAAGAAAAAGGGGATATTGACATCAGAAATTATAATTACGAAATAATTTCGGATTTGTTCTTTATTTATAGTCAAAAATGCGATTACGGCATCAGGAAGTTACTAATATCTTTCTATCTAGCTCCTATATTTAACAATGGTACCATTATTATTATTATTATTATTGTTATTTTTATGATATAAAAGCGTAGAACACGTTAAACATTCAGAAACAATACCATGATAAAAGGATAAAAAAATATAAGATCAAAATGTAAGGTATGATTAATGCAACGGTAATACGAATACTACACAGCATTTGTTTTTATTCTTTTAAAAAAACTTGAAAGTCTGCTGTTACTCAACCTACGCCAAAACCTTGACAACTCTTAAAAATCACTGAATTTAACTATGGAGGCAGCAGAGCGGTGAGAATATTACACAATCTTAGTCGCCCAAGACGTTTCCTCACCCTTTTTTTTTTCGCTTCATTATTACAAAATGTTTATTATCCAGTTAAACGACAAAAGACTTGCATACAATGCTTAAAAAAGGAATGAGTTTATATTGACCAAAACTGAGTTAATACCATAATGGCTTCCGTTTTCTTTTTAACACTTTCCACCGTAGTTGTAAAGTCATTGTGATTTCGGCTTTTCTGGCCGGCCGTCTGTCTGTCTGTCTCTCCATGCTCTAGCTCACGTAAATATATATCTAACAAATCTCATTAAGAGAACGGTGGATTTTGAAAAGAGAAAAAAAATACGAATTTTTAACACTTTCCAACATAGTTGAAAAGTGTTTATGACTTCTGTTTGTCTGGCCATCTGTCCGTACTCTAACTCTTATAAATATACTCGGATTGATGTATGTTATTGAGATTTACTATGGCATATACGGTGAAGAATATGAAGTGTGTATAATTTCTAGTTCGTTTACAGCGACACACAAAACAATTCCGTTACGTTATGGTCTATGGTGCAAAATAGTTTGCGGTGTATTTTAAAGATGGTGCGATACTTAGAAAAAATAATGAAATTGATGTAAATTTATACACTTTTCTAACAACAATATATATATATATACGGGAATGTTTCGTTATATTTATTAAAGAAACAAATGAACAGCAGCAAAGTACTAAGTGCACAGCCTTTTTTAAAACACTTTTCAACATAGCTGAAAAGTGTTTATAACTTCGATTTGTCTGGACGTCTGTCTGTCTATCCGTGCTTTAACTCGCGTAAATATACTTGGATTGCCATTTTACTATGACATGTTTGCTATTGAAAATGGAGTGTGTAGCATTTACAGTTCTTTACAGGCGCACTCAAAATAATTCCGTTACATTTTGATCTATGGGAAAAAAAATCGTGTGCAATGTATTTTAATGATGTTGCACTATTTCAAACATATTCAAATTGTTAAACATCACTGAGGTGCACTGCAAGAATGCTTACTGTAGAATGTGGTGTGCATTGCATTTATCGTCATTTACAGGGACACACAAAATAATTTGGTTACAGGAGTCTTTGACGGTCTATGAGCGATAATTGCTCAATGTGAGTTTTCGGTTGTTGTATGCGTTTATAAATTTAATTATTTTTTTGCATATTGCTTGGAGTGTATATATATCATATACAGAGCTGCACAAAAGAATTCGAATTAATTTCCGTTTATTGACATAAATTGCTGAAGGAATATTTCCCCCTGCCTTTCTAACGGAACTAAATTTTGGCGTACAATGTAATATACTTAAAAATCTATACGTCCTATACAGCGCTACATAAAAGAATTCGGATACCTTTTCGATCGAAGATGGTATTTGCTGAAATTAGGTTTTCAAACTGATTTCGTGCATATATTTTGTTCATGTTTTTGATGCGCGTATATTGTTTTCTTGCATAAAAGGAGAGTTTTTATGAAACTTTGCCTTTTTTAAATTATAAATTATACAACAGCTTCCTTACATATTAGGTTTGTCGTAAAAATATGTTAATATTTAAAGTAGATCGTTTAACAATAAAATTTGGGAACCGCTGCATAAGTCATTAAATGTAATAAATATAAAGATGAAATAAGCAAAGTGCTCATTAGATAACTCATAGGTTTTAGATACAGTAATTTAAAAATAGTTAAAATTTTTGTTAACAGATGGCACTGCGCTGTCTCTCAAATTTAACTTCAAAATTTCATCATCTTCAAATCTTCATTTTTTGTTTCGTTTTTCAATAGCCTTCTAGAGTAAAGAGTAAAAACTGAGACACATGTGATGCAATTTTACAAGTATGTTAGAGCCTCAGAGCAAAGTTAGTATTAGAAGGTCTATGGTTATTAGAAGGTCTAGGGTTAGAGCGTTCTTATATAGCTTAAAACAGTGCAGTGCCATCTGTTGATGAAAATTTGAACTAATTTCAAAATTACTGTATATAAAACTTATAAGCTGCTTGATAAACAGGTCACTTATACCATCTTTATGTTTGTTATAGTTAACATATTGTTGAATTTTAAAGCTAGGAAATCATTTAAAAAACGCATTGTACTTTCCACTGCGGTTGAATTCAGAATGGTTAATTGCTGTTCATTTTCTCAAAAAAGCTCAAGAAAATAATTACAACGGATGTGTATAAAGGATGTAAACATTTATGCTGTTTCTTTCTGGTGATTCATTATGAATTTGCTGGTCTGTTTCTACGCAGCCGTGATTTTCCCAGCCGAGCGTCAGCTGTTCTCCCTCGTTTGTAGTTCATGCACCACTTCTCTTCGTGAAGATGCGCCGCTATTTTTCCCATTGTTCTCGCACCAGCACTGGCTGTCAAGCGGTCACTGCCATCGCCGGGAAAACGGTATAGGTTGCAGACTTGTACGAGAGGGTTTCCGCTTTCTAAAAATTGACCCCCATAACCAAATAAGCAATGATGCCACGCATAGTTTAAAATTAATTCATAAATTTTAAAATACAGTGGAAACTGGTAAAGACGCGTTTAAAGGGATTAGACAAAAGTCGCGTGTTAAGCGGGATCGCGTATTAAACGTGATTTGCATAATGTTGCAGAAATTGAGCTTATGTACATATCTAATCATTTAAATTAATTTTAGCGCTTTTAGTTATACGTTTATGGTCGAAAACTGTGTCTTTTATGGAGATTTAGATTAAAAGTTAACCGTATACAAGTTTATCTCATTGTTTGTTTTTACAAGACCGACTGGAATAATAACTGGAAATAAATATGGATTGAAATATGGCTTTATTGTCGATTAATAGGTTACAACGAAAAATAAAGCAACAAAAATAATTTTCCCGTTAGCTTAATTTTTTTTTTTTTAACACAAACCAAAACTATTAAATCTTTGAGGCACAACCAGTTATTAAAATCATGTTTAGTGTTATATAATGAGTACCCTTATAAGAACTCCTTAATTTGTAATATAATAATACAAAATAATAATTATTATTAATTTTTTTGTAAAAAATATTGTTAGCAGCTCAAAAAGGACAATGGCACCATTGAAGAAGAAAGAAAGAATTCGTCTCTTGGTCAAATGACTGAAACTCTATTGTGTATTAATAGAGTTTAATAGGTATAGAATAACAGGTTGTGTAATAACCGTCCGTACATTAAACGTGATATTTTTACATTGCGATGTTCAAGGGACCACCGAGTCTGACTGTATTTTCTTCTGAGGGGAATTTTCTCGGGGTGAGAGTAAGAGAGGAATAAAATGCGGAATTTCAAGGAAATTTTCCTTTTCGAGAAATTAAAAAAATGGAACTTTTCTGGGTAGGTTAGGGGGGGGGGGGAGCAAGGTTGAATGTTTTACATCACACCAAAATTTAAATCATGGTTTAAATCGCTCGAATAACGAAAAAAATCCTTGATTTAACCCATATTGGACCGCGGTCATATAAATAGGACAGCTTGTATTACAGTTCTTTAAAGCAAAAATTAAATTAAATTTAGGTTTATTAAAATCTTTTTAAAATAAAAAATATCATATTAAACTTTGGTCTATTTCAAATCTGTTATGAGAAAATTTATCTTAACTAATTTTTTTAATTTTACTTTAAAGGCGTTTAATATAGCTGTCATATTTATAGGACAGTCCAATATGGGTTAAATCAAAAGTACTTATGTATATATTTTTTACATTGTGAAAATTTCGTTTAAATTTTCTTACTTCGGTAACGAAAATTTTGTCTCCAAATGAGATTAATTTTAGGATTTTCTTTTTGAATCTTACGTTGTAAGTAACGTTTCTCCCTTTAATTGGTGGGAAACACATTTTAATATAAAGAATGATGATTTTAATAAACAGGCTAAAAGAGCACTATCTCTAATTTTTATAGTCACTGCTTTCTCAGCTGCTATTGAAAAAGTATTTTTCCTTTTGGATTTCTTCAGCCAGAACTTAAAAATAGACTGAGAATTGAAAAACATCTAAGCTAATGTTTTTATTTAAAAGACGAAATAAGAATGAAAAATACCTTTTCAATCTGCAATTGTAATATTTTCATGGGTATTGGAATTCGAGTTTTCATTTTCCCTTAAGAAATTCGTCTAAAATTTTTAGACGGAGAAAAAGATATTTCTGCTGATATTTAACAATTTCTTTTTCCATCGAATCAATAAATTTATATTTGTTTTTGTGTTCATTTAAACACTAGCGCTTGAAAAATTGATTTGATAAATAGAATTGCATAGGTAAATAATGAAGAATAACTTGTTCTGCCATAAGATAATTTTGAATGCTTGTTAAAGACTTTAGGATCTAATTATTTCAAATCTAGTAAGAATTTCTTCTTTGATATTAATTGATAGGGTTTTATCTGTTTTTGCAATTTACAAGAGTTTTGTCGAAGATGAATGAAAATATAATTTTTTCACGTATTTAATAAGAATATCTGTTTAAGAAAACTATCTGAAATTCCTAAACAGAATTCTTAATATTTCACGAATGTAGGGATGCAAATCATTTCGTAACTATGTAAGAAAATTACAACAGATAACAATCCTAAATTTTACGCAGTCGATTTTAGAAGAGAATAAATAAAAACTGTTGACAAGAATATATTTTTACCCCCTTCTCCCCAGAAGGGATATAAGAATTAATACGACAGTACAATATATTTGAGGACATGTGAGTTTCAAAACTCGCCTTATCCAAAATTTAAAAAAAATCGTGTTTTCTCTATCAGTCTATTCTACTAGTAAATCTGCACCGAAGAAATACTACAATATCCGCAAAAAAAAAAAAAAAAAAAAAAAAAAAAACTAGTTTTAGCATGTATTTCTGGCATTGTAAAATCTTGGTTTACAATGAAAATCAATGGAAGCAGTTAAGAGGTCCCCAAATTTGATTTTCTGGATAAAGCGAGTTTTGAAACTCAGGTCCTCATTTGTTTTATACTCTAAAAAAAGAAATATGTTTTTAATCTAGAAAAAAATAATATAACCACAAACGAAAATATACAAAAAGCTCTTCTGAGTTACCGACGATTCCAAAAAGCGTTCTTTATCTTTCGGAACCTGTGAAATTAAAATATTTTCGAGCCTTAAAGAAGCATTTATAAAAAACAAAGTTGCTGCCACTGATATTCGGAAACTTTTCCTAGTAGTTTTTATAGTATATTAATCCGTTTTCTTAAACCAGGTTTTTCGGATGCTATCTCTTTTATTCGGATGTTATATAGGTTTTTCGGATGCTATCCAGTCTCAAGTAAACATTTTCATGTTCAACAAACATGTTTCTCAGACAAACATTTGCATTAACAGCATTAACATTAACATTAAAATTAATATTAGTCTCTTACTCTTGCATGTATCAATTCAGTTACGCGGCCGAAAATGTTTAATTGAGAATGGGTAGCATCCTAAAAACCTATATTCCGATTTGAGAAAACCAATTAATACACTATAAAAACTACTCGGAAACGTTTCCTAAAATCAATGGTAGCAAAATAAACTTTATTTTTATAAATGTTTCTTTAAATCTCGAAAATATATTGGTTTTTGAGGTTTCGAAAGATAAAAAATGTTTTTGGGAATCGTGGGTAACTCAGAAGAGCTTTTTGTATATTTTCGTTCTCGGTTATATTATATTTCCGTAGATTAAGCAGTGTCATTGTATGCAGTTATCCCTTTGAGCTCTGTTATGAGAAATCCATTACAGGATGGATTAATTAATTTATCAGAGGCCCGAGTAAGGGTCTGTCACAAACGTTTAATAACCTCTCCAGATCCGAAGTTAGAATGATACTTTAAATAACTCATTGGTTGTTTTTGCAAACATATAATGACACTGTAGATCACAGGAAAAAAAAACATTTTTTTAAATTGATATTTAATGGGGGCATATAATTTTAGGTTAACCTATGCATAGCTAAAATTACTAACCCCCACTCCCTAAAATGTCAATTTAATTATTAAAATTAGTTTAGATTCACACAATAAGAAATTTAATGGCTTTAAATACGTTCAAAAAACTCTCTTCTCCTTCATTAAATTTTTAACACTTTCCAACATAGTTGAAAAGTGTTTATGATTTCGGTTTGTCTGACCGCCGCACCTGTCTGCCCATTCTCCAATCGTCGTAAATATGCTCGGATTGCCATGTATTTTTTTGTATAAATTAATGAGGTATACTATAGCATGTTCGCTATTGAAAATGAAATGTGTAGCCTTTATAGTTTGTTTACAGAGACACACAAAAAAATTTCGTTACATTAAGGTCTATGGGGAAAAATCGTTTGCGGTGCATTTTAATCATTTTAAGTTACTTAAAAGATAATATAATGGAATTGATATGCATCATCGACGTGGATTGCAATATACTTTCTGTGGAGTATAGAATAAGTAGTATTTATAGCTCGTTTACAAGGCGCATAAAAGAATTCCATCACATTATGACCTATTGGGAAAGAAAAACAATAATAATTCAATCGTTTGGACATGTTACCTTAAAAAAAATGCAATTTTATCGATAATTTACTTCTACAGCATGTGCCGAATATACGAATTCCTAATTAGTCGCTTTTACAAATTAATAGACTAATCAAATGTCTACGAAAGAATGAACTAAACTTTATTTTTGTTTGTTGTATGTTGTCTTATCGGCGACGGAGACGTCAGATCTGGGTCCAAATACCACTGGGCAAGGAGGATGCAGCTTCTATTCAACAAGGCACCACTGGGGGAAATTTTGGCGTCAAAATTTTCCTACAGTTTTATCCTTAACGAAAGGGAGGAGGGATCTCTCGACTTGGTATGGTACTTGTCTCCAACCTATGAACCTCCCAGCGAGAAGACTATCTACACCATTGATTTTACGCGCAGATATCTGGAGTCCATATGGAAGCCAACAGTAGCGAAGTGTTCTCAGGCGGTTACCATACAATTACTGATCACGCCCCATGCTGGTTCACTTCGATGCTCTGTTGGGAACCGGTGCTTTACAACATTATTGGTGGTTTAACTCGCATTTTTTTAACCTCTTCGCGACGAGCGTCCATTATATTTTTATTTGTGGGCACCCTTATTTTCGAATAGTAATTTTAGCCTTATTTTTATCTCTGAAATTCTGTGATTACTGTCCGAAAATAGTGTTATTCGAATTCAAGGATTCTGCATACTCTATACGGCATGTGTACGTGCAGATCGTCGCTAAGTGAGTTAATCAAAAAACAAAACGGTATGACTAAGAATATCACAAGCGATTTTAACGTGTATTGAAATCCATCGCTTAATTGAGTCGAAAGCTATGGTATAAACGTGATTCGATTAAGCGGCAGCTATTGTTTTAAAGGAAGAGTGGTAGATGGTAGATGTTCTTGAAATTAAGGTTAAAAAAAGTCTTCCTCCAGAGCTTGCAAATGAATTTTCCGCAACATTGTATTCCAGTTTTGACCTCTCGGCATATTGTTTTATCGTCACCTTACTTGACAAAAACAATGCACACAGCTGCGAAAACGTGACGATCATTGGCGATGTTTACCGACGCCCATTATGAGCAAGGTTCAACAAAAGGTAAGAGGGTTGTAAAGCGGTGTCGTGTCGTTAGTATGCCACGCAGAACACCGAGAACTGTTATCGCCACAGCACGTTTCTTCGCATTCATTAATCACGTACTTTTTTAAAACAAACCTTCCTTTATCAGGGTGAAAGGATCCAGGAGAATTGAATGGTATAAAATAGCAAAAATAAATTGCAAATTAAGGCGGCCTACTTGCTTAGTACTCTTTTATACCACGATTTTAAAATGCAAAACTGTTCAAAGCATTTATAAAAACTTACAGAATTTATTGGACAGCTTGGCATAGATTTTTGGTAATATTTAACATACACTTTACAATTGTGACGCATATGTTTGTGAAATTAGGCCATACTTTGTAAACAGTCCTATGAAGTAATCAATTCCAAAAGTGGAAGGAGAAGAAAAACATTTTTTAAAAATTCTGTTGAATCTGGTCACAACAAAACGCCATAAAAGGAGCCCTTTCTAGAGAGATGGAAAGAAAAAGAGAAAGAGAGAGAGAAAGACAGAAACATGTGTTGGCGCTGCCGTTTCTTAACTCATATCATGAACATAGGAATAGATAGGAATATCTATTTCTAAATTCATGACTCATATAAAGGGTTAAAATTAGGACCCTCCCTATCCCTCATTAAGGTAAAGTGGAGTTCAAAATCCCCCCCTTCCGGATAATCAAACGAATTAGCGGCAAATTTTGTTCAATATCCTCAAGAAATCTGTGCAATTGACATAAGAAATTGTCTTTTGATCTGATCGCAGGATCGTGTATTAATCAAGCTCTACTGTTGCAACAAGTTGTACAAAATGATTAAGATCTCGTTGAGTGAAATTTTTTTGTTTTGAATTTTGAAAACCTCCATCAAATTGTTGGCTCATCCGAAACGTAATCTGCATAGACGTTTTAAATTTTTTCAGCATCATGTTCTCCATTTTTGTAAAACATAAATTTAAGTATCTAAAATTCAGTTTTTGATTATTCCTATAAATAATGTGGAATCTGAAGAAGTTATTGATGAGTCGGTTAGTAGAAATTGTCTAAATAATTCGTTTAGCTTTTTTATAGATCCTAATATTTGATTAATTTTTTTCATACGCATACTAACATACGAATGAAAGTATATGTAATGAATAAACATGGCTACAAAAAACATTTTTTTCTTTTCCGAAATCTCTTTCTCCTTTTATGTTTTGAAAATTTCCTTTGCCTACGATTTTACACTGAAATTAAATATATATATATTTTTAATACGGTTTAAATAAAACATGTTTCTTTAGTACAATGTTTATATATATATATATATATATATATATTACTGTCCTGATTGGTAATTTACGATTATCATTAAACACGGTGAACAGTCCTTATTTTAAAGAATCATTAAGTCGTATTAATACGCCGCCAACAGATTCAACATTTCGCCAAATAATGAAATTTTCATCATTTTTTTTAATTAATGCAATAATGAGTTTCCGTCCCAATTATATGTGTGTGTAGTCACATGAAATTTTTCGAGTGTGCGTTTATGAAAACTTTCCATGTGATATGTGTGTGTCGTTGTTCTTCTTCCATCATTTCGCATTTTCTGTGGGGGCGAAGTGACACATAGCGTAATTTAGCGGTTTTCTGGATAACTACTCTTATAAAACTTTTCTTGTAGCACCTATGTCAGACCTATTAATAGAATAATACACAAAATGAATTTTTTGAGTTTTCACATTTCTTGCTGATGAGCGATATAATCAAACCACACCCATCACGATAAATGTTAGGTTAAATACACCTTTTGACTTCTTTATCTGTTCATTTTTGAATGACAGAGAGATCTATCTATACGCTGTTTAAATCAGAGTTGGGCAAATTTCTAATTGCAATTATCTGAAATGTTTAAAAATATAATAAAATGTTTAATATGCAAGGAATTTACAATTTAATTGTATGTAATTAATTATCTACAATTACATGTCGTAAGATATTCTTGCAGCACTGTAGCCGGAACCGCCCCCCTCCCCCATCCCATTATTTAACGAAATTTCTGTGCTTGAATGTATTTAACTATAATCAACTACATGCAATTAAATTGTAATTAATTTGAAGTTAATTGCAATTACAAATTTGCCCAACTCTGGTTTAAATTTATATCTCCGAAAACCGTTCAGAGTTTTTCGTACAACCCCATAATTCTTCATATTTGAAGAATTTTAGTAACATCTATTGTTTTTTTAACACTCAAAAGTTCGTGTGCACACCTATTCTTTGAGGAGAATGACGATGTACCGAATAATGCGTAGGGACGTCAGAGAAACAAAAGGCATATGACTGCTTGTTTTAAAACATAAAAAAGGGCACTTCCGTATGAACTTGTGAAGTTAAGAGTAGGTGTTTCGTTCACTGAACTTCATTGTCCTGCTCTTAAATGCAATGGAGATAGATAGCTAGCTATTTTAACATAATAACGCCAAATTTAACAAGCTTCGGTTTCCAGGTTATTTTATGAAAGATTTCGTGTTATTTTATAAAATTTTATGGGGCCAGCAAGGGAGGACCATTCTTGATCCCTGGATGTTGAAAATTAATTGATTAAATTTCACATATCTCTGATATTTTTTTAAATAGTAAATTTTTTCTTACCAAATGATTTAAAATAATTAAATAATAAGAGAAAAAGGAACTAAGAACTTTATTAACGCCTACCCTATAAAAGTCAAATTTTACTTTTTTTTTTTTTTCGTTGATGTGTTTAAAGATTTCCTTAGAGGGGAGCATAGCCCCCCCCCCCCACCCGCGCCCTGACTAAAAAGAAAAAGAAGAAAACTGTCTAAATTCTCCATTTAAAAAAAAAAAAAAGGAACTCATCATCATATGAACATTAAATTTTTTTTTAATGTTCATATGCTTAAAACATGCTGTGTTGCGTGGAGATCCAAACAAAAAAATCTTAGTTTAGCTTATCTGATATTAGTATGCACCATTTTATAAAACGCGGCTTGGGCTGCAGACTACAGCAGGCAAATGTATTGTAAAATTTTGCTCCCTCCATGCATTTTGATCTCCTGATGCCCATGGAATTTTTGTGTTATTTCAATAGTGAAGAATAATTTAACATTTTGTAATACAATAAAAGGTGATTAAATTGATAATGTGAGTTTTATTGATAAGAAATTTATATTTAATAATAATAAAAAAAGAATAGCCATACGTTATTTGCCTGTATATAATAATAAAAAAAGATTACGTTCAATTTGTTTGTAAGTATTTGTATATTTACATGATGTGATATTGATATTGAGACATTATATGATATAGCTTATTGCTGACTAAGTCGGATTGAGTTTTTAATTTGAGATGAACAACAAAGGAGATTGTTGTTGGTTGATTTGAATTTCTTTATTAACTGGAGATGAGAAAGAGATTGTCTTCTGTTTTTTTTTCATTGTTTATTTAATTGTTTAAGTTTAAATAACACAACAAAGGAGCTTCATCGGTCCATTGTTAAAAATGAAATACAAGGTCTAACAATAAATACTTTAGTTAAATAAACCCAAAATTCCGCCATTGCAGAAATTTTACTCTAAATTCGACAGCATTAGTTGTACATTTAACGTGACATTTTACACATAAATTCTACGTGAGGGAGCAGACGATATAATGGCGCCTAAGAAGTCCTCAAAATCACCCGCCAAATCTAAAACTAAACCAGCATTGTACAAGTCGAAGCCAAAGAGACAGAAATCATCACTTCGTGGAATTCCCAAAATGAAGTTGGACACGATCGTGGAATTGGCATGCATTTATCTGTGTGAAGAAAATGATTTTTCTGATATCAGAGGCTTCGCTGCAGCAGAACTCATCTTTGTAGTTCTGGCATTGATGTTCATCCATTTGACAGAAATGGACGAAGAATACAAAAGAGAAAAGAAGAAAAGATAAGTAGTTTCAGAGTCAGAAATGGCAGTTTAAAGTGCGCCAAAGAGAGAACAGTTTTTGTGTAATAAAAGCAATAACTATGGTTGATGTCAATAAATAATCCTAACATTCTGATTTGTTTTTTTGTTTCTTCCCAATTTCGTCGTCAATGTACTTTATAGCAGTGGTTCCCAAACTAGGGCTATTTTGGATGCCTGCCGAACGATTGACGAAAGCTTAAAAAATATATCATAATTATCTGCTGTAAAATATAACGAACATACTATGACAAAAATTTGAAGGAAATAATATGGATAAATAACTTTATGAAAAGACGGTGCTTTATTGAATTTCACAGGCTTTTAATTTTGAGAGGCTAAATCTAACAGTTTTCAATCCCGATAGTATACTCTTTTGTTGGTACAAAATAATGTCATAAATCAGCATTAGCTTTGGATCTGCAGTTATTTTATAATACATTTATTAATGAACTTTTTTTTCTTTATGTAATAAAGGACGATTTTGTTTTATGATTAATTCACTTTTACATTAAAATTACCTGTTACAGTAGACGTGTGTATACTCTATACAAAAGTTAGTCATTTTCCATATGATAGATTATGTAAAAGGTTCTCTGGACATTAGGTGAGTGGCGTAACAATACAGTTTGGGAACCGTTAACTTACAGAATGACTAAAATTTTCAAAATTTTTTCCTTGAAAAATTAGTTTAAGCAATCTGTGAAATATGTAGCTAAGCATATTTGGTGATTATTAACTGCTCGTGGTATTATTAACTAATCAATTAATTGATTACTAAATTCCGAAATGTAAAGAAAAATCTCTGATTGAAAAATTGTATGTGTCTCATATCGTTTTAGTTTTGCATTTAAAACATTACTGAAAACACAAATTTTGATTGAAAAATCCACTATGAAAAGAATTTTAGTTGAAGTTTAAATCAATGTCTTTCAATCATTTTTCTTTCACAGCGACAGCATACTTGAACTAAAGTTAAACTTTCGCTGCACACCTAAATCAACAAGAAAAACAATTAAAAGTTTAAAAGTCTTCACAGCACATGCTGTAGCACAGAGGTTGTAAAACACTGATTTAAATTTAAACAGATTTCTGGAAAGTTCATTGCTCATAGATACTGTAGAATTTTACAAATCTCTTTATCGGCACAGCAGGATATACTATCAGTAATTAGCCGATAATTATGTCATAAATCCATGTGCATTATGTTTGCATTTTTCTGGCCTTGAATCTGGATAAATATGTTAAAAAGCGAGGTTGTGCTATATATCATTATATATTTTTTTCATACAATCATTTTTTAATTAAAATCAATAGGATTTATAAGAATCCCTTATTATCTATAGCTTCCCTTATTCCATTATTTATCTGGGCCCTTATTCTCTAAATCTGAGCGATATCTTGAAACATGCATGTTTTCACGTCACACCCGCATCTTATTGTGGTTAAAGAAATATCCCATTTTAAATATCTGTAATTGAATTTTAAATTACGGAAAAAGGGGATATATATTGTTTTATTATTACGAATTAGTATAAGAATATCTGTTTATTTTTAAAAAGTCCATTTCTATTATTCTTCTGTCCTCGCAGTGAAGATATTTCATGCGATAGAAAACTTTAGTGCGTGTTAATGCGATGACCCTGGGCAAAAATAACTAAGTTTAACATGCTGTGACTTTCTAGACCTTAACGATAAGACGTAATCGGTGACTTTCGTGACCTATAACGATACGAGAAATATACGTAACATGCTCATTCTTTCAAATGTAACTATTGTCCGATTCGTCTGAGTATATTCGGTTTTACAAAATGTCGATATGTTTTATAAATCGTATTTTTTTTTAGTCTTCAAGGAAACGGTGAAGGATATCGAATAGAATTTTTAAGCTATTTCATTCTCCAAATCTCATTTCGTCCATAATCAAATTGACAACATCGCAAAGCGCATACTGTTATTTTTAACAATTTTCAACATAGTTGAAAAGTGTTTATGAATTCGGTTTGTCTGTCTGTCTGTCCATGCTCTAATTCGCGTAAATATACTCGGAATGCAATGCAATTGATATATGTTATTGAGATTTATCATGGCATGTTCGGTATCGAAAATGAAGTGTTGTAGCATATTTACTTCATTAACGGGGACACTCAAAAGAATTCCGTTATATTACGGTCAATGAGGAAAAATCATTTGCAGTGTATTTTAATGATGTTACGCTATTTCAAACATATTGGAATTAATATATATATACCTGAGATGCACTACAAGCTGCTTACTGCAGAATAGGGTGTGCATAGAATTTATAGTTCATTGACAGGGACACACAACAGAATTTGGTTACAGTACTGTCTATGAGCAATAATTGCTGGAAGTGCGTTTTCAATTGTGGTATACGTTTTTCGATTTATCTAATTTGTTCATATTACTTGGCCTGTATACATTCTATAGATCATATACAGGGCTGCACAAAAGAATTCCCATTAATACGGTTATATTTTTTTTAAACAACGGTTTACAAATGCAAAAAAAAAAAAAAAAAAAAAAAAAAAGAAAAAAAAAACGAACACACTCAACTTTATTACATAATTTTAGAACAAATCCTTTTTTTTTTCTTTCACATTTCTTGTTCTAAAGTTTCTTTGCTTTCATATTTATTGCTTGCGTTCTTTGTTGGCATTGATTGATATTCTTTGATATAATTATATTGGAAAAATCACTTATTATCATTAAAATATGTATGCTGAAAGCGATTATAGTACACCACTTAAAGGTCTTTAAAAACTTAAAAGGTTTAAAAATTTTTGAAAACTGAACTTGATAAAGAAAAACTACGAGATCACAGGTATATTGAAAGCGGGTTTACAAAGGAATTTTAAAAATAGTAAAATAATTTATTCATCAAGATTTCATTCCTCATCCATTAGCCGCGAATCAATAGAAATCTAAAACGCAGTGAGGGGTGCCAGGTTAGATATCGTCCTGGTAGCTCAGTTGGTGGAGCATTGGTTTGTCATGCCAATGGCCCGGGTTCTAGTCCTAGCCTGGCACTTTTACACATTTGGTTTTGCGCCTAGTTAGCAATGTAAAAATTCACGCAATTAAAAATGCAAGGTTTCGATGTAGTTAAAAAGTTACATCTTTCACACAGTTTGCATCTGTTAGTTATAAAAAGTTGTATTTTGCTTTTCTTAGATATAGTATTATACAGTTATAACCGTGGTATCGGAAATCATCTCGCGTAAATCTTCCCGGTTGCGGAAGGTTAATAATACGTTGGAAATAGGATACGCTCGAGCGCTCCCAGTACGGAAGACGCGTTCTCGGAAGAAATAAAGAATCGATTCTTGTTTTATTTAAATCACACAAAATCCGGATACGTACCTGGAATGGGAAAATATTCACGGAAAGTCAGCAGATGAATTCTAAATAACATCTTCTTCATGTAAATTAACTTCTTGGAGAATGCGTGTTTCTTACACGCGTCCTTTCTCATTTCTGTTTCGCGTTATGCATTTTTACTTTATTTCCGGAAGCATAGAAATATTTTTGGTTGGAGATCAGTGAATGATTGGTTTGAATATTATACCACGGTTATTCCGATACAACTAATTTTTACGCAAAAAATAAAATCGATTTCAGGTTATTCTTCCATTGCACGCTACTATTGGTGTATGTTCACGAAAATGATTTGGGCCCAATAGAGGTTTTTTAGTGGAAACAATTTTTTACACTCTTTTCTTTAACTCAACTTGGTTTTTGTATGTAAAGCTGAAATTTTGTAATTGATTTTTTTACTCACTTCCTGATAGTCTAAAATTATATATATATATATATATATATATATATATATATATATATATATATATATATACACGTGTGTGTGTGTGTATGAATGTATGTAATATATTTAGAAAATAAATAAATAAATAAATAAATAAATAAAATAACAATAATAAATAATAATCATAAAAAAATCACTTTCATAAAAAATAAATAAATAAAATAAAAATTCATTATCTGCTTAAGTCTCTATGCAGGACAAAAGTCCCAATACGATTTCTTTAGATATTTGATAAAAAATATATATAAAAGTTATAATTTAATTTCAATTTTCAAAGGGTAACCAAAGCTGATTGAAGCCAGTATTAAATATTGAATTACTATTGTTTAATAGGCTATTAGAAAGCTTATGTTATTGTTTAATAGATTATTCTCACGGAACCGAGAAAAAAGTTCCTTTTTAGAAGGTTACAATTGTACAATATTCCTTCTTCCACCAGGACCATGATTTTTTTCCCCGTTGTTTAAGACAGGTTTCCATTACACATAGATTCCGTTTTTATAGGTTCTATATTGTCTTTTGAAGACGCGATATTAACCGCAATAATTTTTAGGGCACTTTCTGAGAGCGTTATCTTTTAACTACTCTGACAAAAAATATTGATTTGATACTGTAAGCGGTTCTTAAGACCGCTTGATTGAAGGATGAATAAAAGGCTCGATTAACTCATGGAATACCATTTCTGTACTATTATAATTAAAATTAATCTGTTTAGAAGCCTCTAGCGATAGTACTAGAGCTCCAAACGAAACAAAATTTCACTGGTATATCTATAGTTAAACTGAAAATTATACGTATGAAAATTTAAAAAAGCAGCGGTCTGTGAGATCGCTAACAGAGGTTAAGGGTTAAAATGAATATGGAACATGCGTTCCATAAGTTGCAGAAAAAAAAAAGAAAAGAAGGTAAACAAACAAATAAATAAATAAAATTACTTCCTGTCATATTACTTAAAAAAAAAAAAAAAAAAAAAATACATAAACCTATTATTGTCTTATCTGACAAAACCCCCAAACCTGAATATATTGCCTCGTCACAATCAATTAGAATTAATATAGATATCTGATTATGGCCGCTCAACACAATTCTTCGTCTACTAATAAATCACACCATCATCGCCTTCCGTCTTAAAACAATGTTGTTTTCTCTCGCATTTTCTGCGAATCAGTATGGACACCGTGCAAACAAAACAGATTAAGACAAGTGACCGATTCGAGTTCTTTGTCTTGCATCGACCTCTTTAATTAAGCAAATGGGTAATTACTTCTTAAAGTGGGTGTACGCGTAGTAAAGCAAGCAAGAGCACGCGCCCGCCATCGACAATGCCTTTTGTTTTGTGTCGCCCGTGCCCCCTATATCAGATGACCGATCTCTCGACGACTGATCTCAAACGAAAGTAATTTATGCATCTCGCTTGTTGTGTAACTTTAATCAGTAAAGTACTTACTTATCTTATTTGTATTACGGTCACGGGGAGAAGTAATAAAAAGAATCATGTCATGATTACTGGAACGGTTTCCGGTAATCCAATACTAGGAATAATAATAATTTAAAAAAAAAGATCTAGTATTCAAAATTTATACAATCAGTTAAAGGGTCATAGAACTTTTAAAATGTCGAAATGTGAAAAAAAATTATCATTTTTGTCACTTTATATCTTGAACAGTATATAAGTAAAAAAACACAATTTTAAAGGTGGTAATAGATACTCGGTTCTTCTTTCATTTCATTTTTTTTTTTCAGATTATAATGAAGTTACAGGGGTTTTTAAACTTGTCGAGCAAAAAATTGGAATCACAACTTGCGCGCATGATTAGAAAAGAATTTCTGCATATAAATGAAAAGTTTTCGGATCTTTTATAGAATTTTTATGTTTTAAAAACAAAACTGTATCTTTGCTTATATAAAATTGTTAAAAGTATAGCAATACAACATGAAGTTTTTTTTTTCCCCCAACAGAAAAATGCGAAAATTTAGGTTTCGCTGTATAGAGCCTACCATACACTATACATCCTGAAACTTTCATGGAAAAATATAGAAAATATTTTTAACTACACTGTGGGTAATGCCCAAAATCACATTTTGAGAAATATGACTTTAAAGTTTTCTCTTTGAAAATAATCGCTATCTAATAACAATATATATTTCAAGAATTGAATGTTTTGAAGGTTTAAAAGACTCCTTAATGGGGTAGGGAGGATTTAGGGGTTAAAACCCTTCCCAGGACATTTAACATTTGATTTCAGGAGTTGGGTAAAATTTAGGCAAGAACTATTTCTACGCTACCTGCTGAACCAATTTAGATTAATACACTTTTTAAAAAATTTAATCGAAATTTAACTGTTTTATTAATTTATGCATCTCATTTGTTGTGTAATCAGTAAGGTGCTTATCTTATTTATATTACGGTCACGGAGAAAAGTAATAAAAAAATCATGTCATGAACTTTTTCCGGTAATCCAATACCAGAAATAATAATAATTAAAAAAAAATGATCTAGTATTCAAAATTCATACACTGGGTTCATGGGGGAAGGGTGGATATAGGGGTTAAAACCCTTCATTTAACCTTTGATTTCAAGAATTGGGTAAAATTTATACAAAAACTATTTCTACTCTACACGCTGAACCAATTTAGATAAATATTATTATTTTTTTAAAATAAATTCGATTAGTTTTAAATATATAATTATTTTTTTATTTTTTGAAATTAAACTGTTTTATTAATTTATGCATCTCGTTTATTGTATAACTTTAATCAGTAAGGTACTTATCTTATTTGTATTATTGTTTACGGGGATAAGTAAAAAAGAATCATGTCATGATTATTGGAACGGTTTCCGGTAATCCAACACCAATAATAATAATAATAATAATAAAAATGGTCTAGCATTCAAAATTTATATACTGGCTCAGAGAATGGGGTAGGGGTTCGGGGTTAAAACCCTTCCCAAGGTATTTAACCTTTGATTTCATGAGTTGGGTAAAATTTAGGCAAGAACTACGCTACACGCGCGAACCAATACATTTAATAAATACATTTTTTAATATATAAATTTAGTTTTTTTAGATATATAATTATTTGTATTTATTCAAATTTAACTAGTTTATTATGTTTAAAAATAAATTTATATTTTTTATGCATTTTTTAGGATTTAAATTTATTTTTTAAAAACCTGCTTAAAACTTACCCAACAAGTCGAACAGAAGGTTAAACCAGATAAAAATGCATGTGAATCCCTAGTTGTAAGATGAATACATGATGTGTAAAACCAATGAAAAGAAAAGCATAAATAGACAAAAACTTTTAGAATACAACTGCTTCATGTCTTCACAATAAGAGTGTCTTCTTCGATGCAAAATGAAAGAAAGAGATGTAGAGAGAAAAAACAGTAGCAAAGTACATGTGTCACTGCTACTGATGTTCCTCACTTTCTTCTTTTTTATTTTGCTCTGAAGATTAAAGAAAAGGATCAATGTCACGCATTAAAGAAAAAAAAACTACTTTACAAATACGCAAAGAAAAAAACAAGAATCGAATATTTCTGCTACAATTAAAAATTGCTTTGTTAGTGTAGGATTCTATGCAACATATATATATATATATATATATATATATATATATATATATATATATATATTTGTATTCAATGTATCTATGCTAATATATAAAATTATAGTGTCTGTCTGTGATTTTCAGAAAAACACTTATTTTTAAGTTTATTCGACTATTTAACCAACGCACAGTGAAACGAGAACGAAAAATCCTGCGTCAAGCATAGATTATGTAACACTTTCTAACATTTTCAAAATAATTTTACAAATCTTTACCATTTAATAAGGTGAAAGATGATATATCAAAGTAAGTAAACAATTTGGAAAACGCATAACATATTTAAAAACCCAATTTCAGGAATTACCAACAGTATTCGGAAAAAATATCCGAACTCTTTTGTGCGGCTTTGTATATGATTTATGGATTTATATATATATATGCTACATAAAATGATAAATTTTAGTTCAGTTAGGAAACGCGTAGCACAATTCTAAATTTCCCTTCTGGAATTTCCGTCAATAAAGGGAAATGTACTCGAAAACTTTTGTGCTGCACTGTATATGATCTATAGAATTTATAAACACCCAGTAATAGACAAACAAGTGGGTAAGTGTGATCGAAGATCGCTCAAAGGGTTTCGTTTAATATTCCTTTCAAAACACTTTATCCTTTCTTTAATAAATTCAAACAAATTTCATTTAGCAACAGCAACAAAAAAAGTCATGTTTTTTATAAAGTAAAAATTTACCGGTCTATTTTTTCCTTTTTTCGAATATCTAAACCAACCAGATAGCGGTCCAAGCCTGCTATTATATTCTGTCATAATAATATCCGTCATACGGACTAAATGCAATATTTAAAAAAATAATTTCAAAATTAAACAAATTGTACACCTTCAAAATGTTAAAATATGCGAATATTTCCATAATCGGATTTTTATCACGATTCAATATGTTTCTCAAACTCATATATTTACTATTCTCTATTATTTATATTGATACTCGCTTTGTATTATTCTCAAACATTTGAAAAATTAGTTAAACTTCCTATATGACGTCAGATTTTCTTTTTAATTCTCTAATGACGTGATATTAAGCTGCTTTGTCCACTTACACATACTCATACTCCTTGTATTATTGAGAAATCTTAGACATTTTCCGTTTTATTATACGACTATGACGTCAATCAATTTTATTTCATATTTATCTTTTTTTCAATGGGTGAAACTTTTTATTTCATTTTCATTTTTCACATCAAAATCGTCTGATAGAAAATTAATTATTGTAGAAAGAATTTCATTGTGGATTTTAAATCTTTGGCATCTGCTATAACGAAAAATGTTTCAATTTAATAGGAAAAGGCTGTTAGAATTTTGGTTTTTTTTATCTCTATTTATTAAAATAATACGAATTTTTCAAATTTTAATATTTTAAGCTCTTTACAGCTGCTATTCAGATTTATACACTAAGTTTCAACTCTGAAAGTTACATACTTTTTGAGAATGGCTCTGAGACGGACAGACAACGGAGCGGGGGTAATAGGGTTTCGTGAGATGAACGAAACCCTAAAAATGAGTTAAATTTAATTACGCGTTCAGCAATTAAAAAAGCACTTCCAGTAATTATTGTTAACAGACAGTACCGAATTCTTTTGTGTATCCTGTAAATGAAGGATGAATGCTGTAGATACAATATTCTATAATAAGCCTCTTGTACACCTTATTCCTCTTATAGCTTAGTGATATATATCAATTTCAATATGTTTAAAATTGTGAAACATTGTTAAAATAAACCGTAAACAATTTTTCTCCATAGACTGTAATGTAACAGAATTCTTTTGAGTGTCCTTGTAAAGAAACTATAAGTGCTATGCACACCCTATTCTATAGTAAGCCTCTTGTAGTGCATCTCAGTGATATATATCGATTTCAATATGTTTAAAATTGTGTAACCTCGTTAAAATAAACCGCAAATGATTTTTCCCCATAGACTGTAATGCAACGGAATTCTTTTGAGTGTTCCTGTGAAAAAACTGTAAGTGCTACACACTTCATTTTCAATACCGAACATGTCATAGTAAACATTAATAACATATTTCAATTGCATGACAATCCGAATATATTTACGCAAGTTAGAGCACGGACAGACAGACAAACCGAATTCATAAACACTTTTCAATTATGTGGGAAAGGGTTAAAAAAACATTTTTTTTTTTCTTTTCGGTCTGTCTATGTGTTTGGAATAGGCTCATAAACTTTGTTACAGTCTGATATCTAAATAGTTTTTGAGAAAAAAAAGGGGGGGGGATGGGTGAATCAATCAATCAATCAATCAACCAACCAATCTTTCAATGCTCAAAACTTCGGGAACTAATTGGTCCATTTTCAGAAATGTTACGGCAATTGAAAGATCTAATTAAGATTTATAAATAATAATAAATCACATTTTTAGCTTATGACATAAACATTTTAATTTCAAAACTGGATTGGTAAGTACTTTAAAACTCAAAAGGTCTTATAAAATACAAATTCAACACAACAGGTTGGTACCCAGCTAGTTACAAATAAAATATAAATACGCCTGATTGCTACCGTCTTTAGTTTAGTATTAAAAAATCCAAAAAAATGTCCTATTATTCCAATCTAGACTCCCCTTAATTTAGGAAATGTTTTATTTTCGTCAACCATTATATAATACAAAAAGGAATTTTATTTTAAAAACCAGAGCCAATTTTACAAAATTGATTTTATATATTCATAATAAGCCATACAAATTTATACTCTCTCAACAAAAATCAATGCTGAGCAGCATATAATTTGGTTACTATTTTTTAAATAACTTAGCTATTTGTAAATGTTTAAGATGTTACAACGCTTAGTTAATAATTAAAGTTTATTTGGGTTTATTTTTTGGTTATAAAGACAAAAACAAGAATATCATATTTCTGCGTTGTAATATACACAGCTTATAAATAAATAAAACAAAGTTCACACTTTTTATTACCACGCCTTTTTCTACACAGCTACGAACATTTACTTTCGCAGCATCAGTCGTATCCTCGCTGGAAAGAAAGTTGTACAGGCATGCATAGAGTGCAGAGCGGCTCCATGCGGTGGCGGCACAGTGCATCGAACTTATGATATGTCAATTGTTAAAATTTTACGGACATTGGTCAAAAATTTACTTGTTGAATATTTGCTAACTGTTGGAAAAAATCAATTTTTACTTATCCATCATACGTAGTATAGGGTATTACTTATCCATCATACGTAGTATAGGGTAAGTCTTGTAATCGTTTTGAAAATCGAAAAATTTTTTTTGACGGATTTACACGTTTCAGACACTGGAGATTCCGAAAAACATATTTTCAGAAAAAAAAATTTGCCGTCCGTCTGTGTGTCTGTGTGTGTGTGTGTCTGTAAACGCTCTATCTCCCGAAAAAATTGAGATAGAGACTTGCAATTTGGTATGTACTTAGTATGTAATAATGGGAAGAAACCTATTTCATTTCAATAACCTCGATTAACCGGAACAATTTTTTTCAGACTCTCGAAATATTCGTTCTGATGAAAGGTATATAAAAATTTTCGAAATTGTTTATTTTAAGAAATGAATATAAAAGACAATAAAAAAAACATAAATTTTGAATAAAGCATGAAGTCGATCGGATAATTAGTTGCCGAGATATTTGGAATCCTATTTTCCACACTCTTCGATTTTTCATGACCCTGTATTTCATCCAAATTTCACTTCAAAGATATATTTTAATTGGAAATTTGATGTTTAATCAGATGCAATAAACCGCTAGTTAATAGGATTATTATTTTTGGAGTTATAAGGAAAAACCTTTTTCAAGCAATTCAGTAATCGAGCCTTTAAAGTTTGTGACGTCATCAAGCCACGATTTTATTTGAATTGCAATGCATTTTATAAGTAGTTTACACATTTTTATTTTAATATTTTACATTATGCATATCCATGATGGATAAGTATTACGGTGGCCCCCAACGACTAGTTGTTGTCGTTCGTTATTTACATATAGATATGTTGAAATAGACATACCCATCAACCAAAAATAAATCAAAATAAATTTTAATTACTTAAAAAAAAAAAAAAAAAAAAAAAAAAAAAGTTGTAAAGGTTTAAACACTTAAAGACAGCAAAGTTATTTATAAAATAATAATTCAGGTATATAATATTCAGGTTCAAGGGTCGACAGAAAAATTATTACGCTTTGGGATCTGAATGTCCTTTGGACATGCCAAGATCCCGGTCTGAAATATATGAAAACGTGTACAATTGACAATCTAGTTTTCATGAGTATATTTGATTTTTGCGACCCTTTGCAACCTTAAGTGAAAATAGAATGAAATTAAAATACACACATAATGAAGTTTTGATTAGAAATTAAATTTTTATACATGATTTTTTTTTTAAATTTTCCTTCTATTACACATGCACACACACACACACAATGGACTCTCGTTAATGCGTTTCCTCTTAAGACGTATCTCCGGTCAATGAGGCCTGTTTCGTTTATCCAATCATTTTTTTATCTTAAGGGTCCTCTCCCCTCACCCGAAAACACCCGCTCGCTAATGTTAATCCTATGGGACAGTTATTTTCTAATATTTCGTTTGCATTTCAATATTTTAAAACTTTTTTTTTTTTTTTTTTTTTTTTTTTCTGTTTGGCATTGGATAACAGAGATCAATTTCTATTCCCGCCGTTGATGACTTTTTCGATTTTCTTTCCGGATTTTTTTTTTTTTTTTTACGAAGATACTTTGGTTCCGAGAGTAAAAAATCATAAAAAAATCCTCATAAAAATCTTCATAAGAAAATCCTCAACGAAAATCGAAAAAGTAATCAACGGCGGATATAGAGATTAATCTCTGCTATCCAATGAAAAAAAAATCATTAAAAATATTGAAATGCAAACGAGATATTAGAAAATAACTGCCCATAGGATTAACATTAGCGAGCGGGCGTTTTCGCGTGAGGGAAGTAGCCTCATAATGAGTATTACTCATCGAATAATGCGGACAAATTTTTCACAAAATGACCAGGCAGAATCTGATTCGAGAACATTAACTCGATTCACTTTATGGCAATTCAAAATTTATGTGAATGATCAGAGTATTAATTTTAAAATAAATCGATCAATTAATAATAATTAAATGAGAATAATCAATCGTTTAAACCAATCATTTAGAGCCATTTCCAGAAAATCAATATTTTTATTATTTTAAATTAAAGATTTACGATACCGCATTTTAGAGAATTACGATATTACCAAACTGATGAGAAACAGAGAATTCAGAGGTCACCCTGAAATAGAAAGTATTTGTTATAGTTTTAAAAAATTCCCAGAAAACAGTCTTTGTGACAATTTCGCTGCAATATAGCGACAAACGCTAATTAAATTATTCCAAAAGATTTTTCTACCGAAATATCATTGATAAACTAATCTTGAAAAATGAATGTATTCATTGGAAATAAATACGGATATGGTAAAACATTTCACAGTTAATAACAAGATAATAATTCCTTTTAACGGACTTTACAAAGGATTGAATTGATGAAGCGGATTATTAATTACAAATGAATCATATGCTAGATAAAAGTAACTCATCATTTATCAAATGTATTGCATTTTTTTCGCCAGAGTATTTAAAAAAATAAGATATTTAAATATATTTGGATATCGAGTGGGATTAACTTCTAAAAAAGCATTTTATCTCAATATTTATCTTTTAAAATATTACGGTTCGTAGAAAAAGTGACGTTTTCAATGATTTAAAGAAACCAGAAAGGTTCGGAATGACAAAAAATTGACTAAATTTGATCGGGGATTACGTACGAAATTCTGAAATTGATTTAAACTATTACTTTTTTTCGTTTTTGCATTTAATTATTTAAGTTTTTATAGACATAACTAAAGTTTTAGTATTGTACTACAAAATTAATCTTACGAAACTAGTTTTGCCATGGTTGTGAAGTCCAGGTTACATACTTTTGAGTAATTATTTCTTCGTTAGACTGATTATTACGTTGTTTCTCGATGATGCCTAAAACCAAAAAAGAAGAAAAAACGCAATAATTTAAAAAAAAAAATAATAAAAAATTCAAAATCCATAAAAATTAATCATATTTTTTGTTACAACCCGAAATAATTTTTTTCCTTCTTTTTCAGGTATACTTTGTAGAGAAATTAATTTCCTTAAAATAAATAAATAAATAAATAAACATGTAAATCCGTTAACTTGCTCAAAAGTTATCGTGGCAAAGCCATTGAAAAACAATGTTTCGGGATAACTTATTTTATATAGCTTTGCCCTTTGCAGATATTGCCGACCTGCGCGGCTAAATGTTTATAGATCGTAACGACTGTAATTTTAGGATTTTTCCTATTGGATCAACTGCACGAAATTCTTAACGGTCCAGACATTATAGAAATAATAATAATAACAAATAATACATTTTTTCAGACCTTTCTGGCACATTTAACATAAATCATTTTTCAAACAATTTCGAATTGCAGCAGAACAGAAGTCGAAAAGGTTATTCATGGATAAGAATACAAATGCACATGAATAGTTTCATAAATTATAAGAATATAAATTTTAAGAATATTTCTCATAAATAAAATTTTGAGATACCTTTGCTTTACATTGTTCTATTCTTCACATTCACATGTCTGCGTTCGTATGGACTTTTTGCTGTAATAAATGCTAATTAAATTTAACCCTTTCATGGACAAGTAATTGTGTTCCTGTAAGTTTTATTTGAAAATATGCAAATGGAACTTTTTTTTTAAAAATAAAGTTATAAAAATACTTTAAAAAATCCTGGTACAAAACTTGATTGAAATTAAGTGGTATAAGAAATAGCCTACTGCTTTTCAAGTGTTTGAAATGGCTGCCTAATAGAGGAACACTGCTCAATATTTCTTTCTTCTAACGCCTTCGGATACGTGCACGAAGCTGGAGTATGCAAAATTCTTAAATTTGAACATCACTTTTTTCGAACAATTTTTTCAATTTTCAATTTTGGAACCGGTTCTGAAAGTGAAAGTACCCTTAATTTAGGGATTGAAATTTGAGATCTCACTGACCAACTCCCTTAAGGGTCCTCTCCCTTCACACGAAAATACGCATTCGCTAATGTGACAGTTATTTTACAATATTCCGTTTGTATTTCAATATTTTTCAAGGATTTTGTTTTTTGCATTGGATAGCTGAGATTGACATCTATAGCGCCTCCTTTTTACTTTTTCGAGTTTGTTAGCGGATTTCTTCTTTATGGAGATACTTTCACTTTCGAAACCGGTTCCGAAAGTAAAAGTATCTTCGCAAAAAAAAAAAAAAAAAAAAAAAAAAAAAACTGCAAAGAAACTCGAAAAAGTAAAAAAGTGGCGCTGTAGAGATCGATCTCAGCTATCCAATGAAAAAAAAATCGTTAAAAAATACTGAAATGCAAACGAGATATTGTAAAATAACTGTCCCATAGGTGTTTTCGCGTGAGGGGAGAAGACCCTTAAAGGTTAACAAATAATTTTATTCGATTATAAACAACAAAAACTCTCTAGAGAGCTAGAAGTGATAATCAATAATTTTCGTGTTTTTTTGTACCATAATATATTTCAAAATTAAAAATAACATTTTATTAAAATTATTTCTTTTTTATTCTGCCTAGTATAATAAACTTAAAAGTAATTCTACAGACGCAGTTATAGTTATTTATTTTTTGTTCTGAAAGATATGAGAAAATGACAGATTATGAGTTTTTTCTTCTTTTTCATGTAATTACATTTGGCAGATATAACAAAGATAAAATGACTTTTGTATTTGTTTTTAAAAAGCCCTTTTCTGGCACTACTGACCATGAGCTTCATGATGTAGGTCAAATAGGAACAAAACAACTCGGTCGAATTCACCCTAAGTGACTAAGTCGTTACGAGTTAATTCACCTTGGCTAGAAGATAATAACAATGGCAAACAGTAATAACATATCTTATGTTACTTCTTAATCAAAATTTACTCATGAAAGAAAAATGCTAGTTAAATAGCATGTTGCGGCTTATGTATACATAGATAAGATGTTAAGCGTAACGTCTTAAATTAACTTTTAATTGTAAAGAAAAAGTACGAAATTATACATTAAGATAAAGATAAAAATTGAATTAAGCCTCAAACTGGAAAGTACGAATATTCCTGTTCTCTCAACTGCAGTTTTCATTGCAAATTGCAACACACTCTTTATTTAAATTAAACTAATTATGAGTTTTTAACACTCAACTGCAGTTTTCATTGCAAATTGCAACACCCTCTTTATTTAAATTAAGCTAATTGTAAGTTTTTAACACAGTTTTTAAACGTAAAATTAACAATTAAATTTTTTCAATGGTTTCTCTTCCTACACATAATTAAGATTTTAATAGCATGCATAATATTGTTTTAGCACTAAAAAAAAAAAAAAAAAAAATCCAAGGTTTCCCCAGGGTTTGCTACGGGTCAGGGAATTTTTCAAGGAAAGTACCAGTATTTTCTTATAGAAAAACTCGTCTTATGTAATTGCTCAATTACACAAAGAGAGTTTTTCTATAAGAAAATACTGGTATTTCTCTTGAAAAAAATCCCTGACCCGTAATAACCCTGAATATCATATCACATTTTTCCTTTTTTCAAGACTGTGTGAGGGCAAATACTATATTTAAAATATTTTAGCAACATAAATTATTGCGCTTCAATATTTTAAATAATAAAAAAAAAACTACTTTCTGCGGTGTACTTTAGCATGAAAAAAATTCTAAAGGTTACTCAACATAAACCTCGATGATATTTTCAACGAAACTTCATGACGTAATCAATGCGGCTGTCCGGTAGCAGGGCATTTCTTTCATTGTTTTGTAATTATTCTTCTTAAAATTAGCTTTAATCACATTAACATTAGTGATATATATATTAAAAAAGAAATTTGTGTGTGTGTGTGTATTTGTTGGAGATGGCTAGGAAAATCTATCACACGTAGAAGTCTGCAACTTTGAATAAAGATATACGAAGATAGGTCCGAGCGCATCTGAACCTCACGTTTTAGATTTTTATTTTAATATTATATTTTTGGTTATCTACAGTAAACGGAGCAAGTCGCGAGGAGGGAGGGTGGGGGGACAATTGCTCTCTTCTGAATTTTCAAATTTATTTAACTAAATGTGCTTTTTCTCTCAAGATTTTGAAAAAAAAAATCGTTGAAATAATTAAACTCTAAGAGAAAAATTTACTAAAAATTACATTTTTAGTTTGTTTAGTCTTTTCTGTTATATATTAAAATAAAGAAATACAAATAAAATAAAATAAAAATAGCTTAAACGTAAATTCAGGATGGAGGGAGGACCTTCTGTTAAAAGAATAATAAACTTTCAATTCTTCACATTGGGGGGAGGGGGGGGGAAATCCGGTAGAAACTTATTTTTGGGTTTTAATGTGTTTTATTTGCGACATTTCTATTTTTGTTATTTTTATTTATTTATTTATTTTCTGGTTTGAAACTTTTGTTTTGCACGTTGCGCGCTGTCAAAAATTTCTTAATTTAGTTTATTTCGTGTTTATATTCTTCATTAAAAGAGAAAAACGTGGTCTTGGCGGTGGACTACAGGCACATTCGTTCCAAAATCTTGCCCTTTCCTGGATTTTGTTCTGTGGGCACCCATGACCAGTAATATAAATTTTAGCTAATTAAATGTATATATCTCTACTCGAAATATTGAAATATATGTAGTATCTTGGAAAATATTGGATGTAACACAACATGACCCGCAAAAAAGAAAAAAAAGAAATTAGACAATCAGACCTTATGCTGGAATCCACATGGAAGTCCATACGAAAAGGAAAATATCAACAAAAAAGAATAAAATACAGCTATATATATATTGTCCAACGCAAAACTAGTTATCTATTGACGTTAATTTTTTAACCGAATGACGCAAATGCAGTATGAAAATATACCAGAAAACGCGGAAAATCACAATCTCAAAAGCATGGTGTAAAAAGCGGAAAATCGAATATCCTCGGAGGATTTTCTTCTCTGCACTGAAAGGGAATAAAAATTCAAGTGCTAAAAATAACGCTTAAATGACATTCAAGTTTGGAAAATATAAAAGAAACAGAAAAAGAAACTGTCCCGTTGGTGCTTTAAAAAAAGCATTTAGATTAAATAGAAAATCAAGGAAATTTCGGCTATACATACTGAAGGACAATGGGAGAATAAAAAATTCCAAGGACGAAACCGAAACTCACTTTATAGACCGTACTGAATGCCATGTATAAGTACAGCGTGATATTTATTTATTATTATTATTTTTTTTTTTAAGAATCGAAAAGAAAAGACTATATCGAAGTGGTGATTTGCATTTTAAAAATGTAATCGATTTGTAGTATAATAGCCATTGTGATGTGTACAATAGTGGGAAAAATGATACCCCTCCCACACCTTATAAACTCTGTCGAAAATCATCCTATAAAAATGTGACTAGATCCAATCGAATAATAACAAAGTCTACTAGTTAATGCTCTATTTAAATTATGCTTCGGAGGTCGTCTACATATTGAAATTTATAGCAAGCTTTAAAATTTTGAATACAGAAATAGGAACCAAAATAAGTTTTGCATGCGGGCATACATCTAGCCCCCCACGCATATAAAAGGCCTCTACTGAAATTATACCCATACCCCTCTAAAACAGGCGGTCGACCCTGCTGAAAATGTGAGCCGATCCGGGGCTAAAAATCCGGTGTTGAGATTAACTTTTTTTTTGTTCTCGAATGGAAGTGGGGATAAAAGAGGGATAGCGAACCTCCACACGAGGGAGAAATTCCTCACGAAACATTAGGGAAAATAAGCAATTAAAAAAATGCGGAGGAATTCTGGCAACTATGCATCAGCGATGTTTTTCACCTGCAACATGATAGAGGGAAGAAAGAGATTAACAGGCAGGTGTGTGTTTATTTCACATCTGTCTTGTAAATGTTTTAAATTCATATCTGAGGGTAACCACACCTGAAATCCTGTTTTCTTAATAACAGATATATTTTATTTTACTTAATAATACACCGTGCCACCTTATGTTAACCTCGACTGAATAGATCTAATTTAGTTTTCTATTAATATTAGACGTAGGGACAGAGATTGAAGACGATCCATAACTAGCATCAACATCTCTCATGGCTGGCGGCTATTTTTATATTCTACTCGCAACACAATTTCCAAAAAGTAAATTTTGTGATAGATTTCTCTTGGACATGCTGTAAAAGTGTGCGTCAAAGATTTTTATTTGGAGACAGTAGCACGAATAGAATAAAAAACAAGAACGAAAATTCATGCATCAATGTATATATTATGAAACACTTTCCAACACATTCAGAATACTTTATCAAAACTTAATCTTTTAATAAGGTGAAAGATGATGTCTAACTAAACAAAGTCAAAGTCAAACGGGCGGGAGGTCTACCTTTCGGCTTAAGCTCAACTACCCCCGCCCACGAAAACGCATAACACATTTCGAAATCCAATTTCAGGTATTACCATCACTAGTCAGAAAAATATCCGAATTCTTTTGTGCAACCCTGTGTATGATCTATAGATTTTTATCTATAATACATAGTATGCTAAAATTTAGTTTAGTTACGAAACGCATAACACAGTTGAAAATTCCCTTTCATGAATTTCCGTCAAGGAACGGGAATACACTCGAATTATTTTGTGCAGACCTGTATAAAATCTATAGAATACACACTAAGTAATATTCCAAAAATGAGTTAAATTAAAAAACCCATACCACAAATGAAAACGCACTTCCAGCAATTACCGCTCATAGACAGTACTGTAACCGAATTATTTTGTGTGTCCCTGTACATGAACGATGATAATGCTATGCCCACTCTATTTTATAGTAAGCCTCTTGTAGTGCACCTCAGTGATTTATATCAATTTCAATATTTTTGAAATAGTGCAATATAATTAAAATACACTGCAAACGATTCTCCCCCCCCCCCCATAGACCGTAATATAACGGAATTCTTTTGAGTCGTAAAATAACTATAAATGCAACACACTTCATTTTCAATACCTAAAACATGCCATAGTAATCCTCAAAAACATATATCAATTTCATGGCAATCCGAGTATATTTACCAGAGTTAGAGCACAGACAGACAGACAAACCGAATTCATAAATACTACACATTTCTAAACACTTTTCAACTCCGTTGGAAAGTGTTAGAACGGAGGATTATGAATTTTAGAATGGAGTTGGAAGTGTTAGAAGTGTTACCCTGGTTATTTAAAAAGCATAAATTAATGGTCAAGATAATTTTCGGAGAAATAGAAACCACAATTAATATATTTAAAATAGAACGATTAAATTTCTCAATGATTGATAGGAATAAGTGGAAAGCATAGTTGATTGACCCATACTATATATACTTATATATAATATATACAAATTCTGGTTCAAATATTATAATTATCGCACATCCAGAAGTATATCTTATCTGTTCCCGCGGGGAGAAGAGTATAAGTAAAGCAATCATATCATTTTTCCACTCGCACATGAAATAATTAAGTGTTTCAAGGGCTCTAAACTGTAATCTCGAGGATATCTTTTATTGAGTTAATTTTGGAAGTTCAGCGGCGTGACAAAAATCTCCATTCTTTATTTTATTCTTTAATTCTCCGTAAAATTAACAGGGACGTCCTACATGTGAAATTTAGGATGAAGTATTCCAGAAAAAGTAGGTAAAGTCGCACAGGGATTTGTACGCGAATTGTTCATGGGAGAATGACATTGTCACTGAAACTTATGTACATACTTTCATGAGTTCAAGCAACTTTTGAAAAAAATATGTGAAAGTTGCACGGCAATTCTTCTAAATGTCAGGTCTTTTTTTTCTCTTTCGACCGGCTTTGGCTAATTGACTAACTCAAACTGGTTCTTTAAAACCGTTTGAACGATTAGAAACATTCGAAAGCTAATTTTTAACGCTGCAATACGCTGCAAAAAAAAGTGTTGATTTTACAGTATAATACTGGCATCCCAGCTACCAGTATTGTACCGTAAAATTAACAGTAATAAACAGTAAAATAAGCACGGCAGCGTATTACTGCTTTTTTTTACTGTTTATTACTGTTAAGTTTACGGTATAATACTGGCAGCTGGGGTGCTAGTATTATACTGTAAAATCAACACTTTTTTTTTTTCTTCTTGCAGTGTACCTTTAATAAAGAATAGAGGATATTTCAACCATTTATGTCCCAAGTTAATGAACATTTTACCTATCAAATCATTTTTCCTGAATTTTTTAAAATGTGACAGAAGATATGTTCAATCATTGAATAAATTTTAGAATGATTTTGTCTGTTAATATTAGTAAAGTAAATCGGTATTGATAGGGGTTTTGTAAAACATTTACAAATCTTAATCATTTTAACACAACCATTCTGCTTGGTAAAGGAATCATAAGATTTGTAGTTTTTTCAACTGACTGAAAGAATGTCCAAGACGGGATTCAAACTGGTTCCTGGGTTCGAATTTCGGGCTGGACACTCTTTCACTCAGTTAGAAAAATTACACAACTCTTATTTACAACTCTATCCAAATCATTTTTTTTTTCTCTAACCAGGGTTTTTTATCAGGTGTGCCGTGAAAATATTTAGTCCATTTTATCAAAATTTTAGTCACATTTTATCCAAATGCAGCATACTTAATTTACTCCATTTATTACTTACACATCATACGTAGTATAGGGTAAGTCTTGTAATCGTTTTGAAAATCGAAACATTTTTTTTGACGGATTTACACGTTTCAGACACTGGAGATTCCGGAAAACATATTTTCAGAAAAATTTTTTTGCCGTCCGTCTGTGTTTCTCTAACTGCTCTATCTCCCGAACAAATTGAGATAGAGACTTGAAATTTGGTGTGTACTTAGTATGTAATAATGGGAATAATGGGAAGAAGCTTATTAAATTTCAGTAACGTGGATTATCCGAAACTATTCTTTCGGACTCTCGAAATATTCGTTCTGATGAAAGGTGTATAAAAATTTTCTAAATTGTGTATTTTAAGGAATGAATATAAAAGACAATAAAAAAACAAAAACAAATTTTGCATAAAGAATGAAGTCGATCGGGTAATGAGTTGCCGAGATATTTGTAATCCTATTTTCCACAGTCTTCGATTTTTCATGACCCCGTATTTCATTCAAATTTCAAATCAAAGATATATTTTAATTGGAAATGAGACGCTTAATTCGACGCAGTAAACCGTTAGTTAAAATGATGATCAATTTTGGAGTTATAAGGATGTTTCTTCTACGCAATTCAGTAATAGAGCATTTAAAGTTTAGGACGTCATCAAGCCACGATTTTATTCGAATTGCAATGCATTTTATAAACTGTTTACACATGTTTTATCTTCATATTTTATATTATGCATATCCATGATGGGTAAGTATTACGGTTGCCCCCAACGACTAGTTTTATGGTGATAATTAGTGTAACAAAGTAGAATTTCAATAATTTACGCAAATTTTGTTGAAATATCAGCCCACCTACACATTTCTTGGTATAAAATTTATGAGTACGGCTGTTTGAACATTCGATCTTGCAAACATATATTCTAAAAATGTGAAGCTCAGATACTTCATTCAATACAGTATAAAATATACCTGAGTTAGAAAGAGAAAAATTAAAAAAAATAGGTTTTTATGAAATTAATTGTTATTTTTAAAGCACAAATTATAAAATATTATGTTTATTGGCTGACATGGGGAATTTTGATTGTGTTTATAAATAAATTGAAAAAGATATATTCTTTTTATGTACTTTTTAATCTTCATAATTTAAGTGTGCCACGAAAATATAACAATGCATTTTCGAATACGTCAGCAATCAGTATTCGCCATCTGTCATTGCAAATTTCCAGATATATATATATATGAATGATATCAAGGACAAAATTTATAAATACTTAAACATTCTATTTCTTGATGCAGACGAATTAAAATAGAATTGTAATATATAATAAACTGATAATTTTGGCACTAAAATACTTAATTGGCTCAAAACTTACTCGATTTCCACACTTCGATATGTCTACAGTTTAATTAATAATCCACAAGAAAATTCTGGAAAATTTCTGAAACTTACCTGAAAAAAAGAGAAAGAGTATTTTATTAAAAAGAATAAATTAAATAACAATAAATTATGTATGTGTGATATGATATGATAATTACATATTAACATTCTACATTTTTACTTCTATTCTTTGTATTATAGCGGTTCGTGAAAGATTAATATTAGCTTATGCCTACCTTATATACGATTTTTTTATTTTTATTTTTTTTTTTTTTTGGCTACACATGAATATTTTAGCCTACTGATGACTGGATATTTATGTTTTGCAATCTGGCAATGTTATCACTTTTCCATCATCTTATTTTTTTTATTCAATTTTATTCCAATTTATTAAATAAATGTTAATTTTGCTTCAATTGTTCAAGTTTAAGACTGATTAACCATTTAATCATTTCATACAATGATTGGATTCATCGACCTTTTTTTAAAAATTGCCTATAATTTTAATTCTTTTCAGATTTGATGGCAGATTTTCTATACATATATGTTTAGATAATAATAATAATAATAATAATAATAATAATAATACTATAAGGTAAAGCCAAGAGAGATGGCGCGGTCGGAGAGAATGCGCACATAGAGGTTCGGGGGGAAGGAATAGAATGAGAGCGCAGCGACTCCAGGTAGTTGTACAACAACAGTAGTGGAGTGTCTTACTTGAAAGTGCACGTTGATTGCTTTGGGCGTCTAAGATAAACTATTGCTATTTTGTTTTGTTTTCCCAAAGTAAGTGCTTGAATTTTCATAGCTATTCATCAGAATTTCTATACAATGTCAATAGTACAAAATATTTTAAACTTAAACGATTTCCCATATACTAACCTTGTGAACATCAACGGTTCGTTTTAGTTACGGACATGTTTAAATAAAAGGCCGCGCAATCTCTCCTACCGAATTTGGAGAGTTTGCGCATCTGCTACTTAGGAGAGATGGCGCATTGTTCCCATTAGTTTCCATGCTAGGAGAGATTACGCAGCTTATTGGTAAATTTGCATAAAAAATGAAAGATGAAAAGGGACTAATTTTAGGTTAAACGTGTTATTAAGTTACATAATTTTATTTTGTAATCTAATCTGGACTTGCTTTTTCTGATTCTTTAATTTTTTTTCCTTTAATTAAAATTTTTTAATCGTTTTTAAAATTATTTCCTTTTTCTGATTCTTTACGCATTAGGTTGAAATATTCCCTCCCAATACAATAAAATTTGTTCACAAAAACCTTACAGCAATGTTATTTAGGTGTAATTATTATTGTTAACAATTTAATTGTAGTTATTATTAGTAACAATCTCTCCTACCCATGTGCGCAATCACACCAACCCTGTAAGGAGAGATTGCGCAAAATAACTTTCTTGGTTTTATTACAGCTGTTCTATTAAATTGAAACATAACAACAAAATAGCAATGGAAATGTATAAAAAACAAATGAAGTAAAAATTATTCATGGATAGTTTAGCAAAAAATTAATATTTAGATTTTTTATTGTTATTCTTTTGAATTGTGCGCAGACTCTCCTATAGCTTTACCTTAACAATTAAATGTAAAATATTTTTGCAATCAATCATTAATAAAGATATCGTTATATTTGTTATACGTTGCTTGAAATTTAATATTTAAATTCAAAAATTGACTTATGACATCGATTGTCGGTACTACCAAACAACCGAATTCCCGGACGTTTATAAGTTATTACAATTTTCCTTCAACTTTACACTCACGACAAGAATTTTTAACCAAAAACTGAGTTAGCAATAACTGTTTAAAATATTAACTTAAAAAACAAGGATATTGCTATAATTTATGCAAAAGTTTACTGGTTTTACCGTAGAATATAACAACTTCATCTGCTCTACTTTCTACCGAATTGCAGTTTTAAGTTGATAGTTTTATCTCGACCTATAAATTTAATTGTTCTTGTTAAAATACTAATTTGTTGAGTAACGAGGAAGAAAAAGTAAAAAATGAAACTAGGACATTAAAAAAAGTTTGTATCAAACAAATCAGAACAATGTCTATGTTCGTCAGCGTTGTACAACGGATTGTTTTTTATTACAGTGTTTGTATTTTGAAATCGCAATATCTTTTATATTGATTGTGCAATCGGTTGTACTTAACAGTCGATTCCATTGATAGTACAATCGTATTTAAGAGTTTATTCCATTGATAGCACAATCGTCTATATTAACAGTCGAGTCCATCGATACTACAATCGGATGTACTTAGCAGTCGATTCCATCATTAGTACAACTGGTTGTACTTAACAGTCGATTCCATCATTAGTACAATCGGTTGTACTTAACAATCGATTTCACCGGTAGTACTTTCGGTTGTACTTAACCCTCTCGTTATAGATTTTTTTTTTCACAAATCAATCTTTAAATTAGCAGAATTAAAATGCTATTAAAGATTGCGATAAAAGATTAATTTAGGCCATAAATGGAAGTCTGGATGTTTAAAAAACATCACCCAAAATAAAATTTAGTCGAAAGCCTTTTAAAAACATTGCGTTTTATCATTGAAGTTAAAAGTCTCGTATGAGGGTCGGGAACAAGAGGGTTAACAGTCGATTCCATCGATTGTACAATAGGTTGTACTTAAATTATTATTCATAAGTTATTCATTTAGTGTACATAAGTTATTATTCATTTAAGTTATTATTCATTAAGTTACAATTTCATCGATAGTACTATCCGCTGTACTTTACTGTGGATTCCAATGATATTATAATTAACAATCTGTCCATCCCTATGAAGTATAATGTGTAACCTTGCATGTGTTTATTAATGCTTCCAACCAAAAACACAGGATAAAAAGACACGGAAATAAAAAATGCATTAAAAACTCGATATTTAAAAAAAATTCAAAGTTTCTCTCAAATGTTATTTTATTTGACTGATTGAATAGATACAGATTATGTGAACTACACTAAACAACTTCAGAAAAGAAACATAGAAACATATTTTTTTCGAAATAGATATTGAAACAACTAAAACGGGAAATACTATTTACCTATTACAATCTGCTGTATTTAACAGCCGATTCCATTGAGAGGACAATAGGTTGTATATCCAGTCGATTCCATCGATACCAGAATCGGCTGTACTTAACATTCGATTCGAGTGATATTACAATTAATAATCTGTCCATCCCTATGAAGTGTAACTTTGCATGTATTAGTTTATTGATGCTTCCAACCAATAACATAGCACGGAAATAAAAAAATGCATTAAAAAAATCATCAAAGTTTCTCTCAAATGTTATTTTATTTGAATCATTGAATAGGTACAGATTATGCGAACCACACTAAAAAAACCTTAGAAAAGAAACATAGAAACATTTTTTTTTTTTCGAAATAGATCTTGAAACAACTAAACGGCAAATACTATTTATCTATTACACCTTGCTCTGACATCGTCCTTTGATTGTAATACGTTTCTCTGATTACATTGGCCTTGTTTTGGTTTCGGGGTGTGTGTGTTTTTTGAGTAGTGCAGCCGGGTGATCGTCGAAGCTGAACCGATTAGATGTGGGTGGGGAACAACGTACATATCCGGGTATCCTCAGTCGCTGTTTGACCCACTTCGAAAGAGTTTTTCACCGCGAAACTGGTAACTCTCACCGACGTCTCACGGGCAATAAGGATGTGCCGCGGACACCGAAATGTCAAACGTGACAAATAAGCATGGATTTTATTTTATTTTTTATTCTTCTTCTTACCTTGAGTCACAACTTTGGAGGAAGAGAAACAACGTGGATGATTTAGCTATGATTTTTTTGGAGAACGTCGTCTAAAGAGGTAATCTGTCGTAAATTTAGAAACGGTTACGTTGCAGACTACTAGAGGAAAAAAAAATGTTTATAGTCGAGGGACAAAGTAATGGGAACTGGGCTGTGTGAAAAATCTTAAAACAGCGAATTCTTCCTATTATACAATCATAAATAACAATTTTCTGATGTTTGCTGTCAAATTTCAGAGAGATAACACACCAGGTGTCGTCAACCTTTTTACAATCATCGGCACATTTTAATTTTTTAACCACCCTTGCGGGTGCACAGACAACCGCTTCGCGACGAGTACGTGACGAAGAAAGTGCTGAGAGTCCTTGATTATTCCTACCAGTAATTTTTAATTGGAAAATTTGCCTTACTTAATCAAAGCATTTTTGTGGTTAAATTAGGCAAAAATTTTCGTTTTAAGAAACTTGTGAAAAAGATTAAAAATTCTGTAAAGAACGCTCGTCGCGAAGGCGTCAAGAAAAGTTTCAATGTCAAATGGTAACGAAACTTCTTTCTAACTACCAAGAATACAAAAGAAACTAAATTAAACTCCACTTTAATCCGGCAGGATCTTGACCTGCAGCATCCTACTGGCTTTCTTGATCACGGGTCGTGAGGTGCTATATAAAGTATATGTTCTGGTCAAGTGGTCAGCTGATGCGAAGACCCCACGCCCAGTATTTAATTTCCAATCTCGATTGGTACTCATTTTATAGACTTCGAAGGGATGAAAGGTTGAGTAGATTTTGCCAAATGCAGAGGTGAACCGTGGATTTGTAGTGTGGAGTGGAGGCGCAATGCGCTAACCACTGAGCTGCAGAACGTTATGCAATGAATGAAAAAATGTCCACGAATGCTATGTCGTTTTCAGTGCGAGTGTGTCTTTCAATATTTTGTTTGATGTAGATTTAAAGAAAGAAAAAAAACGTTATTAATATCAAATAAATATTTGTAATTAAAATTACATTCTTAGAAAATAACAACAAAACGATTCGAACCTAACAAAAATACATACTCAACTTTTAAAAACTATTTTAATTAGTGCATAAAAAAATTCCGCTCTGTCACCGTGTTTTCTACCAATTCCTTCTATACTATATTATATATGATATGTTATTTTTATACTACGCATAATAATATATTGAAATACAATAGAACTTGTGAAAACAAAATTGCTAGGAACCGGAGAAAAATTTCGTTTTAGACAGGTATCCGTCTTAGCAGATATAATTATATGGTATTCCTTCCGTGTCGGGATTATGAATGATTTTCGTTGAGGACATGATTCTGTTATAGACAGATTTTACAATACTTGAAGTATAAGCTTATCATGAGTGGCTTCCTGCTTCGGGTATAGAAAATGAAAGTTTCTGCAGCACAGATATCGCTGAAAAAAAAAATTATGCCACTGGCATCTAGAAACTAAATTGTGGCTCTAGAAAAAATAGTTCCATGTCATCCTTATAAATTCTAGTTCCCTTTGCTGGAGAGTTCTAGTCTCCCCTAATAAAAATCAAGAGCGTTTTCCTATATTATCGTGGTCAAACTTACTTAAAAATCTCTGCAAATAAATAAATGTGAACACAAGAGGTTAGTTTTAGTAACTTATAATTCTAGTTTAGGAATTTTTTCTAGAAACTAAGTTATAATTGCTCGCTATTCAAACGATTCATAATATAATGTTTCATCACCTATCTCAACCATTTCGTCTATTCAGTTTATTTGTTTACCTTATTCGCATAGCTCGGAAATCTATTTCTAGTTTAGGGATTTAGAAAATGACTACTTATTCGTTCTAGATGAAGGCAGTATAAGTTTTCTTTCAGTGTACAAGCACTGCCTCCTTAATACTATTAGTGTCCTAATTCCACTGCCTCCTTAATAATTAAGGAGGCAGTGATACAAGCCAGTCAGATTTGGCTTTTACTTTTATTGTATAACAGCTCAAGAAGCGAACTAGTAATTAATTACGTCTTAAGTTACAGAATACAGCGAGTTTCAGCCTTGCATGTAAAAAGATTGCATTGGCGGTTTGCCTTTCATACAAGATCAATCGAAAAGCGAAAGGTTTGATCAAAAGTTTCAAAAACTACGAAATAATTAAGATTAAAATGCATGAAAAATAACGACTAATTAGCATTTTACTAATTAGCGTATCGATGCTTTAAGCCGAACAAAGGGAACAACTAACTTCCTTGTCTGATTTTTTTTTTAAGTGGTGGTGGATGAGGAGGAGGTGTATGGAGGAAATAAAGGCCAACTCTTTCACGGCCGATAATCACTGAAAAGTGATTACAACACGTCCATGCAACATCGGGAGATCTGTCTATCTGCATTTCAAGATGGAGAGGCAGGTTATGCAATCGATGCCGATAATTATCCTCAGTTACGGTCTAGAACACAGAGGTCTTCGATGGAAGAGAAGGACATCAAGCGTGGATTAGCTCGATTTGGAGGAACTACTTAAGAATAACGCGAAGATACTTGCAAACTATAATGTTAAGAGCAATGACAGCGTTCTTTTGCATTTTTATATTTTTAAATGATTTATTTTTCATGGATTAGCTGAGGTCGTTGTCGAACAGGGTACTTTTGTATTTTTTCGAATTTCGGTGTAGTTTTTGTTGTTTTTTTTCTAACACTTTCACTTTTGGGCCCGGTTTCGAAAGTGAAAAAAATTGCCACCAAAATCAAACAAGTTGGAAATTGTACGTCAAACGTGACAAATGATTTGCGTTCGTACTATAACTAGTTATATAAATATTCAGATCTTGATGATTTTTAATTCTGTGAAATGAATTATATCGTCTTCAGATTAATTTCTGTAATAAAATAAGTATCTCGGTCACTTGACGATTAAACCTCGGACGGAAGATCCTATAACAAGAAATTTAAAAAAAAATTCAAATTTCTTAATAAATATTTTTATTAATATCTTCTAAAGTTTTGATTCGATTTTCATAAAATTTGAAATGTCTCGACAAAATTTTGCAAAGATAATTTATCTTAACTTTCAAACCATTCGGTTGAGTAGTTTTTGCGTTATTATATGCGGACAGACGGACGGGCCAGACGACGACAATAGGTGCTACGTATTTATATAATTACGAACGCACCAAAAAAGTAGGAAAATACCCGGTTAGACATCAGGACTAGAGATAAGAGACTATTCTATATTATATTAGTTGTAAGTGAGATCAAAGTTGAATACGTTTTCACAAACAGAATGGAAAGTATCTAGGCCAGCAATCGAACCTGGGATCTTGGCTATACGTCCCAATGTTCCGACCACTGAGCTACTCAGACGATATCCAGCCTGACACAATTCACTGACATGTTGGTTACCATCGTATCTGTAACTTCGGCAGCTTCTTACGTATGAGAATACGTTTGCATGGAACGCGGAATGTACACATGAATGATGAGAATACCACGATGGAGCTCCAAGATCCCAGGTTCAAATCCTGGCGTAGATACGAGAAAATTTGTTCAACTTTAACCCCCATGTACAACGAGTATAGTACTTTAGGCTGAAATTTCATATGTATATATAATATATTATATATTATTCCATAGACCTCTGGTCAAGATGATCTCCGATATCCCATACAGAAAGAATAAAAAAACATTTTAAAATGTTAAAATGCAAACGAGATATTTGAAAAGAACGCTGCCATTTTTTTAACATTAGTTTGCGTGTGCCTTCGAGTTACTAGCGTAGGCTCTTAACCCTTTCACGACGAGCGGTGCATATGTGTGACGTATAAGGTGCATATAATTCTCAGTTTTCCTTCCAGTAATTTTGGACTGTAAATTTCTCCTTTTTAATCACAGAAGTTCTCAGATTAAATTACGCAAAGGTTTTTATTTGGAATTATTGGTGCTAAAAGATTAAATATTGTGTATGGAATGCTTGTCACGAAGTAGTTTCGAGAAATACCATGTTAACCAGGGAATTTTAATTAAGTGGTTACTCATTACCCAATATAGTTATCGAAATACAGTCTTTATTATCAGAAAGTTACGATATATTGAATTTTTTTAAAAAGCTCTAACTTAAATATTAAGAATTTAAAAAGAAATCCCTTCAACTTTAAAATTTTTACATGTTAATTTTTCCAATTTTATCATTTTCTTAAAAATACTTAAAATTGAAGGGGTTAATTTTTTAAAAACATCCTGCGTCGGCATCGGACGTCTACCTTTTTGTGGAGAAAACCGCCTGTTGATAATTACATTAAGTAATGAGTAATCACCTAATTAAATTTTCTTATAGGTTAACATGAGATTAAGAAAATGAAATACAGTTATAATGGGCTATATACCAGCTAAGACGGAAACCTCTTAAAAACGGAATATTTGTCCTGTTTTTTGCAATTCCGTCTTAGAAATTCTTAGCATAATTTTATATTCAAATCTGTTGTGTTTCATTTTATTACTGTTAATATATAATTACTTCTAAATAAAAAATAAGATGACATTAGTCATACATTTTATTTTAATTGTTGTTGTTATTTTTAAATTTAGAGATTCGCACATTAATTTCGTAAATACAAATGCAGCAAATTATTGTTAATGCAGTAAAATACACAATAAAACAAACAACTTAGTCACATTTTATTTTAATCAGTTGTTGTTATTTTTAAATTTAGAGATTTGCATATTAATTTCGTAAATACAAATGCAGCAAACTATTTGTTAATGCAGTAAAAAACACAATAAAACAAACAACTTAGTCACATTTTATTTTAATCAGTTGTTGTTATTTTTCAATTTAGAGATTTGCACATTAATTGCGTAAATACCAATGAAGCAAATTATTGTTAATGCAGTAAAAAACACAATAAAACAAACAAGTGTCATTTCCTAAACTTTTACGCTACTGAATAATACAATTCCCTACTTGGAATGTCGCTTTTTCAGAATAGCATTTTTTTTTTCTAGTGTTGCTATTGAAATTTCCCACTTGATGCGTTTCACTGGAATTGCTTTTACAACCACTGCCACTTCGTACGCTTTATCTTCCGATATCCAAGAAATTCCTTTCATTACTCTTTTCCCCAAAGATCTTAGCTATCAAAGATCAAAGATACTAGAAACAGATTTTAAAACATTGTTTCTGTACGGCAAAATATGGGATATTTCCTGTATGATGTTGCCATTGATTTTCTTTTCTTCCTTTATCTCTTTTTTTTTTTTTTTTTTTTTTTTTTGCATTTGCCGTACAAGATTTCCATTGAGATACTTTGGAAAATTCCCCGGTTGTTATTCGATTGTTTTTGTTTTCAAAATATTGCCATGTTTTGTAATTGAGGTTTCCAGTCTATATCAGAAAAGTCTGGTTTTCCTCCTCTTTTCTAAAAAATAAATATTTCTTAAAGATTATTCTTCAGTGATCTGTTGAATTATCTTAAGTGGCCGCTTCACTGAAACTCCCGGCTCGCGAAATCCCATGTTAACCTATGGGAAAACTTAGAATCGCGATGACTCATTACCTAATGAAGTTATGGAAATACGGTTTTCACCATCAGAAAGTACACGTCAGATGCCGACGGTGTGTATTTGTAAAAAATTGTCTCCTTAAATTTTGTTAAGAAAATCCCTTCAAACGTTGAAAATTCCAGTGGATGAAAATTTATTATCATTTTAAAAACACTTAAAATTTAAAGATCATTTTTTAAAAACACACACCGTCGGCATCTGACGTGTACTTTCTGATGGTGAAAACCGTATTTCCATAACTTCATTAGGTAATGAGTCATCGCGATTCTAAGTTTTCCCATAGGTTAACATGGGATTTCGCGAGCGGGGAGTTTCACTTACGTGCACAGAACAGAACACTGAGTGATTCAACACATTCGACTTTTAGGTCTATCCGTGGTTGTACCTTAGTCGAAAAGACTGTACTAGGTAAAACAAAGCTCTCAGGACCAAATTAAGGCATGAGCACATCGGGCAGAGGTCCAAAGACCGCAAATTTAGGGGAGAGGTTAAAATTTGTACGTAGTTTCAAAAGTCTTCAATGAAGTTTCATTATTTACATAGTTTTATGTTGTACTGTGATAAAATGGGAATAATAAGCCATAAAAATCATCATTTTTTCTTTTTCGACAGATGTATGATTTGTTTTTCAAACCGTCAAGCCGAGTCAGACTTATCTGTCCAATCTTATTTTAAAAAGCTAAGTGATTGGATTTAAAATGAATTTACTCAGTTTTCAATGTTGCTATTAATGTAGCCTGTCACTGCGTACTTGCACCAATATACACAAATTTGACTCTCTTATTTAAAATAATAATAACAATAAAATGTCTTGTTTATGGCATTAAACTGTCTAATTATCATCATAATTAAAAGTTATATAAGACATACAAGTATGAAACTGCATTACATACTATGCACACCTTCTAGTTCTAAACGTTTCACTGCACATACATGGGGGGGGGGGGGTGTCTCAAGTCTATGCCCAGTCACCAGAACCCCCAAAAGTCACAGTCAGGACCTGAATGCTTTACTTAGTGTAATTCAAGGTTTTGTGATTATTGATGAAAATACTCATTAAGGATATTCACACTATCGCAAATAGAACATACATTTGTCCCCTGGGGTAGTTTGCCATTTATTTAGTGTTTACAAAAAAGGACGATAAAAATAAAATAAAAAAGAAAGATCGATACGGAATTAACTGTCGATGAAATTTCGATTACTAATTAATTTTGTCAATCCTTATGTCATAAAAGTACTCGGTTATGAAGTAACTAATATTTGATACATTAATGTATATTATTAAATAGTAAAATTAAGTTATTTTCTCTCACATTTAAAAAAAATAATAAAGCCTAATAATTATAAATGGTACAGTACATATTATTTTTCTGTCCATGTTTGTTACAAACGACAAAGAAAATTGAGTATATAGAGCAGCAACAACTCATAAATTTAAAAAGAATCATTTTCAGAACAAAAAACATCAGTCACAACTGTTGCCAAAAGAAGAAAACATAAAATAGTGCGAGGGAAAGATATACTATCTCCTTGAAGGAGAGAATCATATCTCAAAAGCTTCCTCTTTTCCTCCTTTTTGTCTTTTACACAAACTCGAATACAAAATTTCTATGCATTTTAAATTATCTGAATTTTTCTACCGCTGAATCATTACTCTTCTATATTGTATTCATATACAATTAGGCTTGTAATTAAATGCCGAACAAAAGGGTGAAGGAATAAGTTATTTTTAACACAATTTCATTATTGCAAATACAAGTTAACAAGAAAAGGAATTGATGAACACTTTTTCAATAGCATTCAACACAAATACAGCTAATAAAATATGTATAAACAAGAACGAAAAATCATACATCAGGCATAGATTATGAAACACGTTTCGACACTAACAGAATATTATTAGAAATTTCATTTTTTGATAGCATGAAATGCGATAAGCAACTTAAGAAACTCATAACTCAATAAAAATCCATTTTCAACAATTGCTCTGCATATACAGTAATGTGTGAGAAGTTTTTCGTGGAGCCCTGTATATGATCTATAGAATTTATACACACCACCTAAAACACTCAAAATTAGATAAGTTTAAAAATGCACACCACAGCGGCAAACGCACGTCCAGCAATTATCGATTTTAGTCATTCCTGTAACATAATTCTTTTGTGCGTATATCTGTAAATGAACGATAAATGAATGCTATATGCACTCCATAATCTATAGAAAACATGTTGGTCGCACTTCAGCGGTTTTATTATGTTTGAAATACCATAACCTCATTAAAATGCCCCGCGAACAATTTTTCCCTATACATCATAACACAATGAAATTAAATTGTGCGTCCTTGAAAACGAACTATAAATGCTATTTATTCTACATTCTTGGGAAAGCATGTTGTATTCCATCTCAGTGCTGCATATCAATCTCATTAGGTTCGAAATATCATAACATCAATAAAATGCATCGAAAACAATGTTTCCCCATAGACCACAATGTAACGGATTTTTTCTGAGCGTCCCTGTAACAATTTAATAAACCCTGTTTAAAATATCATAACATCATTAAACAACATAATTACGACATATATAACATTCACCGCAAACGATTTTTTCACATGGACCATAATGTAGCGGATTTCTTTTGAGCGTCTCTGTAAACGAACTATAAAAGCTATACGCTTCATTAACACCAAACTTTCTATAGTAAACCTCAATAACATATAAAATTTTCATGGCTGTGTGAGTATATTAGAGTACTGACAGACAGACAAATTGAATTCATAAACACTTTTCGACTATGTTGTAAAATGTTAAAAAAAATAGTCGCCAGTGACAGCCTTGTTCTTATGAGTCTTTCTTGAACGGGTACACACTTAAAGATCCCACTACCGGAACGTTTGATTTTGTGTTATAGCAGACAATTTCATGGCAAACCGAGTATATTTACGAGAGTTAAAAGTATGGACAGACAGACAGACAACCGACAAATACATAGACACACAAATCTAATTCATAAACACTTTTCAACTATGTTGGAAAGAGTTAAAAAACATTGTTTTTAAAGTTCACTTCGACTACTATTAGCTTTTTCGTTAACGAATGTCATTAAAGACGGAGTCTGAAATTAAGTTATTCAACCGATTAAACGGCGCCAGAACGGAGCCCCAAGTTTGTTTTACCGATTAACAACTTAAGAAAAGAAAGGATAACGTTCTTTCCTCGACAACCACTGGTAATTATTCGTGTAAATAACCAGAAAAAGTTTTGACCGACTTCGCGGGTAAAAGCGATTTACCACTTACTTGTCTTCGAGCAATTGGCAGGAGACAAGGAGTTGTCCTATTTAAGAACAATCTTACAAACGTGTGTATGATTTCCATTTCAATCCTCCCCTAATTATATGGCCACAGAGCTTCTTTTGTCTTTTTATTTGCGTTTTTCATGTCAGTCCTGCTGCGTGAGAGCGAAATGCGTTTGCTTTGTTCCATGGATTTCACGTTTGTATATCGACGCCTTTTGTTTCGCGGCATTCCATTCTTATTTGCATTATATATAGAATGGCCATTGAGTACAGAAAGTGATGCCGATGTCAGAAATGAATATAGCTACGGTGGTGGGAAGGACGGCTTCGTGAAAGTTTTAAAACAGTGAATTATACGTGAAAATTATGTGGTCGTAATTCTGCGAAAGTAAGAGAAAATGTACATGAAAGCTTAAAGCTTCTATTTCTTTTGCCTAAAATTCATGTGCTTTTTACAGTTTGTTTTCTATTACAAGTAAAAGCTGTATCATCTCCAGATCTTTTTGCATTATATTTATTGACATTTTACGCATATATTTAAATGAGTATTTACGGTAGGTAAAGTATGGACAGACAAACCAAAGTCATAAACGTTTTTCAACTATTTTGTAAAGTGCTAAAACGAATATATACGCCAATAGAAAGGGACATTTTCCGACTATACACTATTCGCGGATAAGAAAATTAAGCATAATCCTTTCATCCATCTCAAGATTGGAGTCGCAATAAATCTCTTCCTTATCATCTCTTCATGTTTGACATCTTCCTAGAATTGCGTAAATACTTTTGGGATTCAATTGAAAACGTTTTTATTTCCCGAGCAACTAAAACACTTTTACCCCCAGGTGAGGATTTGTTGAGTGCTTTCGTCACAGCGTAATGCACGGTTTTCCTTTGCTAAATATGGACCACCAGGTAAAATATTCCTGAGGCCATCAAGACGTCTGCAGCTGAAGGTTGCTTCCAAAACAGTCATCCAATTTTGGTCTTCGTAATTCCGTCGAAGATTACGCTCGTTTAGACTGAATGGATGAACAGAGGAAAGTGGAAGAATATTGAAAAAAAATATATTGTTTAGGTTTATCCTTTTTGTATGTGTGTGTGTAACAACGACACTGTCACTTTCTTACTTTACATGTTGTGTACAAGTTGTGTCTGGGAACTTTTGCAACAGAAGAAAAAGGGGTGATGATACACAAGACGAGCTATTATCTATTATAGAACTTGGTTTGCAATTAATATATTATAATTAAAAACACAAAATATCTCACTCTATGCCGAACTCTGTCTTTTATTGATAAGTTTAACACTAATGATGAAATTGCAATGATATTTTCAAAAATCTTACCTTGCTTTATGTGAAAAGTGACGAGATTACCTGACGAACTGCGAGAGTTACATTTTGAAATAGAAAGGGTTTAGAGCTCAGTGCTATTGGCCACTTCTGGCGCGTTTAATGATATACTTATATATCATACAAAGCATGGTAAATGTGTTAACAATAATGAAGAAATTGTAATGATATTTTCAAAAATACTACATAACAGAATTAATCATTATTCTCCCCCAAGTCTAGATTATACTTAGAAATTCAACTTGTTTTAAAATCTTGTGTTGATACTGTATGGAAGTTATTGCTGTCGAAATGTGCAGGTACTTAATGATTCTTACAAAGTCGGAAAAAACAAATCAAGTTATAAAAAATGTAAATATATATTGGCTGCGCCCTTTGTGCACCAACCTCCGGAAGTTTTTGTCTGTTTGTCTGTCTGTCTCTCTATATGACTTTCAGTCTGTCTGTCTGTACCTTTATCTATCTATCTGTCTGTCTTTTATTCATTTACATTCATTCATCCATTCGTTGGCATTCATCCATTCAATCATTGACATTCATTTAATCTAATTAACATTCGTTCATTCATTAAAAATTATGCTACATATTGTAAATTTAAGCGTCTCATAAATTCGATTCATATATCCGAATTAATATATTTGTCTTTTCCTAAAATCGTTACCCAAATTCGTTTCATTAGAATTTTATTATATATGGGGCAGATATATACAAATAAAAAAATTGTATAACCTCTTTTGTTGGAAGTCGGTTAATAAAAAAACATATAAATATCTATTGTTATTTAGTAACATTTTGTTAAGATAGTAGCGCTAATTTGTTCTCTACACATGCAGGAATCTTCTGTGTTCTACTTGAATTCATCGAGAAAAGCAAATGCAATAATGGATTCGATAATGGATTCTACCACCCATTTCACACTGTAATTATAAATGAAAATCTCTATAAAAATTATAATTTAAAACCATTAGATAGAATTATTCCGTTACGTATTTTTTCTCTGCCTATACCTACGGCCTAGGGAGTTCCACCTAGACCCGCAAAGCCCTATAAATTGGGCGCCCCAAGACCAACTTAGTCCTTTTAATAATAGGACCTTATCAGATTGTGATATAAGCAGGGGTGATTATATGTTCCGGTATTTTGTACACCACTAAATTTATATAGTAATATTTTTCTTCTTCAAATGATAAATTCTGCGATGACATACTAAGGATATTGCTATATAAATTTAGTGGTGTACAAAATACCGGTACACAGTCACCCCTGTATAAGATTTATTTACAAACTGGGTGGACTTAATAAAGATTTTAACTATTTTTAACATTAATAATCCTGTGAACCGTATATAAATTTTGTCAAATTGCAAATACTTAGCTTTAAATTCACACAATACTATCCAACCGGCAAGTAATGATGCATTTTATTTAATTAACGATGTATCTTTGACCACCAAAGCGTGTTCGTCAGGCTTTGGTCATACCATTTTAATGAAGTAAGTGTAGCATGAACGCTGACTTTCATGCTGTTGATAAGGAAGAATTGAACACATTCCCGCTGAAAGCCATGAAAGGCGTTTCAGTGGCAATGCATTGGCAAAGATTAAATTTCTTTAAGAACCACAAAAATTTGGGAAAAAATTATATCGTAAAACAGGCATTTTGGTAACTGTTAAATGATAATGTAATGGTTGGTTAGAGTATTTACTTTTTTCGGTGCTCATCCGCCTAATACTTCATTAAAGGAGTATTATCTGAATTCTAATCTTTCAAAAGTAGGTTTAATAAGATCAAGATAAAATAAACAGGAAACACTGGCTGAATTCTACAGATTTTAAGACTTGAATACATAAGCTAAGAAATTTCGCAATTCTTTCTGTCTTTCTATTTCATTCGTATAAGTAGCCAGAAAATTTCTAAAAAAATATTCAGAGAAGTTGATAAAAAAGAAAAATTTCATTTATATATATAATAAAAAAAAAAGAAGAAAGAAAAGAAAGAAAGAAAAGAGAAGAAAGGAAGAAAAGAAAAGAAAGAAAAGAAAAGAAAAGAAAGAAAAAATGGGAAATCGCAGATTCGCGGAAGATTTTACGCATACAGTAATATTTACATGGTATATACATTATAAGGAAAACGTACCTTTTAAACAAGAAAGAAGGAAAAAGAAAAAAAAAATAGAACAAAGAATCATGCATCAGGTATAGATTATGAAATAATTTCCAACACTGTGGAAATTAACACATAATTTTTTTATACAATGAAATGAGATACTTGATAAACAATTTAAAAAAAAAAGAAAAAAGAACATGAAACGCAATAAAAATCCATTTACAGAAAATACTGTTCATAGCCGGTATTATATGTTTGGATTCTTTCGTGTAGCTTTGTATATGATCTATAAGAATTTAGGCACACCACATAATGCACTAAAAATTATTCAAGTTTAAAAATGTACATCGCAGCTGAAAATGCACGCTGTCAATTATTGATCTTAATCGGTCCTGTAATCGGATTCTTTTGCGTGTCTCTGTAAATTAACGTTAAATGCTACATGCTCCATAATCTATAGAAAACATTTTGCAATACATCTCAGTGATCCATACCAATTTCATTATGTTTGAAGTAATGTAACATCATTGAAATATTCAGCAAACAGTCTTCCCCATAGATCATAATGTAATGAAATTATTTTGCGCGTTCCTGTAAACTAACTGTAGATGCTACTTATTCTATACTCTGTAGAAAGCATGTTGTAGTTTACCTAAGTGATGCATATCAATTACCTTTTGTTTGAAACATCGTAATACCATTAAAATGCACCGCAAACGATTTTCACTATATAGAACTTAATGTAATGGATTTCTTTTCTATATCCCTGTAAACGAACTATAAATGTTACAAACTTCATTTTCGATAGAGAACATGTTATAGTAAACCTTAATAACACACACACACACACACACATATATATATATATATATATATATATATACACAACATGGCAATCACAGTATGTTTACGACAGTAAAGCATGGACAGATGTCAATCAGACAAATCGAATTAATAAAGACTTTTCAACTATCTGTATTATAAAGGACAAACGCGTTTATGCGGAATGTTGAAGTCATTTTGAGAATGGCAGCACTTGAGGATGAAATTTCGATTTTGCGATTTTTGCTACTGCAATTTTTTTAATTTTTAAACATTGCACATTTTCAATTTTTACACCGTTATATAGGGGAAAAAAACATTTATTTTAAAATGCAATTCGTTTGAAAACTGTACCTTAATTTGCAGATTTATTATAACATTTAATTTAAATTTCAAGCATTATTTAAAAAAAAAAAACATCTATATCGCTTGCAGACGATTACAAAATATTAATCCGCTTGCATACTTTAAACAATATAAAAAGTTCAGCATGTTTCCGGCTAATATTCCATGAGCAGGGAAGACCGAGCTATGCTCGGTCCAAATTAGCTTTGAGTTCAAATATCATGACGCATCACCAAAATGACCCGCTAATCAAATTTTCTCGAACATGTGCCCAAGCCGAATTGTCTTCTCGTTCCCTTAAACTTTAGGACATTAAATTTAGTTCAAATCCTCTGAGCCATTCTTAAGATAAAATAGCTTGACCCATAATGGCCCATAAGCAAAATGACCCATTAAATGAATTTTCTCGAAAATGAGACCTAGCCCAACAGTCTTCTCGTGCCCAAAAACCATAGGAAGCAAAATTTAGTCTAAATAGTCTGAGCCGTTTTTAAGATAAAATAGCTTGACCCATAATGAACCCTGACCAAAATAACCCACTAATCGAATTTTCTCGAACACGTGACCTAGCTCAACTGTCTTCTCGTACCCGAAAACCATAGGATGCAAAATTTAGTGTAAATAGTCTGAACCGTTTTTTAGATAAAATTAGCTTGACCCACAGGGACCCAAAAATGACCCACTAATCGAATTTTCTCAGACATGTGACCTAGCCCAATGATTTTGTCGTGCCCGAAACTCGTAGGATACAAAATTTAATCAAAATCCTTAGAGCCGTTTTTTAGATAAAATTAACTTGACCCGTGTTGACCCAAAAATGACCCACTAATCGAAAGTTTTCGAACATGTGACCCAGCCCAATAGTCTTCTCGTGCTCGAAAATGGTAAGATACAAAATTTAGTCAAAATCGTTTGAACCGTTTTTAGCACTTTCCAACCTAGTTGAAAAGTGCTTATGACTTCGGTTTGTCTGGCCGTATGGCCGTCTGGCCGGATAGCCGTGCTCTAACTCCCGTAAATAGGCTCGGATTGCTCTGCAATTTTTATATGTTATTGTCGTTATCTATGGCACGTTCCCTATTTCAACTGAAGTGTGTAGCATTTATAGTTTTCTTACAGGGACACTCAAAAGAATTCCGTTACATTGCTGTCTATGGGGAAAAATCATTTGCGGTTTATTTTAAAAATGTTTCACTATTGTAAACGCATTGAAATTTATATAGATCACTAAGATGCATTAGAAGAAGCTTAATATGGAATAGTAGGTGTATAGCAATTAGAGTTACTTTACAGGGACAGTCAAAATAATTCCGTTACATTACGTCTATGGAGAAAAATCGTCTGCGGCTTATTTAAATAATGTTCCACTATTTTAAACGCATTGAAGTTTATATATATTACTAAGGTGCATTACAAGAGGCTTACTACAGAATAGTGTGTGTATAGCAGTCATCGTTCATTTACAGGGGCACACAAAAGAATTCTCTACTGTCTGTTAACAATAATTCCTGGAAGTGCGTTTTAAGTTACTGAACGCGATTTTAATTTTAACTCGCTTTTTGTCTATTACGTGGTGTGTATAAATTCTGTAGATCCTATACAGGGCAGCACAAAAGTTCGCGAACACATTTCCGTTTATTGACAGAAACTCCAGAAGGAGAATTTAAACTGTGCTACGCGTTTCCTAACTAAACTAAAATTTAGCATCCTATGTATATATACAAATCTATAGATCATATACAGGGCTACATAAAAGTATTCGGATATTTTTCCGAATATTGTATATATTGAAAATTCCTGAAATTACGTTTTTAAATATGTTATGCGTTTTCCAAATTGTTTACTTAGATGTCATCTTTCAGCTTATTAAACGGTAAGGATTTGTAAAATTATTTTAGAAGCGTTGGAAAGTGCTACATAATCTATGCTTGACGCATGATTTTTCGTTCTTGTTTAGATAGAATTAGCTTGACCCTGACCCATGATGACCCAAAATGACCCACTAATCTAATTTTCTCGAACACGTGACCTAGCCCAATGGTTGTGTGGTGCCCCAAAACGGTAGAATACAAAATTTCGTCAAAATCGTTAGAGCCGTTTTTAAGATAAAATTTGCATATATATAACCACACACAAGATTTGCTCGTATTAGAATATATGATAACGAAATTAAAGCTTCATTAAACAATCAATAAAACAGTATAAATAAAACACAAATTTAACAGACATGAAATCGAAATAAGCGTTTAAAACTGTTGAAATTATCAGAATAATAATAATAATAATAATAATAATAATAAACTTGCTATTAGATAACGAAATTTTTAGCGATTTCCTCGATTATTAACTTCTGGCACGAGACCAATACGAAATTACCGTTTTTAATAAATTTCAAAATTTTATTTGAATGTATAATTGACATATTTCATATAAAAATGCTCTTTGGGTTTGTTAGAGGGCAATCTAAAAAATCTATTAAATGTAAAAAAATCTATTAGAGTTTTCAATTTAAAAAAGTAGTTTTCACCTATTTTCTTTATCCTGGGAAGCCCGGGTTGGATGCCCTAGTGTTGGTAAAGTGTTAAAAAAGAACTATCAAAATCGATCAACACGTTACAGAAATTATGCGTTAAGAAACACACAATATACAAATAGGTCGAATTGATAACCTCTTTGTATTTGATTTAATAGAAGGCAATTTATGAAGAATCCGCAATCGATTTTTTTTTTTTTTTTAACACTTTCCAACCTAGTTGAAAAGTGTTTATGACTTCGGTTTGTCTGCCGTCTGTCCGTGCTCTAGCTGCCGTAAATATGCTTGGATTGTCCTGCAATTTTTATATGTTATTGTCGTTATCTATAGCATGTTCCCTATTTCAACGGAAGTGTGTAGCACTTATAGTTTTTTTACAGGGACACTCAAAAGAATTCCGTTACATTACGGTCTATGGGGAAAAATCATTTGTGGTTTATTTTAATGATGTTACACAATTTCAAATACATTGTAATTGATATATATATCACTAAGGTGCATTACAAAAAGCTTAATATGGAATAGGGTGTGCATAGCACTTATAGTTACTTTACAGGAACAGTCCAAAGAATTCCGTTACATTACGTCTATGGAGAAAAATCGTTTGCGGTTAATTAAATAATGTTTCACTATTTTAAACGCATTGAAATTTATATCACTAAGGTGCATTACAAAAGGCTTACTACAGAATATTGTGTGTATAGCTGTCATTGTTCATTTACAGGGACACACAAAAGAACTCTCTACTGTCTATTAACAATAATTCCTGGAAGTGCGTTTTAAGTTGCTAAACGCGATTTTAAATTTAACTCACTTTTTGTCTATTACTTAGTGTGTATAAATTCTGTATTTCATATACAGCACAAAATTTCGCGAACACATTTCTGTTTATTGAAAGGTAATTCTGTCTGTAATTCTCCAGAAGGAGAATTTTAAAATGTGCTACGCGTTTTCTAACTAAACTAAAATTTAGCATCCTATGTAGTATATATACAAATCTATAGATCATATATAGGGTTGAATAAAAGTATTCGGATATTTTTCTGAATATTGTATATGTTGGAAATATATGGTGGAAATTCCTGAAATTACGTTTTTAAATATGTTATGCGTTTTCCAAATTGTTTACTTAGATGTTATGTTTCAGCTTATTAAACGGGAATGATTTGTAAAATTATTTTGGAAGCGTTGGAAAGTGTTACATAATCTATACTTGACGCATGATTTTTCGTTCTTGTTTTTTTTTATTATTATTATTGAAATACCTTAAAGTCACGAGGCTTTTTATTTAGTGGTTTATGAACGTTTCCTCGGGGGGTGTGAAATCAAAAGCGAAAAGGAAAGTGAAAACTATTTTCCTTTCACGTAAGCACTTACCGTAAAAATGACAAAATAATTGAAAATTACTAAATCTAAAGCATTTACGCGACGTTAGTTCACATTTCCTAAGCACGATAGAAGAAGCAAACATGAAATATTTTCTAAAACAAAGTTAAATAGATTGAGTATGGTAGAAGCAGAGTTTATATGATTTTTCGAGACATAATGTTTGGTAGGGTATACGTAATTTTCTTTTCACGCTTTGTGAAGCGTGTCTTTTTACAAACAACCAAAAAACTTGGTTTGAAAACTTGCCAGTGTAAAGCGAAGCTGCAAAGGTCTCCGCTCCATTTGTTAAATACTAATTCACTAAAAAATATAAAGTCACTTTGTTTTTTAAGTCTTTGTTTTTACGCGTAGTCTTTGAGTACAGTTACTCGCGGAAGAACTGAAAACGAAATTGTTTATAAGTTAAATCCACGCGGGTCTTTATTTAATTTGAGGGAAAAACGAAGTAACATTTTTTGAAAACCGCCAAACGATAATTTAATGCTTGGTTGGATATTTTCTTAATTCTTTTTTCTTGGATGTTCAACCGCAGAATATTTCATTAAAGGAATATTATCTGAATTATAATCCTCTAAAAGTAGTTTTTAATAAGATCAAAATGAAATGAAACAGGAAGCGCTGAGCGAATTCTACACAGACTTTATGATTTAAATATTATGAATCATAACCTAAGAATATTCGCAGACATTTCCAGTACAAGAATTATTATTTGAAAACATTATTAAAAGGAAATGTGATTTATTAATGAGCTATTGTCGATTTTTCTGGGTGTTTAAGAATCAAGGGTCGGAAGTAGCACGCTACAAGTAGCGAAACTACACCAGTCGCCTACTTTTTACAATAGTTTGTAGTGTAGCGCGCTACATTTTGCACAATGTAATGTAGTGAGTAACGCGATACAAAAAATCCGTAGTTTGTAGCGAGAACTGACGCTACTTTTAACACTACTTTAAGGGGGGGGGGGGGGGTGTTATTTTACAAATCACATGGCCGAAACTTGTTTCTTTTGTGAAATTTGTTTTTCTGCTCAACAATTTGCTAATCTCAGTGGCAAATCTCAGCTGCAGTGTATAGCAACACATCGCATGAAGTTATAGATTTTTCCCAATGACACTTGCATATTTATTTATAAAACATATTTATTTTACAACCAGATAACAATATTTCTGACGTAATTTTTACACAGGCTGTAAAACCTTTATTTTTATAATCATTAAAAATGTCAAAAAGTTTGGACAACAAAAGCTTTTTTTTTTTTTATGTTTTCTTACGAGCACTTTTATCACTAATTATCAGTATTTTTTATTTGGGATTCATTTAAAGTTTTATCACGGGCCCGAGCAACACCGGGCGGGTCAACTAGTCTTGTATAAATATGTAATAAAATCTGAAAGAAAAAGGATGGAGAAGTTTTGTTATTTCTACAGTTAACCAGAAACATGTATAATTTTGTTTGTACGCAATGTTTCTATACCTTTATACTAAAAGAAAATTTAATCAGTAATAAAAGATACATATACATTTGCAATTGTAATTATCTTTTTAAATACAGAAACACAGAACATACTATGAATGACGCATGAAATAGCTAAGTGAGATATTAGTCCAGCATATCCATGTGAATGTTTGAAATTTCAACTTTTGATTCTTGCTCTGGAATCCTGGACGGGTTATACCTGACCGCAATTCGAAACAACGATTCGCAACTTGACCTGAACTCTAAGCACTTTAATGCGAAATTGACCGGAACCCGAAATTCTTACGTCCGAAATAAATAAATAAATAAAAGAATATCATATTTATATGGAATAAAAAATAGTCTAGAATCACATCTGTAGTATCAATTTTATTTATTAAGAAGTAAATAAAAAAATATACACTACTTAGAAAATTCATAAAAAAAAATACATTTTTTGTTTAAAACATTTATTTAAGAAGGATTTTTATTAAACTCAAGTATTCAGTCCTCAGTAGAGTTGATTGCCTACCGATATTATTAATTTTTATAATAAAGTGGTGTTTCCTGTGTTAACCATGATGGAGGACCTTCCTCGTAAAATATACAAAAATGTAATATCCTAAACATACGGCGATCAGAATAACAGAGCCCTGAGCGTTCGCGCCTATATAAATTTCTAAAACGAAGATCATATAAAAATGACGTTACTTTTACGCAATCATAATAAAATCATCCTGCTTTACAAATGAGAATGCACGTTTTCTTTGGCATGTGTAACTCAAATATATGATTTCCCTGAAAATAGCGGTGAAAAAATAGACAATAAATGGCAAACTATTTGCTGAAATTTTATATGGCTTGAAAATAAATCCTTCACTTTATAAGTAATGGACATTAATTTCAGAGGAGAAAATTACTCATGAAAAAACATAGTTTTTAAATAGAAACATATTTTTATTTTAAATCTTGAATAATGAGTAGATGAAAGTGGCGTTATTTGTTTTGCTGTTTCTGGTTACAAAGGAGCTTAATTTAAAGATGCATAATGTTTATTCTATCGGAAGTAACGTTATATTTAAGAATTTTTCCCTGAAGCAAAAATGTCAGCAGAAGTTTTAGTTAAAAAATACATTTTAAATGAAGATAGTCAAATATTTTAACAAGTATGTAGTAAAATGACCTAATTTTATATACGAAAAATGCGCATTATCTGTTTAAAATTTTGGATGCGAAAATATAGCAAGTGAGTCTAAATTTTTATTGGCTTATAAAAATATTGTAACGCCGTTCACAGTTTCTTTTTGGGGATACAGAAAAAAAAAATTGCATTTGAAAAAAAAAAAAAGAATTGTACAAAGGCAAATTATGATAGGTGTTTGAAAAAAATTATTAGGAGTGTCTGGGAAATTTGTAAGTAAAATAGCCATTATTTTTCGCCGGATTCTAAACCGTACGTGTGTCGCGTTACGTACAAATTGATCACAAATTGTAGATTTGGATAAGGAACATACACGCAAACATTGATTTTTATATATTTAGATCGATTTACTTTTACCACAATCGATAGTAAAGCATTATCGGTAATCGGTATGTAGCTGAAAACAACAGAGAAACACCAAAGAAAAAATAATTAATATGAAAAAAAAAGCTTCTTGTTCACATGAAAAACTTCCTATTCAACAATTGAAAATATGCAAATATATGTTTAAGATATTTTCAAACAGTTTTAGAAGTTAAAATTATATATCATGTTAGTTAAACCAGATAAAAATGTAATTTTAAAGAAGACGAGAAAGTGCAAAAGCAATAACTTAAAATTTTCACAGTTGTATTCATAAAAACTGAATTGTGAAATATCACATTTATCACTAAATTAATCATTGTTTGTCAATTATTTTTAGTTGAAGTGTGTTTTAAGATTGTTATTTCTTAATGATATTTATAAGACTGCTTCTACAAGTTGCTTCTATAAGTAAAAAAAAAACAGATGTGCCGATCTCAAAACTTTCTTCTATCTCACACAGGTTTCGCATACACTAAAAACGAATCTCAGCACCAATTTATATCAAGGTCTAACTGAATCTAAAGTTTTATTAAATCCCATGCATTAGTTCTTGAGATATGACTATCGCTAAAATCGTGTAAATCCTGAAAAATGCAGCATACCAGCGCCACCTGTTGGGAGATTTAGACCAAAACCTAATCAACAACAACTTATGTCAACGTCTAACTGAATCTGAAGTTTGGTGAAAATCCGTGCATTAATTCTTGAGATATAGTTATCGTGAAAATCATGAAAAAAGTAGCATAGCAGCGCCACCTGTTGGGCTATTTACACTAAAACGTAATCAACGTCTATTTATGTCAAAGTCTAACTGAATCTGAATTTTGATAAAATTTTGATGAAAATCAATGCATTAGATCAAGAGATAGAGCTATCGCGGAAATCGCGAAAAATGCAGTATAACAGTACCACCTGTTACGCGATTTATACCAAAAACTAATCAGCACCAATTTATATCAGGGACTAACAGAATAGAAAGTTTTATTAAATTCCGTGCCTAGTTCTTGATATAGAACGCCCACAAAATGTTTGTCACATATAGACATTTCCTAAAAACAGTCAAATCGTGTTCAGGACTTTCTAATGCTTATAAACCCGTCGAAATCCGGAATTCAGAAATTTTCATGAATCCAATACTTTCTTCTTGTAAAGATAGAAGAAAGTAATAAATAAAAAAGCGAACGAAAAGGAAAGTTACATAGGAAAGATAAAGAGATAAAAATAAATAAAAATAAAATAAATATGCGAGTGATTACAAAGTAAAATATTATTAAGAGTATAGCATGTTTTTTTTTTTTTTTTTTTTTTTTTTTATTTATCCAAAATTATTATTTGTTAAAAGTTTTTCCTATCGGTAGTGGAACATCATTTTCATATTTATTTCTGCTAAAACTTTGACATAGTCGTAAGGATAAAATTTTTTCCTATTATAGAATTTGCTTCGATATCTTTGCTATCTGTCTATCTATCTAACGATACATACAAAAGAGAAAAAATATATATAATTCTGAAGTTCACACATAAAAATAAATACACTATATAATTCATGCTGCAGATTATGAAAAATGCATCGCTTAAAAGGCAAAAAATTAAAAAGATTACCATCGTTGTTAATAACGTTTCTGCGCTGTCAATTCGTTCCGCTAAAATAAATAATATATATCCCTACACACGCGCGATACAAAACGATTTCTCTCTCTAATCTGTCGCACAATCTTATAAGTAACAACTTTTAGACTGGTTCTCATCCTTGAGAAAATTAATTATCAGTATGAAAAACATTTTTAGACGGGTTCTCATTCTCAGGAAAATAATAATCAATGAAGAATCAGGTAAGAATTCATTAGGGAGAAAAATCCGATTTCGAAAAATGACACACGACATTACACACTATAATAATAAAAAAAGATTGCAAATGCTTTTTAATCTATGAAAATATAATGTAACCACAAACGAACATATACAAACTTCTTCCGAGTTACCTACGATTCCGAAAAATGTTCTTTATCTTTAGAAACGTCAGAAACCAATATACAGTAAATTTCGTTATTACGAATTTCTGGAGATCACCGATTGAATTCGTTCTACTGAAAAATTCGTTAATATGAAATTCCAATAGAGCGTTTTTTAAAAAGGGAAATTTGCACGCACATTCAATAAATATATATGTATAATTACTGTCCTTATATTGAATTTCGGTTTATGCAAACATGTCAGTAAATAATAAATATACATTATATTACTATTGTGAACTTACTAGTTAGAAGTAAGATAATTATTGAGTTCAAGTTTCAATATTTAAATCTTAACTATTATAAAGGAATTATATTTTATATTACATACCTGACGTATTAAAAAACTTTACTGATATCTGCCGTTAATGTAACTTTATTTCTTTACCAAAAAAAAAAAAAAAAAAAAAAAAAACTCTCAAGTTTTTTTCTGCATTGAAATTGACATTGCAATTTTCAGAAGAAATTGTATAAAATGTTTTCGAAACATTATTTTGATTGGATAATTACTTTTTAAGAATTTCAATGTTCTATAGCGCCCTTTTGATCGTACAACACAATCTTCAGTACTTGATGGACAATCATCATCAGCTTCATTTTCATTGTCGTCTGCCTCCCCTTCATAAGTGTTTCCGACGAAAGTTTTCTTCCAAATTCTAGTACTACAATAGATATATTTTTTTCTTGCCAACTCAACATTTGTGAAACGGAAATGAATATTCTTTTTAAGTATTCAATAAATTCGTTAATTTGAAAAAAACGTTAATATGAAACTCGTTAAAGTAAATATTTTTATAATGTGAAAGCGTAGGACGCTTTTTAAAAATTTAAAAAAATATTCGTTAAACTGATAAATTTGTTAAAGTGACATTCGTTGTAAAGTGATTCTACTGTATTTTCGAAATTTAAGGAAATATTTATAAAGACAAAGTTTTTTATGGTTGCCACTGATTTTCGGAAACGTTTCCGGGTGGTTTTTTACAGTGTATTAATCCGTTTTCTCAATCTGGAATATACGTTTTTCAAATGCTATGAATTCTCAAGTAAACATTTTCATGTTCAACAAACATGTTTTACAGACAAACAAACATGATAAATTAACAGCATTAACACTGACATTAAAATCAATATTATTTTGTTACCACACAGTAAAAAATGACCAATGTTTCTTATTTTATGAAAATATACTATAATCACGAACGAAAATATAATATAATCTTCTGAGCTATCCGAAATTTCAAATAGCACGTTACATTGTCTTTTGAATTCCCAGAAACCAATACATTTCCAAAATTTAAAGAATAATTTATAAAAACAAATTATTTTTTGCTGCCCGTATTTTTCAGAAATGTTTCCGAATAGTTTTTATAGTGTATTAATTAGTGTCCTCAGCTTGGAATACCTGTTTTTCGAATGTCGTCCATTCTCAAGTACACGTTTTCAGCCGCATAAGTTAATTTATACATGAAAGAGTAAAGAAATAATCTTAATTTTAATGTTATTGTTAACGCTGTTAATTTTGCATGTTTGTCTGTTAAACATATTTTTTGAGCCTGAAAATGTTTACTTGAGAATTGATAGCATTCGAAAAACAGGTATTCCAGGCTGAGGATACTAATTAATACACTATAAAAACCCTTCGGAAACGTTTCTGAAAAATACGAGCAGCTAAATATAATTTGTTTTTATAAATAATTCTTTAAATTTTGGAAATGTATTGGTTTCTGGGGATTCAAAAGACAATGGAACACGCTATTCGGAATTTCGGATAACTCAGAAGATTATATTATATTTTCGTTCGTGGTTATAGTATTCATAAAATAAGAAACATTGGTCATTTTTTACAGTGCAGAGCTTAATTAAGGAAAAAAGTACCGGAACCCTAATATTCTGCAGTTCTAGCACCCGTAGCGTATTCCTCCCCGCCCACCTCCGCCGACACTCTAATCATCATATTTCTATTTCATACATTATTTTCAAAATTTAAGGAATTGTATTTTTATTTAGCAAAAAAAAAAAAAAAATAAATACATCTATCTGCGTATACTTAGCTATCAACTATTCCACTTTCTGGTTATTACTACTACCTTTGCCTAATCTTAATGTTAATGAATCGCAGAATTCAGCGATTAAATAAGCTCAGGATTATGATTAGGAAAGAGTGTTAACACAAAGAATGAATAGTTCGCAGCTATGCAGAATAGAAAAAAGACTATTTCTGTTTACTCTTTATTCTGATCAAAATAGCTTTGAAATGGAAATAAACAAAATTTGAATTTAAGACAGATTGAGCTCGAGCCTGCCCAAACCCCAAGACTGATCTAAAAATCGAGCCTGTTTCATCTCCAACTCTTACGTGAGCGACACTTTACGTCACTTATAGGTGTTTTGCAGCAAAAGATTCGAAATGGGAGGGAAAGGAAAGGGTAATTTAGAATTCGTTTTTCGGAAGTGCTATTGCATTGGGCTCCTGAGCGCAGTGTTTATGAGTTCCGGTGAATTCTGGACAATATTTAAATATTTACTAAAAACAGAGAAGTACCGGAGCTGAGTTCCGGTGGGCTCCGGCGCAAATTAAGCCCTGTTTGTTACTATTGCAAGTATAAATTTAGTTACGCAGCTGAAAATGTTTATTTGAGAACTAATTGCATCCAAAAACACCTATACTCCGGGCTGTAGAAACTGATTAATACACCATCTGGAGGCACGGCAGTGCTTCCGTCAAGTCGAGAAAACAAAGCCGTAAGTATCACTGTAAAAAATGACCAATGTTTCTTATTTTATGAAAATATACTATAACCACGAACGAAAATATAATATAATCTTCCAAAATTCCTAAGAGCGTGTTCCATTGTCTTTTGAATCCCCAGAAACCAATCACATTTCAAAAATTAAAAAAATTATTTATAAACGCAAAGTATTTTTCGCTGCCCGTATTTTTCAGAAACGTTTCCGAAGGGTTTTTATAGTGTATTAATTAGTGTCCTCAGCCTGGAATACCCGTTTTTCGAATGCTATCAATTCTCAAGTAAACATTTTCATGCTCAAAAAATATGTTTAACAAACAAACATGCAAAATTAACAGCGTTAACAATAACATTAAAATTAAGATTATTTCTTTACTCTTTCATGTATAAATTAACTAATGCGGCTGAAAACGTTTACTTGAGAATGGATGACATTCGAAAAACAGGTATTCTAGGCTGAGGACAATAATTAATATACTATAAAAACCCTTCGGAAACGTTTCTGAAAAATACGAGCAGCTAAATATAATTTGTTTTTATAAATAATTCTTTAAATTTTGGAAATGTATTGGTTTCTGGGGATTCAAAAGACAATGGAACACGCTATTCGGAATTTCGGATAACTCAGAAGATTATATTATATTTTCGTTCGTGGTTATAGCATATTTTCATACAATAAGAAACATTGGTCATTTTTTACAGTGATCCTTTTCTGGAAGCAACTCAGGGCACTTTTGTCAATGAGTATTTTATAAAGTATTTTCAATGCTGAAAAGAAAAATGTAATCAAAAATGCTTTTTCACGTCAGGTTTTCTATTTATACAACTTTGAAGATTGCTTATGTCGTTTTTGGCACATCGTAATCAATACGTTCTCCTATGTTAAACTAGTCGGATGTGCCAATCTCAAAACTTTCTTCTATCTCACAAAGATTTCGCATACACTAAAAAGAATCAGCACCAATTTATATCAAGGTCTAACTGAATCTAGAGTTTATTAAATTCTGTGCATTAGTTCTTATAATATGACTATTGCGAAAATCGTGTAAATCATGCAAAATGCAGCATAGCAGCGCCACCTGTTGGGAGATTTAGACCAAAACCTAATCAACAACAACTTATGTCAACGTCTAACTGAATCTGAAGTTTGGTGAAAACCTGCGCATTCGTTCTTGAGATATAGTTATCGTGATAATATTGAAAAAAGTAGCATAGCAGTGCCACGTGTTGGGCAATTTATACCAAAACGTAAGCAGCATCAATTTTTGTCAAGGTCTAACTGAATCTGAAGTTTGATGAAATTCCGCGCATTAGTTCTTGAGATATAGCTATCATAAAAATCGAGAAAAAGGTGGTATAGCAGCGCCACCTGTCGGGATATCTACAGCAAAACATAATAAGCGTCTATTTATGTCAACGTATAACTGAACCTGAAGTTTGATGAAAATAAGCGCATTAGTTCTTGAGATAGAGCTATTGCGGAAATCACAAAAAATGCAGCATAGCAGCGCCACCTGTCGGGCAATTTTCACCAAAAATTAATCAGAACCAATTTATATCAGGGACTAACTGAATATAAAGTTTTATTAAATTTCGTGCATTAGTTCTTGAGATAGAGCGCCCACAAAATTTTAGTCACAGACAGACAGACAGACTCACAGACAGACATTTTCTAAAAATGGTCAAATCGTGTTCAGGACCTTCTAAAACGTATAAATCCGTCGAAAACCGGAAGTCAAAAATTTTCATCAATCCAATACTTTCTTCTTGTAAAGATAGAAGAAAGTAAAAACAAAGAGTCACCCACCCAGCACCTATAAACAGAGTCATCCCCGCGGGACCTGTTTTAAATAATACATCCAGTTAGTGCAGCTAAATCCATTGGCAGGTGAGGCTGTGTGTGGTGGTAATTCGTGTTTAATTCTTCGAGTTCGGTAAATGTTCTGTATTTCCTCCAGTTACGCAAGTTGAGTTAAGTTTATTTTGCATACTTCCATATATCACTAAACTTGGCCACTTTGCAAATTTTATGCTTTTCTAGAAATTACTTAAGGTTGTATAGCAAAAATGCGATGCATGATTGTGAGAAACTGAAACATTCAGCATCGACAAAACATAAAACTCAATTATTTAGGTTTTTGTTTCGAAAATTATGTGTAAATTTGTAGACTAGAGTTATTTTTTTTTATACAAATTACTTTTTAAAAGGTGAGATTCGTTTTTCTCTTGTTAATGGAAAGTGTAGAAAGGGCCTGTTTTTGATGCAGGTGTGACTAATCTGAAGGCAGAAAAAAAAATCTGAATCCACCCGTGCCCAATTCCAAGAGTGCGTCAGTCCGTAACATAGCAGGAAAGCACGAGGTATCACAGGGGATACAATTTGCAGAAAACGTCAATCACTGAGTCAGGTTTCGTTTTACTGTTTTCGGCTGAAAAACAGCAAAAATAAAAACTCGCTTCACGGATAGGGGGGTTTCTACGAACTGTGGAAGAATGGTAAACAAGAGTAAATAGCGCTGCTGGAAAACATTAATGAATAAAAAGAAAAGTGCCGAGTTAAACTGATGGCATTGAGCTCACAGGCTACCCCCCCCCCCTTATACTTAACCAATGAACCTCCAAAACTAATCAGGGAAGCGCCTTATCACAATGAACCTATATACAAAAATTTGAAGCAAATCGAATATTTCTGCATGAAAAACCCATTTATCTGAAGAAATAAATCGTTAGCATACGTTCAAAATGTTAGCAGTTTTTATCATATTATCAGGGATACTTCTTTTGTAGCTCTCAAAAAGCGTCAAAATCGTGAAATATTTGAAATGATGAACCATTTTCAATATGCAAATTCCTGAATTTGTAAAACAGTTCTTAAAGTCATATATATTCTATATATTCTATATATTTTTTTATAATTAAAATCGCATCAAAAACTGGTTCTAAACTCTTTCAGGTAAATAAATTTACAAGTAACAATTATTATTTCAATTATTAAATATTTAAATATTAAAAAGTATTGTTTCACATCTACCAGAATAAATAGAGTCTTGGTATTTTAGCTTTATCATAGATTAATTCATATTACCTCATCTATAAAAAAAAAAAAAAAAAATTGAGAAACAATGTGATTTTCTTCTACTCTTGTCTATAATTTCATCGGTTATATTACAGCTACAAATATTTGTGATTAAATCTGTCAAAAAAAAAAAAAAAAAAAAAAAAAAAAAACTGTCACGAAAAATTCTAACAGTAAAACTTATCCAATTATTTTCATACAGATGAACAAACATGTCAAAATAATACTACATCATCGCAATTAGGAAGTTAGCAAATAAAGTAATGTCGCATCATTGAAACAAATCAACACAAACCATGCGTACAAATGAATGTGCGAGATGGTGTAACGCATTCCTGTTCATCTTTGTGTCAGCTAAATAGTCATGTCTTAAGTCAATTTGATTTTTTAAAAAATATATAAAAAAATTTATAAAAACAATTTTATATCTCTAATTTTTACGAATTTAGTATGATTGTTGCTTGAAAAGAGCTTTTTTAAAGGCGAAAAAGAGGAAGAACAGAAGAAACATTAAAGTTATCTATCTTTGATTAAAATAAAATATTCAACGAATTTTTTCGTTATATATTCCTTGACATGAAGTTAAATTCAACATGAATTTTTACATTTTTTTTTAAAATAAAATTTTAATATAAAGTTTAATTGACAAGCTAAAAATAAATTCGATTAACGGGAGATGAAAGAAGTCTATAGAATTTAACGCATAAGCGTATCACTCGTAAAATCCGTAATGAGAATAAAAAACTTTAAAAACACGCATAATTTACTAAACTTGCTTGTTTTAATTATTCCAACGCTAAAATGAATTTTTTATCACTTTATTTAAAATAGAATTCTCAGTCTCCGATTTCCGAATTTCATTTTCTTTAGACTACAAATAAAAACATATGAAAGCAGATCATGATATTTCTCCATTATTATTTATTTAAAACAAATCGATATTAATTGCTTTGCTGGCATATTCATTTGAGAATTTCTTTCACGCAAAAAGGCTGAGAGCCATCTCTGTATTTTTATCATTTGACCGCATGTCATAAAGTCACGTTAGAGTATCTAAAGCAGCCATACTCCAACCTTTTTTTTTTTTTTTCTCGCGGGCCGCAAACTTATGTTTGCGATTATACGCAGGCCGGCAGGCCACAACACACTTATAATAATGAAAAAAAAGAGTAATTAAAATAGTACGATAACAAAAGTAGTATAAAAAAGCATTGTAACAAAGTTAATATTATAAGTAAAATTGAACGTTTGTCCAAAATTTGAAGAAATTTTATCAAAAAGATTAACACCACTATTTCAAAATAACATACTTCGTGGTAGATTTCTATTGCAAATGTTGTAGGAATATGTCGCGAATATTCTTGTTTGTGAATAGGAGTGTGAAATGTATTTGGTGCAATTTTTTCTCGCGGCAAATGTTCAACCACAATAAACAATAAAATGCATAAAATGTATAAATGCAGAATTACAAAACAATATATATATATATATATATATATATTTTAATAAATCAGTCTTTTGATCAATGCAAAACATTTTATTAACTTTTTATAAGATAAAGCCAGGAGAGATGGCGCGGTTGGAGAGATTATGCACATAGAGGTTCGGGGGGGAAGGAGTAGCGTGAGCGTGCAGCGACTCCAGGTAGTTGTACAACAGCAGTAGTAGAGTGTCTACTTGAAAGTGCACGTTGATTGTTTTGAGTGTCTAAGATAAATCATTGCTATTTTGTTTTGTTTTCCCAAAGTAAGTGCTTGAATTTTCATAGCTATTCATCAGAATTTCTATACAATGTCAGTAGTACAAAATATTTTAAACTTAAACGATTTCTCATAAGCTACTAATCTAGACTAACAATGTGTACATCAACGGTTCGTTTTAGTAGCGGCCATGTTTATATAAAAGGTCGCGCAATCTCTCCTACCGAAATTGGAGAGTTTACGCATCTGCTACTTAGGAGAGATGGCGCATTGGTCCCATTAGTTTCCGTGCTAGGAGAGATTACGCAGCTTATTGGTACATTTAAATAAAAAATGAAAAATGAAAATGGACTTATTTTAAGTTAAACGTGTTATCAAGTAACTTAATGTTATTTTGTAATCTTATCTGGACTTGTTTCTTCTGATTCTTTAATTATTTTTTCTTTGTTTAAAATTTTTTAATCGTTTTTTAAATTATTTCCTTTTTCTGATTCTTTAATCATTAGGTTGAAATATTCACTCCTAATACAATAATATTTGTTCACAAAAACCATACAACAATGTCATTTAAGTGTAATTATTATTGTTAACAATTTAATTGTAGTTATTATTAGTAACAATCTCTCCTACCCATGTGCACAATCACACCAACCCTGTAAGGACAGATTGCGCAAAATAACTTTCTTGGTTTTATTACAACTGTTCCATTAAATTACAATATAACAACAAAATAGCAATGGAATTGCATAAAAAACAAATGAAGTAAAAATTATTCATGGATAGTTTAGCAAAAAATTAATATTTAGATTTTTATTGTTATTCTTTTGAATTGTGCGCAGACTCTCCTAGCTTTACCTTATGTAGAAAAAAAAGTGCAAATTCAATTAATTTGGTATAATTATTAATCAGTGTTGAAGATTAAGAAATATATACACCACAGTAGCACAAATATAAGACCACACTTAAAAAGAACTTTTGATTAAGCAAACGGCATCTAAGATGTTTTCCACGATTTTAAATTAGTTATAAATAACAGGACAGATTTTGTCTTCCCATGAAAACATATAAATCAACAGTGGTCTTAAATAACCTTTATGTACATCTCAGTTAATTTCATAAATATGGATTAAGGATTATGTGACTCGGGCCGCACAGAAAAGGTCTCCGGGCCACATGCGGACCAGCGGACCGCAGGTTGAGTATAGCTGATCTAAAGCAACCATTCTTGTTCCACAATAAATAAGTAAAACATTCTTTTAAACTTTTTCTGCCAGCGCAATTTTTACCTTTAAATTTAAAAGATAGATGAGCTATCATGGGATAAAATTGAGAAATTACTACAGTTGCATAACTATAATGTAGTATTGGTATCGCGCTGAGAGATTGGTATTCTATGAGAATGAAATCTTTCTTTCTCATTTCTGTTCTTTCCCGTGCAAAATTTCTGAATTTTTAAAATAATTCTTAAAATCCAATATTTTATTTATATTTCTATATTTTTTTTTTATAATGAAAATCGCATCAAAAGAAAACACATTAAAATGAAAAGATATTTTTCTCATATTATCCATGGTACATCTTTTGTAGCTCGTAAAAAGCGCAATAATCTTAAAAGTATTTTAAATAATGAACTATTTTCAAACCATGCAAATTCCTGAATTTGTAAAATAATTCTTAAAATCCAATATTTTATTTACATTTATATATTTTTCTTTATAGTCAAAATCGCATCAAAAGAAAACACCGATTACAAGTTCATGAAAGTTCTACGCTACGCTATTCCCGTCAGGAAATTATTAAAAATTAATAATGTATAAAATCAAATAATGTAATGCATAAAATAATGTGTAGTAATCCAGAACACAATAATCTCCTTAATCTTATGTTGTTTGCAACATATGCTTCTAATCTATTCTAAAAGAAGTTTGTCGATGAATTTTAATAGATGGATTATGAAATAATTTAAAAGTGTGAAATAAAGAAAAACACTATTAAACTTTTGAAATTGCGTACTAATATAGACATGAAGAAAAAATTTGCATTTTAAATCGATTGGTTATATTACTTCCGAAATTATACTGTTTAAATAAATAGTTGCTTATAACATTATTAAACTTTTGAAAGTACGTACTTATATAATACCAATATACATGAAGAAAGAAATTTGCCTTTTGAAACCATTCGCTATATTACTTCTGGCATTACAATTATACTGTTTAAATAAATAGTTGCTTATAACATTATTAAACTTTTGAAATTACGTACTTATATAATACAATACAAATAGACATGGAGAAATAAATTTGCGTTTTAAATGCTTTGGCTATAATACTTCTGAAATTATAATTATACTGTTTAATAAATAAATGATTATAACATTGTTAAACTTTTGAAATTACGTGTTTTTATATAATACAAATATACATGGAGAAAGAAATTTGCATTTTAAATCCATTGGCTATATTACTTCTGAAATTATAATTATACTGTTTAAATAAATAGTTGCTTATAATTAAAGAGATTGGATACTTATCGACAATTCAAAAACACGAAAATGTCATTGTTGTTTATATCCATATTGCACACTTCCTAATAAATGTATCATTATATTTTTTTACGATAAGGCATCAAAGATCATAAAGATCATTTTGGAATAAATCAAATTTTCACTAGTATGTTAGAAAAGTTAATTTACCTTGAAATCTTCCAAAAACATCCAAAACACAATGTTTGACATAGTGAATTAATTAGTTCGTTTATTTTTTTCAATTATTATTTTTGTTTAATTGATATGAAATGCAATTATTTAAAAATGGAATGTTATATATATTCTAAAAATATATAATTGAAAAAAAAATTAATTGTCACTATGTCAAGTAAGGTGTTTTGGAAGATTTTCATGGTAAGAGAATTTGAATTTTTTTGAAAAGTGTACCTAGGTGAGTTTTAGAACGAATAACGTATAATAAACGAAACGCGATTTCCGCGGTTAGTAATACGCCAAAAACAAAATATACACATGTAAACACATATTACTTAATCTTACTTATACTAGCTTAAGTTATAAGTGCTTAAAACGATTAACGTATTTTAACCCATTTTTTACAATATATTATTAAAATAATATTTAAAATAATTACAAGTAACACATATCAAGCTAAAAATCCATTTGAGTAGCGGAGATTGTGATAGTATTACCTATGAAAATTCGATATCTGAGCTGTGCTGTATTCAGAATGATGTTAAAATATAAATTAAACATGGTACATTTTAAATTTAATTTTTTCAAATTTATTAGTGGAAATCCCTATTCCATCATATGAGGGAGTCGGGGCAAGAGAGTGCCAAGCCGCATTTTTGAACTTCTGAGACATTTCAATTTGAAAATTTTATCAAATACTCAAATCAAGATATATAACCTAAAGTTTTTTTGTCAATGTCTTAATAACATTTGAGATATTCTGAGTAACACTATGGCATTACTTTAATGATATTATTATTACTTTATTGTAAATTAGCCATCTTCATTGGGGGCATAAACATCTGGGGCAAAAACGAAACATAACACATATGCTGCCACCAAGTGATATTAGAAGCACATTATATGTTGGATATATAATTTACAATATTAAGTAACAGATTACAGTGTTAGATTTATTTCACCAAAAATGCGTGGCTTGGCACTTTCTTGCCCCGACCCCCCATACAAATGCGTCAGAAAAATGTATACATACACTGTTTAATGGGTCAAAACTTTCTAATTCTTCTTCCTTTTCAAAGTGTCATTAATTGGAAATAATGTGTGGACCGAGATTAACTTTTGAAAAAGAAAATTTATTTTAAAATTCTATTGGAAGTGTGAAAATGTAGCAGAAGTAAAGGAGTTTCAGGCAGATCCTGAAAACTGACCTGATCCTGAACCTATGCGACTTACAATTCATCGGATACAAGATAAGTTTGAAACGAATGGAGGTTCATAGACAACGTTCCGGAACCGCAACTAAGCAAGAATGCGCTACAACACCCAATGAAATGGTGTTGAAGTTTGTGAATCCATAGACCACCGTTATAAGAAGTGTATTGACCAGAACGGTAATAAATTTTGAACATCTGCGGTAGGAGGAAACGTTACACATTTTATGTAGATTATTTTGCAATTTAAATATTAATTATATGTTGCTAAAAACTGGAAGTTAAAATCATTCAAAGTATGTATACATTTTTTTGGCGCTCCCTGTATGTCTGAAAAATAAAAGAGGTTGAAATGTTCCATTGAGCTAAAATATTAGACATATCACAGATCTTCAGTTATTTAGAAAACAATGAAAAAGTACCATTGCTTAAGAAATGCTTACAATCAGAAGTCAACAAGCCCATCGTTAAGAGAAGATTGCAAGGATTATTACCATCTTTGGCTCGGCTTGAACGTATAACAATCCCATGAGTGTGAAATTTATGCGACTAAATTAGGCATTCATCTCTGCGATATCCGTGAAAGGCACTCAGTTTCACGGAGTTGCCGACTTTTAAAGATAATACCCAAATCCAAAAAGAAAGTTTTTTTTTCTTTTCTTTTCGTGATATGTTTTTCAGAAAGACCGTATCGTATTTTAAAAAAATAGCGTAGATTGGCTTTCGATGCAAATTATAAAATCACCGAGTATCATTCATTCAATTTGACTTCTAGATAGGGTTATAATTTTGACTGGTCAAAACTAATTTTAACCAGGAACTCTTACTAAATAACTTTAGTTTGAATTTGAATAATTTGCTCAGACAGCTAAAAAGCAATAGATTATATATATATAGGGGAAAGTTTCCTATGATGCGGGACTTTTGGCCCACCCTATATATATATATAATCTATTGCTGTTTACTCATGGTTTAATTATTTAGTAATTTGATCTTTTTTTTTAATATATATATATATATATATATATATATATATATATATGTTATGAGAGGCATAATATTGTTATTTTTAGGCATAATGCTGACAATATTTCAAGAAATAAGATATATTTACTATAAATTGTTCTTATGATGCTCCTCTGAAGAATCAATCCATAAGATATTCATAATATTCCATCCCCACCCCCCTCCCGCGAAAAAACAAAACAAAAAAGTATCTAAATTTAATGGGCGTTACACTCCAAAAAGAGCCTGTAGTAGATATTATAGAAATATAATTTTATATAAATATATAAAAATGTATATAACGAATATATAAAAATATAATATAATTATCTTTATTTATTTTGTAAACGGATTTTTTTTCTTTTTCTTTTTCTATATATGATTGAATTGAGGTCCCAATTTTATTTTAATGTTTTATGAATCGTTATCCCCCTAACGAGAACCTAAATCAAAATTAAAACGATACCTTCGTTTGTTCTGTGTAGAAAAAATAAATAAAATGCCTTAAAAAATATAGCAAAAGTGTACAAAAGAGCCAAGATTGGTCACCATAAAAGATGTATTTAATATTAGCAGGAAACCTAAATATTGTGTAATATCGAATAGATATAATATACAATAAAATATAATATATATTTTTAAAGAAACTGTTAGGTCTGAAATTAAAAGGGGCTACTTTCATAGTTTTAATCGACCATAGTCCTTTAAACTAAAAAGAAAGTACAAACTTTTTAGACATTAAATAAATTAATAAATAAATTAGGTGCATGCCTACTAGATGTGACGAGTTAAAAAACATTAAAAAAGGCAAGTAATTTAATTCCCCCCTCTCTTCTTTATACGAAATCTGTGGAGGAAAAAGTCACATATTAGCTAATGATTCGTATTTTTGAATTTAAAGATAGCAAATAAAAAAAATTCTATAAAATTTCGAAAGTTTCTATCTCTATCTAGATTTTGCGGTTATGATTACATTTATCATTAAATGGCTGTCTGTTAACTGAAAACTACTGGAGAAAATTTTCATGAGATATTAATTACTCTGTTATTTTATTTTATTATTATTATTTTTTTAATCATAAAAAAATGAGACAAAAAAATCAATTGAATAAGGTTTTCAAATTTAAATAGAAAACGAAAATGTTGATACATAATTTTCATCTTATTTCATTTTGTTTTTATTGCAGTCTCATGTGTTATTTTAGAAAGTACAAGAGTGGGATTTACTTTACAATATATAGATATATTTTTTAAGGATGCAACGAATATTCGGTATTCAGCCTATAAGCAGAATTCGGCCGAATAGCTCAGCCGAATACTAAAACAAAATCATTTATATTTATAATAAATAATATCAATTGATATATTTTAAATAACATACCTATAGGTTTATATTTATGTGTTACACATTAAGGAAATTTAAATGTTTATTACATTTTTAATACAATTTTATTTTCAATATTAAATATAAATTTAAGAATCATTTGAATTTTCTTAACGTGCAATACGTGAAAAATTTCAAGTAAATTTATTAATTTAAATTTTACATATATTATAAGAATGATTCAATTATGCTTAAGTATTACACATTAAAGAAATTTAAATATTTATTCAATTTCTGGAATATAGTCTGATCTAGAATCAATTGAATGAGAATTATTGAATGAGAATAATTGAATGAGAATGAATTGAATCAGAATGATTCTAGAAATCAATTGAATAAGGTTTTCAAATTTAAATAAACAACAACAACAACAACAACATTAATAATACAGAAAATGTTGATAACATGATTTTCATCTTATTTTATTTTGTTTTTGTTAAAGTTTCATGGGTTATTTTAGAAAGTACAAGTGTGGGACTTTACTTTATAATATATAGATATTTTTTTAGGGATGCGACGAATATTCAGTATTCGGCCTATAAGCAGAATAAAGTTGCATAAAAAACATATATACAATATCATTTATTTACAAAATAATTTTATGTTGTGATGCAAAAATAACAATATTTCTGTATTTTCAAGCAAAAGCCAATTGCGCTTTTTCATATATAATACCTGCTTCTGAGAACAAAGGTTCACTGTACACACTGCTGGCAGGAGCTGATAAATATTTCCTTGCCAATTATGATAACTTGGGAAATTCAACAGAATTTGCTTTCCACCTGTTTAGTGGACATTAATTTCTATCTAAGAGTGATTTATCAAACTGGAGTATCTTGTAATAATCTTTCTAAGCTTTTTCTTACAAAATATTTTACTATTTAAAGGTCAGATATTTTTGTTTAGTTTTAATAAAATGTTTAAAACTAATTTAAATTTCGTTTTTAATTATCTTTAAGGCTGAGTATGTTTAATAAGAACTGTATGAAGAAATCGTTATATAGTATTTTGGTTTAAATAAGAATTTATGAATTAATATTCGGAGGCCGAATAGGCCGAATATTTGGCTACAAATTGGCCAAATATTCGGTATTCGGTTATTCGGCCAAACCACTATTCGTTGCAACACTAATATTTTTTAATATTTGCAAGTCTAAAGAAGACAAATCAAAAACAGCTAATTTTTGGATTCAAGATTTTTATTTATTTATAAAAAAGAGGTATAAGATTTCCTTTTAATGAGCATTATACATACTTTGATAATTAACTATATACAAATTAATTAATCAGAAAGATAATAATTAAAGAAATCTTACAAATTAAAATATGACTAAACAAACTTGCACCGAAATTTTATTGTAATGTGGACGACAAAAGTAAATGCGTAAAATTGTTGTTTGTGAAGAAAAATTAACTAAAAAAAATATTAGCCACGCGTTAATATATTTTTTAATATTTAAATTTAAATATATTTTAAGTATAGTGGCATTATTCAAAACACAAATTTGCTTGCTATCAATTTTCAGAAGCTTTCAGTTTTGGTTGAACGCATAAGTATATAATGTGAAAACAAAGGGAAAAAAATAATGTTAAGAAAATATATAATTGATAAACATTCAATTAATATTGAATAAATAAGCTAAGCATAAACAAAATATCTAATAGTAAAATTTAAATATAGAAATAATACAGTTACCCAATTAAAAAGTTAGCAAGCTTGCATACGGCACTCCGATGAAATTTCATTGACGGACCCAATACCATCTAATCACTTTTTTCAAAACGTGAATATTTCAAACACTCTTGCTATTTAATCATAGAAAAAAGGGGGCTGTTTTGTCATGCGAACTATCGTGTACAATAACTGTATTCCACCTGGTAGAGACAGGACAAAAATGGGAGAAAAAAGAAATTAAAAAAAGCTCGCCGAATGACAATGGAAGAAAACAATGATCCATGACGTCATCGGATTTTGATCCATGTGATCTAGCGCTACAGATAGATGGAAGGTAAATTTATAGCGGGAACTTGAAAATTCCTTCAGAGATGACCATGAATACGTTTATAGGCCTACTGAAGGACGCTGCTAAATGTTTTCACTGTGCCAACTGTAAAAGGAAATAGGCATCACGCTCTCATATTTTACGCTAGTTTGATTTTATACTAGACAATGTTAAAATTAGAAATTCTGCGGTCGCATAAAGGTGTTTTCGTGCCAAAAAATGTACGCAAAAATAAAATTTTCAATGGGAATAGCACGCTTGTTTTTATGTGGATTAAAACACACGTTCCTTACTTCGTGTATTGCTTCCTGGTAAGCTGCGTTTGTCATACTGAAAAATTCGATTGTTATTGAAAATTTGAAATAAATAAACCATTTATATTTAAATGCCATGTCAATTTAAGGAACATACAAAAATAGTTTTTTTAGATTATTTTTTTTCTGCTGTACGTAATATACGTCAAATTTTAGTATATGCAGCTTTTAAGAATAAAAGGTATTTTGTCTTGTTTTACGTTGCGATATATAAAACGAGCTCCAACTGTTTTTGATATTAAGGGTACGCTTACCCTTTGATTAAAAAACATGTTTTACACTACCCTCTTGGCATATTATTAATTGATTTTATAAAAGAAAAGGATTTTACCAGAAAAACAGACAATTATGTTAGTAGAGTTATAAAAATTATTTTTAAATAAAAATAAAGAAAATTTAAACCCCTTTTATCTTATAAATAATAATATTTTGTAATAGTTTTTTAAAATGTTGTTATATAATAAGCCATACGAACCAAGAACCCAACCTCCTCTAATATTTATCTATTTTTGTATATAAACACCAACTTATTTAAATGAATTAATTATTGAATTTACCACGTAGTTTGGAAAGCGATATAGTACGTACAACAGTGTTCAGAAATTCGGGTGGAGCCACTCTAGATTTTGTGATTTTAATATCATATGGAGTTTTTATGTTAAGTCTGTATTCTCTTCTGTGTTTAATAATGATAAAATGTTGCATATATACTGTAGAAATAAAGTCTTATTTTCTTATATACGTTTTCCCCGATAATTTGTACTTGTGAATCTACCCTTGGAGGAAATTTGGTTTTTTCTCTCATTATGCGTATTTTGTTATTTTATTTTTAATTTTTCGTTATTGTTCGATGCATTTTTTATTTTTTTATTTATTTTTTACCATGATAAGGGTAATTTTATCAACATACTCTTAATCAAGATTTGAAAAGGAAATTAAAAGCATTATTTTTTCATGTATTTATGCTAATACATATAAAAAATTATAAGACGTATTTAAAAAATATATGTATTTTACAGTTAACCTTTGCTTATTTAATTTATTTTAAAATTAATTAAAAAAATATTTTTTGTCTAATAAATTAAATAGATATGTATACTAAGCATCCTTAAATTAATATTAGATTTTTATTAACTCCGAACTCTGATATTCTACATTACTGCGGTAAAATAAATTTTTAGTTACATGCTTTACGTTTATACAGTTTTATTTAATCTGTCATGACTTGGAGAAAAAACAGTATAAACGGTCATCCACTGAATTTTCAAACTACGCTAAGTATTTAAAATGTTTATGAAAATATTAATAAAAAAAACACAATAAATTAAAATAATTGAAATGAGCAAATAACTAAAAACGAATAGAGCTTAACAAGGATTTAATTGATTAGCAAACTTCATTTCGTTACTTAAAAAAGAATGTTACATTTCTATTTAAAAAGTTAACTTGAACTACTTTAGCAAATGGTCAAAAAGAACTAACCAATAGAACAATTATTAGTCTAGTCATGATTAAGATTGCCATTAAGGTTTCTTGTACATTGATAACATAATAATCATTTTAGTTAATTATTATTAATCACCGCATAAATGTATGTCCGAAAATTTACTTCGATGTTTTAAATTATATGGACAGTAGTAATCAACAAATAAGCATGTTTCTCACTGTCATTAGCATAAAACATGTCCTCGTTTAATTGTTTATAAATTACCTTTAATTAAACAACATTATATTTTTCTACTAGTGACAATTAACTTCAAGAACTTTTCCATAATTTTATTCAATCAATGTTAATTATTACTTTCTTAAATAAAATCTAAAATTAAAAGAACACTAGCACGTCATCAAACTAATTTTTATATACTTAAGAAATAATACAAATTGCTTCCCTCTCATGCTTCTATATATTTTTACAAGCCTTCGTGAGTATCTAATATAATGTATTGGCTGGCATAACCTCAAATTTGGCGATCTTGATGACAGAATTTATCGCCAAGTTATTTGCTGAAAATAGATTCATAAAATCAAGTCTATAGAAATCCGAAATTATCGAGCATGTTTCAACTAACCTATGAACTAAGATGACACCGATTTTCTTGCTAAGGTAACTTCAGAAAAAATATCAGTGTACACTGTAAAAAAACAAAAAACAAAAAAAAACAACAGATGTATCTTAATCTAGGAAAATATAATGTAACCACGAACGTAGATATTCAATAACCTCTTACGGGTTACTAGCAATTCCGAAAAGCGTTCTTTATCTTCAGAAACCTAACAAACCAATATATTTTCCAGATTTAAAGGAGCACTTATAAAAACAAAGTTTCTTATGCTAAAACTGATATTTAGAATCTTTTCCTAGTAGTTTTTATAGTATATTAATCAGTTTTCTTAAACCAGAATATCAGTTTTTCGTATGCTACTCATTCTCAAGCAAACGTTTTAATGTTCAACAAACATGTTTTACAAATAAACATGATAAATTAACAGCATTAACATTAACATTGAGATTAATATTATTTTGTTATGCTTGCATGTAAACTGTTAAAAATTTGCAGCAAACTGTCCAGTCATTTGACCGTTTTTGCAGAAAACGGTTACGTAACCGTAATTTAATTATATTCTGACCATATTATTGGTCATTTTATGGTCCGAAAATAGTTAAATCACGGTTAGGTAATCGTTTTCTACAAAAACGGTCAAATGACTGGACAGTTTGCTGCAAATTTGTAACAGTTTATAAATTCAGTCATGCAGCTGAAAATGTTTAATAGAGAATGGAAGGCATCCTAAGAATTGATATGCTAGTTTGAGAAAACTGATTAATACAAACTACTCGTAAACATTTCCAAAAATCAATGATAACAAAAGAAACTTTGTTTTTATAAATGATTCTTTAAATCTCGGAAATATATTGGTTTCTGAGATTTCTAAGGACACAGAACACTTTTAGGAATCATGTGCAACTCAGAAGAGGTTATTGCAATTTTCTTTCGTGATTATATTATATTTTCGTATATTAAGTGAGAAAAAATTTGTCTTTTCTTACGGTGCATTGCAGTCAAGTCAGTGGAATTGAGAATCATTACTTGCGTGTTTAGAGACTACATTTTTAATTTCTGTGGTGCTTTCTCTTCTTTTCTTAACTTTATTTTCTAACTTTTTTATTTTTTATTTATTTATTTTTTGTGGTTGTAAACAATACTTCGTGGTTTTGAAATGTTCGCCAAATAAAGTGAATTGGTTTCGTGAAAAGTTGCGAGTTATTTATAAATCTCCTTTAAATTGCCATCGTACCGATAAAAACTCAGATTTTGTTACCATTTTATACGTGAAATTAATTTTAAAACAATTACGCAGAAGCTTATCAAAAGAAACTTATTTACATTACAATTCAATACATTTTTGAGAGGGCAAAAATTCGAAGTTTTCATTCTGTTAAAATTTATAGGCAATTAAAAAAAAAAAAACAAAAAAAAAAACAATATACCCTATATTTGGCTGAAAGTATTTTTTCATACTTCTTACAAAAGAAAGTAATAAAAAAACATATCATAATGTATTACTGTATTTCATTTTCTGAATACAAATTTTCAGCAATCTATATATTTTTTAAATATTCCAATAGTTTAAATTTTGGTTTAAAAATTTCAATATAGCTAAGAGACAAGCTTGATACATACTGTAAGAGATTTGCTCATCCATTTTTTAATCCGGCAGACAATTGTTTAAGAGAAAGACAAAAAATTGGCACAAAACTGAGTTTTTATTTAAAATTCGCATGTTAATAAATTTTATTGCTAATCTGAGGACTTTCATAAACCGACATTCCTAAAAAGTTGTACAGATTTATTGAAGGATGTATCAATATTGCCCCTCAGAGATATTGAGAATTTTGAACTGAAATTAAAACATTTGGAACATTAACCCCTCTGAGCGTCTGAGGGCTTTCCTGCATTTTCATAAAATTGTTTGTAACTAAATATTAATTTAAAATTTCTTGCCCTGTTAATTTCTGAAATACAATTCATACCTCTTTGTTTTACACAGATCTCAAAATACAATTAATATCTCTTTATTTTACACATATTAAAAAAAAAAAAAAAAAAAAAAAAAAGCATCTGATTTAAGTTGGTTTTGGGAAACGGAAAAATACGAGCAAACCGCTTATAGGGTGGATGTAAACTACATAAAATTTGTTTTGTGAAAAATACGTTTGAAATACATTACAATACATTATTTTCATTATTTACCTTTATTTTTCATACGAAATGTGTAAATACACTTTTAGTAAATACACTTTTAGGAAATATATTGTTAGTTAAAAAATTTTAAAACAAAAACAAAAATTCATATTTTTTTTCTCTTTTTACAATCCACCGTTCCTTTAATGGGATTTATTGCATGACCAAATTCTATAATATATTGTAAAAATATGTATATAAATAAATAACTAAAAATGAATATTTTCATTGTTACCATTACAGCTGTGGAACGTGTAGGATATAATGCAAGAGCAAAATGTTTTTCTTTAAAATCCTTCATTTATTACAGATAAATGAGAACATTTTGTTGAGGTTACTTAAAATACTCACCTGAAACGAAAAAAAAAAGTGTAAGTATAAGACAAGTAAATGTATTACATTCATTACAATAATAAATAATGCAAAAAGAGCTGATACTCAGTTTTGGATAACAACAATTCAATAAAAAATTAAAAATCTTTCTGTATGCGATTAAGGAATATCATATGAATTATATAAGTAAACGAGGTTATTTTTTTTTTTTAAATATATATGTAACGCGAGTATTTGTTATCTAATCAAATCAAATCAAGAAAAGAAACAAATATGAGACAAGTATTACTAATACTCTTATTACAAAGATAAATAATAGAAAAAGACCAGATATTCACTATATCAATAACGAAAATCGAAGAGTTTCCCCTAAGAATAACATATGAGATTAAAGAAAAACACATATAAGTTTGAGTTATATATAAGTAATGCAAGCTTTAAAAAAATATTTATTTAAGGCATTTACCATTTAGACATTTGTTCTACCATTCAGTATATTACTTTTTCGCAGTCTTTAATTTAACGCAACTTGGTTTTTGTATGTAAAGATGCAACTTTATAACCGATTTTTCACTCACTTCCTGATGTGCTAGAATCACAAAAAAAAAAAAAAAAAAAAAAAAAAAAAAAAGTTCGCGGGTGTGTTTCCGATGACATTACAACACTGTAAAATTTTTTAGAGCTTAATTAGAAATTATTTTTAAGGCAATTTTCCGTTAGCCAGCTACAGGTGATAAATCGCATAATATTCTTTATGGTTAAATTTGTGTACCAATTACCCAATTACAACAACAATGGATTTAATGCTGCGGCAAACCACGCTCTTTAAAATAGGCCAATTGGCTGAAGAAAATATTGATAAAAAATAAAGAGTGTAATAGTTTTCTTTTTTTTTTTTTTTTTTTTAATAAAAAGAAAAGCATGAAGAAAGAAAACAAGCAGGAAATAACATTTTTGTTCTATCTATTTAAAACTGTGCTAAAATCGACGTGTTATTAACTTCTATTTCAAAACTTGGTTTCTACACTAAAAATCCATACTGTAAAATCTTAAATAATTATTTTTACTTGATGAATTTTCTGAAGAGAGAACTTATGAGTAAAATATGACCATAACAAAATCAACTAACAGAGAAAAAAGGAAAATAAACTTACTGGAACTATCACATTGCGCACAGAAAATGAAATGCTCTTTGATAAGTCTTAACGAATTGTCATACACAAATATTTGAACGCAAGCTGCGGACTAGAAAACATTTAGAATACGTAAATTGTGTGCCTCATGTTTTAATATTAAGAGTGACCTTTTAAAATTTGAAACACTCCAAAACAAGATTTTGTATTCTAGCAAATAAATGAATTTCGTTAGACCTTGGCGTTTGACCGTGGAATAATCGGAGTCATAAAAATATCACGTTTGCTTTAAGAGATTTAATGAACATTTATATGCATCAAAATTTATTATAGTAAACACAGTTTTCTTAAACTTTTTTTTCTTTCCTGCGCACACATGAATTTAAATTAAGAAAATATTTGCCTAGATTAGAATTATGTTTGTGTTTATTTTTATTTTTTTATTAATAAGCAATTCTAAACATAAACATTCCCTTGCTATAAAATATTTTCTCAAGGTTGACGTTAGGAGAAAAATATCAAGTGCTCACATGATATTGTGATACATCACATGTGACAAAATGCAGGCTCACATTATATTTATCATGTAAATAAAAGGTCTTTAAACAAGTAATTATACCAATGTCATTAGTATTCTTGATAAAGTATTAAAATCAAAATGTAGAGCACACAAAACTTTGCGTTTTAAGATGTAACCGAAGTAACTGAATGAACAAAGAACGAGCTGTAATACAGTGAATTTATTTTAGCTTTGCTTGGTACTTTTTTGAGTTTGCTTTGAAAATTTGAATTTCTAGATATTAGAAATAATATTGAATTAATGAATACATTAATCTTATGTCAACATGACCTATCGAAGTAAAACAATAAGTAGAATTAAGGATAAACAAATTAATCTCAGTGTCTGGCTGATAGTATATGTAAGAGGAAGAGACTGTCTTGCTATTCTTCTTAATTATTTTCTGTTAACTGCTTGTAAATATTAATGTGTTTTCTTGTAAATAAATTATTAGATTTAACTTATTTTCTTTGCTAATCATTTTATCATCATGTGTATGTTATTTAATAATAAGCTAATGAATTTCGGTTTTTCTTTCAGATAGTTCTAGCGTATTTTTTAATTCCCGCCATTTTATATATAGGATTTTCTCTAGATTTTTAAAAATTTTTAATGTTTACTTTATTTAAACTTAATTTAATTGGCGGAAGATTCCTACGTGATAGGGTTTTCAAATAACACAACACAATATTCTTAAATAATGGTAATTATTTAAGTTTTAATGCGAGCGTTGTTAACGTTAATATTTAAGCTCGCGTGCCTCTATCACAAGAATGTTAATATACGATCGTTTTATTTATTTTCAGAAGTATGCTAGCAATTATCGACATAGACTGTACGTGGATAGATGCATATTGGACAGATTTAATAGTAAATACCAGCAATTAATTAAAGTGCAGATATCTGTCCAGCAGAGCTTTAATTTACCTTCGTAACAAAATCCAGCAGCAACCATGAATCTCTTTAGATTTTTTTTTTTAAATTCACAAACCCATTTAAAAAAAAATGTATGGGGTTTAAAAAAAAATAATAAAAAGTGCACTGTTTTTATTACAGCTACTTAATAGAGCCATGCTTCATCCAGTGGCACCACAAATTTCCATTTAGCACCAGCTAGGTGATTGTAAAACGACGCCATTCATGAACATTGAAAAAACTTTAGAAAGCCGCCCAAGAGGTATGGAATAAAATTGATGTGACTGTACTAAGAAAAATTATACGGCCATAAAAATTTAGAGCCAGAAATGTAGCAAAGTGTCAATGCTATTTAATAGAGTGAAAAGGTTTTTAAAAAATGCGAAATTTATGCACAGAAGTTAACTGAGAAAATCGCTGCCATAAAGCGCAAACGATCTTCTGTATAACAACTTTTTTTTTTATTCAACAACTAATAATAATAGGTATAAGGAGAGATCTTCCATAGTCCTAATCCACAATGGCACAATCTCTACATATTTTTTTTTTTCATGATATTTTTTTATCATGAGTGACACAACGTTTTACGGCGATTGAAAGTTTGAAAGTAATAAGCAAAACGGTCGCTAAAAAAATTTGTTTTAGTTTTGATGTAAGATCGTAAATAATAATTACATTATATATATATATATATATATATATATATATATATATATATATATATATATATATATATATATATATATTATATAAACGCTGAAGAAATATTATAATCACCTTAAATACTATTGCAAGATAGATACATATAGGTGAATCTGTCTTAATAGTGCATACGGATCAATCGTGTAATCATTTAGATTGAATGAATAATAATAATCATCATTAAACCTGTCAAGAATGATTGATGGATAGTGAAAAGAAAAAGAAAGTTTTTCAAGAAAAAAGAAAAAAAAAGGAAAAAAAAAAACAAGTTTAATGTTCTCTGTATGTTAACGCTATTATTTTCTCTATAGCATCGTAAACTTTATTAGTATTCCGTTCTTTCTTTCTTTTCCTTTTCTTTTTTTTTTCTTTAAATGATTGGAATGTACATTGATCTTCTTTTTCTAATTCACATTTATCTTCAAACATATGTTTTCTCTTACTATGTGTAGAATTGCAGCATTGCTAGTTAAATTATTAAATATGCATTTCAGCAATAATAAAGTTTGTCATGACACAAACCTTTGGACAAGACTTGGATATGATATTTACAACTTTTCAATTTTTTTTTCAAATATTGAAATTTAAATTTAAACTAGTGTACAGTGTAGTGTTTGAAAAGACGTATTGACAAAAAATTTAAACATTGAGGGTTGACTTGTCTGATGCACATTTTTTTAGTCAGAGACATACAATTTACCATCATCTGTGAAGGACCCCTTAACTCATTCACAGCGCATTTCACATGCAAATATCCATCCATTTAGTATTTCTTTTCTTCTTCCAGATTTTGTTTTCCTTTTTTCCGAAGAAGGAATTTGTATACTAAAATTGTTTAATTATAGCAATCCTATAATCTACCGACAGTTTTTTAGCTAGATGTTTCCGGAGAAATAGATATTAAATGAAAAAAAAAAAGAGTCTAAATCTGAATTTCAAGTTCTGAAATTTTCTAAGCTAGGCTTAAAAGTTTCCCATTGGAATTTTCAGTAAATGTCAGCAAAAGATAAAATGTTGCCAACTTGAAATGTGCTTATTTTATTATGGAAATAAATTGTATCATAATAACAGACGATATAATTTATTTGAATGAAATAATAAAGATGATTTTTTTACGTTGTCTTGTATTGGATATTTGAGCATAGTATAATTTTAATGTAACGGAATTGCAATGAATTGTTTGTAAAAGTGTATTGAAACTTAATTTCATAAAATAAAATGAATATCTATAATATGAAAATCTGCACACAAAATAAATTGTGTATTCATGCATTTTTGCAGAAAAGTGCAATAGCTATTGCACCAAGATCTGAATATTTACAAAACTAGTTATAGTACGAACGCACCTCATTTGTCACGTTTGATGCAGAATTTCCAACTTGTTTGCAACTTTCACAGTTTAACTTGTAACTTTCATTTTAACTGTAGATACTGGTGAAACTTAGTTTCATTTGGAGCTCTAGTGCTATTGCTGGAGACTTCTGAATACGTGATTTTTAATTATAATAGTACATAAAGTTAAGTACAGAAATAGTATCCGACGAGTTAATCGAACCTTTTATTCATCTCTCGATCAAGCGGTCTCAAATACCGCTCACAGTAGTTATAGCATAAACCTGTGACAGTATAGTTAAGGCTTAAAACTCCAACTTCGAAAACATGTTCTTGAAGAAGCCTTTATAGAAAAATGAAAAACAAAATTTGATTTCATAAAAACTGAATAAAAATACCTGCAAATTTTACACATTTATTTATAAAAATGAATAAGTCAGAAAGTAGCGTGCTTGGATTTTAGAGCAATTTTAAATATTACAAAATTATGAATGATTTTTTTTTTAACATTCTTAAGTCAATAATCATTGAAATAATTAACTAGACTTAATATAAATGCTTTTTAAATTTAAAGAGAAATGTTCATAAATTTTGTTACGCATTTTCTTAATAATTCATCAACTTTAATGAAACAGATTATGCATATAATTTTTAACAACTGTAAGCTTTTTTAAGAAAATACCAAATATTTATAATCAAGTTTATGAATTATGCAATTTTAAAAGTAACTTGCTATTATTAATATTCCATTTTGTGTCATTTGTATTCATGAGTTTAATGCTGTATTTTTCTTTATAAACGTAACATTACCTTTGATAATTACATAAGAAACATTCGTTCCCCCTGATTGGGTTATCACCTATGACCATATCAGTTGTTAAATCAACATACCTCCGAGGAAGTTTATAAACTTAAAACAACATCGAACATGTTCAAGCCGATTACACCGATAAACATGTTAATTTGAATACAGTTTGGCTAAGCCCAAGTATGAATGGAATTATTTTAAAATGCAAAATACAAATCATAAATATTATTTGTTGCCATATTATAAATAAAATAAGAAAGGAAACAGACGAGATTGGTACTAAAAGAATACTAAGTATAACATTTTAAAAAACACACTATTGCATGTGATTTTTTTTTTTTTTTTTTTTTTTTTTTTTTTTTTTTGCAATCGCCATTGTCATAAAAAATGATTAAAGATTTGCTATTTTTTCATTTATTATGAAATGCTATGTAAAATCCTGTAAGGTTCAAGAATAACTTAAATAAGAAGTTCTTTCTCGTTATATTTACAGAGAAAATAAAAAAACCTTTGAAAGTATCGACTTGACTGAGTGTATGGTCAAAAAAGAAACTTTCCGTTTTTAATTTATTTTTATTTATTTATTTATTTTTGAAGAGGGGGGGGGGGGGGTGAGTGGTATATGAACGCAAAGGATACTGACAGGCACGAAAACTGAGAATGATATTGTTAAATTCTGTCAAAAGTTTTTGTCGTATTAATTACGACATAATCTAACATCCGTACTTTAATATTTTATAAATATCTGTTTTTTTATATATAAATTTTCATTTTTACTTTAAAACAATTTAAGATAAAAATTAAAGTTATTTTATTTTAAATATATTTATTTGTTTTAAAATTACATAATGAGAAATAAAATATATGATTCACTTATTATATGCCTTAATAAAAACTTACTTAAATGTTAAAATGATCCTCATACCATTCAAAATGTTTAACACCATTATGATCAAAGATTATGGTTAAATGGTAGTTAAAATTACTTTAGAAAATTCATAGTAAATATAAATGATTACGGTAATACTTATAATAATGGTTTTGTAATGTTACATAAGTACTTAGTACAGCGATAAAAAATGTTTATGGCATATGTAAAGTTAATTCTTTTAGTATATGTGATGTAAGATTTCAAAATTTTCTGGGAAAAGCTATAAAAGTCGGATGAAGTTTTGTAAACATATAGTTTTAATAACATTTCATGTTAAAAGAAAAGGTTGATTAATTCTGAGAACTAGAAAATAGAGGAAAATTTAAATATCCGCCGTTTGAAAGAATTCGTGTCCTCCACTGAGATTTCATTACATAAAATTCTGGAATCTTTCCTTTTATGTAGCTATTTCTGGAATTTCCACTCAATTATAGTGAAATTTTAAACGTGGTATTTTTTAAAAAGAAGAAAATTTCGTGACTTCGCTTCATTAAATCCAATATGGAAATTCAAACAACATTTTTTTTATAACTTTACTTAAATCATTACGAAATGACGATTTGTAATGACGTCGATATAAATGATCAAAATTTGATTAAATATTCATGAACTGCCATTATGAAAATTTTCAATGAATGCTGTCGATTCGAGAAATGGGTTTTAAGATTAAATGGCAAATGTTCATAAACGCTTGAACAATGAAATGATTGGTAAATTGGAGACAAAAAATAGCGTGATAGAGTAAAAATGTTTTTGAGGAAGGTAGCTTAAAAAATAAGTTATTCAACCGTCCCTTAGAACAATGACTAAATAAAATAAATTTGCTTAGAATTGTCATCAAAGATCATGTATGAAATTTTTTTATATAAATTGAGACGTTTAGAATCGAGATGGATAAAACATTATTCAGAGATATTTGAAGGTAAAGTTAATGGATTATTGTGTATTACATGCGCCATTTGTTGAATACATTTTCAACGTAGGACTTAGTTTTTACGGCGTCGACAAATTATTATTTAATTAGAGCAATAATTCATTTCAAATCCGGTTGAACGAAGAAATGGACTAGATGCATTTTGGGCCTAAACGCATTAACTATCTACCAAAATGAAAAAAAAAAAAAAATCGGCTGAACATGGTGGGCTATCTTTTATTTTTAAGATGTTCAAAGAATGGGTGTTAGCAATTCGTTAGTAATTTCAAAAACATAAATGACTTAATCCATTCAATAAATGAAAATAAACTGATGAATATCTTACATAAATATATTAAACAAGCTTATATGATATAAACAATCTTGATTTTAGAAAGTTAAGAGACATACAGAATACATAAATCTAAAAAAAGCATAACAGTGTCACCATAATGCAAAAAAAATGCATTATCACCATGGATACAAAAGCCTATCATAAGCATTCGTTAGGCTATGCATAAAACATATATGTATGAATAAATTATGCAGGGATAAGAAGAAATATTTTTTTAAAGGTTAGATAGAGAATCATGCATTATTAAAATAATAATAATAATAATAATAATAATAATAATAATAATAACAAAATCGTCAAAAAACGTGAAAGTTCTGGTAGCAAGTTGCCAGAACAACCCTGTGATTTGAAGAAATTTCTCTGTTATTTGAGGAAATAAACTGTCGCGAATTTCAGTAAATTTGGTATTTAGGGTCGTAGAGTTTATGGGATTCGAGAGAAAACAGACATCATACGCAAATATTCCGTTTCTAAAACGTTAAAAAGTTTGCAGAAGATTGCAACTCTGTGATTTGATGAAAATGCAGATTACATAGGAGGATTTCATGTAATCTTTAAGTTAGATTGATGACATTTTTGTGTTTTGACGGAAAATGGGCAAACCAAAGCGGGCATTCTTCATGAATTAAAGGAATGTAAATAACGGAAAAATAGTTGTCAATTTCGTGGATTATTTTTCTTTTTAATTCGTAGTTTTAATTTTTTTATTTCCTAGAGATACGTAAGAACATTTATGTTTCAGTAATAGATTTCATGGTTCCACAGTAGATTTTTAACTTATTACCATAGTTAATTTTTAAGTAATGTAATATAAGTTCCAAAGCAGGATTAATATTATTTATCCAATTAATGTAAATAATGGCACCCTCTAGGCTGTTCTTAAACAATTTCCCAACAGAACCAAAAAAGTTAGACGACAGCGTCAATCGCAGATTTTTCATTCAATATTTTAGATAATTTTCAGTGTAATATTAATTCATTGAGATATTTTTTAATACCTTGCAAAAATATTTACTTTTACTTTTCGGCGAAATACTGTAAGCAATGCATTTATTATTATTATTATTATTATTATTATTATTATTATTATTATTATTATTATTATTATTATTATTATTTTGCCTAAGATCATCTGCAAAATTGTATCCATTCAAAGAACAACAAAAATATTTTTCTAATAAAGTCATTTAGTATACATATTTCATTAAGTTTTCATGTTAAGTGCATTATGTTTTAGTTCGTAATTTCTATTAAGTCTGAAAATATTAATAATTATCAATAAGTTGGCGATTTTGAAAATATCGTATATATATGAAAAATAGATATATAGTATAATATTGGATATTTTTGATATTTTCGAAAATATTACGATAAATATATACATGAGCAGCGTTTTATTGTATTCAAAGTCATGTGTTAAAACGGTGATCGAATTGAAACCCTGTTCTTTTTATTATTAATATTTTTAAAATTAATTAAACGTTTTAGAAGATGTTTTATTGAAACATTTTTTAATATAAATTTAGTGAACTTGTGTTGTAAATCCAAAATACAATTTATAAACCTCAATTAAACTTGTTCACTCGGCTAGAGATGCGAAATTGAATTAACATGTGGTATGCACTGCCGTATTTAAACTTTTTCCTCCTCTTCATATTTGCAGATTATTTTCAAATACTTAAATAGTTGTCTTGAAAAATTATCTGATTTTCAGTCGCCTTGATTATAAATGAAAAATAAATAGCACTTTTTGCTGTAATTCAAGCATAAAACAACGCAGTACGCACAACACTACATTAACGTAGATTCATCATTATTTTTACTAATACTGAATGAGGTATTTATTCAGTAGAGTAAAGTTACGAAGGTATAATAATGGCTTCGTATTTTTTTCTACACTTTATTGCTATTTTTTAAATAAAATAAGTGTCACTAATGTTTATTCACGAAGAAACTAATATAAGCGTTAAGAAAGATATTATTTGAGAAGGGACTGCTTTCCATACGTTTATTTGAAAAGAAACCACTTATTTGCGCTGTCATATTGATGATAAATAGTTTTGGGGTGGTTCAAAATAGACAACTTTTGGCTTATTATATTAGCAATAATATATATGTAAGAATGTTCTAAATGATTATTATTTTACTCTATAGTATTATCATTGTGAATGAGAAAATAATCTTATTTGTGAATTTTTTTAAGTCGGTAAAAAATATGATTAAGCATCATTTTATTAATCAAAATCAAGCAAGCAAAAGAGAATTAATCCTAAACATACATGTAAAATGGATAATGATTCGCCAAAATTTTAACACTTTTCCAGAGGATACCTAAATAAATACTTATTGGCAGATTTAATTTAAGGAGACGGGGGACTTTAAAATTAAAAGAAGTGTTTTTCTGAACCAGGAATTCAATAAATATGTAAAAGGAAAAAAAAAGAAAATAGAGAAATCAAATCAAATTACTAAAAAGAAATTTTTTTGCAGCTATTAATGAGTTTTTTTGTTTTATATTATTTTATAGTACGGAAAAAAAACTAGTAAATGGAAGTCGCTGCAAGCTATTGTCAATCCAATGTCATAGTTTTCTTTTTAATTACTCGTTTGCATTGCAATATTGTTAAATTATTTTTTTCTTTTATATAAGATGCATGTCTAACCGGATAGGTTTGTACTTTTCAAATTTTAGCTGCAGTTTTTTATTTTATTTCATTGTTTAAGGACGCTTTCACTTTCGATTCCGAAAGTTGCCCCAGAAAAAGAAAACTGCAACCAAAATAAAAAATATATACAAAAGTACTCGCTTTGACATCGACTTCAGGTATCTTCAGCAAAAGTAAAAATAAATAAATAAATAAATAAAAAATAAGTAAAAATATTACAATCAAATGCGTAATAAAAAAAAAAAAAAAAAAAAGAAAGAAAGAAAACCGTTGACATTGGATTAACATTAGCTTGCGAGCGTCTTCAGTTATTTTTCTCGGCTCAGCAACGCGAAACTTTCTGATACATTTAAGGACACATTTTTAAACGTAAAAGTATGATACTTGTAGGTATGACTATTAAAGTGATTTGGAATCAAATGTTTTTTTTTCTTCGTTTCCGATCTTCAATTATAAACAACTGTTGTGTTGTGATGATAGTTTTTTCCCTTTATCGCATTGTCGTGTTCGAAAATTCGGTTCAAACGACAACTTTGACAGCATTTTCTGAAAGATTTTCTGCCGTTGTCGAAAAATGGAAAAAACTGTTCTAGTAAATAATTTCTGAATAAGAGCTCCTGCCAGATTCATATGAACAAAAATGAATTCAGAAATATGCCAGACAGTAACCAGTTTGGATTTCACAACAGCCATAGATGCTCTATACATTCCAATTCTCAAAATATTTTCTTCTTCTTTTTTTTTTTATTGTTTAGTTGCTTAAAAAGATTTTATTTAAAAAATGTGTATCAAACACTTAGTAACGTACACTGTTAAAAATTTGCAGCAAACTGTCCAGTCATTTGACCGTTTTTGTAGAAAACGGTTACATAACCGTAATTTAACTATATTCTGGCCATATTATTGCTCATTTTATGGTTAGAATAGAGTTAAATTACGTTTATGTAACCGTTTTCTATAAAAACGGTCAAATGACTGGACAGTTTACTGCAAATTTTTAACAGTGTAAGTTTACTTTTTTTTTTTTTTTTTTTTTTTTTTTTTTTTTTTTTTATTGTCTCTCGGACTGTTATGTTATATACGTATATAAATAAATTATCTTTGCATTTACTACAGAAAAAAAACATTATTTTTTAGTGTAAGTTTAATTAAATTTAAAATTATGTAAAACGAAAAATAAACTGATTAAAAATCCGCTGAATCGGCCGAATAATCGATTAAGAAACTTCGATTAACCCAGTTAAAACTTTTAATCGCTTCCCACCCCTACTTACAATACGTATAACCCATGGACAACAAAAGTTTTTTCGACAACTGAAACTAATATGACACTTATTCAAAAATCTTCCATAATTCCAATTCAATGAAAACTTAATGTATTTAAAGTGAGAAATCTTCCTTCTACAGGAAATCAAAATAATAGCTATTCTGCTTCAGGATAAGGAAAAAAGTTTTAACTAAATTAAAGGAAAAAAAATAATCACGGTTCTCTTTGTTCAGTCTTAGTAATAGTAATAACAAAGAATCAGATAATAAGCATTACATGAAATAAATAACTTAATTATTACCATTTGAATCACAGTTCCTTTAAAAATATTCATGTTTGGTAAAATTCTAATCAAATTTTCACATTTGGAAATTAAAATAAATTATTATTTAAAAAACTACATTTACCGAATCGGGTTAAAATCCAATAAACTGGCGGAAAACTTTTGAGTTTTCGATTTAAGAACATTAGCAATACAATATTACTATGCTTTGTACAGCATTACTAAGTGTTGAATTTTTATGTTTGGTAAAAAAAGTATTTTCTTCTCTTTAACAACCATCCGAGGCCGATTGTTTCGTTTGAAAATAAAAAAATGCCAATTTTATAAGTGCAGGGATGCGTTCACCAAGTTTCTTATACGTTTATTACGATCTAGTTGTCCTGATTTTATTTATTTTTTAAAAGTTATAAAAAACAAAATACTTTTGAACAATGTACCGCGTTAAAGAAATGGAGAGACGCAGCTCTTTTCATGCAGAACTTTTATTAAAAAAAATAATTTTAAATTACGCATTGATTGTTGTAGTTCTGTATATACTTTGAAAATGATTGATTATTAACCGTTTAAGAATGCTTTTCTTAAGTTTATGTTTTTGTTCATGAATAATTTCTACTGAAAAAAATGCATTCGCATGCGTGCATGCGTGCTTCTGAAAGCATTTATTTTGATATAATGTTTGTTTAAGTAATAAAAATGGAATATAATTAACGCGCGACCTCCCTTCCTCTTTACATCCTATCATTTTTTGTCCAACGCATTCATACCTTTTGTCCAGGCAAGAGACGACATCGTGTGTTAGTGGGTCCAATGTTATTACAGTAATAACATTGGGAAGTGTATGTAGACAATAAGCATCCATTATTTATTTTATTTTATTTATTTATTTATTTATTTTTGTAAATCCCGTTTAACCTCATTTGAGACTCTGGGTCAAAGAATTATTTAAGAGCCTACATCAGTAATGCGAAAAAACGCGCACGCTAACGTTAAGTCCATGGGAAGGTTCTTGCGCGATTTCTCGCTCGCATTTTAATATTTTTAAATGAATTTTTTGGCATAGGATAGCTGAGGTTGATCTCTAACATTGTTAGTTTTTACTTTTTCGATTTTGGTTTCAGATTTTTTATATAAGGGTACTTTCACTTTCAGAACCGGTTCCAACCGGTTCCAAAATTGAAAATGCCCACTTATAAAAAAAAAAACTGTAACCAAAATCAAAAAAGTAAAAACTAACAACGTTAGACATCGACCTCAGCTATCCCATGCAAAAAAATTCATTTAAAAATATTAAAATACGAGCGAGAAATCGCGCAAGAACCTTCCCATAGACTTAACATTAGCGTACGCGTTTTTTCGCGTGACTAGCGTAGGCTTTTAAGGGCCATGACAGTTTTGCTAGCGCAATTTGTACTCATTTAAAGTAAAAATCATCTGAAAATGTCTTAATTACTGATATATTTAGAGTTATGGAACCTCTTTAAAAGTAGAGTGTCCTAGGACAGCATCTGAAACACTTTGATTCAAAAAAAGTTTTCCAGTTACCTTAATGTGTACTGAATGTGTTCCCTTAATGTGTTCCGAATTTGCTCCGCTATAAAGAAAGTGTACCGAAAGTGTTCTTCTCGGCATATTTGTTAAATCTAAACTTGGGAACACATTTGAGAACGAATCATCGCTTTCAAAAAGTGCGCTAGGAAGTGTGCTGAACAAAAGAAGTGTTCTCATAAGTATTCTAAAAATTGTTCCAAAAAATGCGCTTCAAAGTGTTCTAAAAAAGGTGTCAAAATAAGTGTTCTAAAAAGTGTTCTGAAAAGTGTACAAAGATTTGCAGTGAATTGCCCCATCGCCCTTGCAATAATCAGGCTCTGCTTATTTTATTATTATTTTTTATTTATTATTTCTTTAATATTAGTTTATAAATTAGCACAGAAAGAAAGTTTTTATAATGATATCTGACAGACAATTATCTTTTGTTCCTGAATGAAGAAAAACATGATAATTGAGGCATGATTCTCAATGCTAATAATTCCATCTTAGCCGGTTTTACAATATTATTATTACTTAATCAAAAAACGAATTAGTAATAGTATACGCACTAGAGATTAAAATAATATGAAGTCATATTTTTTCTTTTTTTTTTTTCCTTCCAGAAAAGTATTTATATCAAATAATTGAAAATTTGCTTGTAGACTAGGTTTTAACTTTGCTGTCTTAACTTTAATTGCTATGCCTCCTAACTTTAACTGCTGTAACACCTGTTCTCGAAACTATATTCGTTTATTTCCTTAATTTTTGGATGAGAAAGAAAATCTCCACTTATAAAAACAAAAAAATTTACGCATTTCTTTTTTAATCAGTATTTTTAAAAATTCTTTGAATAAGGTCTAAATAATAAGATGATTAACAAAACTTCTGATGATCCAAAATAGAACGAGAGTAATCATTAGAAACTTTCCTTTAAAAAATAACTTATTTTAAAAATAACAACAATAACAACAATAACAGCGGATATTAAATGTTCAAAATGAATTATTTTCTTTTAAACGAATCAGGCAACTTAACTTATACGTATCAAAATTAAGTGTTTCACAATAGGCAAAATAAAAAAAGAAATTATTTTTGAATAGTTCATGGCGTAAATTTCAGCACCTTTTTTGAACTTATTTCTATAATGTTATATGTCACATATTTCAGTACACCAATTCAATAACTTTCTTTGTTAAGCCCACATTCATCACTTTACGTAATTAATTTTTTTCTTCAGAACCTTTGTATAAGAACAATGGACAAAAATCTTACTGCGTAGTGTGTTAGTTAATCTTACGATATCGGCATGCATTAAAAAAATAGTTGAAATATTTTGTCAGGAATTTTAAAGAAATAATTTCGGAAATATTTATATTTTATTAAAAATATATGATAAGTTGACATGAGTATTATCATTAATAATACTGACATTTATATTAAATGCCTATTTCATGTAGTAATTTCTGCTAGCTATTGTGAATAAATAAAAGCGTCTTTTTAAAAAAAACATATCGTACACTCTTTATTTTTTATTTTCTACTTTTTAGTATTTAAGGTATTTCATTGCTGCAGATAGCCAGCTGGCTTGTTTTAGCGAGAGTGGTTTGGCACATAATGAACCCCATTGCTGTTGTAACTCGTATACAGTTGTAACTATAAAGGATATTTGGCTATTTATCACCTGTGCCCGGATATCGGAAAAATGTCTTGAAATTAATTTATTAATTTCTAATTAAGTTCTAAAAAAAATAAAATGTCGTATTGTCATCGGAAACGCACCTGTGTACATAATTTTTATAATTTTAGCCTATCAGGAAGCGAGTGAAAAATTGACTCAAAATTCCATTTTTACTTACACGAACCAAGTAAAGGGTCTAAAAACTCTTAAAACTTCAAAATTTTCGAATTTTTAATTGTTTTATATGTTAAATTCCTATCTTTTCTTAACATTTTGATATAATTGTTTCCTTGAAATTTCCATTAGAACAGAAATTATGGCTTTTAGAATTATACACACTCACAGCTGAATTGGTAATTGAATTGTTTTTGGGCATAACGCGCAAGACAACTTTTTCAATATTTTTTCATGAAATTTTCAAAAGATATGCATCATGTTAGAAATATATGTATCATGCATAAACTGAACCTAAATTTTCATTTCTATTGTTCAAAATAATATTTTTTCAGGTGGTTACACTGTTGAAAATTTCAAAATTTTGTATAAGCTAAATACACCTATTTGTATTAAAAATATAAAAATGTTTTAACTTCAGATTGTAATAATTACCTTCTGATTCAAATTGTAATAATTACACTGAACCTAAATAAATTTGTATTATAATTAGACACCAATTTTTTTGTTCTAGATGCAAAATTTCTTTTGTAATCCTGCGCGTAAGCCTATCATGTCAAACCTATCATGTCAATTTTCTGCTCGAAAAATGTCTGAAAGTTTGAAGCTCCCTATAAATATTAATTCTGCATATTATAATTTTTTAAATATATGATATGAAAGAACATTTAGTTATATCTTTCATCCATCCAAAAATGGTGTTTTAAAGTCATATACATTTAAAAATATTAAATGTTGAAAATGGTCATTTTTTCTAATTTTAAGAGTGCTGAGACCCCAAGGGTATGAGACCCAAAAAACTCAAGTATTTGGTGTTAATTTTACTTTCTATATACTGATACGTGCAAGAAACAGGATTCGTACGGTTTTAACTCTTGAATAACTCTATTTTGCAATTATAATCTTCGCGTTAATTAATTATTCATTTCTGTCATTAAATAAAGCAAATGTCGCTTAAAGAAAACATGATACGAATACTGAAAATACATGTTGTCAGGAAATCAAAATGGCACGTTTGTTGTTCAAAATGAAGCGTGTAGCATTTATAATTCGTTTACAGGGACACTCAAAAGAATTCCGTTTCATTACGGTTTATCAGGAAAAAGCATTTGCATTGAATTTTAATGATGTTATAAACATATTGATACTGGCATATATCACCGAGGTGCACTAAAAAAATACTTGTTGTAGAATAGGTTGTGCATAGCGTTTACCATTCATTTACAGGGACGCACAAAATAATTCGGTTACAGTATGTCTAAGAACAATAATTGCTGGAAGTGCATTTACCGGTTGCAATGCCCGCTTTTAAATCTAACTTTTTGTTTTATGCATATTACTTGGTGCGTATGAATTCTATAGATCATATACAGGGCTGCACAAAATAATTCGGATATTTTTCCGACTATTGATTGTAATTGCTGAAATTAGGTTTTCAAATGTGTCATACGTTTCCAAATTGTTTAATTAAATATTATCTTTTGCATGATTAAACTCTGAAGTTTTGTTACAGCATTCTGAATGTGTTGGAAAGTGTTTCAAAATCTATTCCAGACGCATGATTCTTCTTTCTTGTTTTATTATAAAGAGAGATTAAAAAAAAACCTCCTTCTTCGAAAAGAAAATTCGATCCTGTTTTTTTTCAGTGTTGATACAATATTCTTCTATTACAACAGCGTCTCTATTAAGTCGAATATATATAACACCAAAAACAGATACACTTGACTTACTTACATTACTAGAGAGAGAGACAAAACACCTGAAATCGCACATAAACCTAGAAATCCGATGTTCATTTAATTGACAGCCGTCATCTGAAGACAAGCTTATTTATTGCCTCGAGCTTTGCCGACGGGAAATAAAAAAGTATCTCAAATAATGTCTATTTTACACTGACCTACCAGGAAATGGCATTCCCCATATGTCGAAACACTTGCCATACACGCGCATGAGTGCATTCTAAGAATTTTATTATACTTCAGAAGATTGAATAATATCAAAATAAAGATAGTACAGTCGAAAAGCGTAAACTTTTATTGGTATGTATTATTAAAGTCGTCGCCTTTAAAAATTTTATATCTGGCAATTTCGCAGAATAGATAAATATTTGCATAAAAACATCTCTTGCGGAACCCATTTGTAAAACAAATGCACTCTCTCATTTGCAGACTTCATCCCTTTTTCCATCAAAATCTACATTGTATTATACCGGTCTCCCTTTATTAAATAAACGAGGGAAAGCCGTATTTAAAGTGGTATAACAAAAATGGTCGTTGAAATTTATTTGAATGCTAAAAACGAAAATATACAGGGATACCACAAAACCCTAAAGGGAGAGTTGGTTGATTTTTTGACGGCCGATTATTTACACGAAGGATATAGGCCCTAGGGGGAAGTGCCCTCCGTGGGGGGGGGGGGTCTTTCTAAGGGATCCTAACCCGTATTTACGGCAAGGTTCGAAGAAAACCACGGAAAACTCCGAACGGTTAGGTCGACGAGCGCGACAGGGGTCCAGGTTGAACCCAGCACCTCCCGTCTACCAGCTTTGAGAGCAGAACCTCTCAGCCGCTGGTGGGGCCCCTAAGGTAGAGAAAGGGAGTTATAGGGAAATGAAAGAAAAACAATCTTTTCTTTTTTTGCGCATGGAATACAAAACTACTTTGAGCTACCAAATGACTAAGTTGAGCTATGTACACTTTTTTGTTTAATTACTTCTTATTTACTTTACTTTAATTTATTTCAGTTCCATTTACTTATTAAAATTTTATTTTGAATTTACAAGTGAGTGGTTTCTTTTTCGTCCATTAAAATAACATGCCTTACTTAAAAATAGGCTACAATGCTTATACAATTGTAGAAGAAAAAATAGTAATTTCAATTTCTTTACTTAAAAATCAGTATTTCATTAAAAATATTTGCATTATATCAACAAAACAATGGTAATAATAATATAAAATAAAACCACGTGATAAAGAAAGAATTGAAACGAGAAAAAATAACTTTAATCACCCGTATCGATATTTGTCCTCTTAAATGTTGTAAAATTCATGACTTATACATTATTTACGATGTTTAAAAAGTTTTTTTTTATGAAATAGAAAAAAAAAATTACTTTTTATATCAGTAGATTGATCTGAAACCACAATACTTTGCATTAAATAATATATATATTTTTAATCTATCTGAAAGAGTCAAAATATGTCGCATTATAGAAAAGCACAAATAACAATTCTCCATAAAGATATTTTCGGTAAAACCACATAATGGAAATGTAATAATTGCGCAAACAAACAAGAGCATCAACTTAATTTTTAAATAAAAAACCCGACGTTCTACTGGTAAAAGGAATGACATTCGATGGTAAAATTTATAAAAAAATCCAAATAACATGTCAAAATTAGGTGTTAGAATTGAAAATTTTAGAATTTGATATGAGTTCTATACGTAGGCGACCCGCTAAGCAAAATTTAAATATACATTAATTAGTATAGACGTTATCAGTAATCGATCGGTACCAGTTACATTGTTATAAACGATGATTTGCGGCAGCGATAGTATGGGGGTGTAATTTTTTTCCACGACTGTACAAATATAATGCCCTTACAAAATAAATATAGATATATTTTCAGAACTGAAACATTCTATTCCATCACCAAGAAATCTGAACAAGGAATGAAAACCGAATAAATAATCAGAAAATAAATTATTCATTTAAAGGTATTTTTGCTTTCTACAATGGGTATTTAGAACTCATCTTAAATTGTATTAGTGACAATCGGTGTGTTAAGCAAATTTGATAACACGTTTTTTTTTTTCTTTTTATGGTAGTTTAAAGTACCGTCGGGACATAAAAGGTTAGAGACTAAGGTATGTAGGCGTGATAGACAGTTTTATAATTTTCGTAAGTTAACACTTGTAATTCAAACTACAAAGCGATAGATGCTAAAAGCTTTAACATAAAAAACACTTTATCTTTTTTTTTAAAAAAAGGTTAATTTTTTTGTTAAATGTCCCTTTGTACTCAAGTAATGCACTTCTTTAGTCTTTCCCAGTATACAACTTTCACTGCTAAAATTTGTGTAAGAAAATAAGTAAATTTATCTATTGATAAAAAGTTAGTATTATTGGGAATAATAAGAACGCCTATCACAATTGCAGTAGACCAAAAAGATATGTCTGAAAAAGTGAACGGTAAAGAAAGGGGTTTTTAATATCTGGAAACAAGTTCAGATATATAACTATAACATTCCACAAGAATACAGCGGTGAACAGAATTCATAAGTCGTGCTTCAGCGCTCGCTCCACCAACCATGAAAACACTGAACGAGACTTCTTTTTACTGTACTCCTTCTTTCTATCCCTCCTATTTTTTTCTGGGTAATGGAAAACGCTCAATTTGGTTTTATCTCATTAAAATAGATTTATGCTACGTCGGAAGAAATTTTGATTCAATGCCGAGAAAGATTACATCGGATCTGGTATTATTACTTCGTAAATATGTACGGGATTAAAAAGTTTGTTGAGTGCATCATTCTATTATAATATCCGGTTATTGTATGACACCTGAGTGCAGTTTAGTAGAGATTTGGATTTGGAAGATGTTGCAATAACGGATATAACGATCTGATGCCGAGAAATACAGAAATGGATATTCTCATCCTATAATGGCCCATTGTTAAGCAGTAGGGAAGTTAACAATCTTTTTTTCTGTATATCATACGCAGCTGTTTTAATAGAGTAACTTCTTACTTAATCATTTCATAAGCAAGTACACTGTTTAAAATAAAGTTCGACGTTTCATCAAAAAACTGGTGACAAGTAGCTGGAATTTAGCTGCAACTAAGATGTTGGTGATAAATTTCACCATTTTTATGGATCTTTTAAAAATACCACTATATTGGTGAAAAGTTGAACCATGATTCAGGTTTTTTTTTTTTTTTTTTTCTAAACCAATTTTATGGTTAAAGGTGTTACAAATCAGGGTTTTTTCTAATCTAATTTAATGGTGAAAGGTTGAACCATAATTTAGGTTTTTTTTTTCTAATTCAATTTAATGGTGAAAGTTTGAACCACAATTCAGGGTTTTTCCTAATCCAATTTTCTTGTGAGATGTTCATTGATGATTTAGGGTTTTATTTAATCTAATCTAATGATGAAAGGTTGAACCATGATTAAAAAGTTATCCAATTTTATGGTTACAGGTTGAACCATGATTCAGGATTTTTTTCTAAGCCAATTTTATGGTAAATTATTGAACCCTGATCTCTTTTTTTTTTCTAAGCTTATTTTATAGGGAAAAGTTATACCAGATTGAACCAAGATTTTGGTTTTACCAGGATTTTACAGAAACACAATTATAATTATGTTTCTGTAATGTGGAATTCACACCAGAATTTTTGAGAAATTTAATTTAAAAATAAAGAAATGCAATTTTACAGGTTTTTATTTTTTTTCATCAAATTTATAAAAATAAATTTTGTTTAAAATTCTGTTACAGATCTTAAAATATAGCGGTATTGGTAATACAGAATTGGATATTATCCCATTCTATAATGAACCATTGTAATGAAGTTAAAAATTCTTTTTCTGTATAATCATACGCAGCTGTTTTAATACAGTAAATTCTTACTTAACTCTTTCACGGGCAAGGAACTGCGCTTCTGTAATGTTGAATTCATAGCAGAATTTCTGAAAAATGTTAGTTGGAAATATGGAAATGCAATTTTACAGCTTTTTTTTGCCCGTTATAAAAATAAAATTTTGTTCGAAAAATTCTGTTACAGATCGTGATTAAAATTAAGTTGTATAAAGAATATTTTCAAATTTAATTATGAAATTTATCAAAAAATCCAAATATGATGTCAAAATTAGGTGTTAGAATTGGAAATTTTAAAGTTTGATACAAGTTCTATACACAAACGATTATAACATTAATTAGTAGACGTTTTCACTAATTGATCGGTGCAGTTACATTGTTATACGATGATTTGCGAAAGAGTTAGTATGAGGAGGGTGTACTTTTTTCCCCCCACGATCGTACAAATATAATGGCCTTACAATATAAATATAATTTTCCACAACTGTACAAATATGTGCGTCAGAAACGTATAACGTGTAGGACAAACTTTAACAAGTTGGAAATTGTACGTTAAACGTGGCAAATGAGGTGCGTTCGTTTCGTGCTATAACTAGTTTTACAATGTAAAAAAAATCATCTATATTATCTCAGTGAAATAAATTATATCGTCTGCTATGTGCGAAACGAGTATGCCTTTTTTTTATTGTTATTACGTATGCCCTGTTTAGAGATGCGATTTTTTATCGACACCAGAAGCGCTGTAAATTTCACCATGGGGATCTTGCTTTGTGAATGATTACCTCCATGGTTTATTATTTCTCTGACTCACGATGACTGAATCTTTTGTTTGTTTACTTTAATGGATTGAGATACTCGGCTGTTAACCTAATTTTCACTGAAGTTATCTCAGAATCTATACATTTTTTAATGTAACTCAAGCAAACAATTTTTTTGAACGATCTTTCTAAAAATGTAACTTTTACGCCATTCTATTCGAAAAAAATAATTTCAAATAAAAATGGGCCACTTGGCATGTGCAAAAAAAGATGTGGTTAGCCCGTATTTGTTTTCCTCAGTCACATGACTTGCGCTTTTACTAAATAGATTACGTACGATAGGATTTAATAGAATGAAAAAAAAAAACTTTTATTAATAAAATACCTTCTTAAGTTTTGATTCGATTTTCATAAAATTTGAAATGACTCGACGAAATTCTGCAACGATTATACATATTCAATTTCAAACCATTCGGTTGAGTAGTTTTTGCGCTATTATATGCGGACGGATCAGACGACGACTATTATAGGTGCTACGTATTTATATAATTACGAACGCCCTAAAAATTGATAGAAAGAGCACAGTACAACAAACATATTTTGTATAGGAAGCCATCAAGATGACTGCATATGTCTTTATCAAATACGAAATGTTATAGTGCTCATCAAATCGAATATTTTTTGCATAGGAGACGAGGATCGCAAAACACTTATTATGCGAAAAATGACTCACTGCAAGCAGAAGCCGGACTTTCGTTGGCAAATTCAACAATAATAAAAGATATGATAACGGTATTTCCCACAGACTAACTTTGTTTTGTGTGTAATGAGGTGGTATCGCGAAAAATGTTGGAAATGGTCCCCAATCGCGCTCACGCAACACTGAAATTGCCATTCCCATAATTCAAAGGTGGTTGTACACTGACTGGATGGCAATGTACAGGGTGATTATAATTAAAGTCTCACTTTCAAAATGCCGTAGAAAAGGAACCACTGGTCAGAATGACTTCCAATTTGAACTGAACAGACTGGAAGAAGGGGGAAACGGTATGACATAAGATAGAAAAAGTTCCAAAGTGTATCAATAGATGGCGCTGTATACGGCATAACGAAAGTGGATTCGGCTACAAGTGACATTTTTAATTGAAATACGACGGCTTTGGCACGCGTTGCACAGCAAACCAACCGTACTGTTCAATATGCACGAGTATTTCGGTTGTTTGAAGGAAAAAATGACTTCCAAGTCAGTCAACAGCTGTGGTACCGTTAGTGGAAAGCCCATCCACCACGGTAAGGTCGTACCCCATTGGATGGGGAAAATCGTTTTTTAATTGTCCTTGGGGCAAAAAGCACATAATGATTCGGTTTTTAATTGCGAACGAGTGTATTTTAATTTACATAGTATGCCGCTTACAGCGCCATGTATTGATACACTTTGGAACTTTTCTTTCTTATGTCATACCGTTTCCCCCTTCTTCCAGTATATTCAGTTCAAAGCATTGAAGTAATTCTGACCAGTGGTTACTTTTTTACAGCATTTTGAAATTGGTACTTTAATTATAATCACTCTGTACTTCCCGTAATCATGTTTCACACAAAACTAAGTAAATCTGTAAAAGTTCTCTAAGATATCGCTAATATTGTAAAAGTTATGAACGAAAACCCGGGTTCGGCTTGGAAGGAGATATCATGCAAATGGGAAATTTTGTAACTGAACGACATCCGAAGAACAAAATTCACCCAAGTTAAATGTGGCAGTTGTAGTCCATTGTGTCGGTCGGTTATCGTTCTAAGGAGCTCAATTGGAAGAGCATTAGCAATTTAAAGCGGCTGTCCTTAAAAAAGATTTTACAGATTAGGTCTTGAAGAAATTTTTCTGCAGGTTACGGCCAATATTGCAGGCGGTACACTGTGGAAATTTTGAATCCAATCAGAGAGAAAAAAAATTGTTTGACTGTTCTGGGTTTGATTCCTGAAACACTTTTAAGTTTCAAATTGTATGTGTTCCCCAATCAGTACGATTGTCTTAAAATAATAAAGTTGGAATGAAATACTTTTATTTTTCGCATAATAATTAGTTTGCAACCCTGGTTTCACTATTCCCTGGTTCACTACTATCTGGTTTCATGACGGCTTGTGCATAAGTATTGTACGTTAAACATTAAAAATTTTAAAGCGGTAAAAATTATAATATTATGTAATTATTGTAATAAAAAAAATCCGTATTCTTCGAAAAGGAAAATATTATAAGCCAGATGCTTTACTTTACTTTATTTTTAAGAATATGCCATTTATATTGAAAACTTTCTTTTTTCTTTCTCTCTTATGTAACTTCCTGATAATGGAAAGAGTAGAAAATCCTATTTCTCTGAACTATCAAATTACAGTGGATTACAAAATATCAAACTTACAACTGATTTTTTTTTTTTTCATATTTTTGGCGTGCATATTTACCGCACATTTTTCTCAGAATCATGTCGTTTAACGTTTTAAGTGAGTGTGTCTCTCTCTCTCTATATATATAGGTGCTGACTAAAGTCCTGCCCCCTCCCCCCCCCCCATTAATTCAAAAACGACGACATTTATAGTCATAAACGTGATGTTTTTTCTGTTTTTTTTTTTTTTTTTTTTTTTTTTTGTTAACATGCTGGAAACAAAGAAACAGTTTGAATTTCAAAATTTGTGTCCCAAGTCGCGCGTTGTGTCGCTAAATCGAAGACCTTCTACAGCCAGGGCTATCTCAATGTACAATTGTATCAACATGGCCTTGCTACAGCTTTGCAATTGGTTTTTCCTAATATATCGTACCGTTTTCGAGACAGATAAGCTCAATCCGTTTTTTTTTCTGCTATAGGTGGTGCTGTAATCGGTCTCATCTCGTAAAATACAGACACTTTATAATATCTAGACACGCGTTTAGGATCATATCTGTCGTCGTTTTGAAATTAATGGGTTGGACAGGACCTTATATATATATATATATACAGGTAAAATTGTAGACTGTTTTTTATACTTGTATTAAAAAAAAGGGGGGGAATTAATTTTCTTTCTTTCCCATTTTCCAGTTGAAATGTGTTTGGTTTAAATCGGGTTTCGATTCGACGAATTTTATTTTGTCGGGTTCGATTCAACTTTTTTTTTTTTGAGTTTGGTTTGAGTTTCGGATTGGCTTCAAGTGAAATTTCCGGGTTCGGTTAAACTCGACCCGTGCTGGACTCTGTAACACAGTATGATGAAAAACTCATTTTACATGCATTTGTATTTTTCAGTGTCGTTTAAGTCCATATTTCCCTCAATCGGGTTTAGTTTATACTAATCGATCATAATTGTATGATTTTTGTCTAATAAAATTTTTTTCATCGAAATGATCGATCTTAATTTATGCCATATTAAATATAAATGAATTACATTTTTAGCATTGCCGTTACTATATTTCCATCGGAAAGCATGATTGAGTAACTGTCATCGAATGATTTATGGGAAGACATTATCTGCGTGAATAACTGACAAGTGAATTAATTGCGACATTTTTAGAGTTTTTAAAGTAGACATGTTTCAGGCTACACCGTAGCGAATTTCAACGAAATCTTGGCCGAATCTTTGTCTTCTCTTCTGAGTCTTTTTCGAAAAAAATCAAACACTTAGAAGGGAAAATTGCATTACTACATAGCTGAACAGGCCTTTATATTATGAAATGTAGAGCTCGTCACGGGTACAATATACAGGGCCCGACTAGCAAGTTTTTGGGCCCAGAGCACTATCAATTTTTTGTGGCCCCTTAGATTGGTTTATTTACTGATACTAGTTTTTTTACATATTACATACACTTATTCGAAAAGTATCAACTCAAAAAATTAAATTTTCCGGAAAAGTTAAAAACGGTTCCAGGAATAAAAATAAAATATTATTTCTATTATTTATTGAAATGTGCTTTTAACCCTAGATTGAGATACATTTTTGTTATTTCATCGTATTAATATCTCAAATATCACATTTTTTTCAGTTGTGCCACTTTTCGAATAAATATGCAATATGATAAAATTGAATGACTTGATAAATGCAGTACATCAATTATTAGAAAATAACGGTAAGAAGTCTACTTATTAGAGATGTTATTGATATTAAATGATAAAAATAAATACTGATACTGAGCGCAAACAAAAATCTAAACGAAAAAAAACTTTGGCACAATTATGATTTTTTAAATGAAAATTTAGATGAAATTATGAAAAATTTCGTGCCCCTTAGAAATTTTATGCCCAGGGTCGCATGGGCCCCGGGTGCCCGTGCGATAGTCAGGGCCTGACAATATACACTGTAAAAAAAAACAAATGCTTCTTAATCTACAAAAATATAACATAACCACGTACAAAAATACATAACAACCTCTTCCGAGTTATCCGTCGCCCTACCAGTGGCTGGGAGGTTCTGCTCTCAAAACTGGTAGACGGCAGATGCTGGGTTCAAACCCCTATCGCGCTCGTCGACCTAACCGTTCGGAGTTTTCCGTGCTTTTCTTCAAACCTTACCGAAAATACGGGTTAGGATCCCTTAGAATTACCCCCACGGAGGGCACCCCCCCCCCTCTGGGGCCTATATACCTCGTGTAGATAATCGGCCGTCATAAAATCAACCAATCAACCGAGTTACCCGCGTTTCCTAAAAACTCTCTTTATCTGTACAAACCTCAGATGCAAAATGTGTTTTCGAGATTTAAAGAATCATTTTAAAAAACAAAGTTTTTTCTGCTGTCATTGATTTTCGGAGACGTTTCCGAGTCGTTTTTATAGTGTAACTCAGTTTTCTCGGACCGGACTATAAGGCTTTTAGAATGCTATCCATTCTCAATGAAACATTTTCAGCAGCGTAACTGAATTTATACAACACAAGAATAATATTAATTTTAACGTTAATGTTAATGCTGTACGTGTTAATGTTAAAGCTGCACATTTTTTGATCAAAATAGAACCATAACGTACTTATCTCTAACTTATAACCTAAAGATACACAAAAATTTTAATTTAAACACAAAAAAAAAGGGAAAAAAACGCACACGTGTTAAATTTTTAAAACTGTAGCTTATATAGTTTGAAAGCAACAGTGCGCGCAAACTCAAACGTTGCTAAACATTGTGAGAAAATACATCTTGTAGTTTCAATATCCATTCATTTTCACCGTCTTTAAATGGCTACAATTCAAGACATAATGCAGATTTTTGAATGCGGTTTTGTACGTATTGTTCGGAAATGTTTAAACATTCAGAATAAAACAAAAACCGAAAATTGATTTTATGAAAGTTTCTCGATCCTGTGACCTCTTAAAGTATTTTCGTTAGTTCATATAATCTTGATACAATCTTACTAAAAAAGTGTGCGGCACACCAAAGGTCCTCTCATGGCGCACCAGTATGTCGTGGCACACCGATTGAGGCCCCCTTATTTAAATTATCTATAACTCATCCTAAAGTATATTACTGCGAACCGATGAAGTAGCGGTTCGTCAAGGGTTCACAGTCACTTTCCTACCGGAATTTCCGTACATTAAATTTCAAAATTATTTAATTGTGGAACATTCTACAACTAAAGAAACAGAAATTTAGTTTACGAAAATACTGGTAGTAAAGTGATTGTGAAACCCCAACGGCCCCTACTGAACCCATGTATTAAAGAACCTTATAACAAATTTTTTTAATGGTACTTTAAAGTAACGTTGGGGCATTAAGGATTAAAACCAACGGAGTAAGAGCGCTGACAAGCATTCATTATTTTCTTACACATCAAGCACAGAGTGTATAAAAATACCCGAAAACATTCTTTGCGTGCTTAACATTTCACTAAGCTTTTACTACATACCTGTAACACGTGACTTTTTGGAAGTAAGATATTTGCTGCAAGGATCTAATGTGTTCCAGACATTAAAAAAAGAAGAAAAATGCGAAGACTTTGTTTACAAGTGGGGCACGGAACAGTGAAATGCACTTAACATGTAAGTAACAGCCAGTGAAACGTGAGATTTTTTCATGAAATTCTCACTAAAAGGCAAATTTCTTCTTCAGACGAAAATAAATAGGTAAATAAATAAAACTCACGCTAATATATGTCACCCTGCTAAATTAATATTCAACGATTCCTTTCAGGTTTCTACGAAAAGTTACTTTCTTTTCAAAAAAAAAAAAAAAAAAAAAAAAAGTAATAATAAAAATTGCGAAAAACGGTGAACAGTCGTAAAGTGACAGCTTGAGCAGTTCAAAATGCCGTTATGCTTGAAAGAAATTAAATGGTATTTCACTACTTCTTAAAATAAATAAATAAATACAGCAGAAGTTGTTGGAAAACATTTATATAATATCTCCTAGCTGTTAAAAATTATAGTTTAAAGAATTTCATACGGCATACAGTTTGCATTCTCAGTGCGACAGATTGTTGCTAACAATTTTGCATTTTACACTAAGCATGAAATTTTACACATACTTTTCAAAAGAAAGGTTTTTCTAAATTGTGGTACGATTGAACATAAAAATAGTTCTCAATCCTGGCCCATAATCGAAGGGTTAATCATCCGTAATGGGTTTACACACAGATTAAAAATTATCCATGCTTGAAAATTATCTTAAAAACCATAAAAAAAGCAGAAAAATGAGATAGAGTTTTCAAGCAAATTGCATCTGAAAGTACATTTTTTTCTATTTGATGGCGTAAAAATTAAAATTGTGCGATGGTTATGAGTTAAAAAATTACAGCAAAAGCAAACTTTATGGGTCAGGTCGTTGCCACCTTCGATATGACGTCAGCGTTACACTGTTAAAAAAATTATTTTACAGAAAAAAAAACTGTCAGCCTGCACACTATGAAAAACTGTTTATTTTACGAAAATAATCTGTAATTATTACGAATTTACGGGCAAAATTTGTTAAAATAACAGAAAGTTCGCAATAGATACAGATTATTTCCGTAAAATAAAGTTTTCACTGTAAAATCAAAAGATTTGTTTATTTTTTTTAGTATGTTTTGGCTGTATGATATAAATTTCTTACCGAAAGGACTATTATCAATTTAGCTACTGCCAAAATTATTCAAAGAAAATTGTTGAAATAGCTTCAATATTTCCAGAAAAAACGGATACGTAAATATTAGTTATTTTCATAGTATTTTTCAAGCGTTGATGTCCCCTTAAACTTTCGAAATAGGGCGCATTAGCTGTTAAGAATAACAAAGAACGCGTTATATCCTTTACATGTCACTTTCTGTAACTGTAAGTACCGATACAGAGAAAACAGATTTACAGGCAAGGTATCATTTTCGCTTCTCCGAAAAGCATTGGAATGTTTTCTCACCTGAGGATTCAGTATACATTTTACTAACAAAAACTTTTCGAATTAAAAGTGAATCATTACACATGAAATACCCCAAAAGATTTTGGATTAGCATTTATTTAGACAAGATAAACAATATAGAAATTTACACCCAAAAAGTAAAATAAACAATCCCTTTTCTCTTTTGCTTTCATATTTTAACAATACACTATTACAATGCTCCTTTAAAATTCGAAAATCGAATGCTGCTAAAATGTTTTTTTTAATGTTTTTTTTTTTTTTTCCCCAGAGATAAATATTTTGTTAATCCAAACAATAGTGGGTGATTTCTCACCAACGATTTCATTATCAAGGATTTTTAAAGGCAAACTTTCTTATTATACGAATTCCAGACAATAAATTAATTAATTAGTTAATAAAATGAAACAAAAGAATCATATTGTTTTTTAAATTTTACTTCTAAACAATGTCCCATAAAATAAATATTTTCTATCGACAGATTATTATAAAAAATAAATCAGCCATAATTGATAGAGTCATGGGAAAAAAATATTTATTTTTGTAAATGTACTGAAGTAAGTGATTAAGAAATGATGAGTAAGTAAATAAGAAAAGAATATAATAATAAATAACAGTTACAGTCGGTTTAAAAAAAGGGGAGGTAAACAAGACAAGTTCTGCAGTGCTACATCTTTTAATTATTAAAATGCGACTTAAGTTTCAATAACTTGTAACTTCTCATAAATTTTACAACAGTTATCGAACGCATATATAAAATCTTTATGTTTATTTAGGGAAAGGGGGACATGCAGGTGTAAAACTTCAAAATATCATATTTTAGACTAAAGTATTCGATATTCCTTTTCGATTTCAACGTCGCCTTGCTAATAAATCACTTTAAAAAAAGAAGAAGAAAAAACACGCGTTTCTTCAGATTTTTGTTTAGATTGTCTGCTGAAGAGTCGGATGCGTTCCAAAACCTCCAAAGCTTTTGAGTGCGTTTTTCTCAAAATGGTGTTTTTTGAATGGGTGGGCATTGTGGAAAACTTAGTAATTAAACTAACAACTTCAAATATCGAGTGAAGCTACGTGAGATAAGTACTTATTTCTTGATTACCTTTAAATTAGTCTTTATTTTATTTTATTTTATTTTTTCAATGGCTTGTAAAAAAGTATTTTACCTTTCTTCCCAACATTTCAGTTATAAATTAAAAAAACAAAACAATAATTGTATAAAATCTTTAAAAACTTTTGTGTGAAAACAAATTATTACACCCTTTATTTTTTATTTATATTTTATTTTCTGCTATTTAGTGTTTAAAATATTTTATCATGCAATTTCACAGGCAGTGAGCCTATTTTGGCGAGTGTGGTTTGGTGCACCATTTTGACATCTTTGTTGTTGTAACTCGTATACATAAAAATATTGAGCGCTTTGTCACCTGCGCCTGGATAATTGAAAAATGCTTTAAAATTAATTTATCAATCTATAATTAAATATTAAAACTAATAAAAGATTGTATTGTCATCGGAAACGCACTTGTGTACGTAATTTTGATAATTCTAGTCTATCAGGAATTGAGTGAAAAATCGATTACGAAATCCTAACTTTAGATACATGAACCAAGTTAAGCTAAATAAAAGAGTGTAAAAATAAAGTAGAAACCTTTGCAGCATATAAACACCAGTTAAACACTGAAATAAGCAATTCACTCACAACTTACTCGAACATATCTCTATGTAATCAAAAATCCACAAGAAAAATCAGGAAAATGTTTCAGACTTACCTGAAAGGAAAAGAAAGATTTATTAGAAAAATAAATAAATAAAGTAACAAGTATTTATTTAAAAATATGTAACCGAACACAAACACATCAGGATATTTAAGCAACGTGTTTCAAAAATGAAAATATTTGTTTTTGGTTGCGAAGTAGCGATACGATTTTTCCAAGAAAATTCCCAGTTAAAGCGAAACCGGATTCTGTATAATCAAAGCGTTTATTTCATCATGATGCCACAATTTAATTTTTATATTGATACATGGTAGATGGAAATCATATGTGTTAGATAAGCCATAATTGTAAATTCAATTTAGCCTTGAACTCACTTAAGCTATGTCAAGTGACTATCTTACATAACATACGTTTCTGATTATTGCTATCTAATAAAAATAATCTAACAACTTGAAAGAAAATGCTCAAGCATAGATTATGAAACACTTTCCAACACTCACGGAATACTGTAGCTGAACTTCACCGATTAATAAGGTGAGAGAAGATAGCTTAAGTAAACTATTTAAAAACATAAAACAACTTAAAACGTATTTTCATAAATAACCTTCCATAGACTGCAATATACAGTTCTTTGCGAAGCCCTGTATAAGAATTTATTTATAGTCTACACCTCTTACAGTACTAAATATAGTTCAGCTGAAAGAGGAATAACTCAAAAATCACCTTTAAGAAATTTACGCTTACACACAGTAAAGCTTACAAATTATTTTGTGTAGCTCTATATATGATCTATAATATTTATACATACCATCTAGTAAATTAAACTTAAAAACGCATACCTAAACTGAAAATGCACTCTTCGAATATTTATCTATCATAGACAATACTGCAACGAAATATTTTGTGCCCGACTGTAAATGAAGGATAACTTATGCACGTCATATTCTACAGTAATTATCTTCTAACACACCTCAATAATATATATAAAATTCATTATGTTTGAAATAGAGCAACATTATCAAAATACGTTGCAAACAATTTTCCCCCGTAGACCATTATGCAAATGAATGCTTTTGTGTAACCCTGTAAATGAATGATAAATGCTTTGCACTCCATATTCTGTAGAAAGTATTATATTTTAGTGAACCTAAGAAATACATATCAATATCATTATGCTTTCAATAGTATAACATCATTAAAATACACCGCAAACGATTTTTCCCCATATACCAAAATGTAAAGGGATTCTTTTGACCGTTCCTGTAAATGAGCTTTAAATGATTTATGATACGATTCGAGTATATTTATGAGAGTTAGGGTACGGAGAGACAGACGAACAGGCAGACAAACCGAATTACTAAAAAATTTTCGTGTTGGAAAATGTTGAAAAGAGATATGAAAATCTATTTTCAAAATATTAATTGCACCATGCAAGTACTTTTAACATTATGTAAATACTAATAGTTTTAGAACTCTTAACACCGTAAAAGAATTTAAATATTCCAAAAACTGCCTAGTTAATAAAACTCTAAAATTTTGATAATGTTGAAAAAGATACATGCAAATTAAATAAACTAACTAAAATAAGCAGCTGCAAAATACAACCATACAAAAATAATGCAGCTGTAAATTATCCATTGAGATTTAATAGTAATAATGACATAATGACTAATAAGTCGCAAGGACTTCATTTTTCACTAGTTATCGTAATGCTATCAAAATAAATAAGTTTCATTTCGATTTGGCGATCGTCACGCACTAATACTGGAGACAAAGCGTTTGATCTTTAATTTCCGTTTTAACGTCAGCTTTATACTAATAACAATTGGGATGTTTCATTTTATCATGTATTTATCATTTTATCACGGTGATAAAAGAAAAAAAAACATCTTTATATGAAATCCCATCGCGATGTTTCTTTTTCATTGTTTTTTAAAAGTAATCTCTGATACTAAAGACTTTTAATAACATATTAAAATGGCTAACAAGTACCATAGCAGGAAGTGGTAATGCCACGATACAGAAAATACGTTAAATTTTGCCATATAAAAGCAAGGTTCATCAATTTTTAGTTAACTTTTTCAGCAAAGCAATTCTGTTGATAAAATGTTGAAATGATATACTGCCACCAGAATTCACAAATGAATTGATTAGAAAATAAATAAATGTTTTTTTTTTACATTAAAATAAAACATTAAAAAAAAATCTGGTGAAACTTTGGCAGTTGCGGATGAAAATTAAGTGGTTAATCCTTGAAACCACCGCCCCTTGAAAGAGTCAAATAAGGATGTTTTAAATCTAGTAATTAAATTCCCAGTTAACCCTTTTAGGTTAACTGAGTAACAACAAAGTAACTTTGTTGGTAAAATATTGAAAGGATATACTGCCACCAGAATTCATAAACGAATTGATTAGAAAATAAAGAAATGCTTTTTTTTCCCGTACATTATAAAACATTTAAAAAAAATTCTGGTGAAATTTTAGCTGTTGGGAATTAAAATTAAGAGGTTAATCCTTGAAATCACCGGCCTTGAAAGGGTGAAATAGGGGTGTTTTAAATCTTAGTAATTAAAGGAATTTCAGTGTGACTGATTATATTTTTATCCGTTACTAGTGATTTTGCTACGAATCCATCTAGCGAAAATCATGCCTGTAAATATCATGCTTTTGGGTTTAAAAGTGAGTCAGAAAATGTGTCAGAAAGTTTCGGATTGTTGAGCGGGAAAAAATATCTTTTTGAGAATCGCCTTAACTGGAAACAGACAAAGCGTAAAACAACGCTGGATAACTTTTCCGCCAAAAATGTTAAGGACAGTCAACTGAAGGCTTTCTCTGAAAGTTAAAGTTATTGGCCGTCACAAAATAAAAAATATCCCACTTATTCTTCTGCTTTGAGTCTGATTCATTTATTGACGAACAGGCTTTGGATTTATTTCAATTCTCTTAACGCCACCAGGGCCCGACTAACCCTATGTGGGATAACCGAAATGGCCGAAAGCCCATTCCGCAGATGAAGAACCGAGAGTCGTAAAATGCATTATTTTTCCCTTGCGACTTTTGCAGCGCGCATCGGCTTAACTATTCGAAATACGATAAAATAAAAAATACATGCTTAAATTTCATACTTTAACATTTTTTTAACGGTGAAATGGGACTTAGAATGTCAGTTAAGTAAATTTTTCAGCGAATTTCATTTGATTCAAAGTTTGTTTGGAAAAAACGACCAGCGTATTTTTGTAAAAGGTTCTTTTGATAATAACCAATCGTTTCGCGATCGAACAAAGTATAGTAACGTGACCCTTAGTTTGAGAACCGTTATGCTACTATTTTTAAATTATATAATACGTACTACTTTTACCGTAATAAAAGTAAATGAAACTACAAGAAACGCTACATCAGAAAGAAAAAAAATGGATCAGCCCTTATGAATCTATGGCAACATTGCTACTATCGCAATCAATTGAGGGTTTAAAACAAAAGTTTCATCGATCCATCAATTGATCCGTGTTGCAACAGCTACTGCTTATCTCCCTTGAATCGGACAACAGAAATTATCATCTTTTCTGCTATGCTTCACAAAGTTAACAAAGTTAACCACAGATCGTAACACCAAGTTAATGGTCTTTCGAGATTTCAAACAATACCGGCTGCGATAGTAGCATGTCTTCTTCAGAGCTACATGAAGAAATAATCGTGGTTTTACGGTCTGCGTAGGACTTTACATTTGTTCACATCTACAAATTGTGTCTTGTTCATCATCACACAATACATCGGTAAAACATAACATCTGTCTGGTCAGCCTCATTCAGAGCAGACGGAATACAGAAACGTCTCACAGATACATATACACTGTTCTTCTCCGTAAACATCAGAAGTAAATTTTTTTAAATTCTTTCGGGTACAATTTTTTTAATTTTGGTGAAAAATTACTTTTAGGTTTCAAAAATTAAAAGTATCTATCCGAATCACAAAAAATTAAGGTTTACTGAAATTGTTATTTTTAATATTGTACAACATATAATTAATCTTTCAAAACTAGTTTTACTTGATTTTGAAGTCCTGGTCCCCCCCCTGGTCCATATTTCTTAAAATGAAATTATTAATAATTTTCATAATTAAAATTATGTTTTTCAGTTTAAAAAAAAAATGCTTAGAATATGTTTGGGTCCATTCGATGTAACTCACTGAAAACAAAAATTCTAAATCGGAGGATTTTTTAGGAAAATATACAGTAAAGTTTGTCATGTGAATTTAAAATTAGATCCTCAGATTTTGAATTATTTTAATAACTCCATTTGACAAATATACATAAACTATATACATTTTTCCGAGCTGATTTAAAAGAAATAACTCAAATAAAGTGTCAAAAATGGGTTTTACTCTTTGCAAAATTAGAGTTGGTGAGATTTTTAAAATGTAGATGACTCTCATTTCAAAATGTTCATTTATATTCTGAAATATGACAATATTCCGAGTCTAATGACACCTATTGGTATGATTGTATCGCAAACTGTCTGAAAATAAAGGCGTGTTCGTTTGTTTGTTTTCACTGACTGTACAGAATTTTGAAGAAAAAATGGTACTTTTATATTGCTGGGCGTCAGTGATAACTCGCCAAATCTTGTTTCAATTGGCATCATTTGAATTGCAAACAATTAACGATCCACTGAACAACTAACAATACATTTTTACAGGTTCTAAATGATATTAAAAGATTTTGGGATCTTATGTAACGTAAATTTCTACTTTTGTGTGTATAAAATTAGATACAGTGCTTTCATTATGAAATAAAATGTTTCTAGTTTGTGTTATATCTTATTTTAACATTTTTGTAATAGACTAAGCCTAGTCATTAATAGACCCGACTATGTGAGATTGTGTTATTTGTATTGATATGTTTGTTTTTACGTATTTTATTATGATTATATTTTAGCTATTTTTAAGTAGGATTTTAAAGATATTACATCGCAATGTTGGCTGTTTGTCATTAGCTAATGTTAAAAGATTGGCGAGAAAAAAAAGGGTTGGCGAATTAGTTAAATTAAAGTTTCTGCTGTTTTTTTTTTTTTCTGTTTATTATATCTAATTCAGTAATATATGTCATTTAGGTTGTTAAACAGGTCATTCATTAAGAGCAAAGGAAGGTAGCATTTTGATTTGGATATATGTTTATGACAGAGGTGTAAAAACTTACAAAACATTAAAATAAAATGAGCTCTTCAATTCGCTACTACGTGAAAATAAAAAAAACTTTTAACTTTCAACTTGAGATAAATAAAGTTGTTTGTTTTTTGAAAAAAAAAATTACCTGCATTAGTTTACTTAAAAAGCCAATGTGTAAATATTTTTTTAAAACATACAATTGCACATTATCTATTAATAAATCTTTCGCAAGTATACATTTTAAACTTGAAAATTATTAAAGTGATAACTATGTGCTGTTCATTTCTCACTATAGAAATAATTATACTATAAAATCAAATTATACCAAGTCGTTTTAATAACCATTACATGTTATTTATTTAGCGATTTTTAAACAGTTTTAATTGAGTATTATTTGTTAATAATCGATACAACTTGAAAGAGTCGATAAAACTTTGAAAACCTCTCCTTTCAATGGTAAGGATAAAAGTTTCTTTTAATTTGTTTATTATAATTTTTAAATATTTAGCTGCCCTTCAATATAATATTTAGCTGCCCTTCAATATAATATTTAGCAGCCCTTCAATGTAATACTTAGCATCACATGCTATATTTTTTTACATTTTATCTGTTTATTTCACTCAAGTACAATTTTGATTTTGATATATTTTTATGATAAAAGTATAAAAATTTATAAAATGTTAAAATAAACTTAATATCTCAATTCATTCATACTCTAAAAAAACTTTTCTTTTTACAAATTAAATACATTATATTTTTATATATTTATATGAAGTTATATTTCTGTAATATCGATAAATAAATTATATTTCTGCACTACCAATAAATAAATTATTTTAGCGTCGTATCAATTTATATTCATTTATTTAATATTTCTTTTAATAATTTTTTTATAATATTTATCATTTACTTAGCGTTTTTCTTTTTAATAATTTGTGATTATGAATTGTTATAGTTAATAGTTGTTCTATGATGCACTTCTTTTTTTGGAAAAAAAAAAATATGAATCTTGCACGGCCACTTTTAAATGCTTATCGATACTAGTACTTTGATTTCAGAAAAATGCATGTGAAATACAATGTAATGTGTTATTTTCATTGTGAAACACAATGTGATGTGTTATTTTCTTTATCTTACTTTAACAAGTATGAAAACACGCTTCCTGCAAAGTGTGTGGCAATGTATTTTTTTTTTTAATTCTAAAAAGAAATTTTAACACAAAAATGAAAAAAATCCTTTTTTTTTTTTTTTTTTTTTTTTTTTTTTTTAATTAAATTTTATTTCAAAGTCACGTCGTCGATTTCACTTCTTTTAAAAGTCTAATGAATACCTTCACGTTTTATACATTTATGGCGGGTGAAAATGATTTCGGGAATATGTCCGAAAGAAGCCATTTTGGATTTAATAACACCCATAATACAGTATTTTCTTAATAAAGTTCACTATTAGATTGCTACTGCTATTCTACAGCATGCACTTTTTGTGAGATGACATCTGAAAATACATCAATAACTATTTCACACGGAAATTTGACCATTATAAATTCTATGAACGAAATTGGTAATGAAAAGAAAAAAAAATGTGAATTATAACACTTGCGAGTTTTCTACTGTGTTTGCGTGTGTGGTTTCGGATAATCGAAATTCTTGAATATTAAAATCGTGAATGTTCAGAGAGGGTTGCATTTTTAACATTTTAGGAGTTTTTATCTACTATGTCTTCGTTGAAATGGATGTCACCCTGAAAATAGTTCACTCTATGAGCGATTCTCCAATAATTTTGACTTTTAAGTTCTTTAATAATAATTTTTGTCTTAGTACATATTCTTGGTTTTCTTTTATTTCTTATATTATAAAACACGCCATTGCATGATTCTATAACAATATTAACAAGATAAATAAGTGTTGGACGATTTTGGGGGTCAAAATGTAGAATTCAATTCCTTACCGTCCCTTGGCCCTGATACTGATTTTTAAAGTTTGGAGCTGTCTGTATAAAATTGTTTCAAAAAAAGTAGTTCTACTGAATATTTTAAACAAAACTAGAACTATATTGTTTTATATAAATATGTAACAAAAATTAGGCTGCACACATTTCTTACGTTATTATTATTATTTTTAACTCTGTCCCGGGATTTTAAACTCATTACCGACCCTCTTGCTAAAATTATGCAGAAAATCACTCCAAATGCAGCCACAGAGTATTTTCAACCTTTTTCTCATACAGAACTATGCTAGAGAAAAAAGGGCTGTAGTTCTTTGATAGGAAATTTACTGAAGAATTTAAATCAGCATTTAAGTATCATTTTCAATTATTGTGGTTTTATTGATAGTCTTACCGTTCCCAAGATTTATTCCTAAGTTTTTAGAGATAAATTATTTATTTTGTTTTGTTGTTATTTAATTTAATGTAAATAACTGTTGCTAAAAATCAATAAACATTGAGGCTACCACATAGGCTTAGCATGACTTGTCCATAAATAGGTGGTAATTTTCCTTAACGTCTCTGTTCTATTTCACTATTAAATGGATGGTAAGGGTCTGAGAAGTATAGTACCGTATTAAACATCAATGCAGAACAAGAACAGGTTTAATTATAGCAACAAGAACAAGAACATGTTTAATTATAGCAATAAGAACAAGAACATTTAAAACTGGAAGTTTAAAAATGCCATTTTATTAAGTTGAATTTAACCAGTTTCTTATTTTTGAAAATTAAAATTATACTGTTAAAAATTTGTAACAAACTGCCCAATCATTTGACCGTTATTTAGAAAACGGTTACATAACCGTTAACTCTATTCTGACCATAATATGGGCAATAATATGCTCAGAATAGACTTAAATTACGGATATGTAACAGTTTTCTACAAAAACGCTCAAATGACTGGACAGTTTGTTACAAATGTTTAACAGTATAATTTTAATTTCCAAGAATAAGACACTGGTTAAATTCAACTTAACTGGACTGCAAATTTTTAACAGTGTATGGGAGAATGCCTCACATATGTTATATAATTTAAAATAATTAAAATTTTTAACACCACACTTGTTACTTTCAACGCAAATAAATTATGCACAAATCAGAGATTAGAACGAGATTTACTAGACGCTATTCCGCACGCTATTTCCGCATTCAAAGTATATTAAAATTTATGCAAGTCATGGATTTTCAAGGATTTACATATAAAAGAGGGAAGAGTTCTCATCCTTCATTCGCACTATAGAAATTAATACACACGCGGTTCCCGATCCGAATTTCAATAAATTTTCATTTACATACTACGCATAATTAAAAATATCTTCCTTAATCCAAAAACAGTGAGCTAGGGGCCTTCGTGTAGAAACAGTTGCTACTTGGATACATAAAGCACGTATGTACATCCTTGACACATATAACAATAAACGGATGCCTACAAAATGGCAGAGCGGTGAAGATTTTGCAATGACAGACGGCGTTTCTTAAACGACTTTTTCACGATCTCCCGAGACAATTCAAAAGCTCTAAAACGGTTAAGTGAACACGCGCTCGAGATTTCTGAACTATTGAACCGTGATAGGAAAAATATCCGATCTTTTGTTCTGATTGGCTTGATCACAATACACCTGTTGCATCGGGATCATTGCGATCGAAAGCAAAATTGATAAGAATCACCAGATGTAATTTGTCTTTGTCTTCTTTATCTTGTTTCCGACCGCTTAGAATCCGATCAACATTAGACGTAAAAGAGGTATATTTATTTGCGTCAGTTATCATGTAGAGTTTTGGACCACGAATTTTTTAAGAAGCTGAGAAATTAGAGACCAATTAATGGAACAGTTATCAATAGCGCCTCTGTAATAAATTGCTTAGACACTATGGGCTAGAGTTGCAAAGACTAGAAATAACCCGGTTTAAACCTGGGAATAAACCAAGTTTTTTGGGAATAAACCAGGTCTTTTGGGAATAAACCGGATTTCGCAATTCTACATAGGCACTTAACAATCAATACTATCATGATGCAATCAACTCCCCAAAATCTTGATTATGCTGACTTTTAAAGCAGCAATTTTTACATGAAATTGAAGATTGAAAAAAAAAATGGAAATGGATGGTTATCGATAGTACTCCCACAATCAATTGTCTCGATGCCATAGTTTCTTGACAATATGTATCAATAAACAATGGACTTCCCAGAGATTTAATTACTAAAATTTTGCTTTTCACTGAATTTCACTTCTAAGTCAATTTTAAGCAAAAATATACGTTTTTAAATTTTTTAAATTTTTTTTCGAATGGAAATGTATTTTAAATAAAAAACAGCAACTTTCAAAAACTTTCCAATTAAGCACAAGTTCATTTTGAATTATCAATTAAAACGAATGAGAACAATCTTTCTGGTGATTTTCTATTTATGTAAGAAATATTTTATTATTATTATAACGTGTTATAAAATCACCTTAAATTGTACTCGTTTATAAAAATATAAAGTGTATTACAAAGTGTTACCATCTATAAGCTAATTACAAAGCCTATATAACATATTACTCCACCTTTTTTGTAAAATGCCATTTACTTTGAATGGTAACATTTTTGCAGTCTGCCCTGTATATTTATAGCTCTCGGATAAGTTATAAATTATTTTCAGAAACAGACTCTTTCGTATCGTCAGTTAGCTGGTGTGCTAACATGGTCAGTTAACATTTTTAAGCTGTTTTTCGCAGACATTGATGCTCATATTTTTTCTTTTAATCAGTTTATCTAATGTACGTTTGACTAAGATGAAATTATCTCTCCTAAGAAATTAGTTATGCACACGAAAAATTCCTGCTTTAAATTCCACTCTTTTCTCTTTTTTTTCACTTTAACAAAATATATTAAGACTGCGTTGTAAAGTTATACAATTATTTTTAAAGATCTATTCACTATTCAAACACAATCACAGAGAAACCAGAGAAATTTATGATCCGCCCGTAGAAAAGTGCAGAATGAAAAAAATTCAAACACGAGATTCAAAAGAAACATTTTTCATTCGCAGACAGAAGAATGGATACAAAAGGAATCAGTTTTCTACGTAGAAACAAGAAAATGAGAAATTCTTGCTCACGAATTTTATTCACGAAATGAGTTCATTGTTAGGGCTGTAAATCTAGCCGTGTTTAATGACCTCTTTGGTTGGCTTTAAAAAATTTAATAGCTTATTTTACTTTATTCATTCATTTTCTGAGTAATACGCAGGAACTCTATTATAACATAGCAAAGAAAAACCTAAGTTGAGCTATACTTGCATTAGAGGTCTGTCGGGCCAATTTTTTTTTTCATAAACATCTTTCTCCAGGCCTGAAAATTTCAGCCTGTGCAGATTTCTAATCTGGCATGTAGATTATGCTGTTTAACTTATTGTTTCTTAACTCTGCTGTTAGAAAAATGAAAATGTTTTAGGTTTGTAATAATTTGAAGATTAAAATCTTTATCGCATTTTTTTTAATTAGTGGTCAAGTGTTAAAAAAGTTCTTCATTTTATGTAGCATATAGGTTTGTAATAATTTGAAGATTAAAATCTTTATCACAATTTTTTGCTAAATAAATCCTACGATGAAATTTCAATATAATATGAAACAAAAACATACATAAAGAGAAATGATTCCAGATAATTTGAAATAAATGTAATTTAATTGGAGCAAAAAATGGAATGTGGATAACAAATGATGATGAAAATTTTTGAAAAACCAAAGCAACACGTGGATATCTACTCATCAGTCGAAGGAACATCACATGTCGCAAAATAAATGCATTATTTCGTGTAATAGACTGGCAAATTTGCCAAGAAAAGTCTATTACTGCCGATATAATGCATTGGAAGACTAAAATAATTAGTAAACACAAGAAAATTAATCAAAAACAAATTATCATCTTCGTATTGGAAGCTATATAATCTTATTCTACTCTTAAAGTACAAAATGATGTTTATAAGCAGTACAAAATCAACATAGGTTCAAAATATCAGCTTTACGAAAATCGCATACCAAATTTGGAGATGAACAAAATCAGAGGGTCTTGGGGCAAGGGCCAGTTGGCCCATGCTTTAATCACACTCTGGGAATGAGCCGTGATTAATAATTGAATAAAAGATACAAGTTCCGGTGATTTAGAAGAGTGCGTATGTAACTTTTTTTAACAGCCAAATAATATGAAAGGTTTTGTGGCACATTTGAAAGTACGAAGGGTTCCATGATTACAGCATACGACAGGTAGTCTTAAAAAAGTGGAATTTTAAATCTACTTTTTTAAAACGCTACCTGTCGTACGTGTGCTTTAATCGTTATGCATTATCTCGCATCATTTAACATGTGGAGTAATACTTTAAGCGGAACAGGCGTCAGGTTGCAACATCAGCTGGACTGTCAAGCAGTATCAGTGTCTAATGAATGTTGCCGAGGTCAGCGAGGTCTGAAACTCGAAGCTTGTTTTGGTCATCTTTCTTTTTTTGCATATGCATAAAATAAAGAAGGAATATCGCGTAGGCACACACACACACATAACAGAGGTGCACGTGAACACCAGTTCAAAGCACCTGATGCTGCTCGCCTTGAGTTTTATTCTCTAAAATTAGTTTATTTATGAGTGTTCTTCTTCTTGTTGATTTCAAACAACGCAGGTGAGCAGTGTGGGTTATACCTAAACTAAGGAGGATGCGTATTAAGGTCAGAGGCGATAATTTCATTTAAATGAAACAATTATGGAAAACATCTAGAAAAAAAAGAGGAAAGGAAATAGAGAGGAAGAAAGTAATTTACTGGCACATATAATTTACCAACTACAGTGGCAAAGATGGGTAAATACGCTTTAAGGTGGTTCTTAAATGTCCTGTTCAACGACGCGAAACTTTCTGACTCATTTGTAAACGCAAAGGCATAAAATTGGCAGGCCTGACTATTGAAACGATTTGGAATTGAAATGAGTTTTCCATTTTTTGTTAAATAAATTACTTATCGAGTTATAAGCGATTCGTGTCACGTGACGACGTGATTTTCCCCTTTCTCGTCTTGTTGTCTTAGGAAATTCGATTCAAAACGCCGATTTTGACAATATTTTCTGAAAGATCTTCTGCCTTTATCTAAAAATAGAAAACATTTCGATAAAATGTCTCTGAATAAAAACACCTGGCAATTTCATCTGTTTCTGAATAAGAATGAATTCTAAATTGTGTCAGAAAGTAGCTCTTTTGAAGTTGAGAACAGCTTTAATTTAAAAAATAAAGTTTGCCCTTCCCCCTATTGTGTATCAATAAAATAAGAAGATGAAACAGATTTTTCATGTTTTCTATTACATTTTTTTTTCTGCAATTTTTCTTTCATCCTTTCCATAATCGGAATGCCTGTCCCTTTTCCCCTGATCAAGAAGGTTCCTTTCCATACTATAGAGCAGCATTAAAATTTATCTATTTTTTGCCCTAATCATTACAATGTAATAACAAGAAAATATACCTTTCATCACCTATTTTATTTAAAATTTTATTTTTAACTCGTTGGTTAATTTCTATTTAAAAAAAAAAACCTGATTCAACTAGAAGTTAATAAATATACATTTAAATGGGGGAGTATCTCTAAAAAGCGTGTCCGATGATTTTTAGTTCTTCTTCTGTTTTTATCAAAAGGCATTAACTTTAATAATGCAATTTTGCTTTATCAGTGAACATTGTTTGAGGTACAATTTTGAATCTCAAAGGTTTACTTTTCAAAGATGGAATTTTTTATACTTTCCCCGTTTCAAGAACTGCATAATACAAGTTAATAATAATCTGCTGCTAATCAAATAACAAAGAAAATTACTGTGCATTTTTTTTTTTTATAAAGAACATATTGATTGCGTCTGTGAAACAGTAATAATAATAGTACAGGGAAATGTCAAGCTTTCAAAATGCTTTGTAAAGTCTTCCAAGGTCTTTGCAAAGAAACCCAGACTTAATAAAAACAAGAAAAAAAATTACCAAGAACAATTCACACATATCAGGTGAAATTAAAAATCAACAAGGCGTAAACAGTTTATTATTACAGTTGTCTAGTTATTCAAGTGAATTTCCCTTGATATAAACAATGATATCATCACCTAGTAAACATTTCGGAAACAAACATGTCAAAGGTCTGTTAAACTTTTATTTATCGATAATAAAGGTGTAATTGGCTTTTCACTACACGAAAACACTTGGATGCTTTAATCGTTCATGCATGGAGTACATTTAAGTTCTAATACTTTGTACTGAGACATAATTGAAGATTATATTAATCATTTAGTAAAAGTTTCCTTTTAAACATATATCATGATTTAGTAAACATTTATGCTTTGATAAACGTAATTATTTAAAAATCATTACATAAGTTTCCTTTTAAACATATATCATGATTTAGTAAACATTTATGCTTTGATAAACGTAATTATTTAAAAATCATTACATAAACATAACATAAAGAATATTTTTTCTACATAAACACAAAATGTACTAATTCATCGCTTTCAAAAATAATTCTCCTTTTTTTAATAATCTGTTGTTCCACACAACTTCCGTAGTTTACTGTATTCCCCAGGACAACGGCTTCTAATATCGGGACATAAAAATACAGTAAACGCCCTTGAAAGGAAGTCTGTCTACCAGTGTTGAATTCAGACATTTTTCTCCGGGAGGGATTTCTGTGGCTCCGCGGGGGGGGGGGGGGGGGGGGGGGCATTGTAGAGTTCCGGGAGGGAAATTGCACTTTTTAACTATTAAAGGCATAAAATCTCAAAATTTCCGGGGGGGGGGGGAGATGTCCCTCCCGGACCACCCCCTGAATTCAACACTGCTGTCTACAACGGAATCCTGTAAATAATGCATTGTCCCTACGGTAAGAATACCATACAATTATACTTGCTAAGACGGATACCTCTTTAAAAGGAAATTTTTCGCTGGTCCCTTGCGATAGCAGATTTTACTATTACTACATAAACACAACGTTCTTGGGAAAGCGGAATTGCTAGGAGCCGAAATAAAATTCCCATTTAGCAGGTATAATTGCATAGTATACCTACCATAGGACAATGAATTTTTTTACTTTTAAGGCAGAATTACTTTATGAACAGGTTACGTTTTCATAGAGTTTACTAAAGAAAGTTTACAATAGAAACCGTAACAAAATCCGTTTTAAACAGGTTTCCGTATAGGCAGGTATATTTCCGAGGTATTCCTTTAAAAGGGACTATAAAAATTCCCGTTATAGACATGTTCTGTCTCTTGACAGGTTTTACTGTGTTAAGTGTCACTCGATGCAGACTAATGAACAGCATGGTAAAAAAATAATTTTAAAATAATTTTAAAATAATAATTTTATGCAACATGAAGAACAGGGACTTTTGGACGCGGGACAAGTGTTGGGAATCTCCTGAAAATCGGGACGTTCCGCATAAATCGGAACACCCGACAACACGAATACGCACATATACGTACCCCCCCCCCCCCCCCAAAAAAAAAAAAAAAAAAAAAAAAAAAAAAAAAAAAAAAACTATGCACATATAAAACAACTAATTTTGTTTCTTTTTTTTTCCCCAATCTCTTCTCCAATCCAGTTACCCTCGTAAAGGAGAGTTTTAAAGCAGATACACTATTTATCGCTTCCAATATTATACAAGTCATTTTTTATTAATTATTTATGAGAGGTTCTTTTCAAAACCAGATCCCCGATGTAGGTCAATCAGTTTATACTCTTTCTTTTCGAGTCGACTGCATCTCGACGACAGGTATTAATCTGCCATTTCTTCATTTCTTAGTCACCAGTGCTATTATGTATCAGTCACTTGTCACGGCAATGAGAATTCCTGATTTGCATTTCCTGTTTAAGTCTGCAGACAAAACGACAACAGAAAAAAAAATGTATACCAGTACCCAGAAAAGATATCGCGGTATTTAAAAATTTTTAAAACTTCAAACACTCATTTCATTAATAAAAAAAATACATAAGGGAAATTACACGATATTTAATCATTTACGTACTGTTTGGTACTTTAAAACACACACACACACACACACACACACACACAAAAAAAAAAAAAAAAAAAAAAAAAAAATGCCTCACGGCTCGGCCTACAGGCACAGATAGATTTCGAAAACGCAGACCATGGGGCACCTGTTTGTTGGAAATTGCGGAAAAAATGACCTTTTTGCCATGATGCCGCAGTTGGGACCGCCCACTTCGAAATCTAACTTGTTTGCAGGCGGAGACGGCAAGGATTTTTTTGTTTTTAATTGCTTTGTTTTTCCTATAAGGGTTGGTCCTATAAAAACTTGTCAATATAAAAGTTTTAGATAATATTAATAGGATTTATAATAAATTTAAGCGGATTTGATATCTTGTGAATTGACGAAGTTATGAATTTTTTTCTTCTAAACCCCCCTTCCCCCCCCTTGGGGCCATTTTTAATGATATCAAAAATCTGTCATACATAAATATTTCGGCCCTTTTCCTAGAAGTAATAATAACTTTAAACGGATTCGATACGTATCATAATTAAGAAGTTATGGGGATTTTTCTGTTTTCACAAAAAGCCTCCCCCCCCCCCCTGGTTTGATTTTGCCCATTAACGAACTTGACCGAGATTTTGTGCCCCTTGATTTTATGTATCAGTTTGGAAGAGATTGTGCAGAATTATGGGAGTTATCGTGTCCATAAAAAAAGGGCATAGATAGATAGATAGATATAAAGTTTTGAACTGGGGGTGGTTTGGGGTTCTGGGAGTCATAATCGGCGTAGATCTGCAAAAAAGTTAAAAATTATTTCAACTTAGGGAAGAATGTAATAGGTAGTATTTCTAACGAAATCTCCTAAAATAAAAAAAAAACTTATTATAAAAAATTTTTAACACATCGATTGGCAGTAACGCAATTTAATATGAGTTCTAGATACTTTACTTTATCATGTTAGAAAAGAATTATTTGTTGTACAGACGGTCAAAAAAAAAGAAAAAAAAAGAGAGAGAGAGAGAACATCCCATAGATTTCAATCTTAAATTATCGCCAAAAAGAAAGAAAGAAAACTGAAATAGCCATACGACTGGAAATTATGTCTTTTTCAATTTATATTTAAAAAAATTAATCTAAATAACTTAGTATTTAAATTTTGCATACGAGGTCTTCTTCTAAAAAAATCGCGGAAAATACAAAAATCGCTGCACGAATTCCGGATAAAGTTCCTTGAAAAGAGGGTAAAATTTACTATGTTTGCTAAAAGATTGGATTTGGATTGCTTTTATGAGTGGATCGAAATCGCCGGCGAACTTGGGAAAAAAGGGAAATACGTGAATGGTTCCGTTCAAAATAAAATGACATAAATTCTAATTTAAAAAATTAAAAATCTTAGTCTCGGATGTATTCGTACCTCTCTTCGTCTATCCGGAACCGAATTTACAGACACCTACGTGCGAGAGATTTTCGCAGACATCACCAACAAACAAACAGACACACAAACAAACAAAACTTTCTTATTGTTATTTTTTGGTTATATGCTTTCAATCGTGATACAGTAAACTTATTTAAAAAAGGGATTTCGTTGAATTACCGTATGTAAGTTATTGGTTTCCTGTTTTATTACTCCCCCCCCCCTTTTTTTTTTTTTTTTTTTTTTAACAAAACAAAAAAAGAAGTATTGTTTTTCAATTTAAACTACGAAAAAATCTAAAGAAGATCTACAAATGGTTCAGATTAACCTTCTACAAAAAAATGTATTATCAACCAGATAATGGGAGGAACATCCGTAAAAGACATCAGGCAATGACGACTCGCTTGTCTTTCTAAAAACGCAAAAAGAAAAGAAAAAAAAGTTTTTCTTTAACATCACGAAATAATCTTATAGCATATATACAGTATGCCACAAAGAGAAAGTGCTTGAACGAATGTTCGTGTCCGGCAGATTTTAAAAATGCCCAAAAGAGGATACATGAATGTTAAAGAAGGCAGGGAAAGCTGGAAGAACTACGCGGAATAGATTTTTTTTTTTTTTTTTTTTTTTTTTTTTTGGTAAATATGAGGTCACGCGAGCTTCTGGTATCCTCTTTCATATAAACTTTTTTTTAAGGGTGTCACTCCATATGTTTTCATTGAAGGTTATTATCTTTTACCTTTTTGCTTCTTTTTTCTTTGAAACAGGTCTTACTATTTTTTTTTTTTTTTTTAAGTCTAATTCTTTGTTAACAATTTTAGTATATGGTGATGCTCCGGTAGTCATATAAAAATTAAAAAAAAAACGAAAAAAACGGATTTTTTTGTTTTTTCCTATAACGTATTTCCTAGAATATGGGTAATATTTGGTAGTGAGATATACACAATATAAAAATGTACACACAAACACACACACACCCATAAAGAAAAATACTGTAAGTTTTACTGTATGTCTCATTTGAGACGACAACATAATACTGTTTATTTTTTTATTTTTATGAACTTTCTATTTTTTAACAGTCAAATGCTGTTTTTATAATTAAAAATCAGAATAAATCTGGAAAAAAAAACACAATTTTTTTCTGTCAAACTTATGGATTATTGTTAATACATTATGTATGTTTATATTACTAACTAAATAAATGTGAGGATAAATGCTCTGGAACAACCATACTCAACCTTTTTTTTCCTCGCGGGCCGCAAACGTGCGTTTGTGACTTAAGGCCGCAACATACTTAAACAAGTTGGAAATTGTACGTCAAACGTGAAAAATAAGGTGCGTTCGTACTATAGCTAGTTATATAAATATTCAGATCTTGATGATTTTTTATTCTGTGAAACGAATTTTATCGTCTGCAGATTAATTTCTGTCATAAAATAAGTATCTCGGTCGCTTAACGATTAAACCTCGGAAGGTCCTATAACAAGAAAGCACCGATATTTAAGAAACATTCAAATTTCTTAATAAATATTTTTATTAATATCTCCTAAAGTTTTGATTCGATTTTTATAAAATTTGAAATGTCACGACAAAATTCTGCAAAGATAATATATCTTAAATTTCAAACAATTCGGTTGGGTAGTTTTTGCGTTGTTATATGCGGACGGACGGACGGACAGACGGACGGACCAGACGACGACAATAGGTGCTACGTATTTATATAATTACGAACGCACCTAAAAAGGGTAATTAAAATATAGTAAGTTCACATAAGTAGTATAACAAATCAATCTAACAAAGTTAACATTATCAGTAGGGTTGAACGTTTATTGCGGAATGAATGTTATAAAAAATTAACGCCACTATTTGCAAATAATAAACTTCGTGGTAGATTTATCTGGCAAATGTTGTAGAAATATGCCTCGAAGTTTGTTGTTTGGAAATAGTCGTACAGCAATATTTTAGTGCTAATATTTTCCATGGCAAACGTTTAACTCTAAACATTAACTTTAACATTAGCTATACAATAAGTATAAGACGTAATAATATAGCAATGCACAATTTCAAAGTTTTAAAAAATAATAATCATTTTCTCTAATAAATCAGTCTTTTACTCAATCCAAAAACTTATACGTAGAAATGTATACTGCAAATTTAATTAATTTAAAATAATGTTTGATTAGTGTTGAATATTAGAAATGTATATAGCACTGTAGTACAAATAGGACTACATGTAAAAATAACTTTTGACAAAGAAAACGGCATTTTAGATGTTTTAACATAATTTTAAATTAATTATATGTAGCAGGACAGATTTTTGTCTTCCCATGAAAATAAATAAAACAACACAGGAGGTTTTAAACACTTTTTTTAGCACACCCCAATTAATTTTATAATTATCGATTAATGAGTATATATGTCTCGGCAGGATCGCATGCGGCCAGCGGGACGCAGGTTGAGATGGCTTATTAAAATAGCTGAGATGTATGTTTGAGATTCATCCCAACAATACAATGTGTGCAAGAAGCATCTTTTAGAAAATCAATAAAAAATAAACAACAAGGACATGCACATATACGGTTATTATATTGAGTAAAAAAGTATCAAATGGTTTTGTTGTTGTTTCCGACAATCTTGATGAAGCTTTTCAACATGTGCAACATTAGCCGCACGCAACAAATCAATTCGGTGAGAGATTTTCAACCAAGCTCTGCTTTGAAAAATTGGAGGCCATTAACATTCGATTTTAATATTCCGACACGTCAAGAATTGGGCATTTGAAAATAATGCTTTTCATATATTACCATAAAAAAAACACTGTCAAGTAAATACATTTTTTAAATTTGATTTAAAAGAAATGAGTGCATGGATTTGATTTTCGTGTATTTGCATTAAAAAATCTATGTACACTGTCAAGTAAATGCGTATTTTTATTTGATTATATCTGTTCTAAATAAAATATTTTTCCTCGCTTAACAATGCGAAACTTTCTGACATATTTGCGGACTCAATTTTTAAATGTAAAACCACGATAATTGCAGGCATAACTAAGAAAGTGATTTGGAATCAAATGATTTTTCATTTTTCGATAAATGAATTACATCTTGCGTTATAAGCGATTGTTCTATCATGATGGCAGCTGTTTTCCCTTTCCTATATTGTCGCGTCCGGAAATTCAGATCAAAACACCAAATTTGATATAGCATTTTCTGAAAGATCTTCTTCCTTTACAGAAAAATAGAAACAATTATTCGATTACATAGTTTTTGAACAAGAGCACTTGCCAGTTTTATGCGTTTATGAACAAAAATAAATTCAGAAATATTTCAGGAAGTAGCCAGTTTGGATTTTAGAAGAACTTTAAAAGAAATCAGTGCATGTATTTGCGCTTTTCATGTATTCCCATATTTAAAAAAAAAAAACGTAAATGCATATTTTTATTTGATTTAAATAAGTAAGTGCATGTATTATTATTTTTATAAGGTACTTTTGATATCCTGTATATTTTTTAGGCTGAACATCACATCAATGTTGGTTTTCTGCTACAGTAATGCCAGTCATTAAGTAGAGAAATCAAATTCCAGGCACTTCCAATTTGATTTTCATCTATATTTCTCGCAAAAACGCACGTTAAGGCGGTATTAAAAAAAATATTTTTCCACACTCAACAACTCAAAATTTTGAGACACATTTACAGACTCATTTTTAAAAGTAACAACAGGAAACTTGGCGGCGTGATTTATACAGACATTTATAAGGGCCCCATGTTTCTATTTTTCGTTCAATTAATTAGAAATTGATTTACAGATAGTTATTTTCCCAGTACGATCATTTTTTTTTTTTTTTCCAGCGCTATCGCTTCGAGAAATTCGATTCAAAATGTCCACTTTGACAGCATTTTTTGAAATATATTCTGCCTTTATCAAAAAATCGAGACAATACGGACATTATAAAGTTTCTGAATAAGAGAACCTGCCAATTGGATGCATTTTAGAGCAAAAATGAATTTACAAATGTGTCTCAAAATAAGCAGTTTGGATTTGAATACACCCTTAAGAACCTACAACTAGACTACAAACTACAAGAGATGGACGAAATACAAAATGAAGAAGAAGAATGTCTTGACACTTTGATAACCAAAGAATATGAATAGAATCTTCACGCATCTTCAAAATATTTTGACTACTATGCTAGGTATTTCATGTATGAAGGGCCATTGAAAAAGACAGAATGTGCGTGTTACATAGAACTTTTTAAAATTTTTATTACAAAAATGATTGATATGGGCAAATATGGTGCTGTGATCATTATTATGTAATGAAAATCAATGTCTAATAATATAATAATAATAATAATAACTATCATAAGAAGTGTCATCATGCAAATTTTTTATCCATGCTATACAAACACAAACTTTTGGTCACGCATACATATAGATAACACCCAGGGGCGGACCCGGAATTTGCCCGACATTAAATAACAACGCCGTAACTCCGACGGGTGAACCGTGGCACTTCTTATGATAATTTTCATTGGTAGTACCATTCATATTCGTTACATGGTAATGATCACAGCGCCACATTTAACCTTATCGGCCATTTGTGTAACTACATTTTTTTGTTGTTTCAATCATCTCCCCAATGTAATGTCCTCCAAATGTGGAGTTGTTACGTCCAAGGGTTGTCTCGTTCCAAAAAAGGATACGTCAATTATGGCCACCCTGTATATTTGGAATTCCAATACAAAATTATCTTCTTTTTTCTTATTGTAAATATCATTATTTGTGAAAAAAATATTAAATCAATTCAAATTATTAAAATCTACCATAGCTTTTTATTACATTATATTGATTTCATAAATTATTCTAATATTTACAATTTGTACTCATATTACATATTTTACCATAGCCACCTAACTCGAATTGGTATATCAAATCAAATACGCTTATCTGACTAAAAATCTCGTCTAATGGATATTTATTTACAGGCGATTCGCGAATTTCGATTATTTCGACTTTCGAACACCTTTCAGGAACCAATTACGTTTGAAAGTTGAGGAGCACCTGTAATCTGAAGAAGAAGAAAAATCACATGTTAAGCATAGATTATGAAACACTTTCTAACACATTTAGAATTTGTTTGCTTAACACAGTTGAAAACACAATTTCAGACATTCCCATCTACAGTCGGCAAATTATCCGAATTGTTTTGTGCAGCCCTGTATATGATCTATAGATTTGCATGTATACTACATAGTATGCTGAAGTTTAATTCAGCTAGGAAACACAGAAGACAGTTGGAAATTTCCCTTCAGCAATTTCCGTCAGCGGAAATGTACTCGAATTGTGCAGCCTTGTATATATGATCTACAGAATTTATACACATCAAGTTATATGTAAAAAATTAGATTGCCCTTGTAAACAAACTTTAAATTCTACACACTTCAATACAGAACATGCCATAGTAAACTTCAATAAATCTGAGTATATTTAAACGAGTTACAGAACGGAGAGATGGACAGCCAGACGGCCAGACAAACCGAATTCATATACACTTTTCAAATATGTTGAAAAATGTTAAAAACCACAAAATAAATATTTAAAAAACAGCAAAATTTATTATTGTTATTAGTTACATTAATATTGTTATTAACGATACACTAATCAGTAAATATGGCATCACTATTATTAGACATTGAACTCAACTTCGTGTTACATAAATATTTTTGAGGTTCTACATAGGAATCGACCTCGTGAAAGAAATATTTCGCGATAAAAATACCTGGTACTCCGTACGTTACACGTCTGGATAACGCTTTAGTCACGCATACATCACTCCGACAGCGTTCACTTCCTACAAAATACCACGCTCCGATGGTTGTGGAACACTACAATGGATCTATATCGCATCAAAGTCACGTAGTATAGTTGCTTTTTGCACTGGCATTATGCAGATGTAGACAACGCCCTCCCGCAAAGCTGGCTAATTAAAGGAGGATTAGAACTAGTTTCAGTCGGCAAAACCATCTGCAAGTTCTCTTTCAGCCGCCCAAAAAACCAATTAGAAAAAAAAATAACAATACTAAATTTGATTACATAATGAGTAACCATGTCGTATTTACTCTCGAAATTTTCATAACAATTTTTCACTTTTGCGACCCCTTATGTATAAAAGATAATTGTCATAAAGGAAAAATGGCATTATTTTCGCATTAAGAATGTAATCCAGCTGAGAAAGATGGAATAAGATTTTAGAATAATACAAATGTATACAAATAGTTTATTTTTCTTTGGAATTCATTTTAAAATCAGATTTAAGTTATACTATAGGATCGGGAAGAAATGTGGTCTAATTTCCTCCTTCCTTTCTTTTCAACACTTTGCAACATAGTTGTTTATGAATTCGGTTTGTCTGGCTGTCTGTCTGCCTGTCTGTTCACGTAAATATACTCAGATTGCCATGCAAATGCAACTGATATATGTTATTGGGGTTTATACCATGGCATGTTCCGTATTGAAAATGAAGTGTGTAGAATTATAGTTTGTTTACAGGAGCATTGAAAAAAATTCCGTTGCATTATGGTCTATGGGGAAAAATCGTTTGCAGCGTATTTTAATGATGTTATACTATTTCAAGCATATTGAAGTTGATATACATCACTGAGGTGCACTATGGTAGACTTACTATAAAGTAGGGGTATACAGGGCTGCACAAAAGAATTCGAGTACATTTCCGCCGATAAGCGGAAATGTCTCCAGGGGAATTTTTTTTTACTGTGTTATACATTTCCTAACTGAACTAAAATTTTGCATGCTATGTAGCATAGATACAAATTTGTAGATCATATACAGGGCTGCACAGAAGAATTCGGATATATTTCCGGCTACATATGGTAATTGCTAGAATTGGGTTTTCAAATGTGTTATGCGTTTTCCAAATCATTTACCTAATCATCGGCGTTTACTTTAAATAAATGGTGAAGTTTTGTTACAGTATTCTTGAATTTGTTGGAAAGTGTTTCATAATCTATGGTTGACGCATGATTTTTTTTCTCTTCTTGTGTATTTTTGTAGAGCATTATCCTTGCAGGAGACGCCCACTCACTTGAATGATACTTATTTTCCTGTAAAGATGTTCGATAATAATTTAATTGAACATCTTTCTGCACTTTAAAATAAGCCATTCAAAATTTGTTTGAACCACGATGCACATAGTGGTGCACAAAATGAGTACGAAAAAGTACAGATTTGTGTTTAGAACTCTCTAATTTTGTAACACGTTACCCTAGTTCTCGTTTGATTCGGTATATCCAATCCATTGTTCATTCCCAGACGATTTCTATTGCAGTTTCATGGCGTTTCACTGTCGCCACCAAACACTTCAGATATTGATTCCTGTGACTTTTTGCTATGGGGATAGCTAACAAAAAAGAGAAAATTTGCCCGCAGAAGCCAGAAAATATATACTACAGCAACAAATTGCCAAAATGCATTATTATTTATTTATTTATTTATTTTTGTGGAAGTCAACAAAGTGTCGCAAAGTGGCTACAAGGAAGGAAGTTCTTCCTCAAGAAGTTATTTAGAAAGAAGGTGAACATAATGAGAACGTTTTCCATGTCGAGTGATCATACACACTTCAATGAATATTTGATTAGAAGTATCGTATGGAATATTTTGTACCATAACTATTTTAATGAACTATTTTCGAGGCTTCACATTTTGCATATCACCCTGTATTTTGTCTATAGAAACGTTAAATGAATATTATCATTTACATGGTTAATCTCTCGTTTAAGATAAAACGAACACTAATAAATACTCAATAAAAAAAGAAAAAAAAGGACATTTTTTCGAATTATTTTCTTATTATTTTCAATTAGCTCTTAGTTTGTAAGAAAGGGTAAGAAATACATTAAAGAAATGCGTGAATAAATGCAACAATAGTTTAAGCTAAAATTTACTATACGTGCGAAATATCAAAACAAACATTATAATCTTTATTTAAAAAGTTTCTTTTTTATACGACGCTTCTTTTTTTTTTCTTTCCTTTTTTCAACAGCTATTTCATTTCTGATACTGAATATTGTTATGTCTGCGATACCTTTGTTTGAGTTATCAGTGCGATAACCCTGGTATCAAAGAAGACAATGCACATAAGAAAGGGGGGTGTCGCGATAAAATTATCAATGAAAGAAATTTCTAAAATTGAAAACGATAATTTGATATAAAGTGGCGGTATGTAGGTTAATTTCACATATCGATGCGATTGGTATACTTTGCACATAAATACTGACTTTTAAAATATTTGACTGATTTAAATGAATTTACAGATTATATATTCATTTTCTACAGAGTGTTTCAAAAATACTAAATCTGACCAAATCTTACAAAAGTGGTAGGGATGATTAAATTTTTGTTGTAGTAAGTTGTTAAAAGAATGTATGTTTGGAAATACTGCGTTTAAATGGTAATGGATACTGTTTAATTCGATATTCTGGCTTCGGTAGCATTTAAATATCTTTTCTTGAGCTCCCATTTTAATCCACGAATGCGATTATCTTTATTTTACAGTTAAAGAAAGAAAGAGAGAGAGAGAGAGAAAAATAATGCCTACAAATGCAGAATCAGAATGTAAGTTTAATAAGAAAAAAATACTAACTATATAAAATATAATTTACATATAACCTAAAATTTAAATATATAAAATGCAGAAAACAAAATCACAGTTCGACTACAAAACAGCTTGGAAAGCTCCGTGCAAAAAATAAAATAAATAAATAAATAATAAAATAAATAAATATAGTAAAAGCATAAAAAAGGAACCTGTCTATAACACTAACCCTCTTTAAACGGAAAAATTTCATGGTCATGGCAAAAAGGGATATTATACAATTATACCTACTAAAACGTATTTATTTCCGGTCCCAAGCAATTTCGTCTTAACAGGTTGTACTGTATAAATAAAAAAAAATAACACCCTTCGAAAAAAAACAACAAACAATTGGTACTAAATTTGTTTTTTTGAGCTTATGCTAGATGGCAATGATTTTTCATCACGCTGTCTTTAAAGAAACCATCCCATTTTCGTAATGTAACAGAATACCATACAATTATACCCAAACGGACTTTTTTCCGGTCCCTAGCGACTTCTAAGTTTTACTGTATAAATAAATAAAAATAAAATAACATCCTTCGAAATAAACAACAAACAATTGAAACTACATTGTTTTTTGAGCTTATGCTACACGACAATGATTTTTCATGAAGCTGTCTTTAAAGGAACCATCCCATTTTCTCTTCCCACACAGTTTAAGGTCTCTAGGTCGATTCACCACCCCTAATTTTTGGGGTCGACCTTTCTCTACTCTAATGTATCTGCCTATTACTTTTTAACTCCCAAGGATTCAATGGTCACGCAAAGAAAAATGGTCCACGATCATCCATGTCTTTAATCTAAAAACGGCTCCATCTTTTTTTTTTTTTTTTTTTTTTTCAACTAACTACGGTTCGTTAGGTGGTTTACTCGAAAAGCTATAAGAGGAAAAGAAAAAAAAAAATGGAATAATTTTTTTTTTTTTTTGCAGGCGGAAGTGATGTAGGTGAGTGGCGAAAGTAGGCCAGCTGGGACATCCGTACGCAAGTTAATGAAGGATTAGAGTGTTTATTTTTAGAAATGTTTACTTTTCGTATTCTTCGAGCGAAACCGATTAGGAAATACAGTAAAACCTCTGAATAACGGACACCTCAGGAGCACAGAATTTGTCCGCTATTTGGAGGTATCCGCTATTGAGAGATAAAAATGTACAAATATACAAGTTTTGGGGATCACAAAAGTGTCCGCTAAATAGAGGTGTCCGCTATTCGGGAGTGTCCGTTATGGAGGTTTTACTGTAGTACTTTTATTAAATGTAACTAAATGTACTAATTCAAAACGTTTATCTGAGGCAGGGTTTTTCATCTTCTTCCACGGCACACTTGAACTTAGAGTCCTGCATCAGGGCGGGTAACCCGCTTTTATCCAAACTTGACCCGCAGCACGGGTCGGGTTGGCGCTATATTTTTTTCGTTGCAAGTCGGGTTGACTTCTACATTTTCCCTCCTGACTCCGGTTCGGGTCGGATTGACTTTTAATGTTTCAGGTCCGGGTCGTTTTTAGATTGGGTTTGGGTTGATCCGTTTTTTTTCAAAAGGATGTCCAAAATATTTTTGTAGTTGAAAAATTTATCTATATACAATAAAACCTCCATAACAGACACCTCTATTTAACGAATATATATATATTTTTTTCAATTCCTAACACATATATAGGGTTAAACCCCCCAGTAACTGACACTTTAAGGATTTTTTCTTCTTCAAATCACTATTACAAAGTTTTAAATATATTTTATACTTATCGTTGTTTTTGAATCATAGTAAAGATACATTAAAACATTATTGTTGACAAAATTTTGAAAAAATTATCATTTTTATTGCTAAAAATAATTTTTTTTTCATAAAAAAGGTCAATATCTCCAGTAACTGACACCATCCCTTTTTTGAAAAAACCAATAGCTGAAAAATACGTTATAACAGTTAAGACAAATAAGTTACCTCTAGATGACATTACTTTCCAAAATTTTACATGAAAATACTTATTTGAGTTAGATTTCTGCCGAAGTGTCAGTTACTGGTTAGGTGTCAATAACTGGAAGTTTCATCCTATTTGTAGGATTTTACCTCTGAAAAATGGGCACCTCCGAACTACGCACAAGTAACTAGTATGTGTGTGCATAAACTATCACAAAGTGTTATCAGCAGAACAAATTATTTGTTTTTTTTCTTTAACATGAGAAAATTAAGATTGATGTTACGGTAAAAAGAGTTTCCGATTGCCGCAGTAACTCAAACTCTTGCATGGGTAAGTTTGTTTTTGTGAAAGTGCAGTGAAAAAAAAAAAAAACGAGATCAGGAGTTTGCGTCCTCTAGTGCCATGGCAACGACGGAATCAAGTAAGCAGGACGATTGTCCTTGAGACGCCAATTGATTTTACAACCAGTATAAAGATGGGAATGGTAAGCCAATATATACGTATAGTTTAACGAAAATAATAACTATTTTATTAAGAACAAAATACAAAGGAAAATTCTTAAGCAAGAAAAGCAATGTTTCACTAAACAATAGGCATAAAAGTTGAGTGTTTTATTTAGCATTTTTGAAGGTATCTACATTTTTTTCCCATGCATAATTGATGTCATATAAATTTAGTGAAACACTCACGGATTTTTCGCAAAACTCTGCAGTAGTTAACTCTAAATAAATCCAAGTGTAGTTAGTTACGAAATGCAGGAGTCATAAAACCCACATTTCTATATATACCTCCTTTTTGTTGTTGTTGTTGTTGTTGTTTGCAGCATTATTTTGATGTATCATATCAGTATCAAGAGTACACAATTTTATCATACGTTTTTATGAAAAAATTTTGCAATATTAATAACAAATTTGTCTTCGAAGAATTTAATCGCAGAAATTCAATATTTGGCGATTCAGAAAGCCATATTAAATCTTTAAAAGTAATAATAAACTCTTGGAAAAACTCTTGAACGAAAAAAATATTTCTGCTCTAATTCAATAATCGGAGAAAAACATGAAATAAACAGTTTGCCACATTTGGCGTTTTCGCGCAAAGTTACGAGTGGGGTCCGTCTATCGTAAAAGTACCATTAGATATTTCAATCTGGATACTAAAAATGATAAAATTTTGAATCAGGGTAGATTAGATATATGAGTATATGCATCATATTATGCACGATAAACAAAGCACTATTCTATAGTGCTTTTCTTGGTTCGGGATCATGATATTCCCCTTAACAACAACGCTAACAGAAACGAAATAATAATACTAATAAAAAGCATGGATAAACTTTTTTGTTTTAAATAATAACTTTTTTCTACTATAGCAGAGAAAATACAAGAATCAAGCCAGCTTACAGTTGTTTGAAAGCTTCTTTAGCAAACGTTTTCATTAGCTTTTTTTTTTTTTTTTAAGAGATAAAAGAAGAGAAAAGTAGTAGCAACTAGTATCCTGCACGAGTCGGGTACGACCCACCCGAACTCGAAATTTCTGCTTACAGTGAACCCGAAGTGAAAGAAAAGTAATCCATATTTTAATACAAATATGGAAACAATAGTCTACAATTATTTCTCTAATATCAATTTTATATTTTTTTATATAAAAAATGCAGACATATGGACTCATTAATATTCAAATAGTAGATAGTTTTTATCATTTGAAAAGTATTCTGCACTTTCTTTTGAAATATCGGATGAACCCGAACCCGAAATGTTCAATGTTAACCCGACTCGAGCCCTACCCGCAACGCAAAAAAATTGCCTCAACCCGACCCGATGCAGGACCCCAGTAGGGACAACAATAGACGTGGCTTACTGTGGAGGCGTGGTGTCCATGGTAATCATATTAAGTCGCTGTCATTACTAAAAAATAGAAATAGACTATAAAAAATAGTTTTATAATGACAAAGTTGAATGGCAGAAAAAATAAATTAAAGGAGGCAAGCACTCTAAATCAACGTGCTTAAAATCTAGGATTATTTCCATATGTTTTTTTCATTTCATTTTATTCACTTTAAAGCTCTCAAAAAACTGGACAAATGACACGCTTTGGGTTCATAAAACGATAACCTGTTACGCATGGAAAGACTAACAGAAAAAAAGTAAACCAAGTACTCCATTACTAGCACTTTTATATCAGTTATGCTTATAAATTACTTATTAAGAAGTGAAAATTTATTAAAATAGTAAAGATTACAAGGAAAAAACACCAGCAAATTAGTTTTATTTTCATCGTTTCCAAAAACAACAGACCTATACAGATATGTGGAAACAGACGTGATTAAGCAAAAGCAATGTGTATCACGAAAAAATAGAAATGGTCATGTAGAAAGATCTACCAAATTCATGCACCTATAGAGTAAATTAAAATTCATGAATTTACAGGTTCGGATAATAAAAGATAACATAAACATAAATTTTGCTTTAGAGTAATTACCCGTAAAATAGATATACAGTAGTGACTTTCAATTAACATACAACTTTTATATCAGTTATGCTTATAAATTACTTATTAAGAGGAGGTGAAAGGCTTTGTTAAAATAGTAAAGATATAAGGAAAAAACACCAGCAATTTAGTTTATCTTCATTGTTAACAAAAATGTGTTTTGGATACAGACGTGATTAAGTAAAAACAATGCATGTCACGAAAAAAATAGAAATGGACATGTAGAAAGACCTAGAAAATTCATGCTTCTATAGAGTAAATTAAAATGCATGTCTTTACTAATTCATGTATTCAAGCTACACAAATTTATGATTCAACCGGGATACACAATTTTCGAAAGCTATTATCTATTTTAAAGTTGCAGCTAATGCAACATCCAAAGTTGATTCAATCCAAGACAAAAATTTTAACAGTGTAGGGAACAAACATCCATTGAAAAATGCATAAATCTGGACTCTATTGTATTGAGATCATCAACCAACTTGAACTAAAGGAAACAACACACATATTCCCATAGTATGAAAGGAGTTTATTTTTAAATTTCGAAAATTGTGAATAACAAAACTATTCCTCACCAAACATGCGATTTTACATGTTGTAGTAATAACTCTTTTCTTTGTGGGGAGGGGGGTGACTTAAAGGATTTTCGTGCCAGGTCGAGAGCTATTTTAACCACTTCGGCTTGAAAATGGAGAATATTTTATAAAAGACAATGGTTGAAATAGGGTCATGTGAATTTTTCGAACCGTAACCAACCAACACGATGGTAAATTGCGAGAACTTATTTTAAAGACAACCGAAGAACTGGGGTGATTTATACGGTCATGATAAAATTTATGCAACATAACTCAGTGTCTTCTAGTAGTTAGTGTCTTCGAGTCACGTTAATATGATAGAGGGTATAAAAAATGTTTCATCCGACTTCAAAAAAGTTACACTTGACTACAATTATAACAAGCTGGAAATTGTACGTCAAACGAGGTGCGTTCGTACGCACGTTTTAGAATTAAATTCATGATATCCCGTGCGTAGAACGGGTTAAACAGCTAGTTAAGTATATATTTTATGACACTTTTCATACAAATATCTTAACTAGTTATATAAATATTCAGATATATATGTATCAGCTAGTTATATAAATATTCAGATCTTGATGATTTTTAATTCTGTGAAATGAATTATATCGTCTGCAGATTAATTTCTGTATTAAAATAAGTATCTCGGTCGCTTGACGATTAAACTTCGGAAGCTCCTATAACAAAAAAGCACCGATTTAAAAAAAAAATCAAATTTCTTAATAAATATTTTTATTAATATCTCCTAAAGTTTTGATTCGATTTTAATAAAATTTGAAATGTCTCGACAAAATTCTGCAAATATAATATATTTTAAATTGCAAACCATTTGGTTGGGTAGTTTTTGCGTTGTTATATGCGGACAGACAGACAGACAGACGGACGGACAGACGGACGGACCAAGCGACGACTATAGGTGCTACGTATTTATATAATTACGAACGCACCTAAAAACTGAGATTTTTCATGTAATGGAAATTTGTAAATGTTCAACTAGAGAAGAGATGTAACGAATATTCGACCACAATTCGGTATTCAACCTTTTTTGTTGAATAATCAGCCCGACCTGATGTTTAAATATTCGTTCGGATAAATTCCGGTTAATAATAAAAATATTTGTTAATGCTTTCAACTTTCTCGTCATATTAATAGAAAATCCTATATATAACTCATATTGGTGATAATAATAAATTGATAAATAAATATCACATTATAAACTAATAATTATTTATTTGTTGTTGTTTATAATTCATAGTGAAATGTAACAAACATGAACATACGAGAAAAAAATATTATAATAATTCCATATAAGGATTAAAATAGAATAGATAATTACGATAAACAAACTTCACAATTCCATAGAGAAAAGGGTTCGATTTGTAATTAGTTTTTTAATTAATTAAGTGTTGAAAACATTATAAATGTTATAGTTTATTGCTTATAAGCATTAATTTAATATTGCTTTAAAAACCCGCACTCTCTGTCGCCGTCTGTCGAGAGCCAAAATTTAAATTTGACGCTCTCTAGACCACTCGACTATCCAAGACTTCGTTCAATTTCATTTTCAAAACCAAATATGTTGTAGATTTAACTTTACGCAAGCGCAGATCTGTCCATTTCGGTCTTAAAACGTAGGTTTGTGTTTTAATATACATGATAGCAATGCATATTGTGAGTGATATACAGGGTGTTCAATTAATACGGAGGACAAACACAAAGGAGTGATATTACTAGGAAAGATAAACAAATTTCAGCATGGAATCCGAGATCGCAATTCACTTATTAAGTCAAAAATACAGAAGGAGTTTCACTCCAAAAGTTGAATCCAGATTCTTGTTTATAACTTTAAGAATAATGATTATAATGTAGCGGATGGCATTAATATTTTTAAATCATTAATTAAATATTATGATGTTATTTCGGACAAAGGGAGAAAAGTATGTTAAAAAGTTCGTTACAATATCTTTCTTATTGTTTAATTTATGAACAAAAATCAATTTGGAGTGAGGATACTTGTATTTTTTTATTTAATAATATAATTGCAACCTCGAGTTTCTTAATAAAATGTGTTTGCCTTTCATGTATTATCATCCCTCTATGTGTATTGCCACGTAGTGGAATACCCTATATTGTACTCATTCAGTGTCAAATTACAACGTTAGAATTCGCGGTGTTATACTCATACAGTGTCAAATTATAAAGGATAGAATACCCTGTATTATACTCACACAGTGTCAAATTATAAAATATAGAATACCCTGTATTATACTCATACAATGTCAAATTATAAAAAATAGAAGATCCTGTATTATACACATACAGTGTCAAATTATAAATGATATAACACCCAGTATTATATCATTACAGTGTCAAATTATAAAGAATAGAATACCCTGTATTATACTCATATAGTGTCAAATTATAAAGGATAGGATATCATGTATTATACCCACACGGTGTTAAAATATAAATTATATAATACCCTGTATTATACTACTCATACCTCATGCAGTGTCGAATTATAAAGGATATTCTACAAAAAAATACAGAAAAGTTCTTAATAACAAATAAGAAATAAGCCAAAACATGGATAAATCTCATCCAAAACTTCACAGATTTTTCTTCCCCATGGAAACTGGCCGTGTGGGGGAAATATCAAAGACTTTTTACAAAAACACAATCTACTTTACCCCCCCCCCCCCCCCCCTCAAAAAAAAGGAAAAAGTAATCAATAGCCGTATTAAAACTTATTATATGTCTATCAAAAGTCCAAGGTTAATATTTTATACTCGACTCATAATATCTTACACTAAGAAAAAAATATGTACCCATGTCCAATTTCGAAGTACAAGCCCTCACAATAATGAATACGTTGCGTGCAATAGTTTGTTCTGCCTTTCTATATCATAGTCATAGTATTATATAGCTTCGAATAACAATATCTAAATAATGGAATATCTGACTCAATTCTGTATTACACTAGGAAAATATGTAATATTTGATCGAACACGGTTTTTTTACTTAGGAAATAACCATTATCAAAATTGCAGATATAAAAATTTTGTAATGAACTTTTTGATGAAAATGGGTAGAAATAGGATCGATAAAACTCAGGACAGAAACCTTGTCACATTTTGTCTTTTGAACACTGTATAAAAGACAAGAAAGAAAAATCATGCGTCAAGCATAGATTATGAAACACTTTCCAACACTTCCAGAATACTGTACAAAATCTTCCCCGTTTAATAAGGTGAAAAAATGTAATCTAAAAAAATAAATAAATAAATAAAAAATTTGAAAAACGCATAGCACATTTGAAAACCCAATTTAGACAATTACGATTAATATTCGGAAAAGTATTCACATTCTTTTGTGAAGCCCTGTATATGATCTATTGACTTTATACACACCAAATAATATGCAACAAATTAGTTAAATTAAAAAACATGTACCACAACTAAAAACGTACTTCCAGCAATTGTCGCTCATAAACATTACTGTAGCCGAATTTTTGTGTGTTCCTGTAAATGAACGATATGCACACCTATTCTACAGTAAGCTGCTGGTAGTGCACCTCGGTGATTATATTTTTTTCAATATGTTTGAAATAGAGCAACATCATTAAAATACATTACAAACGATTTTTCCCATAGACATTAATGTAACGGAATTCTTTTGAGTGCCGCTGTAAACGAACTATAAATGTTACACATTTCATTTTCAACAACCTACCATAGTAAAGCTCCGTAGCATATATCGCTTACATGGAAATCCGAATATATTTACCCGAGTTAGAGCTGGGACTGACAAACAAATAGACGGCTGGACAAACCGAATTTTTAAACACTTTTCAAGTATGATGGAAAGCGTTAAAAACTAAAGGATGAAATTTTAAAACGCAATTCAGTTGGTTCTATAAAAAAGTTGGTAAATACAAAAATAAATAAATAAGTAAATCTACAACAATAGTTTAGGTTCGAAAACTATAACTGTGATGAGAAAATTTTGAGACGTCAATATGAACGGGCAATAAGAATTCAGTAAATATGAGTAATAAATTTTTCTAAAAAATCTGTTAGAAGGTCCATTTATAATTTTTTAAATGAAACACAACTGATGACAATTTCGAAAAATTATATCACGTCTCAAAATAGTTTAAATATAGATGATTTGTGTAGAATCAGAATATCACGTTTTACGAAATTCATATCATTATTTTTTTAAATTGTAGCGTTTTAAATTTAAAATGTTTACATTTAAAATTAAAAAATACTTAATACTGATACTCATTATGATATAATATCAAAATACTTAAAACAGGAAGTGTAAAAACACGTACTTTTAATATATTCATTCACGTTTTAGGAAATTTATATCATTATTACTTTTTTTTATTATTGTAACGTTTAAAATCTAAAATTTTTACATTTAAAATTTAAAAATATTTAATACTGATACTTATTATGACGTAATATCAAAATACTTAAAAGAGAAAGTATAAAAACTTGCATTTTTTAATATATGAAATTGTTTCAAATTTTAACTTTAAAGTTTCTTTTAACGGTCTACTTACCGAAGAAAGTTGTACGGACAGAAAAGTGAACTAGTCAGATGTGTCAATCCCAAATCTTTCTTCTATCTTATACATGTCAACACTTCAAAAAGCTTATTTTTTTCAGTTAGGAATTTTAGAATCCAGAAACGCAGCATAGCAGCACCACCTGTTACATGATTTACACAAAAACCTAACCAGCACCAACTTATGTCAAGGTCCAACTGAATCTGAAGTTTGATGAAAATCAGTGCATTAGTTCTTGAGATAGAGCTAACTGAGAAATCCTGAAAAATGCAGCATAGCAGCGCCACCTGTTGGGTGATTTACGCCAAAAACTAATCAGCACCAATTTATATCATGGTCTAACTGAATTATTAAATTCCGTTCATTAGTTCTTGAGATAGAGCGCCCACAAATTTTTTGTCACATACAGACATACAGGCAGACAAACTCACAGACAAACTTTTTCTAAAAACGGTCAAATCGTGTTCAGGCTCTTCTAAAACGTATAAATCCGTCGAAAACCGGAAGTCGAAAATTTTCATAAATCCAATGTTTTCTTCTTGTACAGATAGAAGAAAGTAAAAATTTTAAGTTATTCAATAAAAAAGACAAAAGAGAACTAGTCGGATGTGTCAATCCAAAAACTTTGTTCTATCTCACACAGGTTTCGCAAACACTGAAAACGAAACAGCAGCAATTTATATCAAGGTCTAACTGAATCTAAAGTTTTATTAAATTCCGTTCATTAGTTCTTGAGGTAGAGTACCCGCAAATTTTTTGTCACATACAGACAGACAGAGTCACAGACAGACATTTTCTAAAAACAGTCAAATCGTGTTCAGGACCTTCTAAAACATATAAATCCGTCGAAAACCGGAAGTCGAAAATTTTCACGAATCCAATACTTTCTTCTTGTAAAGATAGAAGAAAGTAATAAATTTGAGAAATTCTTTTCCAAGAACAACAACAATAGCAGTAATCATTTCAATAGAAATTTTATTCGCATTTTTGAAATGCCTTGTTTAAATATTTATTTTCACTCACAAGAACGCAGTCATAAGTCACTAGGAAATCGAACACAGTTTGTCATCGTTGGAATGTTATTATTCATATTATTATTTAATATTGATGGATTATGTTAGAAGTTGTTAAAAAAAAAAAAATGCCAGTGAAGAATTTGAGAATTCTAAATAAAAAGCGAAGAACGAATTAGTTTTTTCTGATAACGATGAATCACTTTCTCATTCAGGAAGATTATCAGAAGAAAGAGGAAGACATAGTGACATTTATTTATTTATTACAGTGATAAATTACATTATTAAATGTTAAAGATGACTAAAACAAATATGATGTGCGATGATTTTTAGAATTACAAATTGAAAACACACACAATGAGAGAGAAGGAGATAATTCTTTTCTTTTTATTTTTTTTTTCACATTAAAACGGAGAATTGATAAAATATGTTATTGAAAAGCATCTTCATCATAGAGGAATAGGATGCACGAGCCGAAGCCGTAGTACGGGCATCGTAGCACGAGCCGAAATTTCCAGGCACGGGCCGACCCGTACAATTTTTTTTGCCCCGGCACGTCCCGGTATAAGAGTTAAAAGTATAGCCCAAGCCTGGCTCGGCCCGGTATAAAAGCAAAAGGTTCGGACTACGCCCGGCCCAGTATGAAAGCTAAAATCTCGGCCCGACCCCGACCCGGTATAAAAGATAAAAGCCGACTGAATTTCTATAAAAAACAATCCGATATTGCTGAAACATCATTATCACTTAACATTATTCAAAAAGAAGACTTACTTATGCATATATTTTATTTTCAGATTGTGTTCGAAGTTCGAAACGCATGGAATACAAAATGTCAACAATACGAATGTTGATCACTTAAACAATTTAGTACATAAACACTGATTTAAAAAAATGACTTAGACAATTACATTTAAATGAAGATTCTGTAAGAAAAGAAAAATCAGTTATAGACAGGTTCTATTCTTAGCAGGTACATCATCTGTTGTAAATATATTACATTCTTTTCGCACAGATTATCTATTCATTATGTACTTATCAAGAGATTTTTCCGTTTAAGACAGGTTTTCGTCATAGGTTTTCACCTGTTTTACTGTACTTTGCTTTTTTTTATCTAGAAATTCCCGGTCATGTGCCTACTTCATCACCCGTTTGAACAAGTCCTTTTTACACATCTTATCACTAATTATAGAAACGCCTTTATATTTCGTTTCCTTAAATATAAAACGCATCAAATCAATCATCATAGTATATAATTTAATTCATCTTTTTACTAGATACTAATTTTAAGACAATACCCATTCGTAATTCGCTAAAGTTTTTGTTTCATCTTTTATTTTTTGAACATTTTGTTTTTAATTCTATCACTGGAGGTTTTTCAACTGACAAATTTTCTGCACAACATGAATGAGATGAATGAATGTATACTCAGTTTTGGCGATTCTATATCGGTTCAACGACTCTAGGATCTTTTGCCTAATTATCATAACGCGAATCATATGACAACAGAGCGAAGTCAAAGAATCCTTTTCAATTCGTGTTTCATATTCATTTTTACATTAACTGTAACTGCCAGTATAAAGTTACTTTTCACTGAAAGAAACATTACGAAAGGATCCGAAGCGCAAGATAACAAAGAAAATAAAGTTATTTTTCATAATACTTTTATGTGGAGAGCAAAGGAATTTTCTGATAAACAATCTAATATTTCAAATGCACACCAAATTCTGAACAGAGTATACGGTAAGTCATAACTTTCATAGAGGTATACTTTACCTGCTTAGAATTAGACTCGGAAACATACATTATCCCCTCGCTAGTTACCCACGATTCCGAAAAAAGTTCTTTATCTTTAGAAACCTCAGGAACTAATCTGTTTTCGAGAATTAAAGAAGCATATTTTAAAACAAAGTTTCCGTTAAGGTAGGTCAGCCAGCTCTCAAATTCTTCTTGCTAATGTTAAACATATGGGAGTGGGATGCGTTCTTATTTTTAAAATATCTCCTCGAGAAATTAATATTTTTGACTTCTTTTTTCTGTGTTACTATTCTTATAAGATGTCTCTTTTTCTTTCTTAGTTGTCAAACTATTTCTAAAATACATAATTTAATATTATATGTGTTGAAATTGTTCGAGCCATGAGTAACATTTTAACACTTCAGATAAAATTAAGCCTATTTTTTAGAAATACTTTTACAACTAAAAAAAAGAGGCATCCTTTAAAAAGAATACTACACACAAAAAAAAAAAAAAAAAAAAAAAAAAATAGAAGTAAAAAATATTAATTTCCTTATAAGATATTTTAAAAATAAGAATGCCTTCCATTCCTCCCATAGCTTTAACATTAGAGACCAAACTCTTAAGATCTTGTGTGCTTTTATTTCAAGCTTTTGCAATTTAAACGAGAGAAAAAAGATATATAATAGCTAAAACTTTCTACCTGAATAAAAATACTTTTTTTTTTCTAATGAACTTTATAATGCTGCTTTCAAATAATGCCTTACCTAATTATTAACCCACGCCCCTCCGCTTGTCTCACTGTGTCACACTTTGTGGATTCCTTCGCCGACTTGACCATTGTCGCAATTAATGGATAACCCCTTAAATAAACGAGGCTGACGGGGATCCAATTATTTTCTCTACGCATGAATGCATTTCTCAATTATCTGCGTCAATATAATTTACATCGGAATGTTATTCGCTTTCATCTTCCCAAATAGAGAGTTTTTTCCTTTTCGAAACAATGAAGAGTTTATAATATTTTCATGTTAAGCCCGTCAGTCACACGTAATCGCTTTTTTTCAGACAAAAATTTGAAACCTATTGTTTTCATGATGAAACTAAATGGTAAAATGCAATGTGAGCATTCTTTGAACTCGAGAAAAACATCACGTAACATGACAACAAAAACTAATTAAATTGCACTTTCTGGCTCTTTTGATGCGGGGAGGGGGGAGCCGCTAATTAACATCATCGCTACGAGCGTCCGCATACAATTTTTAATCTCTTAGCACCACTATTTGCAAATAGAAACTTTTTCCTAATTTAATCGCAAAAAGTTTGTTATTAAATAGGGCGAAAATTACTAATAAAAATGATGGTAGGAAAAATTAAGGACAGTACCCACACTGTACGTCACATATACGCGACGCGATTAGGAGGTAATTGCTCAGAGAACCATAGTCATGCTGTATCGTGTTTTTATTATTTATTTAGCGGATTATTTATTTAGGGATTATTATTGGGTTAGGGATTATTTAGGATATTATATTTATTTAATTTATTATTTAGTGGATTAAGTTTTACTTTCATATTTTTAATCACTTAAAATTGGAGTTATTTCTCCTCGCCCCCCCCCCCCACACACACACACACACCAAAAAAAAAAAAAAAATCTAAAAAAAGTGGTAGCAATAATAACAGAAACATTGATGATGAAAATAAAATTTGATAGCTGGAAATAAAATTTAATAAAATAATAGTTATTCCTCTAAAAATATTTGTTATACAAAATAATTTTTCAGTATATAAAAAGCTGGAGTTTCCCAAAAAAAACCCGGATGTGTGGTAACCTTAATTAACGTACTTAGGAAATATAAATCACGAGAGATAATTGAATAATCACATGTTAATCAAAAAGGTCCTTCGCAAAAGGCAACAACACCTATAATCAAAATTTTTCTCCTTCCTCCCATCGCTGTAATAATTTCACAATTATACAACATTTAAATTTTAAAATAAACTTGCAAAAAGGGGAAAAATATACAATGAATATTTTAACTTAGTTCCGCATAGTAGAGGGCACGCCAAGAGAAGACTCCTCAAACTTTTTGTCAAGGTCGACTTAACCACGTCGGATCACAATTCACAAAGTGAGTCGACATAATAGCTGCAGGTGCGTTTACATCGTCAGAGGTAAGGTAACAAAAATAAAGCAGCAAAAATACAGAAGCAGCACGTGACTCTGTGAAAAAATAAATAATAAACATGGATTTGATTTTCCCCATTTATTAGCTAAGCAATCCTTCAGGTTTGTATGTAGCCTGTAGCCAGCTTTTTTGGAAACGTGAACAGAATACGAAAAGTTTTTTAAAGATCTGCTGCATGCAAGAGAAAGCTTTAGGTAAATAGAACACCCCGTGGTAATGCACTGAGTTGCAGAAAGATCGCAGAATATGCATAATATATATAATTGTAATACCTTTGAATTTCAAAATACATTAAACAAGTTCTTGCATCAAAACTAACCTAATCTCTTATTTAAAAATAGGTAATCATAAAGTGTATGGTACACAGAATACAATTATTAAGTTAATACATAATATTAACAAGTGCAAACACCAGATTACCAATGCGCCATTTCAGTGATGGAACGCAGCCAAACATATTGAAAGTTTTAAAGAAAATTTAGAAATATATATATATATATATATATATATATAATAATAATAATATAATAATGCCATGTAATGTAAGAAAATGGTAATTTGGATATCAAATGAAATTAAAATGGAATTCGAAATGGGGGGGGGGGGACATGTACAGAGCTTAATCATCAGTCTGGCAGAACACTACACAAGTCTAAAAAATAATGCAATATTTCATAAAATATACTGGCAAATATGCTAAGATCAGTCTATATCTGCCAGAAATATTGCATTAATATAAATACAACAATGTGATAAGAACAGAATTTGAAAAAGTCTATACCAGACACGCGACGGCGACTACAGTCGCAAGCAAATGGTAAAGCAATGGGGGACTTCTTTACAAATTTCTTGTTTGCATTATATATTTTTTTTCTCTTTTACATAAAATATCCGTGATCGATGTCTAATTTCTTTTGGCATAGGATATCTGAAATCGATGTCTAACCAGATTTTTTCACACATTTCAATTTTAACTGCAGTTTTTTTTTTTTTTTTTTTTTTTTCTGAGGACACTTTTATTTTCGAAACCGGTTCCAAAGCTAAAAAAAAAAAAAAAAAAAACCAAAATCGAAAAGTACGAAAACATCCGGTTAGACATCGATCTCAAATATCCTATGCCAAAAGAAAAAGTATCATTTAAAATTTTGAGAATGCAAACGAGAAATTTGAAAAGAACGCTGCCACTGATTATAACATTAGCTTACAAGTGTCTTCGTATTACTTCTAGAAAATCTAGTAACCCTAGTTACTAACGTAGGCGCAATATTAAAAATTTACAGATCATGGATAACATCACGAATCGTAAAAGATGCGTCATTTGTACAATAAAGCAGCATGAGATCAGTAAATTTGGGGATTATCTCGTATCTGTCAGAGAGTGTAATAAAACGGTTCAAATGAGCCCATTCGCTTATGAAGTATAAGTGAGAGACTAAACAGTGCATGCAGGGATATTTAGAGCACAGATTGTGACAAAAGTATCTAAAAACCGTGATTCGCGTGATAAAAGGAACTAATTGGATTAATGCTTCAATAGCTGTTAGTAATAATCCAATGAAAAACGAATTTTTACAGATTTTTTTTTTTCATAAGAATGGTCAGTGTGAAGTCTTAATTACACAATTAACAAATTGCGTAATGTTATTCGTTAATGAAAAATATCTGAATAAAATGTTCTTTTTTGTAAATATGTTAGCTTGGTTGTTTTTTAGCACTTTCTGCATGAAATGAACTAAAATGGACGGAACCTCTGCGTTTAGATTCGATTTGAACCACTATATATATATATAATAAAACTTTTGTTCATAATAACCGTCAAATCACATAAAAAATCGATAATATAAGAACCGATAATTATATAATACAATACAAATACATATATCCAAAAATGTGAGATACTCAAAATGAAATAAACAGAAAAAATATATACAGATATGTGGAGAAAAAAATCCAATGTGCAAAAGGTGAAAATATGACAAGAAACAAATTGAAACTTATATTGTGGAACACTTTATATATATATCGTTTAACTAATATAAAATATATATTTTGAATATTTGCTCTAATTTGATTTTTTTTTTTTTTTCGAAACATTTTTACTCTCTTTCAGAAAAGCTTTGGAAAGTTATAGTTCGATTATGACTAAGTCAATCGATTCTTTTTCATGATCGTCTCTAACATCTATTGTATTATTACTCTTAAAACACTTTTTCAATTTGGAACTTAATTACGAAGTACTATGTGATTGATTCCCGTTCATTAAATGTTTATTATTCTTCTAAAAATATTAATTACTTTATATATTCAAAACAAACATAACATTCTTCAAAATAATTTCAATTTAGAGTCGTGGAGAAATTATTTGCTGTTTTCGAATATATTTAACAGTCAAGGCAACAATAAAATAATTTATTATCTGACGCTTTTCAATTGCTCACTAGTAGGCCGACGTGACGTATAGTGACCGAAAAAAAAAGTACATTCCCCTACGCTATTCGAATAAATATTCCTCAAGGTGATCAACCGACCAACGATGGAAATGACGGGACACGGGGTGGTTTGGTACCAGGTACCAAATGTCTCAGAATCAAAGGTGAGCATGGTGCCAAAATACATATCCAAATCTCCCCTCGTCTTCCTACGCCTCTTTTTCCTTTTCCCTATTTTCAGGATAACATCCCCTGCATCTCACGAATAATAAGTATCAGAAGATAGATTATCTATCCCCCTAAAAAAAAGTACAAAAGGTGAAAAACAAGTTCCCCTCTGCCCTCCCTCAAATGATCGCATTAAACGCATTCTTCTGAAAAAGCAACCAGAGGAATTCGATTTTTATTTATTTATTTGCTTATATAAAAAAAAATATATATGTGGGAGAGAAAAATGAACAAGTTACTAACAAAACCTAAACACTGTAATTAAATAATTTGCCCCGAAAATCAAATATAATTCCCCGACATAATTTAAAGTATCGTTAATTTTATATAGAATTTATAATACATATAATAATTAACAACAGGAGATTTTAGATTCAATGCACAACACTTTGCTGAAAACACAGTTAATTTTACGAAGCTAAATATTTTTAGAAAGGGATACTTTCTCAATTACAGTCAAACCTCGTTAACATGAACACGCTTAAAGTGAATTACTTTTAACATGAATTGTTTTCATAGTCCCCTATAAAAACGAGTACAAAGATTTGATACTGATAACATGAATTACTGTTAACATGAACAAAATTTTGATTCCCCTTGAGGTTCATGTTAACGAGGTTCTGTATTTACGTTATGGACAGCTTTTATACTGCTGGAAAATCTGTACTTGAACAATTTCATGCTTAAAAAGAAAAAGAAAATTATAGACAAAACTGCAGTATATTTAATTTTGTTACTTTATAAAAATCGACATATTTCAAAGAAAATATTAATTAATATAATTATCGTAACAAATATTTTACAAAAATCCTATAACTACCGATTTCATAAGTCAGTTTTAATAAACGAATTATTTCTAAATTTCATATTATTGTTGCATAAATTTTCTAATCTTTCTCCAAATATAAGGAAAATTATTGAAGTGGGATTGTTATTAATTTATAATTTTGAACATAAATGGTTAAATTTCCCAGCTTTTGTTTCTTTTCACATTCTTTTATTTAACTCAACTTGTTTCTTGTATGTAAAGATGAAATTTTGCAATCTATTTTGAACCCACTTCCTGATAGGCTAGAATTATAAAAATTATGTACAAATGTATGTTTCCAATGACAATACAATATTTTAATATTTTTAGAACTGAATTATAAATTAATACTAGATTAATTAAGACACAATTTATTCTAATTGGTACAGCTCATATTAATTAATAACTTAATTTTAAATCATTTTTATGTTAGCAGGTGATAAATCGCCAAATATTCTTTATGGTTACAAATGTATGAAATCTAAAAATAATGTATTTAATTATGCTCGCCAAAAAAAGCCACAACTACAACTGACTTTGAAACTACAACAACAAAATATTTTAAACATTATAAAGTAGAAAATATAAATAAAAAAATAAAGAGTGTAATATATATACTTTTAAAATACGCTTTAATCAATGAATAATTTTATATGAATTAAATTATGATTATACGTTAGAAATCAGTTTAGAAATTCTAAAAAGATAGTTTAAATGCTGCTTTTTTTTTCCTTGTTGCCATATCTTAAAAAAAAAAAAAAAAAAAAAAAAAAAAAACAGAGAAAAAATTATAAATATTTTTAAAATAAATTCACTAGCTTGCGCTTTTTACTAAACGTGAAAAAAAAAAATCGTAAGAATTTAATAACTAAATTCGGTATCCCACGCCAAATTCATGTATTGTGCGATTTTTTTGAGAAAAATCTTGAATTACAATCATAAAAAATTAGACGTGCTTTTCAAGATAAACATTTGATGTTAATAAAAGAGTGCATTAAAAAAAATACTTTTGTACTTATTTTAAATCAAAATACAGAGTGTCCATAAATGATTGTCCCGGTTTCCTTACCTCATAACTTTCGATTTAAGAATCTGACGAAAAATATTATTAAATATTCGTAAATTACAACTCAAGAAGTTTTTTTCTTTTAATAACGCAAACAAAATTACATATGGTTAAAGTTGCATCTCAAAATGTTATTAATAAAAAAAAATTATAATCAAATAATAATTAGTATTAAAATTTTATCAAATTTATCAAAAAGGATGTTAATGAATTATGAGTACAAGATAGTTCATTAATAATTTTTTGATAAATTTGATAAAATTTTAATATTAATTATTATTTGATTACAGTCGTAATTTGATTAATAGCGTTTTGAGTTGCTACTTTACTTATATGTAACTTTGTTTGTGTTATTAAAAAAAACTTTTTGAGTTTGTAATTTACGAATATGTAATAATATTTTTCGTCATATTCTTAAATCAAAAGTTTTGAGGTAAGGAAACCGGGACAATCATTTATGATCATTTAATTTATGATCATATGATGATGATCATATCATCATCAATACATCATCATAAATACATCATAATACACATCATAAATATATCATCATCAACATAAATATGACAATCATTTCTGATAATTTAATTTATGATCATATGATGATGATCATATCATCATCATATCATCATCAACATAAATATGATCATATCATCATTTAATTTGTTTAAATCACACAATAACTCTTTATATCACTCCACTGATTATTCGCAATTTCCTTTTGTCTATTACATATGAAATCTCTAATTAGCAATTTTTTATTCATTTTCTTTCAATAATTAACAATATGCACTTGCATTTCTTTTGTCACTATTTTTTCTAGATTTCCTATTATCTAATAATTAATTCACTAAACAAGCTTAATTACCGAAAGAGAAATTTATGTAAAGAAGACAACCAAGGTTAACCAATACCGAAAAGGCCTTGCTTTAACGTCTACGCAAACCTTGAATTACCCGTAGAATCGAATAGCAACAAAATACTAAAATTGAAAAAAAGATAAATTCGCACATTCTCGGATATTCTTTCAGATACGCCGAGGAAAAAAACCAAATACTTCAAACAAAAAGACTTCGAGTAGGAAAGATATTGTATACTAATTAATCGGTTTGATGTATTCAAAACTGTCAAATGCTACTTAACTATACATGAAGCTCTACAAACCTTTCAGCGCGGTGATATTTATGCACATTTAGCTCACTAGAGCTTAACGTATTACTTTTCATATGCTTTTTCACATGATCAGAATTTAATTTCTCAAGGTTTTGTGTACGAAAATTCATACAACTTTTAGAAGAGAAGTCTTTGTTTTAACTATTATGTTAAAAATAACTTAATTTTACTATCTTGATTTTAGATACTTTGTTTAAAAAAAAAAAACTTTAAATAAATTAAAAAATATTGCGGAAAGAGACTTAAAAAAGATCGATAAAATAATTACTTTATAGTTTTCAATCGATTTCAAATTTTTATTATATTACGAAAAAAAAAAAAAAAAAAAAAAAAAAAATACTGATTTTACACAAATTGTTAACTATGTAGGTGGAACAAAATTAATTTTTTAAATTCTTTTTTATGACTACTTTTTAAAAATTGGCTTAATTTTGATATTAAAATCAAGCTCTTAAATTCAGAATATCTAAACAGCAAAATAAATTGCAAAACATGTGAATTTCAGGCTGCCATCATGAAAATTATTTTTTTAACCCATTAACGCCCAGTGGCATATTTTTAGATCACTAGACTTAGTGGCAAGAAAGCGTCTTTCACACCAGTAAATATGAAGATAAATATATACTCTCTTTCACGAGACAAATCCCTTGATAAAAAAATATAAAAAATACCCTTCATTTAAAAGTGGTGGGGATCTAAAATTTAAATTTTAACGAAGAAAATAATTTGGGCGTTAATGGGTTAAATAGATTACAATATTTTAACGTTGGAAAAAATGATTTAATTTTTTAAATGTACAACCTTTTAAGCTTTTACATATTTTAACGTATATTTTCCATAAGAATAAATATTACTTTTCTACTAAATTTTTAATGTATAAAGATTAAATATTAAAATGACTTTAAATAACTTTGTTTAAATATTTAAGGATGGCTTATTATAGATTATAGCATCTATAGTAACGAAAATGTCCCTCGAAGATCATTGTCATAAGTTATTTGTTACAGACAACTGTCAGATATAAAGAATAAAAAACAACTTTTAAAAAATAAGTGTACAAGTTGTGTACAACATTCCCCTTCCCCCGGCCTCCCACCATTATGTAAACTGAGAAAAAGACATTGGAAAGTTTCAGATAGATATAATAAAAATATCAAAAATATATTTATATTTTACTAGGCAACATTTGTTTAGGTCGAAAAAGTTTGTTTCATTGAGTTTTGAATATTCATTATTTCTGGATTTCGCATTGACATTTTATCTTATCAAGTAGACTTCGTTTATGTATTTTTTATATTTATACAGAATGTGATTAAATTCAGCGCATTGCACATAATTTTTTAATTCATTTCATTTTTGAATAATTTTTTGGAGGATTTTAATTATTGCATTCTGTCATTTTAATTTTTTGTTAAAACATATCCTTTTTAAAATTGTTTTATGATAATTCTGCAATGCTGATAATATTGAAAATAATGCGCTTTGAATATTTAAATAGAAAGGAAATAAAAATAAATAAGCAGATATAATGTTGATATATCCAGTTTTTCTTTCTTTCTTTCTTTTTTTTTTTTGCTCCATAATTCAGACATTTAACAGTAATAATGCTTTTAAAAAAGTAAGAAAAGTGACAAAAAGGTGACTATAAACGACAAAAACGACATAAATTAAATGGAACATGTCATAAAAGTTTTTTTGTTTTTTGTTATTATTATCCAATAATTTTTTAAGTGAAATAATTTCTAGCTATGTACATTTAATGAAAGATAGATGCTCGGTGTCAGCAATAGTAATTAATTTTTATAGTAATTAATATTGACCATGCTTTTAAAGCACCAAAACAATTCATATGAATGCATACTAGTTTTGATAGTGTTTTATTAGCACAGTCAGCAATACACCGATATCGAATGTTTTTTTCAAGTTATCTTGATCACATGGCAGTTCGACAATTGGTGGAAACCAGCCTATGTGGATCACGTGACAGGCAAAAGTTGGTGGAAGTATCGGGGGTTGTTTGTTTTGTCGTATGTGATAATTAGGTACCGACGAACACAGTACAAATAGTGATAAGAGTTCAAGATTACTTTGAATGAATGTAGAAACAACTTTTATGGTGAGTATATTGACAATCTGAAACATATTACAAAAGATTGAACTAACAAATTGACAACAAAAACAGATTGACTACAAAAAGATTGAACTAACTTTCGTAGGCTCACAAACTTTTGGTCACTTAATCCGTCATTAAAAATCCGTCATCAGTGACTAAAAGTTAAAAATTTAAAAAAAGTGACTAAAAGTGAGAAAAGTGATGTACTTGTATCTCTGAAATTTTAAGTATGTATTATTCTGTTATGGTCAAAATTATACTTAATCATAACGTGAGTAAATATACATACATTCCATAACACATTATCATAACGTGAGTAAATATACATACATTCCATAATACATCATCATAACGTGAGTAAATATACATACATTCCATAATACATTATCATAACGTGAGTATATATACATACATTCCATAATACATTATTTGTCTTTTCATTTTCATCGATCGATGATAAAAAAAAATTAAAGAATACGCATTTTTCCCCCTCATACACTTTAAATTATGCAAGCATCTAAAATCTCCTTTCGATATTACGAGAAAAATATCTCTTAAAGGTGAAACATCAATTAATAATGAAATAACATCTTCCATCAGCGCATAAGGAAAAAAAAAAAAATCTGCATTTATTGAGCAACTTGACCGTTTCGTACCCAATAGGGCATGCTGACGAAACGATAATCTACCGTAAAAAGGCTAAGAATAAATAGGCAAGTGATTCTCAGCCCTTCAAATCACGTTCGAAAGAGTCACGATAAACCGATTATTCAAATTATCTCCGAGCATCCGCAAACCAACAATATTTTCGCATAAAACGGTGCACGAATAAAAAAAAATAAAGAAAGAAAAAAAAGAAAAAGAAAACTCCGTACCCGAGTTGTGAATTCGCCCTTGAATGAAATATTAAATGTTTTATTTTGAGAGTTTATTGCAGCACATGTGCTTTACATTGTTGAAAAATTAAAGAAAAAAAAATAATTTCATTTATATTACTTTGAGCTGTCATGGTTTGATTAAGTTCAAAAATAAATAGTTTGCTATTCCTAAATGCTATATAACGTAAAAAGGAAAAAATAATGTCAATTTCCAGCTCATTCACAAAGAAAATAATTCTTTAACGGATCAATGACAAAAATAAAAAAAACTTCTTCATTATTTATTTTTTCCAATAAGAAATTCTTCAAAACAAGAGTTCAATCACACAAATCGATCACACGAATTCAATAAATATTTGAAGAAAATTCAATTTATTTAAAGCTATTAAATAATATTTTAATAAATCTTACGATGCACCCTGTTTTCCAATTTTTTAAATATCTTCTCCTTCTCTGTTTATTGAAAAAATTCTGCATTCATTTTTTAATCTGACAGACAGTTATTAAAATAATAATAATAATAATAATAATAATAATTAGTTGACCCGCCCGGCGTTGCCTGGGCCCGTGATAAAACCTTAAATGAACCCCAAATAAAAATACTGATAATTAGTAATAAAAGTGCTCATAAGAAAACATTAAAAAAAAAGCTTTTGTTGTCCAAACCCTTTGAAATTTTTTTGGTTATAAATATAAAGGTTTTACAGCCCATGTAAAAATTACGTCAGAAATATCGTTATGTGGTTGTAAAATAAATATGTTTTCTTCCTGGAAAAAGGACCCTTTTCAAATTATTAGAAGGGGAATTCCCCACTTCCATTCCTGCCTTCAGAAAAAGTGAAAGCGCCTCTTTCCATTTCAATCCCTCCCTTTCCCTTGCAATCACCAATACCCTTTTGTTCACCCCTCTCTCAAACAAAGCAGGTGGAAGAATGGATTTTCCCTCCAGGAAGGGGGAATAAAAATAGAATTAATAAGAATTTAGAAAGAGTATTTCCTAGGGGTAGGGTTGTGAGCAGTGAAGGCCAATAGGCGAGCTACTCTTTCCCCAACCCTCTTGATTCTTCTTAATTCTATTTCCTGCTGCATTCACCCTTCAAAAAAAGTTGAGGTATGCGCAGTAAGGTCGGATTTGCACTGAAAATTTAAGACTTTTGCTTCTCGCTTTAATATATTAGATAATAATAATAAACGGGCACGGAACTGAATTTTCATTAAAAATTTGTTAATTGATTTTATTGCTCATTTGAGAGCATTTATTGCTCATTTGTTAGAATTTTTAATTTTGAACAAAAATTAAAACGGAGCATTTTATAAGATGACTACGAAAAATGCGTTTTGTGAAAAATGCATTTGTAAAGCACTATAGTATGAGATTTTCATTACTTACCTTTAAAAGTTAGTATGAAAACACACACTCTACCAAGAATATGGCAACATATTTTTGTTTCAAAAATTGTAAAACATTAATAACACAAAAACAAAACTTCGCAGTATTTGGTCCTTTTTTTTATTTATTTTAAAGTCTACCATCCCCTTAATATAAAATGCACTCAAACGCGAGATATTTTTTTCTCTGTAAGCAGTATTATCGGTTCTATTTGATCTTCGTTTTAAAATAACTAGGGGGCACCCGCTTAATGGTTATCGGGCATCCATACCTTATAACGTGATGGCCCCTGGCCTTACCTGTTATTTTTCTGTATATATAATTAAAGATGATTAGTCTGAATACGTTCCAAGAACCCGAAACCCCTCGAGCTCCGGGGTTTCAGCCCCTTTTTTTTCGTTAAGTATACTTATATCACCATCAAATTATTTTTTTTTCGGGCCTATATTTACTATTCCGAGAGTGCCACAACATATTATATTAAACAATAGAGCGTACTATAATTAGTATAATATAAACAATATATTATACCAGAACGTAGCGGAGAGCAGAACGTAATAATACACATATATATACGGGTATAGTAATTTTATAAACTGTATTTTTAATAACAAACCTATTAATATACAGATTTATTTATATAATCCATCAAAAAATGTATTTGGTCTGATGAATATATTTGTCAAGTACCGCTTTGTCATTTAGTGTATATATACATTAAATATATTGTTTTGTATATATAAGTATAATATATTGTATATATAAGTATAATATATTGTATATATAAGTATAATATATTGTATATATAAGTATAATATATGTATATATAAGTATACTAATATATTGTTTATATTATACTTATGTATACATTAAATGACAAAGTGATACTTGACAAATAAATTCTCTGAAAACAAAAGCGGGAGACAATGCGGAAACTACCATATTTTTGAGAATTTAATAAATAAAAAGTTCTTTAATTTTTCTGTATTGAGCATTACCATCGGTGTTACATTCAATAATAAATTCTTCCTCAAATAATCATTCAATATTCAATATAAATTTGTTTCTACATTAAATATTAAACATACAGTGCAAATTTGTTTCAACAATGAAAATCCTATATAAATTGGTATCGATATTAAACATATAATGTGTTATTCTATATTAAATAATCGATGTAAATCAGTTTCTGTGTTAAACATTCAGCGTCGATTCGATTAAAATCCTCCCTCTTGATATAGTAAGTCACGAAAGTTCTGCAAATACAATCACAATGTAGTATCAGATAAGGATATTTAACCTCTTTTGGAACAAACAATCAAACTGTTGATAAAATCAAGTACATAAAAATACGTGCTTAAAAATTCTTCATCCTGTAAATGTAATTAGTTTTAAAATTTAATTAGTTCTCTTTATTTATTAACTTTTATTATAACTTTTTTAAGTGCATTGAATAGAAAAAAAGAAATTTTTCTTAAATATGCAAATGGTAAATACTAAAGGGCAAAACTGGGAAATTTCTGTTGTGATCTCCACTTTTCTCTACCTCTTTTTCAACTTTCTCATTAATTAATTACTTTCTTAATTACTTTTACTGACAGACAATTTTTTAATAGCCACTTTTTTTTTTCATTTAGTGGCTCTGTGGCCGGTGGCTAGTGCTAATTTTGTCCTTTAGTAAATACTTTTTATTTAAATCAAACATATTTTGGATTCAATAATTCAATTTATGTTAAACTATTCTGAAATGTTTCGAACGTATTCGTATTTTATGATTTCTTTCAAATTTAATACTTTTTCAAATATACTAACATTTATAGTACATATAAAAATTATATTTCCAAAACAATAGATGCGTACAATCAAGATAAGTTTAATCAAATTACAGACATTGCTAAAATGAAAAATAATTCCTGAAAATATTAATAAACATATTCATAGATTTTCTTTTCAAATAATTTGAATAATCTACAATTATCTTTAAAAATTGATTATAATTCAATAATATTCCTTTCTCTCTCTCTCTCTCTTCTCTCTCTTTTTTTCCCCCCTTTTTCTTTTTCTAATCATTTTCATGCTTTGAGAAGAATTCATAAAAAAAATATCTGCAAATCTTAAATAAGCTTTTAGTCACATGTTTCTTATTATTAAATATATTTTGTACATTAATTTCCAATGATAATCTTTTGATGAAAAACTGAAAATCATGTAGCAAATCTTTTCCCTAATCACATAGCAAATCTTTTCCCGAAAATTCTAAATATCTGTTTTTGTCATAAGCTTTATTTTGTTAGCTTATGATAATTACGATACAATAATAATTTTTCAAAAAGAATTCACAACACGCAAATAAACAAATTTGTAAGTTCATTTAAAAAAAAAATAATGTTTAAATGCAAAATTGAAATGCTTTAAAAATTATTTTATTTTGATCAACTCAACTTTTTTTTCTTTAATTAACAAATTCAAATACTCAAACTTTTAAATTCGAGAAAAAGCTACGAATCAAATAAGAAATCCTTTTTGTAATTATTACTACATTCTTAGAAATTCGTAGAATTACTTGAGAATTCTAAATAGTTAGATTTTCTAGTCATATAGTTAATTTTGTTAATTTATTTTTAAAATATTCTATTTTTAGAATTATAGCTCAGAGAAATTACTATGATTAATTAATTAAATATGTCGATATGAAATTAAACACGACATGTAAATTATCCTTACTTTGTTTAAATACCTTGAATTTGTCCCATTCAATTAAAAAAAAATAATAATAATGATTGAATAATAGTTTTTAGACAAAATTCTGCAACTACGAAATCTTTTATATAATTACTGACATTTTTTGAAGAATTTATAATGTTAATTCTTAACACATTGTTAGTCATACATATTTCTCTCTCTCTCTCTCTCTCTTTTTTTTCAATTATTTTACATACATTACGTTTAAACTGCTGTCGTTCCAAGGAATTATTATAAGTAATCAATTAATTAAAATACTTTATGTAATTAAATACGAAACTAAAATTTACTTTAACTTGTTTAATTCGTTTTGATTTCTATCAACTCAAAACAATTATCACAACTCAAAAAAATCTTAAAAGATTAAATTTCAATGATTTTATCTTTCGATGAAAAATTGCGTATCGAATAATAAATCTTTTATTCTGAAAAATTCGTAAAATTATTTGAAAATTCTCAAAACATTTATAATCCTACGTTTGGCTTTGTTATTTTATTTATTTATTTTAAATATATTAAGTTTAAATTGCTATTGTTCGAAAAAAAAAAGTATTATACTTAATTACTTCGTAATATAATTATAAAAAGTACCAAAAATGTTTTAAATTATTAAATATTACTACTTAAAAAGTTTAATTTAGCTTTTAAACTCACTTTATTATTTACTTATTTATTTTACAATTTAAAAAATTAAATTTAAATTATAAATTTTCGATGAAAAACTCCTAATCACACAACGAATAATTTATGTAACTATTGCTATGATATGAAAAATTCATAAAACTATTTGGAAATTCTCAAAACATTTATATATCTATGTCTTGCTTTATTATTATTTATTATTTATGTATTTAAAATACATTAAATTTAAATTTCTATTATTCGAAAAGAAAAATACTACACAAAATTACTTTGTTAAATGATTTATATAGGAAAATGTACAAAAAAGCATTAAAATTATTTAATATTAATTAAAAATTTAATTTAGTTTTTATATGCACTTTATTATTTATTTATTTATTGTGCAATTTAAAGAATAAAATTTAAATTATAACGTTTCGATAAAAAAAACACAAAGGAATTATTTATACTATTGCCATACTTTGATAAATTCACTAAATTATTTGAAAATTCTCAAAACATTTATAACCCTACGTCTTGTATTTATTTATTTATTTAAAATACATTTAGTTTAATGTGCTATTGTTCGAAAAAAATTAATATACTTAATTACTTTGTTAAATGAGTATATACGAAAAAGTACAAAAAAATTAAATATTATTAATTAAAATTTTAATTTAGCTTTTAAAATCATTTTATTAGTTATTTATTGTACAATTTAAAAAATTAAATTTAAATTATAACTTTTCGTTGAAAAACCTCTAATCAAATAACGAATTATTGTCATAATATGAAGAATTCATAAAACTATTTGAAAATTCTCAAAACATTTATAACCCTGTGTCTTTCTTTTTTACTTTTATTTATTTAAAATACATTAAATTTAAATTGCTATTGTTCCAAAAAATTACCATACACAATTACTCCGTTAAATGATTATATACGAAAACCTACAAAATAAATAAATAAATAAAAATAAAAATAAAATGATTAAATATTATTAATTAAAAATTTAATTTAGCTTTCAAAATCATTATTTATTTATTTATTGTACAATTTTAAAAATTAAATTTAAATTATAACTTTTCGATGAAAAACTTCGAATCAAATAACGAATTTTTAATTATTTGCCATAATATGAAGAATTTATAAAGTTATTCGAAAATTCTAAATACATTTTTTATTTTATGTCTTGTTCTATTCAACTGTTTTAAATACATTATTTTTCAGCATCTTCCGAAGAATATTTCTACACTTAATTATTCTACACTTAATATATATATATATAAATGATTTTACAGAATTTAACACGAAATGAAAAACTTACTTTTCGTCCCTTGGCCTCCTTACAAACTTGAAATATATTTGTCTCGGCTACGGAAGCAAAAACACGTCTGTCTCAAAACAAGCACAAATCCTATTATGATGATGGTGATAAAAAGAGTCTATCCTTCTTGATTTTCCCGCAAAACAGGTAACTTCGCGTCACGAAGGAAACTGATGGAATAAAAACATCGACTGCCGGAATTCAAACTGCAACTTCTAAACTCCTGGAACGGGGGCTATCAGGATTGGCGATGCATCGCCGATTCGGCAGATATCCTTCATCCGTTTGAAATTGCATTTTTTTTTTATTGTTCTAGATTGCGCGAATGTGAAGAAAGCGGTGTTGACAGAGATTATTATTTCATCGCCTTGCAACTTTCAAACGCAGTTATTGGAGTTCGAACAGAAGCTTAAAAACGAATAATCGCAGTTTTATCGCACATAATATTGGGTTATAAACACAAGCATGGCGCCTCGATATTTGACGTCATGTTTAATATTTCAAATTTTCTATATTTGTTTTATTTGTTGCCGCTAGTCATACGACTGTACGCAATTATTTCGATTATTTACTTATTTAGTGATTGATTTATTTTTATTACATCCTGTTTTTTGAATACAAGATTACTTGATACGATTATACCACATCATATTTAAGGAAGGAAATAAAATAATCATCATGATCATAAATATTCAATATTATAGCTATAAACGATTATTGTTTTATTTAATCGATTAAAAAAAAAAATAAAGAAAGAGGTTGGCTAATTTCTATTTGAGTAGTAATATATTTTCTTTTTAACACTTTCTAACAAAGTTGAAAAGTGTTTACACATTTGGTCACATATTCGGTCTGTCTAGCCGTCTGCGTTCTAACACACGTAAATATACCCGGATTGTTATGTAATTTACACATGTTATTGAAGTTTGCCATGGCATGTTCACATGTTCCGTACTGAAAAGAAAGCGCGTAGTATTTACAGTTCATTTACAGAGACACTCAAAAGAATTCCGCTACATTATGGTCTATGGAGAAAAATCGTTTGCAGTCTATTTTAATGATGTAGAATTTTTCAAACATGTTGAATTGATATACATCTACACTACTAGATGCTTATTATAAAATATTATGTGCGTAGCATTTATCGTTTATTTACAGTGACACACAAAAGAATTTGGATACAGTATTGTCTATGAAGGATGATTGCTGGAAGCTGGAATTGCGATTTCAAATGTGGTATGGATTTTTAAATTTAACTAATTTTTTGCATATACTTGGTTTGTATAAATTGTATAGATCATATACAGGGCTGCGGAAAAGAATTCGAGTACATTCCCGCTTATTGACAGAAATTGGTGAGTGGGAATTTTCACCTGCGTTATATAAGTTTCCTAACTGAACTAAATTTTAGCATATGATGAAGTATAAATCTATAGATCTATACAGGGCTTCACAAAAGAATTCGAGATGGTAATTGCTGAAATTGGGTTTTCAAATGTGTTTTGTGTTTTGAAATTTTTAATTTAGATATCATCTTTCACCTTATTAACGGGGAACTTTTGTTAGATTATTCTGAATGTGTTGGAGCGTGTTTTATAATGTATGAGACGCATGATTTTTCTTTCTTCTTATCCGTTCTTACCCCCCCCCCTTTTATTTTTATAAGTTACAATGTCTCTATATGTAATTTCGTGCATGTTGTTTAAAAAGTGTGAAATTTTTAAAGACGGAATAGCTATTGTTTTCAAATACTTGAAAAATAACATTATGTTTATGATAAAAGCACCCCATTCCTAATTTTTCCTTCTTTTCTTCTTCTTTTTTCCCTTTTCTTTCTTTCTTTCTTTCTTTTTTTTTTTTTTTTTATAATGCTACCAATAACTGCAGGACATTTCGACTATGGAAGATTTCTCAATTTAAATGCACGTTTATTAAATTTTAGTTTCATCGTGATTCTTTTCAAAATGTATACTAATTCACATCTAAACTCATGGGTAATGCATCAAATTTTGAAGGAAAATACAAGATTTAATTTAAGATGTATCGCGCTTTTCCTGTTATTACGTAATAAGGTTGGTTTTTTTTATTATTATTATTATTATCGAAGATGCATTTTACATAGGGAACTTCGTAAGACAAACAGGCATATTTGTTAAATATCGGCTTTACTTTTTTAATATTTGCAATGAAACACCAATATTATAGAAATATTGGCTTTACATTGAAAATGTGCGTGTCAACGGAAAGCAAAATATTTCTTACAAATAATAATCCAATATTTGCAAAATGTAAACATTCCATGACGTTTTGAGGTAATACTTCATGCCCAAACTGCCAATATTGGGTTAGTATATAGCCTTAATATGACTAATATTTATTAAGATATGGCCAACGCAAATAATATTGGCCTAATATTGTTTTGCAACCTAGAGGCGCTATTTTTGTGTATTAAGAATTATCATATATACCAGATCAATTTTGACACAATTATTCAAAATTGATAAAGAAATCATATGAGATGTAATTTTCCCAACTGGGCTAAAAAGCCCAGGCCAGGATTCGAACAAGAGATTTCTTTGCTGAAGCTGCCACTGCCAGTGCTCTATACCAAATGAGCAATCCCGGACGAATATGGCGGAACTGATTCACCCAGTTAAACGTTTTGATCATACCATCTGGTCTGATATCTGAATCAACTCAACAGAATAAATCGCAGGTATAGTTGGGACCTCCAGTAAACGCTGGAAACGTGATTACACTAGAAAATTACATCTCATAGGATTTCTTTACCAATTTTGAATAATTGTGTCGAAATTAATCTAATGTAATCACGTTTTCAGCGTTTACTGGAGGTCCCATTACCTGCAACTTATTTTGTTGAGCTGATTCAGATATCAGACTAGATGCTATGATCAATAAGGTTAACTGGTTGAATTAGTTCCGCCATATTCGTCCGGGTTTGCTCAGTTGGTAGAACATTGGCAATTTCAGCCAAGAGATCCATGGTTCGAAAACTTGGCTTGGACTTCTTCACCCAGTTGGGAAAATTACATCATGTGTGTCGTCAATATCTCTTATTCTAAGCACATACGAAACTCACAACCATGAATGTGGTATCACCGAAAAGTGGAAAACATCGTTCGATTACATCGTTTCTGAATAAGAACACCGACCAATTCCATTCGTTTTCGAACAAAAATGAATTCAGAAATGTGTCAGAAAGTAGCTCCTTTGGATTTGAGAACAGCCTTAAAAAGTGTTCTGATTCTCACACAAGAGCCTTTTGTAAAAAAAAAATGAGCCGTTTCTCTCAAAATAATCTTGAAGAAAACCGGATTCCGTAGAAAATATTATGTATATATAATAAATTTGAAGATTGTCTTTCGTACAATTTAAATTCCTTGAAATTCTCACTTAAAAAAAAAAAAATTCCCCAACTGTTATATTTTTTATCTTTCTAATCTCATCATTTTCTTTGCTGGATCTATTCTCTATTTTTATAGACCACCTTCATTTTCTCTCGCTTCTTGGGTGGGTATGGGTTCTGGATAATACGATCTCTTATCCCCGCTTCTTTTGGACTGACTTATTTATTACTTTTCAGATTCTCCCCTTCTGCTGTGAAAGAATTATTGATATACAAAAACACGTGTGCTTCATTCTAACAACGCAATAAAATGGCCCGGTCCCCGCCAAAAATTTTGGATTTCTGTTACACGCACAGCTGCTATCGTCTGAAGAATCAAAAGGTCAACAGCCGACCCAAAATTTGCAAAACGGTATGGTCTGAGGCTGAGCCAAGGGAACTTATCTCCGTTTTTTCCAAATAAACGCCCACACATAGAATTTCCATAAACTCCACAAATGCTCTAAATCATTATCATGAAAATATCTTAACATCATCGTTTGATTAACGCTATTTAATCACCGAGATATACAGCATATATGAGTGATCTATTAATTTAAAAAAGTGAGTTTAAAAAAAAAAAGTTCCATTCGTCGTCAAATTTGCACAACGACGATTATCAGCAAAATCCTATAAAAATTGAAGCATATATATATATATATATATATATATATATATATATATATTGACGTGTAATTGGCAAATAAATATATATTTGTTATTAATGGTAATATAGTAGTATTTTTCATAAAATTGAAAAATATAATAAGAATATTCTTAAAGTATATTCGACATTCTTCTTCTTATTATCTTAAATAGCCTTAATACATTTTTATATTTAACTAAATTCCGCCCACACCCGGACCCGAAGCACTCTAATTGACTGAAAAACTGAAAATGAAAAAAAAAAAGAGAGAGAGAGAGAGAGAAAGGGGGGGGGGGGGGGGGGGTAGGGGGAGACAGAGAGAGAGTGTGTGTGTGTGAGAGAGATAAACTGTACTTAAATTCAATTATGGAATAATAGTCTATAAACAAATCTGTAGTTGAAATCTTATTTTATATAAACTAAATATATAAAAAATTGGAATATGTCTCTGAATATTTTCAGCTGAAACAAAATTCCTAGTTTCTTTTTTGAAAAATCAGATATACCTGAACACGACTTGGAGCAAATAAAGTAAAAGTCAGCCTGGGTACGGTACGTAAGAAACATTTTTACTCAATCCGACGACCGCTTCCGAACCGCAGCAACTAAATAAATAAATAAAATAAACAAGAAATAAAAATCATGCGTCAAGCATAGATTATGAAACACTTTCCAGCACATCAAGAAAACTGTAAAACAATTTCACCGTTTAATAACTTTAAAGATGGTGCGTCTAAATAAACAAATTGGAAAACGTATAACACAATTACAGAAATTGACATCTACGGTCAGAAAAATATCCGAATCATTTTGTGCATCCCTGTATATGATTTACAGATTTGAATATATATTACATTACATAGTATGCAAAAAAAAAACTTTCAATCAGGAAACGCATAACACAGTTAAAAATTTCCTTTCAGCAATTTCCGTCAATAAGCAGAAATGTACTCGAATTCTTTCTTGAAACCCTGTATATGATCTAATAGAATTTATACACAACAAATAGTATGCTCAAAATTAGTTAAATTTAAAAACGCATATACCACAATTCGAAACGCCAGTAATTATTGTTACATCAGAAAGTACTGTAACCGAATTATTTTGTGTATCCCTGTAAATGAACGATAAATGCTATGCACGCTCTATTTTATAGTAAGCATCTTGTGGTGTACTTTAGTGATGTATATCAATTTCGATATTTTTGAAACAGTGTAACATCATTAAAATAAACTCCAATTGCAATTTCCCCCCATAAACTACATTACAACGACATTCTTTTGAATGCCACTGTAAACGATTTGTAAATGGTGCAGACTTCATTTTCAATACCGAACATACCATAGTAAATCTCAATAACCGATATCAATTACATGGCAGTACTATATTTACGCGGGTTAGAGCATGGGCATTGGGCAGACAGACAGACATAACCAATTTCCTAGTCTGAGCAGTCCCTCTCGGGCAGTAAAATAAAAGCAAACCCAATTCATAAACACTTTTCAACTATGTTGAAAAATGTTAACCAGTTGGAAATTGTGCATTTAACGTGACAAATGAGGTGCGTTCGTACTATAACTAGTTTTACAATGTAAAAAAAATCATCGTTATTGTTTCAGTGAAAAAATTATATCGTCTGTTATGGGCGAAATGAGCATGACTTTTTTTTTCCTTATTATGTATACCATGTTTACAGATGCGAATTTTTTTTCGACAACAGACAGCGCTGTAAAATTCCCCATGGAGATCTTGCTTTGAATGATTGCCTCCATATTTTAATATTTCTATGACTCACGATGAACGAATCTTTTGTGTTTATTTACTTTAATGGATTGAAATATTCGGTTGTCAACCTAATTTCCACTGAAGTTATCTCAGAATCTATATACTATTTTTTAATGTAATTCATCTCTTAAGCAAACAATTTTTTTGAACGATCTTTCTAAAAATGTAGCTTTTATGCAATTTTATTCGAAAAAATAATTTTTAATAAAAACGGCCGCTTGGCATATGAAAAAAAGAAGTGGTTAGCCCGTATTTGTTTTCCTCTGTCACATAACTTGCGGATTTATTATATAGATTACGAGTGATAGGATTTAGTTGAATGAATAAAACTTCTAATTAATATCTTTTTAAGTTTTGATTCGATTTTCATGAAATTTGAAATGACTCGACAAAATTCTGCAACGATTATACATATTCAATTTCAAACCATTCGGTTGGGTAGTTTTTTGCGCTGTTATTATATGCGGACGGATCAGACGACGACTATTAGGTGCTATACGTATTTATATAATTACAAACGCACCTAAAAAGTTCGAACCCGACCCGAACTGGATACAATAAAACAAGCACACAGTAAAATAAAATCCAAGTTTTCTTTTTCTGTTTAACGATATACAAATTAGTAATGAAGTGTCTTTCTTCCCACACAATATATCACTGACATCTTTACTACTTACTCTCTTTTTCTAGAACGATCTCTCCTTCTAGAATTTCACGTTACAGCTCGCGTAATTGCCTCCGACCCGCTAGTGGGTCGTGACACATATTTTGGGAAATTCCGAGACCGACATTACGTTCGTCCGCAAGATACACTTTCGTAGATTGTCGCTAATATTTCGTTTTGTGAAAAAAAGATGTCGGAAATAATATTGCAAAGAGAATAAATGCACAATACATAAAAGTAACAAGTTGGAAATTGTACGTTAAACGTGAGAAATGAGGTGCGAGCGTACTATAACTAGTTTTATAAGTATTCAGATACTGCACCCGCAGAAAAAGGAATTGATTAAAACTACAAAACATGTTTTGTTCAGTACATTTTGGTTGTTTTAGCAAAATTCAAGTAAAATTGAACCATTTTACTTGAATTAACAAAACATTTTTTGGTCACGATACAAAAAATTTTTTTTGGAATTGCAAAAAAAAAATTTTTTTTTTTGTTGATTCAAACAAAATTTCCATTGACCTATATTTAAACAAAAAGTTTTGTTGGGTCAACCAAATTTTTGTTGATTCAACAAAACTTTTTTTTCTGGGTGTGGTACAATAGCTGTTGCACTCATATGCAGGAATGCATGAACACAAAATTTATTTTATAGTGCAGATTTTCATATTATAGATATTAATTTTATTTTATGAAATTAAGTTTCAAGACACTTTTACAAACAATTCATTGCAATTCTTTTACATTAAAATTATACTATGGGCAAATATCTAGTACAAGACAGTCTAAAAAAATCATCGTTATTATTCACTGTAAAAAAGAATTAGATCGTCTTTTATTATGATGGGAATTATCGCCGCAATAAAATAAGTACATTTTAAGTTGGCAACATTTTATCTTGTGTTGACATTTACTGAAAATTCCAATGGGAAACTTAAGCTTAGCTTTGAAAATTTCAAAACTTGAAATCCATAGTTAGACTCTTTTTCCATTTAATGTCTATTTTTCCGGAAACGTCTATCCAAAAAACTGTCGGTAGATTATAGGATTGCAATAATTAAACAATTTTAGTATACAAATTCGGTTTGTAAATTAAGGAACACGGAATTAATACGACTCCATCTTAAATAGGACGTAATCACCATGGCAACTTAGAATCATTATCTATCATGGGATATCACTGAATGAATTACTTATGATAGGTTTTAATAGAATGATATCCCAAGATAGGTAATGATTCTAGGTTGATTTTAGGAATGGCTCACTTTTAACCGAAATTCATCCAATTTAATTTTTAAGTTATTATTCTATTTTACATTTATCTTTAGTGCTAAAATCAATGTCCCCCCCCCCCCCGCAAAAATTAAAATTTTCGCTTATTTCGGATCATTTTCAAAAGCATCCAGAAATGAAAATATTAGTATTTCAAAATAATTCACTTCTGCGTTGCAAGCAAGACAAATGTTATCATTTGTTTTTTAACGACATGTTTACAAATAAATTTACATAACTTCTAGGAACAGTGCTTAAATGGTAAACCAATACAACACCTTGTGAGTGATAACGATTCTTTACAGACATAAATAAAACATCAGGTTTACAAAATTACAGTTTTGAAATTTATATCACAGTATTTACGTTTATAGATGTGCATTTTGTTTATTTACACCTAAAGGTTAAGAAAACTAAGAAATGCTTAGTTTATATAACCGTTTTAACTGATAAATAAATAAAATTGTCACATATTGAACTAAGGACTTTTCAAAGGACTTTTGTATTCACACAAAACATGAATTTATTATAAGCGTTACGACATCCCACACAGTAAATGACACAACACGATACATACAGACAATTTCTTTGAGAGTTTTAGGAAGATCTCGTAAGAAATACTACCTATTACAATCTCCCCTCATAGCATTTTGGAAATATTTTAATCGACATTTAATATTTAATAATAGAGATTTTTTTTTTTTTTTTTTTTTTTTTGAGCAGAATAATTTAAGAGTTATGATAGTTTAGTATTTAAATAAAGAATTTATAACAGTTTGATTACATGGGAATAATAATAATGAATTTTAATAATGGATTAAAAATAAAGATGTTCTATTTAAAGAATAAATCTAAAAAGCTATCGCCATTTTTAGATCTAAATACTTTCGAATAAATATTTTAAAGTGGATTAGGACAAAATGGCTTTACATATGGATAGTAAAGGATTATTTTAAGAATAAGAATTGTTTTAATAATCCGAGGTCACATATGGAACATTACTAAATGGAAAAAATTTTGAGTATAATTTAGCAGATTGCAGAAAAAATTAACTTATATATATATATATATATATATATATATATATATATATATATATATATATATATATATATATATATATATATATATATATATATATATATATATTTTTTTTTTTTTTACCATTTCTGCCATTTAAAAAATATATCGATAAATTTTTCACTTAGCGGACAAGAATGCATATATATTTTTTTTATATTGACCAACATATTAAAAATCGTATTCCTGTTATAACGTCAGATTAATCGCAATTTAAATGTTAACATTCTTTCAGTTTTACGTACGTACCTTAATATCAGAACATGTAGAATCCAAAATGAGTGCAAATTACGTTATTTTTATCTCAATTGTAAATAAATGTTTGGTAGGAAGGATAAAAATGCATATATTCCGCTAAACACAACATCACTTTCACCACGAAATCCTTTCGTCTTTTCCAAACTAGAACCATAAATTAAGATTTAAAAACATCTATATTCTAAAAAAAATACAGGATTATTTTTAATTTTAATTTTATTTATTTATTGGAGAAAAATCGTATGAATTGATAGTGATAATAACAAAACGAAAATATGTATAATTTTAGCATAGTTAAGAAAAAATTAATCATTAATATTTTGACTTTTTTAGCTACTTCTCTGATAGTAAAATATCTATGGTCAAAAGTTAAATTATGTTTTTTTTTTTTTTTTTTTTTTTTTTTTTTAAATTTCCTTAAACAAACAATGTATTTCAAAGGAATTTTTGTTCTGTAAAATACTTCTACAAATCACAAAAAGTAGTTTTCTTCTAATTCAACTTAATAATTTCATAATAAATTTTACTGGAATTGCAGAAACATGAAAATACATATGGTTTAAGTATGCAGAAATTCCAAATATGAAACATGTTAATGAAACGTCTTAAAATGTAGAAATATTAAATAAATATTGATTGCAGACACTTCTATATTTGTATTCTCTGAACATTGCGTAACAAAATACAAGTTTTGTAGTTTTTGCACGCCTAGATTATGTAATTTCTTTGTATTATTATTTATTATGAATGTATGTAAAGAGTGAAAAAAAATCACAGTTATACGTTTGAAAGGATGTTTTCAAAGTTTTTTATTATTTAAAACATACTTTTACCGCATTCTGATAAAAAATTAATTTCTTCTAATAAAACTCAGTTATAACTACTAACAGTTATATACTACAGTTATATAATACTACTTTATAAATTGATAACACCAAATAATTATCATTATAATATTAATTATTAAATTATTATACTTAATTCCAACAACTATTATTATTTTAAAGAAATGATACATATGCCAACACGAGAATCCAGCATCGATAATTGAATAAATCTATTTTAATACTTGGGAAATTTTTCCATAGAAAAATTCAATTATCAATGCTGGATTCCCTTTGGTTTCGTGTTTGCCTTGGTTGGTAACTCACGGAAAAATATTCCATCTTGTGCTGCGTTTGTAGCCTTGCCAACTTGTGATAGTGAGAAGTGCCAGGCTGGGTATCGTTCTAAGTGGTTCAGTTGTTAGAACGTCAGTGCGCTATACTGATGACAAGGGGTTCCAGTCCCGGCTTGGATACTTTTTCACTCTGTTGGCTATACGCCTTTTAAGCAATTAAAAATTTGAAATATTAAGAATGCAAGGCGTGAGAAATTTCCTCTGGAAAAAAATTCCAAGTATTAAAATAGATTTATTCAATTATCGATGCTGCATTCTCTTTAGTTTCGTGTTTGCCCCAAGGTTGGTGGCTCACAGAAAAATATTCCATCTTGTGCTGCGTTTGTAGCCTTGCCAACTTGTGATAGTGAGAAGTGCCAGGCTGGGTATCGTTCCAAGTGTTTCAGTTGTTAGAACGTCAGTGCGCTATACTGATGACACGGGTTCCAGTCCCGGCTTGGATACTTTTTCACTCTGTTGGCTATACGCCTTTTAAGCAATTAAAAATTTGAAATATTATGAATGCAAGGCGTGAGAAATTTTCTCTGGAAAAAAATTCCAAGTATTAAAATAGATTTATTCAATTATCGATGCTGCATTTTCTTTAGTTTCGTGTTTGCCCCAAGGTTGGTGGCTCACGGAAAAATATTCCATCTTGTGCTGCGTTTGTAACCTTGCCAACTTGTGATAGTGAGACGTGCCAGGCTGGGTATCGTTCCAAGTGGTTTAGTTGGTAGAACGTCAGTGCGCTGTACTGATGACCCGGGATCGAGTCCCGGCTTGGATACTTTTTCACTATGTTGGCTATTAGCCTTTTAAGCAATAAAAATTTGAAATATTATAATTCGAATGTATTATCACCCAGGAGTCGGAAGTAGCGCACTATAAGTAGAGAAACTACAGTAGTCGCTACTTTTTACAGTAGTTTATAGTGTAGCGTGCTACATTTTAAACAATGTAGTGTAGAGCACGATAAAAAAATCAGTAGTTTGTAGCTAAACCGACGCTACTTTTAACGCTATTTCAGGCTAATTTGTTCTCCTCAACAATTTGTAAATCTCATTTGCAGTGTATTAGCAATGCATCGCATGAAATCACAGGTTTTCTCATTGACACTTGCTGCTAAAATCAAATACTAATTCTCCAAATTAATTTTCTTGCTTGGCAGCATCTGTTTATTTACTCGTTATTAGGTATTCCTGTTTTAAAGCTGGTTTCTTATTATTCGCAATTGCTTTATTTACAGGTTTATTTATTTATTTGGATTTAAAGTTGTTTTCCTGTAATTTTCTAGATTATATCTCTCTTTATTTTGCTACGAAATTTGTAATGTGTGTGTAAACTAGAATTTTGGAGACGAACACAAAACATTTTTTTGTGTTTTATGTTTCTTAATTTTTTAATGTCCAGGTTATGTCGCATTTATTTAACTGTATCCTGGCAAACTCGATATAATCAGCGGTTGTTTTATTATTTAATTATTCTCTTCAATTTCTAGTGTAAACTGAACCCTTTGGCAAAAACTGAAAGTAGCTAAATAGGGACTACTTTTGAAAAGTATTTTGTAGTCACTACTTTTTAAAGCAAGTAGTTGTACTTGTAGTTAACTACATTTTCGAGAAAGTAGTTGTAGTTAACTACATTCTCGAGAAATTAGCTGTAGTACGTTTTCGAAAAAGTAGTTGTAGTTGTAGTTCGCTACAATAGAAAAGTAGCTTTTCCGACCCCTGTTACCATCTATAAGTGCTTATCGCTTGAAACAATTTTCAGTGATATCTTATGTATATTTGAACTGGGCGAAATTTTATTACTGCCACAAAATGTCAAAAACGGCTCTTATACGGTAGCTCCATAAGCAACATTGCTGTAAAAATGGTTTTACAGGCATGCCCGTGAATAATGAAAATATAAAATATTGCCTATGACAGAGATTGAAGCTTAACGAAAAACTTGGTAAAGTCTGTATACTTGACAACACATTATGTAGTAAAGTCTGTGAAAATGGAACAGCTAAGGATCAGAAAAAAATTCAGGCAGATTTTCGTCTTATGAGGCATGGGAAAATTGTAAGGTATTTCTTCCGTCAGGATCACGGCATTCATTCTCCGTGTTAGACTGGATTCCATTTTTGGAGGTTTTATTATATATTCATTATTCACAAATGCCTGTAAAAATAATTTTACAACAACAACAGTGCTGTCGTAGGAAAGTCATTTATGACATTTTGTACCAATAATAAAATTTCGCTCAGTTCAAAAAGGCGTATCATCATTGAATATCATTTCAAGCAATAACCATCCATAGATGATAATACATTCGAATTATTTTCGGAAGTTCTGTATCATGACCAGAAGAAAGACAACATACAAGAAAATGTTTTGTGTTTGTCTCCAAAATGTTTGCGTTAAATGTTGTTTATTTACACACATTACATAGTTCGTATATCAAAATTAAGAGACTATTATAATCTAGAAAATTACAGAAAAACAACTCTAAATGCAAACAATAAATAAATTTGTAAATAAAGCAAAGTAGTGTCGGTTCTCGTAACAAACTACTTGATTTTTGCATCGCACTACCCGCTACACTACATTGTTCAAAATGTAGTGCGCTAAACTACAGTGGTCACTATCCTCTTAGTAGGTATAATTGTTGGTATTCTTTCTGTTGGGACTAACATTCTCAACGTGAGATACATTTACCATCAATGTAAACTGACTAACTAACATAAATTTGTCTGACAAATTAATACAAAGACGACCACCCAAATCTTCATTTGGCGCCCTCTTCGCATTTCATTCTGGCGCCCGGGGCACATGCCCCCACACTTCCTACTTTCGGCCCTAGATACTTCTTTTCCCTTTTAAATATTCTAAATTATACCTTTTTTTTTTACCTTTGAAGCATTTTTTATATTATTCCCAACACTTCATTTTATCTTCGACTTCGGATTCTTGGCCAAATCTCTGGGTCGCGCCTATATACCTACCAACTAGGTTCTTTGGATAACTTCGCCCCCACTCTCCTCAACTAATCTCCAATTACCTTTTATTGTAGATACTATAATTAATTAATTACATCGTTTATTTAATATCAAAAATAAAAACTTGTTTAATAACAATACATTTTAATATCAAAAATAAAAGGTGGTATTTTCCTGTTTTAACAATAAATCTGTTGTTCTGATTTTTAGAGTCTATTACAGATAATTAATGATCTAATGAATGAAACGTATAGACTATTTCATGCTTACACCACATGCTTACTTTTCACAAAGTTTATTATGACACTTTTGTCTCTAAAACGCACTAAAAGTGGGTTATTAAACAAAAACTAACGTCCTATGTTTATTTTTGCACTTTTTTGCAAATTTTACCGCATTTTCCCGGCTCCGTATCTCGCCACCTGTTTGGGCAATTTACAAACATGAATAGTGCATGTTGTAGAGAATTTTATCCTCTACAAAATTATGAAAGTGATTTTTCTGTAAAATGCACTGAAACCAAGTTGCTCAAAAATTTTTTTGAAAAAAGTGCCGAAAAAGTTTTTTTTTTTTTTTTTTCGATATGGTGAAAAACGCTCAAGGTCTAGAAGGTCAAAAACTTGTTTTTTTTTTTTTTTTTTTTTTTTCACTAGAGGGTCAACCTATGCAACGTATCCAAAAATCAGAGTTACCTGAATTTTTGCAAGGCAAGGCCCTTTATTTGGTCTTTTTCTACTGGACTAAAACTACTGTAAAAAATAGCGACTACTGTAGTTTCGCTACTTCCGACCCCTCATGACGTTAGATGAAGTACGCAGAAAATAACATACTAAATATTGATTTAGTTGACAAATGCATAATATTATCGAAAATTTCTTTCAAGAAATAACCGCTCTTCGAGGGTAATGTATTCGAATTATTTTGGATAAGCTTGGAGAGAGTTAAGAAAATAGAAAAATAAATAACAACGGGAAAAAAAGAAAAAAAAAAACCCTGCCAATACAATACTCTCTGAGAGATCACTAAACTGAGCGAAAGACCAACGAAGCATGCAGCATAGCAACAGGTTTTTAATGTATACAAATAGTAGCAAGAATTATAAGCATGTATAGTTTACACTTTAGATATCCTGCTATCAGAACGTTTCTAAATCCAGCTATATCCAATAAACAAAATACTTCCAAGTAAGGATCAGATATTTAAAGCGAAAATTTTGATACCATATCATACATTTTTGTTTTAAATATCAGATTCATCAGATTTTTGTCCGTGAATCAACAAGTACTTCAGAACTGTTCCTGGAATTTTAAAAAGATTAAAGCCAGAAAAATTCCAGCGCTTTAGCTTTATAGAAAAAAAATTTTAGTTGCTGTGCTAATGCTTGAATTCCATTTTTGGTACACATGAGACATAGGGAGGGCGAACCTTTTTATATGTGCGTACCAAAAATTCACGAAAAATATCCACGTGTCAATCATATATATACAAAATTATTGTAGCATATTCTGTTAAAACTAACCATTAATTATTAAACTCAGTAGTTTCCCATGCAATAAATAGAAAAAACTGAAAAATGATTTTACTTTATACCTGTGGACTGGTGCGATGATTTCACACTACAGTCTAATAATTTTTAGCAATATCTAATATTTTATAGATTCAGGTTTAAACTTCTACAGAAAATTAAGGATAAAAATATCTGCAAACAACATTAGTCTACCCAGAATATCATTTCATTTATTCAATCAAAGTTACAGTAAAAACTGATCGGAGATTGCAAAAGCCACGCGCGAGAAGAGAAAAGAAAAAAAAATCGTATTTTAACTGCATTAGAAGATGACGCCATCCGCTTCGAAAAAAAAAAACACGGAACAAAGAAAAATAAATTGAATGTATTTAAAATGCAATTTAATCTAATATAACAAAGCATACCTTTTATTCTACACGTGAAATAACATTTCAATTTCAATTTTGCTTTTTAACCATAAATATAAAGCAAACCCGTGCGGAAAAATCATATTTTATCTTTTTTGTACTATCATTTTTTTTTTTTTATAATCATTGTTGAGCATCCTATAATGCGATATTTTATTTTCGTGGCAACACTCATTTGAGGAAAACCTTTTATTTCATTTTTGAGAACAATGCCGATTTAATTTTCAATTAACACCAATTTTTAATTTAAAAAAAAACATATTTTAACGAAATGTGAGTGTACTGTGTCAGAAGTCATTTCAAAAAACCTTTCGAATGATTATCGCATTCGTTGTTGTGCTTTTCGTAAATTCATAGAAAAAGGGATGTTGACAACAGTAATAATATATATGATTTGTATTTACAACTCGTCTGCTTTACTGAGATTTTAATACTTAAATTATAAAAGTATATATTTATATATAAAAGTATATATTAATATATAAGTATATATTTTATAAATATTTTGACAAATAAAATATAAAGAAAGATTCTTCAAGAAGTGCATACAGAAAAAAAATTTAAGAAATAAAAATTTTAATATTCCAAGGAGAAATTTGAAAAATCAGGATACATTCTAAACTTATACGTTAAACATTAGAGGGGGAGGTTTGCAAATTCAACAGGTCACTGACGAATAAGCTTAACATTTTATTTATTTTTTAGAAAAGACGGGGGAAAAACCAGATTTTTAAGATATAGACTGGAAATCTGAATTATACAAAACTTGGCAATATTTTGAAGAAATAAATAAATAAATAAATAAATAACAACGGGGGAATTTTCCAAAGTATCTCAATGGAAATCTTGCATTGCAAATGTAAAAAAAAAAAAAAAAAAAAAAAAAGATAAGGGAAGAAAAGAAATCCAGTGGCAACATCATATAGAAAATATCCCATATTTTGCAGTGTAGAAATCTTTTTCTAGCATCTTTGATCTTTGGGGAAAAGAGTAATGAAAGGAATTTCTTGGATATCGGAAAAGATAAAGCGTACGAAGTGGCAGTGGTTGTAAAAGCAATTCCAGTGAAACGCATCAAGTGGGAAATTTCAATAGCAACACTTGAAAAAATATATATATTGTTTTTACGATTTACTTATTGAACTTTGGACGCTGCATTAAGGAATTCGGAGTTTCATTTTGAAAAAGAAATTTCCATTCGTAGAAGTCTGTTTATTTTTATTTTACTTTACCAGCAGTCCTGTGCGATGATTTCGCACTGCAGTCTAATGATTTTAGCAATATCTAATTTTTTTTTTTTTTAGATATACGTTTAAACTTCTAAAGGAAAATGAAGGATAAAAATAACTGCAAACAGCATTCATTAGTCAAGCCAGAATATCGTCTCATTTACAATAAAAAATAATCGAAGACAGAAAAAGCAAAATAATAATAATAATATTATTATTATTATTAATAACAATAATATTAATATTAATATTAATATTAATATTAATAACAACAATTGTATTTTAACTGGATTAGAAGATGACGTCATCCGCTTCTTGAAAAACATGAAACAAAGAAAAATAAATTGAATGCATTTACAATACAATTTACCCTAATATAACTTGGTATACATTTTATTGAATACCACTGCTTCGATCGATCGATGATGTATTTTTCTTCTAAATACTTCAATTTCATTTTTTTTTTTTTAACCATAAATATAAAATAAACCCATGCGGAGAAATCCTACTTTATCTTTTTTGTACTGTTTATTTTAATTTTTTTATAAACATTGTTGAGCATCCTATAATGCGGTATTTTAATTTTTGTGGCAACACTCATTTGAGGAAGACCTTTCATTTCATTTATGAAAACAATGCCGATTTAATTTTTAATTAACAGCAATTCTTAATTAAATTTTTTTTTTTTAAACATGTTTTAATGAAATGTGAGTGTAGTATATCAGAAGCCGCTTCAAAAACCTTTCGAATGATACCTCATTCGTTGTTCTGCGTTTCGTAAATTCATAGAAAAGGGGATGTTAACAACATAAATAATATATAGGATTGTAATCAGTCATTATTTTAATGAAAATTTCTTTAGAAAATATGATTTATTTAAATGGAACATACTACAAAAAGGGGAAAAAAATTTGAATTTAATTTTAAATAATTTTTAACTTATAATGAATGCAACGTTTGACTTATAATTATCCAAGTTCCATAACAATAGTATCGATAATTTATGAATGAGATTTTTGCTGTTGTACGTTCGATGAAGATTGCTTTATATATAACTGATTCATGTTTTTGCTATCTTTAGTAATATTAGTACATAGCAAAATTGGCTCGATTTCCGATTTTATTGCAGCATGCATCTTATGAAATGCATTTGAAGAAATAAAGTTTTATAAATTTACAAAGTACAGGCAAAAGTGTTACATGTCGAAAAACGTTGCATAGTATCAATATATATATATATATATCAATATATATATGTAGAATATTTTCTAATGTGTCAATTTATGCAAAAATAATTGAATTATTTTAAATATTCTGTACGTTTTAAATAAAATTTTATTTACTTTAATAAAAAGAACACGAAGAACAATCCTGCAGATATTCCGGTTTGAGAAAACAGATTTAATACATTACAAAAACTATTAACCCCGTAACTGCCCGTAACGAGGATGGCACGGCTCGAATCTCCGGGACCGAACCTGCGGAAATACCTTGGCGCGTAATGGGGCGCTGCGCGCCGTGGCTGAGTGGGACGACCTCGTTTCGACCGGCTCATCAGAGGAAAGCCCTTTGCGATGACCTGCAAAGGTTGAAAGCAGTACGAGTTAGTTTTTTTTTATAAATATTCGTTACTAAAGATAAAGAATGTTTTTCGAAATCGTTGATAACTCGTAGGACGTTAGTGTATATTTTCGTTCGTGGGTTTGTTACGTTTTCCTAGATTCAACAACATTTTTTTTAGGGTTCATCAATTTCGTTCATCTCACGAAACCCTATTCGTCCCGCTACGTTGTCTGTCCGTCACAGAGCCGGTTCTCAGAAACTGTATAACTTACAGACTTGAAATTTTGTGTACTTATAGCTGAATACCTACTATGAAGCTGAAAATCATAAAATTTTGAAAAAATCGTATTATTTTAATACAGAGAGATAAAAAATCTAACAGTCTTTTCCTGTTAAATTTAAACATTTTTCGTTATAGCAGTTGCCAACAATTAAAAATCCACAATAAAATTCTTTATACAATAATTAATTTTCTATTGAAAGATTTCCACGTGAAAAATGAAAATGAAATAAAAAGTTTCCCCAATTGAAAAAAGATTAATATTACGTCATATTGGTAATAAAACGGAAATTTTCAAACATTTCTCAATAATACAAGGAGTATGAGTATATGTAAGTACAGAAAACAGATTAATATGACGTCATTAGAGAATTAAAAAGAAAATTAATCTGACGTGATATTGGAAGTTTAACGGACTTTTTCAAATGTTTGAGAATAATACAAAGAGAGTATCAATATGAGTAATAGAGACAGCAAGTAGATAGGACGTCAGCAACTGATTATAACGTCATATGAGTTTGAGGAACATATTGAATCATGATAAAATCCCGATTATGGAAATATTGGCATATTTTAACATTTTGAAGGTTGTTGATACAACATGTTTAATTTTGAAATTAATTTTTTTGAATATCCCATTTAGTCCACATGACAGATATTATTATGATAGAGTATAATAGCGGAAACCCTTTGCGCGATCTTCGATCACACTTACCCATGTGTTTTTTTTTTCTACAGTGTGGTCCAGTTATTGTTATTATTTTTTAAATACCATTTTGGCATTTCATTTACGTGCCAGTGTAAGCTAAGATGTATCAATGTAAAAATTTTAAATACAGGAATATATTGATATGTAGTTGCAGATATTAAAAACAGATGACATAATTACCTGCCATCTTTCTGATTTAATTGCTCTTAATATTTTGTTAGAGGGGAAAAAAGATTCTATTTTTTTTTTTTTCGAGGGGGGGGGGGGCTACTTAATAGACGCCTTTGATAACAAAAAAGAAATTAAAATCTTTAAAAAATACTGAATATTTTATCACAAATTAAAAATAAGTGAACAAAATATTTGTTTTTCTACATTCTATCAAATTATTTTCAGAATTAATTTAATATTAAGCAATTTTTTATTTTAATTTTAATTATTTATTTTGAGGAAATCAATCTCAATGAAAATTATATTTTACAATTTATGAATCTTTAAAATGCCTTTCCAAAGATATGAATTTCGTAGAAAATTTCTCTAAATTCTTAGAAAAGTTCATTTCCTTTCCACATTATTGCAGGTTATTTCATCTCTTTATAAACAAATCTTGATTAATTCGATAATAATCATATCACATCATGAAGATAAATCATGACGCAGGAAATCTAATTTTTCTAGTGTAATTATTCTTCAATACCATTTCGATAAAAAACACACGTTATTAAACTTTCAGCTCCTTGTGCTAGAATATTACTTCTGAAGTATATTCTATACAAATTACTAGTAATTTATTATGTAATAACCTTTCGCATGTTTCTTATTTGTTTACGTTGATATGTTTTTGTTCCCTTTTAAGACGCAAACCGGAAAATAAGGGATATTTTCTGATAAACAAATTTATACATTTCATAATAACAACAAGAGCATTACGTACTGAACATAATACGTTTCTTCTTTTTCGAGTAACACTTTTTCAATCAAAAATCTCGCCAATTTTGGCGTATCGTTCTGGCAACCCTTTCTCAAACTAAAACCCATGGTGTGTTTTTTGGCTGGTGAGATATTAATAAAATTCTAAAAGCTTTTTATTTTTATTCTTACCCCATGCTTGAGCCCGTCTTCTCAAAGCTCCATTGGATATTTTTTCTAGCCAATTAGTTTCAAAATAATAAAATATGGCAATAAGTAAGCTTGGAAAATAGGTTGCAGTTAAAATAATTACTGAGTTGAGTCATGGTTTTGATGTTCTAAATTTAGACTTAAGCGAAAAATGTAATTGAAATTAGAAAAAAAAGATATTGATTCTATTAAAATTACTCCAGAACATATAATAGTAATAATAACGAACTGACTGACAACTCGATGTTTTGAATCTACATTACATAAATTCTTTTGATTTGATTTTGGAAAAAAAAAAAAAAAAAAAAAAAACTGAAATAAATCTAATTTTGTTCTACATTTAGAAAAAAAATTATGACATTAAATTTCACATAATAAATAAATAATCATATTTACAATGTAGTATAAATGTAAGTTACGAAAATTAGGTGATTTCGAAGCAATTATATAGTAAAACGTTTAAGATTCTCAATAACAAATGCACGTTTTCAATGCCATTGTTTTCAGAGATGAAAGCATTTAGTTTTTGTACTTAAAGCGGTATTCAAAAAAAATATTTTTCTACGCTCAACAACTCAAAATTTTGAGACACATTTACAGACTCATTTTTAAAAGTAACAACAGGAAACTTGGCGGCGTGATTTATAAAGGCATTTATAAGGGCCCCATGTTTTTATTTTTCGTTCAATTAATTAGAAATTGATTTACAGACAATTATTTTCACAGTACGATCATTTTTTTTTTGTTTCCAGCGCTATCGCTTCGGGAAATTCGGTTCAAAATGTCCACTTTGACAGCATTTTTTTAAATATATTCTGCCTTTATCAAAAAATCGAGACAATACGGACATTATAAAGTTTCTGAATAAGAGAACCTGCCAATTGGATGCATTTTAGAGCAAAAATGAATTTACAAATGTGACTCAAAATAAGCATTAAATCATTTTTAGGTATATTTCGTAAGAAATACTACCTGTTACATTCTCCCCTATGTTGGAATTTCTGAAATTTTTTTGCAGATCTACGCCGATCATGGACTCCTAAAACCCAAAACCATCCGCAGTTCAAAACTTTATCTATCTCTATCACAATTTTATAGGCACAATAACTTCCATAATTCTGCACAAATCTCTTCCAAATTGATACATAAAATCAAGGGGCATAAAATCTCGGTCAAGTTCGTTAATGGGGAAAATCGCCCAAGGGGTGGGGGGGGGGGCTTATTGTGAAAACAGAAAAAAAACCTATAACTTCTTAATTATGATACATATCGATTCCGTTTAAAATTATTATTACTTCTAGGGAAAGGGCCGAAAATGTATTATGCTACAATGATCTTTGATACAATTAAAAATGAACATATTGGAAAAATTGACTTCCAGTTTCTGTATGGGGAAAACATGAATACGATCATCGGCATTTAGTATTAAGGTGGTAGTGAATGAACTCTGGTTCTCTCACAGTTTATGGAACGACCCCCCCCCCCCCCCCCCCCCCCCCACCTCTTAACTCCTTTATATATTGCAACGGTCCGCCTCTATCACTGATCTTAAAAACATGAAATTTAGATTATAGATATTTTTCAATGTAGGGGCAAAATAGGGAAAATCGTATATCTCAATTTTTACTTCATTTGAACAGCCTTCCAGCGGATAAGGTTGTTGAAATACTTAGCTCTAGGCACGAAGGAGCAGCAGCCATTACGGTACTGGCATTTGTGTAGCTTCTGTTTCGGAAAGTTTATTTTAAAAATACTTTTTCGTTTTAGTGTTTGCGAGTTTTCAAAAAAATTAAATATAAACACCTTTAAACTTATTGGAACTTTTTATATTATTGTGTGTAGCTTATTTAATAAAAATTTATTTCACGCGGTGAAACTGCTGCAAGCATTTAAAAGTGTATTTTTATGATTTGCTTTGCAATCGCCATTCTCTTGGGATAAGGCCGGATATCCTACGTTAGACAAAAAACGGGTATAAGAAAACAATGCTTGAAGAATTGGTAACTAATGAAAAGGCAGGCAAAACTACATGGGCAAGAGTGATTACAATTTTTCTAAAGGGCATAAAGATATAAACACCTTTAAACTATTAGAACTTATTAAGTTATTGTGTGTACCATATTTAATAAAGAATCATTTTCCACAGTGAAATTACTGTTATCATTTAAAGGTGTATTTTTATGACTTGCTTTGCAATCCCCATTCTCTTGGGATAAGACAGGATAGCCTACATTAGACAAATACCGGTTATAAGAAAACAGTGCTTGAAGAGTTGATAACTAATGCTTGAAGGAAAGTCAGTCAAAACTACATGGGAAAGAGCGATTACATTTTTTCTAAAAGGGATAAAATTTTAACTATTTTTCTGCAATTTCTTAAATTGCAATGAAGGTAATTAACCTTTCGACTTTAAACATTAAATTAGTAGACGAATAATTGAAATATTGTTAGTTAAGTTCCTTTCTTAATGTTATAAAAATATTTTATTCTTAAAAAAAGGATTATAAATAAATAAATAAATAAAATCTTTTATTTTTCGCAAGATTTCCCCACTGGCGGAGTAAAACCGTATGTTTCGACCTTTTTTCAAGAAATAACATATTCAGAAAAATGTGATTAAATAAATAATATATTTATAATGATATAATGATACAAGGATATGTGCAGAGAGTTTATGCAAAGCCTCATTAAGTACTTAGACACAACTAATTATAAGGTTTGTGATTTTACCCTAATTTCTCCTGTTTATGTACAAAGAAAAAATTTTAAAGAGTATTTTTTAAAGCCAGTTTAAAACTAAAAAGTATTTATTTATCTTAAATGACCTGGATAGTAAGTAAAAACTGTCACTAATGGTACATATATTTTTTCATTCATTCTTGTTTCATTGTATATAAACTGCATAAACATTAAAAAATGTATACTATTTAAACAAAATTGCAGTGTTGTTGTATTTCCAGCGTAATCTATTATTTAATTAATTTATAATCATATATTTATTTTAAATTAAAGTCTAACAATGCTTAAAGTGATTAAAAAAAAAATTGCGAGAATATTGTATTTATCATTCAGATCAGAAGATGTCGCCGATAGCGTGAACGAAACATATGTAATCTACATTAAAAAGGTATTTTAAATATTCCGTGTTATGTTTTTTATCACTTTAAGCATTATTAGACTGTAATTTAAAGTTAACAAGTGATTGTATTATATTATTCATATATTTATTATTTTAATATTTCAGTAGCAATTTTATGGATTAAAAATTTTAAAGTCCAGATATTTACTAAGGTTTTAAAATATAAAATACAGCTATTTTCAAAGACTTAAGATATAGAATGGAAATAACAGTCTTAAAACATAGAAATATTTTTAAGTTTTAAACTTGAAGATAATTTATTATTTCATTTCCTCTTTTTTTGATAAATGCAATTTAAACAAGATGAGAATGAAACAAGTAATATAAAAAATAAAAATTTTAAAGTCAATTCCTACTTAGGTCAAAACTAAATTTTTTTCCAGCGATCTACACTCTTCGCCACTGATGGTATTTATTCCTAAATTTATATTCTGCTAAATACTTTATATAAGAGAAATTTTTGAAATGTATTAAAAATTAAATAAAAAATAAATAGTTAAATATAAAAAATTAATATACTAAAAATATCAACGTTTGACACACAATAACATCGTGTAATATACAGACGCACGTTTCATGAGTATCCTGGACTCATTTCCTCAGTGTAAATAAACTTAAACCCTATTGTATCCCCCCAAAGACATGAAAATGAATCTAAAAACCCAAATGAAAAACAACAACACACCGAGAAACTCCTCCAATCTGATTAAGTCGGTTGGTTGGTTGTAGAGGATTCACTATGACAAAGTAACTCAACCCAGAAAGGTGAGATGTACGGTACACTTGAAAAATCATTAACCAGGGAGTTACCAAATTTATGAATATAAACTGCCTCAAAGAAGTCTAAATCTAATGGAGTGTTACATTTCTTAATAATAGTGACTGAGTCAAAGTTAAAATTATGTCCCTCACTCCAACAGTGACAGGCAATAGAGGACTTTTGTAATTCTTTTTTCTTAATGTAATTTCTGTGTTCATTGAGTCTGAAACGGAGTTGTCGTTTAGTCTGTCCTATATAGGACAAACCACATTGACATTGGATATTGTAAATGCCCCAAAAGTTATGATGTGAAATTTTATCCTTTAACTGTGAAAAATTTAGTTTATTAACTGGCTTAAAAACAACCTTAAAATCATATTGCCTTAAAATATTAGCTATTTTATAGCTAATACTATTGTGAAATGGTAAAATAATGAGGTTAGAAAAAGATTCTGGGACATCAGAAGGAGCAAGATTACTATTTTTATTTAGACAACGAAAAATTAAACGGTTGATATAAGTCAAACTAAAACCACGATTAATAGCAACAGATCTAATATAATTCAATTCTGTACCAAGGGAAACATTATCAGAACAAATGGAAATTGCTCTATTAATAAAGAAATGAAAAGCAGAGGCTTTCTGAGAAGGGGGGTGACACGAATTAAAATGAGGGGGGAGTGAGACTGCAAAAGGTTTCCGGTATACACAGGTATCAAATGTATTAGGCTGACGTGTGACTAACACATCAAGAAAGGACAATTTATTTTCAACTTCAACTTCATATGTAAACTGAATAACAGGATCTATTGAGTTTAGAATATTTAAGACGTTATCAATGGATGAAATAGACAGGTCCAAGAGTGCAAAAGAATCATCAACATATCTGCAATAAAATGGAAAATTTATAAAATTAAATAATTTATCCTCAAAATAATGCATATACAAATCTGCTAGGAAAGGACTTAAAGGATTACCCATCGCTAAACCATCTGACATAGAATAAAATTGATTTAAAAACTGGAATGCATTTTGCGTTAAACAAATACTGAATAACTCAATAATGTGGTTTATCTCATAATCTGGGTAATGGAATTCTTTTAATCTTAAAGTGAGACATTGAAGTGCCCCTTGGACAGGAACATGGGTAAACAGTGAAATACACTTAATTTACACTGAGGAAATGAGTCCAGGATACTCATGAAACGTGCGTCTGTATATTACACGATGTTATTGTGTGTCAAACGTTGATATTTTTAGTATATTTATCCACACAAGATTTTTTTCATTATAAAAAATTAATAGCTCGAAAAGTATTTCTCACAAAATTGTTAGACAAACTGCGTTAGAAAGGTAAAAAAATTGTATTTTTCTTGATATAAATTTCAAATCTAATGATTATGCCGTTTTTCAAATATTGATTTCCAAAAATTACCAAACTTCACAATGAAGTATCATAGTGTAGCCTTCACGCGTAAAAAGATAATGGGGCTGTTCACGAACGAAGATCAGACGGCGCGCGGGCGAAGGGAACTAAAATATGGAGTGAGTCTATACTTTTGAACAGAAATGAAATGGAGTGAGTCTATACTTTTGAACAGAAATGAATTGGAGTGAGTCTATACTTTTGAACATAAATGTAATATAAAACTAAAATTAATTAATTAAATTTACTGAATGAATTAATATTTGAAAAAACTGTATTAACATCAATTGTCATCCAGTACAAGTTTTAAAAATGTATTTGAACTTGAATGGATGAATAAAGAGTATTTTATTAACGATTGAAAATTCCAACAAGATATATATAGAGAGAGTGTGAGCTAATAGTAGGAATTGAAAATAAAATGAAAGTGTTATCTCAATTTCATAAAATAGTAGAATCATTTATTTAGTTACACAGAGTAACTTATATTATGTCGTGAAGAGTAAATTCGTAAATGAATAACATATATTCTTGCTTTACCGGATTTTGTAAAGGAATACAAAGATTTCATAAAAGTGCAAAGTCTATCTGAAGCTAAGAGGTCATACGACCAGTGACTGTCTTTTGGGGGGGGGGGGAATAAATGCATGCCAGAAACACATATTATTTTCATACCATTATTTTTTACAAGAAATCTTTTCCTTGTTTAATTACAGAACTTTCTGACAGTAAATAAAATAAAGTATTCCTTTTTTAATAATAGTATGGTAAGAAAATAATAAATTTAGCAGGCATGCATTTAGTGCCCCCAAATAAAGCCAGTCATGAGCCGTCAAATCATACGACTATTAAATCTTCAGAAAATTCCCTTTTCTTTCTCCTAATATCTATTTAAGAATAATTTATTCTCAGCATTGAAAAATGCGTAAAATATTGTTATAATTACGACTGTTTAGGACTAAAATTATATTAGGTGTTTTCAATAAACAACGATTAAGAAAATACTCCAAAATAATTTGCCTCGAAATTTACTTAAAAAAATGTTCGCAAGATATCTTCTAAATTACTTAATATTTTAACATGAAATTTTAACAGGTTAGAGATTATTTTAAGATTGGAATTGAATTTGCTTAGTGCTTTTACTATAAAAAAAATCTACTTACGTACCCTCTAAATTTGTTTGAAAAAATATATAATATTGGGTTGCTCGGAAAATTTGTTCAATTTGGGAAAATTAATTCGTACCGGAAAATTCTCCCCGATAATTATTAGACAGTTGCCAAACAGTTTATGTTGGTTAAGGGCTTCCAATAGCTATCGGAATTAATGTCTAATAATTGAATGAGTGAATTTTCCGGTACTAATTAATTTCTCAAATGGAACGAATTTTCCGTCCAAACCAATATTTTGAACTATATTTTTAATTTAAACTATTTTGAGTAACCATACGCGCATGCTTACATATCACTTATATTAACAAAAAGCTACCAATTGTTTTTAATTATCAACTAACAACATGTTATATTCTAAACTCAATAAAAATATCTTGTTATAAAGCATACACTATTTTATTACCAATAAAAGAAAAAAAACAAAGTGGGAGATTAAAGTATATGCTTTCAAAGGTATGAAAATTTGGAGAATTATGATTTTTTGCATCTTTTCGACTTATAATATGTATGAAAACTTAAGTTGTAATACTAATTTAAAACAAAAGGCATCGCTCTGCTTCAACTCATGTTTACACTACTAAATATGCATTTTTTTTTTCACGAAATTTTAAAGAGAGCTTGGATACAGTTATATTTATAACCGATTAAAATTTCAGAGAGTTCGGAAGATGAGAAATATTTTTTTATTGTTATGTTAAAATAGACAACGCGGGAAAAAAAGGAGAAGAAAACATATTTTCTTTTACAACTAGATAACGATGTTTTTTCACGAAATTTTAAAGAGAGCTTGGATACAGTTATATTTATAACCGATTAAAATTTCAGAGAGTTCGGAAGATGAGAAATATTTTTTTATTGTTATGTTAAAATAGACAACGCGGAAAAAAAAAAAGAGAGAAGAAAACATAGTTTCTTTTACAACTAGATAACGATGTTTTTTCACGAAATTTTTACACGGGCTGTAAAACCATTATATTTATAACAGATAAAAATTTCAAAGCGTTCGAAACAACAAGAACTTAAATATATATATATATATATATGAAACGGCCCTACGTGAAAAAACAAGAGAATGTTTTCTTACGAACGCTTTTGTCAGTAAATATCAATATTTTTTCGCGATTTTTTACTTTTAAAAATATAATTTCATACAAAATTGGGTTAAAGATATGATACAAACTTGAGGTTTGTTTAAATTTATTGTCACGCACGGGCCCAGGCGACGCCAGGCGGGTCACTTAGTTTAAAACAAATGACTACATTCCGCAGCATTTTCTTAGAAATCCAGAAATAAATTCAAAGTGGAATACCGTATCGCCATTCGCAGCAGATATGACTGATCTTTCAGTTCATACCCGTTACATAGAAATAAAAATGGGGACAAAGGTTAATACTCGACGTGCCATGTTGTCGATTAAGTTCCAACACATTTCCATTTGCGGAACTAATGAAGAGACACAGCGTGCAATTAAACTAACACGAACAACGAATAATAGTACATTTGTAAGGGGAAAATATATTATAATTCTCCATGTCTTATTATTATGCTCGGCATTACATTTTTAACGTTGAAGTAAAGAAGATTGGGCATAAAATAAATTAAATATTGTATTTTTTCGATTATTTTTTAACAATGTTGTTTATTTTCTTTTTCTTTAGTTCTTCTATTGTGTTTTAAAGAAAATAGAATAATAAAATATGTCTGAACATCTTTTCGACAATTCTGAACAAAGAACGTTTCAATTTGTAAAAAATTCTGTTGTTTTTTTCTTTCCTGTTTTTTTCTCCTCGAACGTATCAACTTTATATAGCAAATTATAAAAACTCAGAATGTTTTTATTTTTTCAATGTACGCTTAAAAAATAAAATACAATAATGGGTGTCGAATTTAAATTTCCTAAGCTTATAGTGCTGTGTGTAAGAAGTTAGTATATGGGTCGTATTGATATGAAATTTGGAAAAAACAATACTTCAGTTCATGCGTTCGACATGCATTAAAAAATATATAGTATAAAAATATTGGAAGCAATCAGAAGTATTACTTGATTCCAATATACAAATAGCCTACTTTGTGACACTATTATGCTAAATATGGTGCATTTTGTTTAACAAAAACATAAAAGTGTGAATCATGCGTTAATAGTTTTCTAGATTTTTTTATGAATAAATACTCAAAGACAGAAAGTAAAACATTATCAAGTTAACACGTGTTTTTATAATTATTAGTTATAATGCGCTCACTATCTAATTTGTCGCACTCATTGGAATAGTTAAATTGTCTTTCGCGTGCACTTATCTCACAAACGATAAAATTCAAAATTCAAACTTAAATTTTCGAGTAATATATATATTTTTTAATTTCCTTTTTTTACAGCACTTATGTAGCATCAAACAACTTTTTTTTTTCGTAAAAAATTAATAATAATGCAGTAAAGTTTTTAAACAAAAACTACAATATCCACTTTCAGAAAATCCTGAACTCATTAGCTTTGGTTTGTATATACAAAATTATGAAAATGCTCGATTTCATTGATTAAAACTTTAATATATATATATATATTTTTTAATTTCTGTTATTTGTTAGTGATTAATCCAGGAACAATAAATAAAACTTTACTTAATCATGATTTCCTATCGATAACTGCAAATGAATAACTTAACACTGCTTTTTACTGATTGACGTCTCTGAAGAACACAAAAATATTACCATATTAACATTACTCACAGAAAATGCATAAAACATTGCGGCTGAAGAGCTTTGAATTATTTAACATAGAGGATCAAAAATTCGAATTATATATAACATGTTTACCATTGTTTTCAATTCGAATATGGATTTTAAGTTTTTCATCAGAAAATTATTATTTTAAACCTCTTAGTAACACGAATACACTGGCAAACTAATGATAAGCCACTGGTGACTATTTTTTAATATGTTTCGTACCACTTTCTTAAAACAAAAATTTTTGTACATATACTTTGCCAACATGGGACATGTAGCTAACTGTTTGGAATACATAGTTGCTTCACAACTTTACTTCCAGTGTAAAGATAAGCGACTTGCAAGGCAATAGCGAGACGTTAAAAATAAATAAATAAAATGTAGTAATGAACTGCATAAAATAAAATAAAAGTATTTAATGTAGTTTAGAAAAATAAGAGTTTAACAATAAAGAAACGTAAAATTCCATTAGATTCAAGAAAATAACAGTCGAAACTTACCAAGGATCGAACTTATCTAAAAAGAAAAAAAAGTATCTTTACAGAGACCATATATTTACGTTTAACAGCTGCAAAAAACATGAATATTTAAAAGTTATGAAAGCCCCTAGGGCAGACTAAAAATAATTGACAACATGTGCAAGAGAATTATAGTACAAAATTTATTTTTTTAAAAAATAGTTGTGCGAATAGAATATAAAAATGTTCTTTCCAAATTTTTCATTTAATTTTAATATATTTTAATGATTTTTTTTTCGTTTAGGGTATCTGAGATTGATATCTAACCGGATATTTTGGTACTTATTCGATTTTTGTTGCAGGTTGTTGTTGTTGTTGTTTTTCTGAAGACACTTTAATTTTCAAAACCAGTATCGGAATTAAAGGTGCCCGCAGACGAAAAAAAAAACTGCAACCAGAATCGAAAAGTCCAAAAGTACTTTTTACGAAAAACCTCTAACATTATTGTTATTTCTTATGAAGAAATATGAATAGATATGCACATTCATAATGTAACGTAATCCTTTTCATCTGAAAGAATTTTCTAATCTTCCTTTCAAAAAATCAGGTATACCCGAACCTGAAAATAATTATATTCAATTCTACCCACAGCAAGAGAATTAATTAGAGCCGATGCAGTCGGGTTCTGGTAAAATGGGGTTATCCGATTCTACGCAGGCCTTTACTACACAACTATCCTGACTCTATAATATAGCATAGTACTGAATCATCCCTTTGAAAAGGAAAAGGATATTACACATTGCTATCAGTCTCTAGTAAGGAAACCCCCTCCGTGAAGATTAGTGATAGTCTAAAATCAGAACATCCTATTTTTGCAATGCCCGTATTGCAATTATATATTATATTAGTATACCAGATCATCAGGCATTAGTATTAATTGTGGAGACAATACTAATACAGATTTATCATTCCATACTACTTTTATCTTTAAAATATAAAATATTTTTTTTAAAGGAAATAATGTGTTTTTTAAAGATAAAAATAACATGAAAAGGTAAATCTATTCTAGTATTGCTCTCCACAACTAATACTAATGCCTGATGATCTGGTATACTAATATAATACTATTCAAACTCTCGTTATAGATTAAAAAAGGCTTTTGTACTTATTTGCAGGGAACTACTGCCGGAAAGAGCCAATGAACTAGAATTCCCGAATGTCTAAATATTTTTAAAAACTCATGCATTAATTTCACCTACACATGTAAAATAGACGCCCGATTATTTTAAAATCCAGGGCCTGGAATATGTTGACGAATCGAAATTATCGGATAAACGGATTATCAAGTGCATTAAACTAGGGTAGACTCTGGATTATCCAACATTCACAGGACTAGAGAGGAGATATTGAGGGGTTTCGGTTAACTAAAACGTCACTCACAGGGCCTGTTCATCACAGGGGCACACGGCCATGTGCCCCAGGCCCACATCTTCAAGGGGCTCCAAAATGCACTTTGTCTACTCTCTGAAGATACACATTAATGCAAATTTTCATTTATAGTTTATAGAAAAATATCCCACTCATGTAAACTAAACTATCTCAGTGTTCTTCTTTAATGACAATTAAATTTAAAGGAAACTTCAAAAGTCTCGGAAGAACGGATATTACATCAAACAACCCACCCACCCAAGAACATCAATTGTCCTCCACCCCAGAACGTTTGAGATTTTACATTTCTTAATGGTTAAAAAGGGTAATCCCTTCCCGGAACTGCGTATTGTTCCCTCGGAGCTGCAAAATTCACCCCCCCCCCCCGGAGGAAAATGTCTGAATTTAACACTGGTGTCGTTTAACTGTGTGTCGGATAATCAGAAATCTACTGTACGTATGTATTGTGAGAATCACATAAAAATGTATCGATAATAATGAAATCTAATACATATAGTTGAACGGGTGAGTGGAAAACGGATAACATTCCAAAAACATAAAAAATGAAATGAGATAGTTTAATTAATAATAACTAATAAATTAATCAGTATTTTTCTTTGAAAATTATTATAGGATGAACTCTCACCGACTAGACCTACAATCGAATAATGGTGAACATTTCTCTAAAATTGAAAGTTTTTTTTACATAAATGTTTTTTTTTGTGTTTCCTCAACATTTACATCAGCTGGAATGTTATACCTTTTCCACTTATCCGTTCAGTTACATATGCGAGAACCTCAATATTTCGGAAATATAAATTGAAAGGCTAGTTCAAGAATTTTTATATCGCCAAATTGAGGAGGTAATTACAAAAACCACATTTCATTTTCGTGTCTTTTTCTTTTCATAAAAAAAGTACGATAATTTTACGGGTTTGGAACATTATTTTTAATAATACTCTTGCATGCAATGCCGTCTTTCAAGATGTTATTAATTAATTAACCGTGGTTAAGCATAAATAAAATGAATTTAAATAAAGGCCACTCGGCTCATCCGATTTCATATCGTATCATAAAGAAAAAAAAAAAACTTTAAATAAGTGATATATCATATTACTCTCCGCGAAATCATGGTCACAGTCAAGTCGCAAGTATTCTCTTCCGTATTTAGACATCATATTCTGCTTTATCGCCCTAAGCGAGTGGCTCGACAACTTTCACTCACCTGTATCCATCGGCAAGCAGCGGAGCGTTTGGCGACAGCGTTGGCGAAATGGGACCTCTACAGCAACCCTTTTTACCATTTCTGACCCACTTTTTGACAGCTGACGTCGATGACCCGAGATGCCCTCTGGTGGTGATCGTGAACGTGATTCCTGGTTCGGGTTCGATATTAAGAGTCCGAAGCAGGATTCGAACCCAGACTACGAGACTCCACAGTCAAAATGAGATTAACAGGCTAGAGGCGGGATTTTCTTTTCTTGCGTTTCCTTTTCTAAATAGGAGATATACTGAATACCTTGTTGACAAAAGATGCTTTTTTATTGCCGCGGGACACATTTAATCATCGCAGGTAATTGAAACTGCCTCGACGTATCAAATACAGCTTTCTTGTTCTGGAAATATCGATGTAAAAAAGAAAACCCGATAATTTATTAATCACTCGATCATTCGTAAGAGTGAATTGTTACGTGACATATTTCTTTTTTGAAAAGGAAAGAGAAAGAAAGAAATTTATATATGCCGCTAATAAACCTACGACATAAGCTTTCAGCTGTTCAACGACAACGAAACTGTAAACGATAAATGTCAGGGACCGGTTTAGGATAAAATTGGGTCCCTTAAAGAACCCTACACAAAATTAATCATTTTAGTACAGGACCATTCGCAAAATTTGTCAACTCAAAACAGCACCCTTCACAAAATTATTAAGCTTCCACAAAACTTTTCAATCTCCAAACTGAACCTTTCACAAATTTAATTATTTAAAAGTAAAATCTGACCAGTCACAAAAGAGCTGAAGTCTCTAAAGAAGCTAGCTTTTAAATATATAAAGGATCTTGTTAAAATTGTATAAATAGGAACTTGGATCATTTCAAATTCACAAAATTATGATTCGATTTTTCACAAATATAAAAAACCCTTCACAATTACGCAAAAACAGGACCCTGGGAAAAAAGTCTGGACAGACCCCCTGAATGTATAAATTTACATTCATTTAAAATTTAAATTTAGCTACACGTAAATTGAGTCATATACAAGTTGTGTTATAACATACACGAACCAGTAAATTTTACTTAACTCACAAGGTAACCAAGAACCTACAAAATAAATTTCACCGATCATGATCCGAAGCACATTAGCCCCAAACCAATTCAAATACAAAGTAAAATAAAAAGCAATACTATATTTAAATGCCATTAAAGAAGAATAGCCTACAGTCATATCTATAGCATAATTTTTTGTTGTTATGAAGTGAATTAATGTATTAAAAATTTAATATAATCAAACCTCTAATACTTTCACCTGAAACAACATTCCAGACTTTATTGTAAAAAATCGAGAGTTCTTGACCCACAAGAACCAACGCCCAAATACAACACAGATTCGATATGGGGGGAAGAAAAAGAAAGAACAATCAACCTGACGCAAAAAAAAAACAAGAACGAAAAATCATGCTTCAAGCATAGGTTATGAAACACTTTCCAACACATTCAGAATACTTAAACAAAACTTCACCGTTTAATAAGGTCTACTGTCTGATGTTTAAGTAAACAATTTGGAAAACGCATAGCACATTTGAAACACAAATTTCAGCAATTACCATCAATACTCAGCAATATATCCGAATTCTTTTGTGCAGCACTCTATATGATCTATAGATTTGTATACTATATACGACATAGTATGCTAAAATTTAGTTCGGTTAGGAAACGTATAACACAGTTGTAAATTCCCCGTCAACAATTTTCGCCAATAAACGATAGATTTTCTAGTATCTTTGCTCTGAGCAAAAAACGGAAATGTACTCGAGATCTTTTGTATTGCTCTTATAACATCTATCAGGGACCGACTAGCAAGTTTCTGTGCCCAGGGCACTTTCAATTTTTTGCGATCCTTTAGATTGGTTGATTTACTGATACTACCGCAAAATTCCGAAAATAACCCCCCCACCCGAATGTAAGCCCTCCCCATAGTTTTCAACAAATTTCATTTTTCTAAAAAATTCCGTTTGTAAACCCCCCTACCAAAAATCTTTGGTTGGAATGTATTTTCACCCACCCCTTGACGACGAAATTGTTTACGGTATGGATAATGTAGAGGTCTGCACAGACCGAAAGTTCCAGGCTCAGGCCCGGCCTCACTCATACAAAAAACTTTTTTGGTCCAATCCGGTATAAAAGCTAAAATCTCGGCCCGAGCCTACTATAAATTTAAATAAAATTGTGAAAATTTTCGTGCTCCTCAGAAATTTTGTGCCTAGGGCACGGGCCCCGGGTGCCCGTGCGATAGTCAGGGCCGGCATCCATAGAATTTATACACATCAAGTAATAGGTAAAATATTAGTTATTTTAAAAACGCCTACCGCAACTAAAAATACACTTCCACCAGTTCTTGTTCTTCGACAGTACTGTAACCGAAATCTTTTGTGTGATCCTGTACATGAACGATGAATGCTATGCACGTCATATTCTATAATATGCCTCTTGTAGTGCATTTCAGTGATGCATATCATTTTAAATATGTTTGAAACAGCGTAACATCATTAAAATACACCGCAAACGGTTTTTCCCTATAGACCGTAATAAATGTAACGGAATTATTTTGAGTGTCCCTGAAAATGAACTATAAATGCTACATATTTCATTTTCAATACCAAACATGCCACATTAACATATATCAATTGCATGGGAATTCGAGTATATTTACGAGAGTCAGAGTGCGAACAGGCAGACAGACAGACGGACAGACAGACAAATCGAATTCAGAAACATTTTTTCAACAAAGAGACAGCGAGATTAATTTAGACCCGGGTCAAATCGTGTTACCGACTTGGGAATTCTGATGCAGAATTCCCTTTATCTAGAGTTTAAACTGATATATCGTGATTGCATAAAATTGTGTATTCATCTTAAAAAAAATAAAAATAACTTCGTATTTTGATTAAAAGTTTTATTATTTAATATCAATGTTCGACAAACTAAAATTGCGGGTGTATTAACATACGCTATCACAGCGCAAAGGAAGTATTTAAGAATTAAAACTCCTTCTTACACAATCGATTTGTTAAGTCCTTGTAATATTCTTTTTAAAAAACAATCCTAACCCTGACGGGAAAAAATCTCGTCCAAACTAAAATTTAGGGCAACATTCAGGGCCTGATTACCAACGGGGCAAACTTCCACCACTAAATTTTAATAGAAATTTTCGTGTTATTTAAACGCCGTATTCATGTGAAATTAGTGTCATGAATAAGGAAAAAAATTCTATTTTTTTTTACTGGTGGAAGTTTGTCCCTTTGGTAATCGAGCCCTGGCAACATTATAAAGATAAACAAATTTAATATCAAGAGTTTCTTGAACCCAGATATCTCTGAACAGTTATAATGTTTGATATCTAAGAATTCATTCATTAATTTAACATGTTTCATTTTAATTCTTGTATTACTTTGTATCCCCCCCCCCCAAGAATTTCGACATGATAAACATGATGTTTCTCCTAGTCGAAAAGTCACCTCCAATTTAACAAACTCAAATTTTGCATAACTTTCTGAAACACACAAGTCTTTTGTGGTTTTTAAGAATAACTTTTTAAATTACAGTGTCCTCTTTTGAAATATAATTTTTCCTATCCCATCCATTAAAATTGAAAAATAGTTTATCTGTGTTATTGCCGTAACGCATATTTTCATCCTTTAAGAAAACTGTATCGTCACAGAGGATATATAATTCCGAAAATAGGATGATTATCCAAAACATACTTTCTTTTACCATTAAGCTTTATTATCTTTTTTTTTTTTTAAATTGTCCCTATATGAAACCGCAGGTATTTCATTGTTCAGATATAGTTCCTATTCGTAAGAGTTATCCATTTTCCCATCAGTACAAAATAAAATTGTGTCACTGTTATAAGACCTGAAATGCATTTTTCTGCCATGTTCCATTTTTGATTTAGGGTGCCGTCGGAAGAGGAAAAGTTTATAAATTACTCTCCAAAAAGACAAAAAAAAAAAAAAAAAGTTTGCGAACTTATGGTATTTGTACTAAATTTTAATTTGTTGCTTTTCTTCAATAAGGGGTCATCCATTAATTGAGGGGGCGTGTCAAGAAAGTGCCAAACCACATTTTTGGCGAAATAAATCTGGCATTATAATATGTTACTTATTATTGTAAATTATAATATTCTACATATTATTTGTTTCTAATGTCACTAGGTGGCATGATATGGCCCAGGTTTTGTTTTTGCCCCAGACTTTTTACCCCCAATGAAGACAACCAATTTACAAAGGACGTAATAGTAATATCATTAAAGTAATGCCATGATGTTATTCAGACTATCTCAGCTGTTACTAAGAAAGTAAAAAAAAAAAAAAAAAAAAAAAATATGTTATATATTATGATTTGAGTATTTAATCTAACTTTCAAACTGATATATCTCAGAAGTTTACAAATGTGTAATGTGGCACCTGCCCGACCCCTTCAGTTATCTCAATGTTTCACAACTTTCGTGTTTTTTTACACCCCCCCCCTCCCCCCTTCGCCAATGTCAGAGATTGTGACTATGTCACACTTGCGTGATACCCCCTACCCAGTGCTTAAATTTCGCCGTAGCTAACCGGAAATCAACTCCGGTACTTCATTTTCAGTGAATATTTAAATACTAACTGGAACTGACCGGGGCATATTAAAACATCGTTGCATGTTGTATATTGGCAATTGATAAAAATAAAAAATCTTTAGCGAGTAAGATTTTCCGAAAATTCCTTTATAGTAATATTGACCTTATTTAAACCCTTCGGGACCGGCGGATTTTACACAAATTTTATTCAGTTGGCACCACTTTTTTTAAAAAAGCTACCTTTACTTAAAGTATCACAAAAATGCTCTAGTTAGAGAAAGCTGTATTACTTTTATTTTTTACTGGTGCCTAAAACAAATTCTGCATGCTCTTTTTGAGGATGCATATATGCACCCATGGTCCCGAATGGGTTAAATCTCAAAATTCTGCAATTAAATCCTATTACGATTAGATGAAGATTTCTATTCGAAGTAGCGGCAACAAAATAGTGGAACAGTTGACAGATATGTAACCTATGCCGGGGTAAAAACTGGGCGTCAATAGGACGATATTGTCACTACTAAATTTTATTAGTATTCTTCACCTAAATTTTATTAGCATACTTTGCCTAAATTTCATTAGTATACTGAGGCTAAATTTATCAGTATTTTCTTACTAGGCGAAGAATGCTAACAATATAGTGGTCCATTGGCGCCCAGTTTTTACACCCCTGATATATGCATATAGATATATTTAAAATTAAAAAAAAATTATTTCGCTGTAGAAAAAATATGCTTTAAATTTTGCAAATAATGTATGAAATATAAATATGCGGTTGAAGGGGGAGGGGGGATACGCTACGGTTGTTAGCTGCAGAACCCTGCCTTTCCCTCCATTGGGACGTCATATTTTGCCAGCTGTTATCATATATTCTAATACGAGCAAATCTTGTGTGTGTGTGGTTATATATATATATGCAAATTTTATCTTAAAAACGGTCTTAACGATTTTGACGAAATTTTGCATCCTTCCGTTTTGGGACACCAGAAAACCATTGGGCTAGGTCACATGTTCGAGCAAATTCGATTAGTGGGTCATTTTGGGTCATGGTCAAGCTAATTGTATCTAAAAAACGGTTCAAACGATTTTGACTAAATTTTTTATCCGACCATTTTCGGTCACGAGAAGACTATTGGGCTGGGTCACATGTTCGAGAACTTTCGATTAGTGTGTCATTTTTGGGTCAACGCGGGTCAAGTTAATATTATCTAAAAAACGGCTCTAACGATTTTGATTAAATTTTGTATCATACGAATTTCGGGCCCGAGAAAATCATTGGGCTGGGTCACATGTCCTAGAAAATTCGATTAGTGAGTCATTTTTGGGTCACTGTGGGTCAAGCTAATTTATCTAAAAACCTTCTCAGACTATTTACACTAAATTTTGCATCCTGTGGTTTTCGGGCACGAGAAGACTGTTGAGCTAGGTCAAATGTTCGAGAAAATTCAATTAGTGGGTCATTTTGGTCATGGGTCATTATGGGTCAAGCTATTTTATCTTAAAACGGCTCAGATTATTTACACTAAATTTTACATCCTATGGTTTTCGGGTACGAGAAGATTGTTGGGATAGGTCACATGTTGGAGAAATTTCGATTAGTGGGTCTTTTTGGTCATGGGTCACTACGGGTCAAGCTATTTTTATCTTAAAAACGGCTAAGACGATTTGAACTAAAGTTTGTATCCTACGGTTTTGGGGCACGAGAAAACCATTGAGCTAGGTCACATGCTCGAGAAAATCCAATTAGTGGGTCATTTTGGTCATGGGTCATTATGGGTCAAGCTATTTTATCTTAAGAACGGCTCAGACTATTTACACTAAATTTTGCGTCCTATGGTTTTTAGGCACGAAAAGACTTTTGCCTAGGTCACATACTCGAGAAAATCCAATTAGTGGGCCATTTTGGTCATGGGTCATTATGGGTCAAGCTATTTGTATCTCAAAAACATCTCAGAGGATTTGAACTAAATTTAGTATCCAACGGTTTTTGGGCACAATCATTGGGCTAGGTCACATGCTCGAGGAAATCTGATTAGTGGGTTATTTTTGGGTCACTGTGGGTCAATCTAATTTTATCTAAAAAACTGCTCAGACTATTTAGACTAAATTTTGCAACATACGGTTTTCGGGCACGAGAAGACTGTTGGGCTAGGTCACATGTTCGAGAAAATTCGATTAGTGGGTCATTTTGGTCATGGGTCAATATGGATCAAGCTATTTGTATCTTAAACACGGCTCAGAGGATTTGAACTAAATTTAGTATCTTACAGTTTTAGGGAACGAGAAGACTGTTGGGCTAGATCACATGTTCGAGAAATTTCGATTAGTGGGTCATTTTGGTCATGGATCATTAGGGGTCAAGCCATTTTTTTTTTCTTAAAAACGGCTCAAATCAACTAAATTTTGTATTCTACGGTTTTGGGGCACGTTCTGGTGCCACATACTCGAGAAAATCCGATTAGTGGGTCATTTTGGGTCACTTTGAGTCAAGCTAACTTTATCCAGAAAACGGCTGAGATTATTTTGACTAAATGTTATATCATGCGGGTTTCAAACACGAGAAGACAATTGGGCTTGGTCACATTTTCGAGAAATTTTGATTAGTGGGTCATTTTGGTCATGGATCATGATATTTGAACTCAAAGCTAATTTTGACCGAGCATAGCTCGGTCTTCCCTGCTCGTTTAAAGCTAATTTGAATTAAAACAACATCGCATTGATTATTTTTTATCTATTGAAGTATCATAAAATCGTCAATCTTTTGTTAACTTTTACTTCAAGCTATTCTAATTCAAGGAGAAAATATACATAAGATTCATATTTTTTATTGACTTAATTTATGCTGCTCGCAAACAATGTCTACCTAATCTTTTTCGTATTTTAAATTTGATGTCACAACACGTTAACCACAACGCCCTTATCCCGTCATGCTGTGTCTCACTTTGTGGAACCCCCCCCCCTCCCCACCTCTCGGCGTATCCCGTAATTAATGAATGAACCCTAGACTGATTTTAATTTACATTCCTGTTTCAACGAGCATGTGAAAGTTTCGACATAAGAAATTTTAATGTCACATTTTATGTAGGTCGGTATTTTTAATTGCATATAAATAAATAAATAAATAAAAGTAAAAATATTAAAACAGTGTCTTTCATCTAGTAATGAAGTTTGATGAAATTTCGTTCAATAGTTCTTGAGATATAGCTATCGTGAAAATCATGAAAAAAGTAGTATAGCAGCGCCATCTGTTGGGATATCTACACCAAAACGTAATCAGCGTCTATTTATGTCAAGGTCTAACTGAATCTGAAGTTTGATGAAAATAAATGCATTAGTTCTTGAGATAGGGATATTGCGGAAATCGTGAAAAATGCAGCATTGCAGCGCCACCTGTTGGACGATTTTCACCAAAAACTAACCAACACCCATTTATATTAGGAACTAACTTAATATAAAGTTTCATTAAATTCCATGCATTAGTTCTTGAGATAGAGCGCCCACAAAATTTTTGTCACATACATACAGATAGACAAACAGTCACAGACTCACAGACGGACATTTTCTAAAAAACAGTCAAATCGTGTTCAGGAGCTTCTAAAACATATAAATCCGTCGAAAATCGGAAGTTGAAACTTTTCATGAATCCAATACTTTCTTTACAATTGTAAAGATAGAAGAAAGTAACGATTTAAACAAGAAAGAAAAATCATGCGTCAAGCAAAGATTATGAAACACTTTCCAATGCATTCAGAATACTGTAATAAGTAGTACATGACAAATTGTCCTTTTTAATTTTTAAATTTAATATTTTTATATTTTATTGGTGTTTTAGCTCTTCTTGGAAAAAGCACCAGAATGAGCCTATTCCAACAAAAAAGAATTATCAAAATCGAACCATTCGTTTCAGAGCTACTCGTTGACATTGATTAAATTGGAAGTCAGTTAATGAAAAATAACAATTAGTGGAAAATTCTTATCATCCGGCTACTTTTTGAAGGCAACCGAAATTCAGCTTGCTATATCGCCGATATCTTTATGAATTTTCAAGATATTCGAATGATCTTTTTATATTAATTGCTCTATAGAGTTAACTTCCAAATCATGAAAGAAAAAAAATCTTCAGTACATTTTGCGCATACGCAGTTAAAAATTATTTCATGCAATTGCTCGTACTTCATTAAATATTTAATATATTTGTATTCTAATTTTTACTATATTGTTTCTACAGTATTTTGTTAAATTTTGTTACATTTTAAACTGGCATTAAATTTAGTTGAAAACCCCGCATGCTATAGATAAAAAACATGCAATTTTTTTTTCCAAATTTTTAAAGAAATCGTTACATTTCCATAAATACTTGTCCTATTCTTACACAATTGTTGTACAATATCCGCATAGTCACGTGCTGCAGAGGCAGATAATTTCGTGCATTTTACTTTACAGGTTAATCTCCAATATTATTTTTTCTTTAATTTGTCGTTGGTCCCCCTAATTGCCCTCTCGTAAAAATCTTCTTCGAAAAATGTGAGGTTAAACGTTTTTTATATTCCCAAAATTTTAAAAGAATTCGTCAAGTAATTTCTCTAGATAATCGACAAAATGTGTAAAATTGAAAGTGTCTTGTGATTTTTTGCTATATAGTGTATTTCTGACATAAACTCCTTTCTGTGCTACCTCTCCGAACTATGCGCGTACAAATTTCGACAAGGCAAAAGTTTTACAGTTTACTGAATAAGAGACAAAGAAATACGTTTTCAAGATTTTGTGGCTAATAATAATAATAATAATAATAATAATAAGAGATTGTGAAGACGTTTCTTTTAATCGCCCTTAGTTTTCACGTAAATACTCATTAAAACTATCGAAACGCTGATGTATCATCAAATGCAATTTAATGAATTAGAAAATGTCTTTGTGTTCCAAAATTCGACCGACAAATTAAGAGGGATGATAGAAGGCATCAAGAGGATGAAAACTTACCAAAGTGGTATTGAAAAGTGGATATTGCCATTTGAAAAAAATAAAGTTGGTCTAATTTTTAACAAGTAGACGGCTCTAATCCGTCCATACCACTTAACTTGTACCTATACCCTTTTATACAATTACTTGTATCATAATTAGTAAGAAATGCTGCTTTTGTCTTTTTTTTTTTTTTTTTTGGCCAGAACTGTACATTAAATAAAATTTACATAATCATTTACAGGAAAAACAGGGGTATCTAACATGCATTTTAGTTTCCTTAACTTATTGCTTATTGAATGCTACCAAATCGATTTTATAACTCTCTGATCGAAATCGAATTAATCAGTAACTTTAGCCCCGCGGGAATAGCAGCAACAATGTATTCCGTTTACTAACAGTCGAAATGTAATATTCGAAATGTGTTTAGTTAAACACGCGAAACGGAATGACACGCATTTCTGTTTAGGTATAAAATTAAAAAGAAAAAGAAAAGAAAAACTGCCGTCTTCTAACGGAAAGCAAAACCATTCTTGTAATTAAAACCACTTCTAAAATGTCGGAGGCATCATCCCTCCGCGCAACGCATGTTTAATTGCCGATGCAAACGCAACGGACGCACTGCGTAGAAAGAAAAAAATGTAAATAAACAAAGACGTGGAGAAATAGTCCGGATGAGATTAGACGCATCTTTGAAATGAAAAGATGCTGCCCTTCGAAGGTCAGAAAGATCTAAAATTACGTAAGGCTGCTGCACTGGTATAGCGTTTTAATAATTGCTGGAAGGAAGCCAGGGTGTAATTTTTCAATTCAATTGTTGACTTCTAGCGGTGCTGACAATAGATGTTACTTTTTTAACTTTGATGATACGTGAGAAGGGTAAAACTGACGGGACGCAGAAATTTAATAAAAGGGCCACCGTTTAGCTTGTTCGGATCAATATTGAGTTCGAAACGACGAACATTTTAAAACTGTTTTCAAATTATTAATATTTGGATTTAAACAGTAAAGAATCAGGGTAGCCAATCGTCTTGCTTTCTATCAAACCATCCGGCTTGTCAGGATGATATGTTTGGTGCAATTTCTTATATGCGAAAAAGGATGTAAAATGTTACGTTAATTCAAAAACTGATTTTTTTTTATACTTATTAATTTAAAGGGGTGCTAATAAAAGAGTACAGTAAAGAAAATATATATAGGATAGCAGGGTCGTAATCAAAAATTTACTGTGTCTCATACTTCAATCTGAACCCAGATTTTGTTCATAATTTTATCAATAATGAAGATATTTGGACGAAGTTTTCAAAATACTTTGCTCTATGTCAAAGACTTTCACATTCAGATTCCAAATGTTATCAAAAAAGGTTTTACGTGACTATGACGTGCTACAACTCCAAATCTTCTCTTAATTTGCTGAATTATTGAGTCGATATTGAAATATATTAGAATTCAATGAGTTATATTTCAATTTATCAAAATTCAGAAAACTTTAAAAAATTAGACATGCAGGACTTAAATTCGTGTATTTTGTTTAACTTCATTCTATTTTGTTTTAGAACCTCTATCAACGACATGCCAAAAATATTTTGTCGCGTGCCATAGATTCGCCGTCCTTTTGCCTATATGTAAAATACAATAATATCATGAAAACAACTATAAGTGCCAAGTCAGAGACGGAATAAATGTAACATCAACTACATTCCAAAATATGGAGCGTCAAGTTCACCAGTCCTTGGAAGTAAAATGGTACGAAATTACACCCTTTCTTATGACGCATAAATCAAAGTAAATCTGTTGAATAGTTCATTAAAATATCTTTATACGAGGGAAAGTCATTAAGTAAGTCACGAAAGGTAATTAAATAATAACTTACAATGATATTCACTTCAAAACTATTTTTTATTTCTCAACATATCCTCCACCCATATTTACGCACTTATATCACCGTTTTATCAGTGCCCCAACACCAGCTGCATAACATTCTTTGGGTTGCTGTCTCAGCCACATTAGGACTTCAAGTTGAACACAGGAGACAATTCAAAAGTTTAGTTGGAAACTTCTTCAACATCCACCATACAACTTCGACCTAGCCCCAAGCGATTTTCATCTGTTTAGTCCACTAAAAAACTAGCTTGGAAGCAAGATGATGTTCACAGATGATGAAAAGGTTCAACCTGAAGTGCTAATGCGGCTGAGACAGCAACCCAAATAATGTTATGCAGCTAGTGTTGGGCACTGATAAAACGGCGATATAAGTGCATAAATATTGGTGGAGAATATGTTGAGAAATAAAAACAGTTTTGAAGTGAATATCATTGTAAGTTATTATTTAATTATCTTTTGGGACTTACTTAATGACTTTCCCTCGTAATTACCATAGTTATGAACAAAATTCCGAGTTCAGTTTGAAGTAAAGCATCCAATATTTTTGACAGAATAAATAGTTTGCGAAGATTGTTACTATACAAAAATTGTTTGTTGAAGTGTGCTCTATCAATTTTTAAAATTTGTCCCATTCTGTTAACTAGCTTGTACAGGTGGAAAAAAATACCCCCCCCCCCCCACTAAAACTGCCGCAAATTATCGTATAAAAATGTGACTGGTTCTAACCTATTAGTAATAACGTCTGCTTATTAATTATATACTTAAATTCTGCTTAGGTGGTCCTCTTCATGTAGAATTTGTATGAAACTTTAAAATTTTCAGTACTAACACCTAATTTCGACATTATATTTGGATGTTGGACCGATTAGTAATAATGTCTACTTATTAATTATGTACTAAATTCTGCTTAGGTGGTCCTCTACATATAGAATTTGTAAGAAACTTTAAAATTTTTAATACTAACACCTAATTTGAAACTATGTTTGGAATCCTCGGTAAATTTCATCTTCGGATACCAAACGGGAGTTATTTAAAGTCCAATAGTTTAGAATTATTTTTGCATGTTTAAAATTTGGAACTCTTAATGTTAAATACAATCATTTCAGAACAGGTTCCAATGCGTGTAGCATAACTCAAATACTACTAGAGAGAATGAGCTATAATATTTGGATTCACATATTTATAGCTTCTAGAAATAGATTGCTCTTAGGGGGGGAAAAACACGGATTTTAATTTATATTTCTTTTTTAATATTAATTTCAAATAATATATATTTTAAAATTCATCTAAAAAGGGAGGGGGGAATTGTAATCTATGAAATTTTTTAACAGAACTTGATTTCTAGTTGCTTCAAATATAAGTCCAAAATTACAGCTCATTCCGCCGAGTTGTTGTTTTTCTATTACGCTGAAAATACTGCTCGCATTGCAATCTGTTTTGCAATGATTTAACATTGGGAATTGGGAGTACCAAATTTTAAACCTGCATAATTACTAATTCGACCGTATGATTTACTGTTCGGTATTCGCTGGCAAAATTTACCAAAGAATACAAACATGTTGTCAAAATTAAGTGTTAGTATTGAAAATTTTAAAATTCGTTACAATTTCAATCTGTAGAACTCCATAGAAACATAAATTAAATATAAAATTAGTTAGTAGACGTTATTACTAATTGGTTGGTACCAATACAATTTTTATAGGATAATTTGCAACAGAGTTAATAGGGATCTATCCTTTTCTTTTTTTTTTTTTTTTTTTTACGACTGTACACTTCTGATAGCTACGCATAACTTTAAATGGGCCCTCACTGTTAAGTAAGAAACCACTGTATTAAAACAACTGCATGTAACATGTAGAAAAAATTGTTGAATTTCATTGCAATTTTCAAATTTTGTTGTAATGTGCTCTACTGCCGCTTAAAGTCTGCATTAACTTTTTTGAAACCCTCTTTATAAAAGGTGTTCAATATTAAAGTTTCAGACTTTTATAAACAAAAACAACAACAAAATTATTCAAGGTTAATTTTTAACAATGTTATGCGTTTTCTAGTGAACTAAATTTTAGCATTCTATGTAGTATATATAAACGAAAATGTGTATAGGTCTTATAGACTACTGCAGAAAAGAATTCGAATATCTTTCCGACCGCGGACGGTAATTACTAAAATCGGGTGTTCAAATGTGTTATGTATTTTCTAAATTATTTATTTACGATATCTTCTTTCAGCTTAGTAAAAGGTGAATTTTCTTTACAGTACTCTAAAAGTATATTTATTTTAAATGCTAAAAGGTGTAAATTAACAACATAATATACAGTAAAATAACTTTTATTAGATTGTTGACATGTTTCGGCTCACTCCGAGCCATTTTCACAAACAAATGATGAGAATATTCTATAATTGCCACGGTCTTTGAAGTTATTATTTAAAAAGCTATCATTTAATTTTCATGTACTTTTTAAATATTACGCATGCTATCTTTTATTTTTACTTGGTTGTTTATTTTCTTATTTGTAACCAGGGAATAACTCGAGCCACGATTTCGGTAAGTTAAAAGATGCTGCATCATCACATATTGTATTTTTGCGTGTTATTATCTCTATGGTTTCTCTTATTATGGAGGGATAGTATAGACTGGAGGGAAAAATTATTTTACTTTCATTGAAATTTATTTGGATGGTTTCTTCTTCAGAATTATTCAGGAGTATATGAAATATCCTTTTATTAAAGAAGACGGATCTAAAAATTACTATATTGACATGACAAGCATGAAATTTAGTTACAGAAAAAAGGAGCATGTAGCTGATTTTAAGTATAATAGAAAAATCACAGCCCTGGCAAGATTATATCAAGAAGAAACCATCCAAATAAATTTCAGTGAAAGTAAAATAATTTTTTCCTCCAGTCTATGCTATCCATCCATAATAAGAGAAACTATAGAGATAGTAACACGCAAAAATACAATATGTAACGATGCAACCACTTTTAACTTACCGAAAGTGTGGCTCGAGATACTCCATGGTTACAAATATGAAAATAAACAGCCAAGTAAAAATAAAAGATAACGTGCGTAATATTTAAAAAGTACATGAAAATTAAATGATAGCATTTTAAATAATAACTTCAAAGACCGTGCAATTATAGAATATTCTCATTTGTTTTTTAAAAAGGCTCAGAGTGAGCCGAAGCATGTCAACAGCCTATTAAAAGTTATTTTACTGTATATTTATAATGTTAATTTACACCTTTTAGAATTTAAAAGAAATTTAATATTACAAGGTATTATAATTTATTATATTGTAAAAGTGTTTGAAAGTGTTTCATAATCTATGCTTAAAGCCCGATTTTTCTTACTTGATAATTTGTTAAATACTAATCTTTCACTTCGAAAAGAGAAAAAAAATGTAGCTTTTCTGACAAATAATATTTCTTATAAACCAGATAATAAATTATATATGTATTTCCGACGATTTTTAACTTCGTGTTTTCAAATAACAAAATTCATATGTTGCCAAATCTTATCACATTTTCTCTTGCGTATAATTATTTTTAACACTTTCCATCCTAGTTGAAAAGTGTTTATGACTTCGGTTTGTCTGGCCGTATGGCCGTCTGGCCGTCTGCCGTCTGGCCGTCTGCCGTCTGCCGTCTGGCCGTCTGGCCGTGCTCTAACTCCCGCAAATATGCTCGGATTGCTCTGCAATTTTTATATGTTATAGTCGTTATCTATAGCATGTTCCCTATTTCAACGGAAGTGTGTAGCACTTATACTTTTTTTACAGGGACACTCAAAAGAATTCCATTACATTGCGGTCTATGGGGGAAAAATCACTTGAGGTTTATTTAAATAATGTTTCACTATTTTAAACGCATTGAAATTTATATATATATCACTAAGGTGCATTAGAAGAAGCTTAATATGGAATAGTGTGTGCATAGTACTTATAGTTACTTTACAGGGACAGTCAAAAGAATTCCGTTACATTACGTCTATGGAGAAAAATCGTCTGCGGTTTATTTAAATAATGTTTCCCTATTTTAAACGCATTGAAATTTATATAAGGTGCATTACAAGAGGCTTACTACAGAATATTATGTGTATAGCAGTCATCGTTCATTTACAGGGACACACAAAAGAATGCTCTACTGTCTGTTAACAATAATTCCTGGAAGTGCGTTTTAAGTTACTGAACGCGATTTTAATTTTAACTCGCTTTTTGTCTATTACGTGGTGTGTATAAATTCTGTAGATCCTATACAGGGAAGCACAAAAGTTCGCGAACACATTTCCGTATTATTTAACTCCAGACGGAGAATTTTAAACTGTGCTACGCGTTTCCTAACTGAACTAAAATTTAGCATCCTATGTAGTATATATACAAATCTATAGATCCTATACAGGGCTGATGAAAAGTATTCGGATTACTTAGATGTTATCTTTTAGCTTATTAAACGGTATGATTTGTAAAATTATTTTGGAAGCGTTGGAAAGTGTTACATAATATATGCTTGACGCATGATTTTTCGTTCTTGTTTTAATTTGGAGTCAAAATCGTTGTGAAAATGTGCAAAAGAGAAATATTATATTTGAACAAATTTGAAGTTTTGCTGCCTTGCAAACGTATCCGCACAGGCTTACAATTTAATCCTGTATCGCTAAAAAAGGATTTCACCTGGAACACTAGCTGGTGTGGCGCCAGAAATCTACGAGAGAAAGCAGACGTAATTTCACACTTTATACTATTAAATATCCACCAAAATAAAGGATTATCTAACGTATTTCCTCTGCTTCTTTTTCTTCATAAGATTAACTTATCAGATATGTAATTTTAGGACTGCATCGCAGCTAAACATCAACAGATAAACTCTTTTCTATATTCGCGCAGTCGTCGTAATTGTCGAACTCTGTTACAACGATTACGGCTCGAACAACGCTCGGGCAGAATAAATTTATCACAAAGGAAAATCCTTATGTATACCATTTTAATTTATATAACTATCACTTAATATATGTTATTTAATTCAATTATTAATTAATCTTTATTAACTAAGAAATAAATTGCAACACCAATATGCATTATTATCACCACATTACAGAACGATACTATCTGTTGCTTCATTTATAGTATAAATTTATACTATACTAGCTGTTACCCGTGACTTCGGTCACGTAACATTAAAAGAAGGATAAATGCATTAATCAAGCAAAATATTTCACTCCCGATAATTAAAAATGTAAATAATAAACTAACTCTTTATCACTTTTCATATGAGAAAAAACAGGTATTTCTTTGTTGGCCTTGGCATAACTCAGATTTTAAAAAATGAAATTTTGTGCGAAATAATCGTGAAAATGAAACTGCAACCAATGGAAAAAGGACGGCCAAATAAAATTGTGTAAATCGACGAATTAGGTAAAAAAAAATGTCAATTTTACCTGATAAACCATTTAACTTTTAACGACTTTGGGAAACGTTTTAACAGCCATCATTCAAAAATAATCCCTTGAAAATAGTATATGATTTTTCTTTAAATTCAATTCTTGTGAATAGGGAGCAATAATTCTACACCTAAATGAAAGGAACTTAAATTTGCCTCCTTGGTTTAATCTATAGCTGAAACAAATTTTGATTCCTAAATGAAAATATGTTGATAGACGATTTTTGTTCTGCAGAATAAATTGATTCATAAAGTTTGAATATGTGGAAATGTGTTTTTTATTTTTCGGATATTTTACTGTATTCAAGATTTTTTTTTTCACTTTTTTTTATATCAAATTATTTGAATAAAATAAACAAAAGCCAACCTATGTTCGTTTCCAGGTTATAATCCACTTATATGCAAAGATACAGGGCCATTAAATTCTTCATTTTGACGCTGGCTTCCGCCAAACATTTACACACACAATCGGATTTATAATATTATTAGGATAATTAACTTATTTTAACTATATTTATACTATAATCTTCATTGTTTTCATAGAAGCAATAGGACATTTTAAATATATTTTTTTTTCTTTTGCTAAAAAATGTGGAAATTAAGCTTACTGTTGTTACAAATATTTGTCTTTCGGTGAGGTTAAACGATGATTTCTAAATAAACACACAACCTTGTTGAGTATGACATCTGATCTGAGAACCTGCGATTATCTCCGATTTATTATGTTGAGCTGATTCAGATAACAGACCAGATGTTATAATCAACAAGGTTGACTGAGTGAATTGGGCTCGCCAGATTTGTCCAGGATAGGCCAATTGGTAGAGCATTGTCAGCTTACGCGAAGGATGCCTGGTTCGAATCCTGTCCTGAACACTTGTCCATTCAGTTGGAGAATTACGACTCGTGTCATTTATTTATCAATTAAAATAATTGTGTCAAAATTAATATAGTACAAATACTTTTATAAGAGAAACTTGAAAATTTTGCACCTGACCCTAGCTTTTATTAACTGTATAATAATTATAAAAATTAATAATAATAATTACTATTACATTATCATCATTATTGCAGTTATTATTATGATACTCGATTATTAACTAACTTTTCTGGACATTTTCTCATAATACCGATATTCAATTAAAAAAAAAATTGTAAAATAATCGTAAAACATCCTACACTTTTTTTTTTTACAAGGGTCTAAAATGTACAAACTGCGCCTATAAAACAAGTTCTCCCACACCTATAGCAAAAGTACGGAGAAACAGTCTTTGCCATTTTCGCTTTATTCATGCACTCTGTGCAGTTGCTGACAACAAACTTACACGCTGGGACTTGAGCAAAAAATGCTACCTTAAATCCCAAGAACAATCCTACACATTCTGTTCCGAACCCGCAAATTCTTTTTAAACTCAACCCGCAACTTGACTTAAACCAAACGAAAAAAAATTCTTCGACCCGAACTCCCACAGTCAAAGAAAACTGATTCACAATTTAACGTATAAGTATGGGGGAAAAGATCTATAATCATATCTCTAATATCAATTTTATCCTTTATGTAGAAAAATGAACATGTTAAAGACTCGTTCATAGTCAAATATATAGTTTTCTGTCTGAAATAATATTCTGGACTTTCTTTTGGAAAATCGAGTTAACTCGAATACGACAAGCAAGAAACAAAACTCAACCCAAAACCCACCCGAATCCGAAACAATTAGCGACAACCCAATCCGCAAAGAAAAATTTTTGGTGAGCCGGAACCGCAACTCGGATGCGGGTGAAATATAGTTTGCGATCCGATACATGACTCTAATCACTAGTACCAAGCTAATATTGGCTATATCTTGGCCCGATATCAAGCCGATACTGCATTCATTAGCATGAAACCTTATGCCAATATTGGGTGCTGACATTTTGACAAAGTTGCGCAGATACTGGCAATTAATTTTTCTTTATTGTAAAGCCAATAAAACTAATATTGGTGCAACATTGACAGTTCATCAGAAATATTTTCAATCTAAAATCTAGTGTTTATGAAACATTGGCGTCTCAATGGAAATATTTCCAATATATATTCAATATTGTCATGAAATATTTCCCAGGATATACGCTAATATTGGTTATTTGGTTGGTCAGTGGCTAAACGTTTTGTGCCAATAATACTGAACCCCAATATTGGGGTAATATTTCATGCTAATGAATACAATATTGGCCAAAGTTGGGTCAATATTAGCCTTCTACTGTGTTTTGCATATCATTTAATACAGCTACCAAACTTGAAAATAATGAACAGTACATTTCACATGTAATCAAAGTTACTGGAAATTTATGTATGTATATTTCTGAGTTACCTGCCGTTATGGGCTCCACAGCACGTGATATATATATATATATATATATATATATATATATATATATATAATATATAGTATATATATACATGAGAGTTTAACATTATACAGACTGACCGAAACAAGCGTTTCAAGCTGAAACCGAATTTCGGTACTCTGTCGAGTTTCAACCGAAAACGAAAGCGAAACGAAACTCTCAAATGATATTTTGAGCTAATAAATACGTACATACAAAAATATTATTAGTTAATTATTCACAAACACGCACACACCTCTCTACAGAAACGCTTTTAATTATGCATATGCGTGCATCTGGATTTCTGCATGTCCGAATTACGTCTAGACCACCATTAGTCCAGATAATTAGTGTCTCTTGAGTGTCCCTGTAAACGAGCTGTAAATGCTACCCATTCCATTTTCAGTAGCGAACAAGCTATAGTAAACCTCAATAACATATATCAATTACGTGGCAGTGCGAGTATATCTGCGTGAGCTAGAATATAGGCTGACAGGCGGCCAGACAGACAGGCAAACCGAAGGCATAAACCCTTTTCAACTGTTTTAGAAAATGTTAAAAAGAAGGAAATTGTAGTATTTTATAATGGAAACATTGAAAAATGCTAAAAATACCGAGTAAATATCATAAATAATGCAGACTACCGAGCAACACACATATAATAATTTGATTTATTTTATTACCTTAATATTATTAAAAAGCTAAAAATTTAATGGAAGATTTCGTTATTTTTGAGTGTTTGTCTACTTATTTGAATATTTTTCCAAGGACATACTACATTATAAACTAATTGTAATTCACTCTGCAATATAATTCTCACGGATATTCAAATCCTCCATGCTTATGTAATCACCTAACCTTGTTTAAGACTTAAAATGCATAGAAACTTTTTTTTTATTACATGCAATAAAAATGCATAACCAGTTTTCCATTTTATTCAGAAAGCAGCGGATTTACCAAAGAAGTAAACAATGATAAATAATCTTGGCGAGCGATAACTTCTTCAGAAGAATCATTTTATAATATTTGCAACAACATCTAAAACAGAGGGAAAGTTATGTGTTATATATATTCCATTCACGTGTTACATAAGTGTTTTTCACCGACCTTGAATTTTTAAGTTGTCAAACACATCTGAATTTCTAGGTACTGCTTTACATTCCGTTTTCCCAGAAAGATGTTGCAACAACGCAGAACCTAAGGGCCTAAGAAAAAGGAATTAAACACCAACTATTTGCGTCATTATGACGTTACTTGATTACAGAAAAGTTACTTGTTTGGAAGAAAGTGAAATGGGAATTTTAAGGTAAAAAGAATAAAATACACATTACTTTCCCCTTTTTCTTTTTTTCCCGAGAGAATTTAAAGGTCATATTCATTTAAACTTCATGCAACATACCAAGCCGGATTTCTTCGTTGTATGTGCAATTCTAAAGAATAAAAAACTTGATACAAAGGTTAAAAAAAAGGTGATCTTGTCTACTTTAAGCGTTTTCTCTTTCGTTGTACCCTATTTGGTGTAATCAAAAATGTTCGTTTTTCTAAATGGGTAGCGTTATAAAATGTAGATTTTTTGATACTTTTCGTTTAACCGGGCGCCAGTGATTTATGAACATATATAAATATATATGTATATACATATATATATATTCATACATATAAGTGTATATATATATGTATGTATATATATGTACATGTGTAGATATATGTGTATATGTATATGTGTGTATATATACATGTTCATAAATCACTGGCGCCCGGCTAACCGAAAAGTACCGATTTTTTAACGATAAAATCGAGAAAAAATAAGGAAATTTGGGAAATTTTCCTTTTTTCAAATTTAAACAAATGCGAATCATTAGAAAAAATAATTTTATTGGGAAACAAAATATTCAACCTGGAAGATCTTAAAATAATTAAAATATTTACAAAATTGTGAGAGCTCACCGGCTTTCAATTGAGAGTGGCTGAGGACTAAGTGCATCAATTTGCCTATTTGTCTTACGGAGTAAAATCTCTTAAATACATAGCTGCCAAGTTTCCAGTTTATATCCAACCAAATAAACGTATTTTGAACTAGAAAATTTATTTAATAAAATGTTTTCTTTTTGCATGTGGCATTTATTTTATTTTATATATTAAATAAAATTTCTTGTACAAAATATGTTCATTTTAAAGTGGTCAAAAAACCCGGAAAGTTGTCAGCTATGCAAATGTCAAATCTATAAGAATAATATCCCGCGTGACCTCATATATTCTTTGCATTCAAAGCAACTCTCATTTATTTCCATTAGAATCCTACATCAAGTCCTGCAACTCAATTTCACCCAAACCCGACCTGATTAGTGGATCAGATTCGGGCCGAGTTGACTCTTCTAATGGACTCTACCCACGAGTTGTAACAAGCCACGCCTCTGCGGGTATATACTCTCCAAAAGAGACCATTTATTGGACAACGGGGAAGCATTATTAAAATAATCTTCACGCCTATTGGTGTTTATTTCTATATACCCGCAGGTGACATAACATAATGGGTGTTAAGTCCATTTATTTTCCGTGTGTGGCGTGTGGTTGAAATCAGTGTTGAATTCAGACACTTTTCTCCGGGAGAGCTTTCTGTGGCTCCGGGCCGGGGGGGGGGGGCATTGCAGAGTTCCGAGGGGGGAGAGGGAATTGTCCCTTTTAACCATTAAAAGCATAAAATCTCAAATCTTCCGGGGGGGGGGGATGTCAATGCTCCGGAGGGGAATGAACCCCCTGGGTCACCCCCTGAATTCAACACTGGTTGAAATCGAATACACAGAAGTTTTGAGCAAAAAAGTTCAAAATATTGTTTCGATTAAAATAACTGTTTGAGTACACTCATTTTGTATGTATTCAGTTTATTTCATAACAAATAAAAATTAAATTACACATATAAATGTAGACAACTCTTTCCTGAATACGTTTATATAACTTTTCTTTCATTTCGAGTTCGGTTTCAGGTTAAAATGCTTCTGTTTCGGATCGGCGAATTTTTTTTTATCGGGTTTGGGTCGAATTCTACCTAGTTTCCGTATGTAATAATTAGCATTTTTGCGGTTTTTTTTTCTTCTTTTTAACACTTTCCAACCTAGTTGAAAAGAGTTTATGACTTCGGTTTGTCTGGCCGTCTGCCGTCTGTCCGTGCTCTAACTCCCGTACATATGCTCGGATTGCCTTGCAATTTTTATATGTTATTGTCGTTATCTATAGCACGTTCCCTATTTCAACTGAAGTGTGTAGCACTTATAGTTTTTTTACAGGGACACTCAAAAGAATTCCGTTACATTACGGTCTACGGGGAAAAATCATTTGCGGTTTATTTAATGATGTTACACAATTGCAAACACATTGTAATTGATATATATCACTAAGGTGTATTACAAGAAGCTTAATATGGAATAGGGTGTGCATAGCACTTATAGTTAATTTACAGGGACAGTCAAAAGAATTCCGTTACATTACGTCTATTGAGAAAAATCGTCTGTGGTTTATTTAAATAATGTTTCACTATTTTAAACGCGTTGAAATTTATATATATATCACTAAGGTGCATTACAAGAGGCTTACTGCAGAATATTGTGTGTATAGCAGTCATCGTTCATTTACAGGGACACACAAAAGAATTCTCTACTGTCTGTTAACAATAATTCCTGGAAGTGCGTTTTAAGTTATTGAACGCGATTTTAAATTTAACTCACTTTTTGTATATTACGTGGTGTGTATAAATTCTGTAGATCATATACAGGGAAGCACAAAAGTTCGCGAACACATTTCCGTTTATTGACAGAAACTTCAGAAGGAGAATTTTAAACTGTGCTACGCGTTTCTTAACTGAACTAAAATTTAGCATCCTATGTAGTATATATACAAATCTGTACATCATATACAGGGCTGAATAAAAGTATTCGGATATTTTTCCGAATATTGTATACGTTGGAAATTCTTGAAATTATGTTTTTAAATATGTTATGTGTTTTCCAAATTGTTTACTTAGATGTTATATTTCAGCTTATTAAACGGTATGATTTGAAAAATTATTTTGGAAGCGTTGGAAACTGTTACATAATCTATGCTTGATGCATGATTTTTCGTTCTTGTTTTAATAATTAAGCAGATATACTTGGTTACAGTGGGCGGCTCCTCTATTGGAGCACATGAGCATGTGAACCCCTAATAAAAAAACGAACAAATAAATTAACAAATTAAACAAATCAGCAATCACATTTACATATTTTTATCAATTTCTAGGATGACTTTAAATACCCCCCCCCACCCACCCTTCTCTCATCTCTTTTAAATACGTGCATGGCAAAACGTTACTCTAACGATGTAAATTTTGAAAAATATCAATAGCGAGCGGCCGGTCTTTCCAGGATCGCACGTGCAGTCGAAGAAATTCCCTTCGAAACCAGCGGGCGAAGGCGGCAAGAGGAGCATGAGGCAAAGGCACCGCTCATATCTTTCCATTCGCACAACCTTCAGTGTATGAAAGCTCGAATATTTCGCTGTCTCTTGTTTGTTGTTTATGCCAAATCTCTTTTGGTTTCCTATATTCAGTTAGTTTATTTTTGTTTGTTTATTTGTTTGTTGTTTATGCGAAATCGCTTCTGGTTTCCTATATTCAGTTAGTTTATTTTTGTTTGTTTATTTGTTTGTTGTTTATGCGAAATCTGCTTTAGTGACCTATATTCAGTTAGTTTACTTTTGTTTGTTTATTTGTTTGTTGTTTATGCGAAATCTCTTTTGGTTTCCTATATTCAGTTAGTTTATTTTTGTTTGTTTATTTGTTTGTTGTTTATGCGAAATCTGCTTTAGTGACCTATATTCAGTTAGTTTACTTTTGTTTGTTCATTTGTTTGCTGTTTATGCGAAATCTCCTTTGGTTTCCTATATTCAGATAGTTTATTTTTGTTTGTTTATTTGTTTGATTGTATGATCTTCCTTCCTAGAAAGTAAAATGTTAAACTTTTTCTAAGTGCTTGTTATTTCGTTTGACTCGATTGTTTTTGTTTAACTTTTAAAAACTCATATGTATTTCAATCTGTATATTAAGTCGTACTGGCCGATTTTATTTTCGCAATTTATGTATTGTGAACCCCTATTTAAATAACCCTCAAACCGCCACTGCTTGTTTAAGTAATTAATCACACTTTTTAATGGGACTATATGAAAAATTATGCAATGTTTGAACAGAAGATATACTTGAAGGCCACTGATTTATTCAATCTTTATGAATCGATTTTTGCCAGGTTACGTATCAAAGGGTATGAATACCAACTCTGTATAACACGAAAGAAAGAAAAAGAAAAGCAATGATTTATCTTTATCTACATTCTAATTTTAGAGACAAACCACCAATTATTACATATTTTTCTGGCTTTCATATACTCAAAAGAGTGCCTTGTTGTAAGAGAGAGAAAGCGCTGTCCAACATAATATTGCGGTAATTTCCAAAGATTCATTCTTCGATAAAAGTAAGTGAAGGTTCCGACTTTACAATTAAAAGTCCTTGAACTAGGGATTGGAACAATGTGTTCTTCCCAAACCCAACTAAAGCTTCAGTGTTACCATTAAGGAAATGATTAAGAATGACTACTTTTCACTTGTACTTATAAGAAATAATGCGATTCAGTATAAAGAAAACGTTGTTTTGCAACTAAGAAACAAGATCTTGCAGTTTTATAAATAGCTCCAACTTGGAATGGATTTCTTAGAAACTTTTGTACACCTTAGTGTAGACCCGAAACCAGATAGGAAAGAAAATTAATCCTTTTTAACACTTTCCAACATAGTTGAATGAAAAAAGTTTATGAATTCGGTTTGCATAGCCGTCTGTCGGTTCGAACTCTAACTCATGTAAATATACTTGGATTGCCATGTAATTGATAGTATATGTTATTGAGGTTTACTATGGTATGTATGGTGTTGAAATTGAAGTGTGTATAACATAAGTTTGTTTTTAGGGACACACAAAAGATTTCCGTGACATTATGGTGTAAGGGGAAAATAGTTTGCAATGTATTTTAAACATGTTATTTTATTTCAAACATATTGAAATTGATATACATCACTGAGATGCACTACAAAAAGCTTAGAATAGGGTATGCATAGCATTTTATTGCTCATTAACAGGGGCACACAAAATAATTAGGTTACAGCACTGTCTATAAGCGATAATTGCTGGAAGTGCGTTTTCAGTTGTGGTATACATTTTTAAATTTAACAAATTTATTGCATATTATTTGGTGTGTATAAATTGTATATATATCATGCACAGGGCTGCATAAAATAATTAGAATACATTTCCGTTTATTGATGGAAATTTCCTAACTGAACAAATCTATACATCATATACAGGGCTCCAATTTGAGTACTTTTCATACTATGGACGGTAATTACTGAAATTGGATTTTCAAATGGGTTCTGCGTCAATTCGTCGCGCACAATTCATCGCGGAACAATTCATCGCAGCGTCAATTCATCGCAGCGTCAATTCATCGCAGCGTCAATTCATCGCGCACAATTCATCGCAGCGTCAATTCATCGCGGCGACAACTCATCGCAGCGTCAATTCGTAGCGGCGTCCATTCGTCGTGGTGTCAATTCGTCGCAGCGTCAATTCGTCGCAACGAAAATATATTTCAAGGCTATGATGATAAAAGTAAAGATAATTTAGTAAAATTATTTAATGATGCATATTTGTTAGTTATAATTCTCTATATGTAAAAAACAAATTATCATTAAATAATTTTACTACATTACCTTTAATTTTATCATCATAGCCTTAAAAAACATTTTCGTTGCGACGAATTGACTCCACGACTAATTGACGCTGTGACAAGTTTACGCTGCGATGAGTTGTCGCCTCGACGAATTGACGCTGCGATGAATTGTGCGCGATGAATTGCTCCGCGATGAATTGTTCCGCGATAAATTGTGCGTGTTGAATTGACGCGACACCTTTCAAATGTTATGTGTTTTCCAAATTGTGTTTTTTAGATATCATTTTCACCTTATTAAATGGGGAAGTTTCGTTACAGTATTCTGAATATGTTGGACAGTGTTTCATAATCTTTGTTTGATGCATGATTTTTCTTTCGTGTATTTAGTTACCAATCATGGAAAAACAGCCTAAAATTTCATCTTTTATGTTGGAAAGTAAGTATATACATACTCATTCATTTTCACATGTATAGTGTTTTCATATGAAAAAATACTCCAGATTTTCTTTTGAAAAATGGTTCTAACCCAAACCCGACTCGACCCGTCGGGGTACAATACAATCTGGTTACCCGAGTTGATGTAGAACTCAGTGCAAAATTTCACCAGAACCTCATGTACTTGCGTAACTAGACTTCCAGGTACCCGCCGAAAACTGAATCCTGATTCTATTTTTGATTGTTAGGTAAACTTGTATGATGTGGTCATCACAAAACTTCGTTCTGGTGTTATTCTAATATATTCATTTAAATATCTGTCACACATCAAGAATTACGAGGTAAAGTACATTTATTTAAATTTAACTTGCAGTTACAGTAATCAGCGTATAAAAAAAGCACAATTCAACAACGCCCGTTGTTGGGTATTCAATTACAAAAATGGAAAAACGTATATATTTTTATTAACAACTTCAAATATAAAATTTGGTACGTTTCTACGCAATAAAAATTGATTTACACTGCAAAAAAAAGTGTTGATTTTACAGTATAATACTGGCGCCCCAGCTGCCAGTATTATACCGTAAAATTAACAGTAAAAAATAGTAAAATAAGCAGTAATACGCTACTGTGCATGCGCGGCAGCGTATTACTGCTTATTTTACTGTTTATAACCGTTAATTTTACGGTATAATACTGGCAGCTGGGATGCCAGTATTATACTGTAATATCAACACTTTTTTTTTGCAGTGTACAGCTATAATGTTCATCACGAAAATAACAAAGCATGGCCTCTATTGAGTGAGCAAAGCCAAAATTGAATGAACATAGTTTTTAATAAATATCTACGTCAAAACCCATCCCGAACTCGACTCGAAAAAAATTAGCTGACCCGAGGCAGGACTCTATTTGTGAATCGACTAAAATGATTTTGTCAGATCCGGGTCGGATATAAACTAGGCAGAATTCCATAATCGAATAAAAATTTAAAGTCTTATTTTAAATTGAAATTCTCACTCAAAACTTCACAGCTAAATATGTTAGTCGCGATTAAGCCTTTGAAAAGTTATTTTTTGTTTCACTTAAAACTGTGAAACGTCCTAAATGTGACAACCATTTCAAATCTGCAGCTAAATTTGGGCTTGTGAAATATTGATGAAATAAATTACACGTGCTACATCTCTTCATTAAAAACGCAACCTTTGCACGTTTCACTGAGTAGGAAGTGAAATTCAAGTAACCTATATTTTGACGCCTTTTAAATGATTATGCATTCCGAAAGAGCATTAATCAAGGCATAGAAAAATCTAGCGAAATGTCAAGCGTTATATAAACAAGTTAAATTACCTCACATAAAAATAAAACCTGGCGACAAGAAATATTATGTACATACTTAAACATCTTATACAATAGGTTGAACCATAAAATGGGTCATTAGCGCCTCGTTATATGGCGAATGCTGGCAGACAGAGCGAAAAAGTGGATATATCGAAAAACGTGATATAACCGAGAATATTAAATCTATATACGAGGGTCATCCAGAAAGTAAGTTTCCCACGGCCCGTAAAAAGAAACAAAACATAATTCGTGGAAAGATTTATTGCAAAAGATACAGCAGGATTCTATTTTTCTCTCACTTAAAATTTCCCTAAACGTCCGAAATGTGACAACCATTTAAAATCTGCAGCTAAATTTGAGATTCTGAAATATGGATGAAATAATCTACACGTGCTGTACGTCTCTTCATTAAAAACGCAACTTTTTCAGCTACTTCTCAACATAAGAACCTCCGGAATTGCAACATTTGTCATAGCGTGGGATAAGTTTTTGTAGTCCAGGGTCATAGAAGTCAGCCGCCTGGGAACGGAGCCAGCTTGTCACAATTGTCTCCACGTCTTCGTTTGTGGGAAAGTGATAACAGGATATGAATTTCTTCAGGTGCAAGAACAGGTTGAAGTCGCTGGGAGCAATATTCGGACTATAGTGTGGATGAACAAACACATCCCAACGAAATTTCTGCAGAAGATTTTTTGTAGAATTCGTCGCATGTGGGCGAGCGTTGTCATGGATCAACACGACACCAGCACTGACGACGGATTTCGATTTGCGCTACCCTCTGTGCGTTCAAAAACTTTACCACCGACCTCACCTCTCAGTCGACGGGAGAAGAAATGAGAGCCGACATCTTCGCGCACAACAACGATGTTAATGTAAGCTATCGGAAAATTACAACTGCCGCATATGATAGCCATACACACAATCTATCTGGCTTGTGCATTTTCGTTTCGTAATTTTTGCAGTGCCATCTTTTTACGATGTGGGAAACTCATTTTCTGGATGAAGCTCGTATATAAAACGCTAAGGTACATGGCAGGGGGTTATTCCTCTTTTACCGATGGCAACAAGTGGTAAATTTAGAAAATCAAACGTGCTAAACTTAACTTTTGCCGGTTTCGTTATTTGTTGTGGCGTGAAATATTTTGCCTATTTCTCGCAAAAAGTGAATTACTTAAGATTACAATATTTTGATACGATAAAACGCTAAGGTATGTGGCTGCGAAGAAGCGCTTATTTCTCTTTTTCCGATGATTATTTTCAATATAATATGTACAAACTTTTTTAATTTTAAAGAGTATCCATAGTAACTATTCTGTGCATGCAAAGGTTTTTACATGCATGATGCCGAAAATATATCTCTGTTTTCATATTTCTAAATGCTGTTCACATTTTTTTATGTATATATATATATATATATATATATATATATATATATATATATATATATATATATATTTAAATTTCAAAGTACCCAGTTCAACGTGGATAAGTTTTTATGCATAGTATTTATACATATAATTCTGAAATTCGTATATTCTAATACGCATATATTTCAAAAAGTAGACACTAGAGCGCAGATGCTCTGCGCGGGATCAGTTATAGTATTATGTATATATGAGAACCTATAAATAAATCAGTAAATGTTTTAAATTTGCCTCCAAGTTGTAATTGTTACCGCAATTTTCTTAAAGAAATTAATAGAGAATTAACAAAATTATATAACTATAGTAAAACTATTTTCAACTATGTTGAAAAGTGTTAAAAAAGAAGCTCAAATTGCCTCAAAAATTATTTACATTTTGAACGGAAAAAATAGTATAATAATTTTTTATTAAAAAGAAGTTCTTTGCTTTTCTAAACAGAGTCTGTAAAAACTTTAAATCTTAAGAAATTTGTTACATATCTATTTTTTTTATATATATATATTAAGAATTTCTTGTAAATATCTAATTACCGAAACGCACTTTGGTTTATTAAATACTACATATTTAAAAATTGATTGACATCGAGATATTTAATTAATGATTGAAAAATTTCATCTCGAAACGTACTTTTTTATACAAATTAATTGTAGAAAAGTTAAAATTAGTTATTAAAAGTTCGGCTTGGACTCAATCCGGCATTTTCCTTCATTTCGTAATCCGGGGAATACAAAACTTAATTAAATCAGGACCAATCCAACTCAATTTCGCCAAATTTATTTAATTTTTTTAAATAAGCACAATCGTACGATTAAAAATCTTTTTTAAAATATAGCATATACATGTTTATGCATTAAAAAAAAAAAAAAGAATAGTATTTCTCAGTTTCTTATGTTCGCAAACCATGGAATATGGAATAACAATATTAATGATCGTTTAAATCAGTACATACAAATAAAGATTTAATGTAGTTTCAAATGAAAAAAAAATAAAAAATAAAAAGATCGTGAAGGTTCTATATAAAAAAGGTAATTAAAAAAATATATATATATTTCTCGCTTATTTGTTGAAACAAAATAAGACATGAAAACAAAGCCACCACCCCGATACGATACGGAAAGAATGAAGCCTAGACCAGGCTTGACCCGAGTCTAAATGAAAGAAAATTTGCCCTAGTTTGCCCGTGGGTCGAACCGGCTCAGGTTTCGAGTCTGGACCGGCATTGTGCAGAGAGAGCTCTAGTTCCCTATACAATTCACAAAATATTTTTTAAATGCAGCGATCGAAAATAAGTCGCTTAGCCGTACAATATTTTTCAATATTATGTATTTATTATTCATCGCTTCTTGATAAGCGTTATCAGTTATGGATTTATTTCGCCCCGGCATTGCCCCCTGATTTCGCAAGTTTCGACACACATCGTTTTTTATTTCTTGTAGTTCAAGTCAACCCTCGAAATGCGCAAAATTGATGACTCGGCATTATCATAAATGAAACGAAGATGCTGTAACAAAATCATGTCTTTCGTTTCTACAAAAAAATATTTGTAAATAAATACGTAAGATTATTGTTACTCAATGATTGCTCTTTATAGAACCCCACGAGTTGGGTATAACCAGACCCGAACCCGAAAGTTTATTTTGTCGTTGACCAGAAACCTGGCCTGAACCAGACAAAATACTTTTCCTCAATCAGTAACTCTTCCCGAAGCCGACATACTGCTACCCTAAATATTTAAACCCGAACCTGAAATGAAAGAAAATTAACTTATATTTTAATGCAGTTGGGAAAAAAAAAATTGTCTACAATGATATCTTCATAATCCATTTTAGCTGAATGAATGATATGCAGTAAAAGTCCAATTATCCGAACCTCAGTCATCCGTATCGCCATATATCCAGATCGATAATAGAAAATTAAAAAAAAAAATGTATTTCAGGAAAAAATACCTTTAAATACCTTTACAAATTGTATGTATTCGTTCAGAAAAATATAATTTTATTTAATTGGAATTTTGGAAGGATACCTCTAAGTTGGCGTTAATGGTCTGTGGCAAAACAATTAATTTCGTTAGGTATGTTCATGTAACACATGTAAATGTATATAAGTACATTCTTTCTTTTCTTTCTTTATTTTTTATTTTTTTATTATTTTTATTTTTGATTGTAATAAATTGATAAGATAAGCTACGTCTAATGTAAAGTTGAACACAATGGCTTACACTTTTATTAAATAAAAGCAATTTTAGAGAAATTTTTACTTCACATTGTAACTTTTTTAGTTGCTTCATTTATCCGGATTTTGTTCAGAACGCATTAGTCCGAATAATTTTAATTTTGTAGTAAATAATTTCTCTCAGAGGCAATAATCTCGACTCTCTTTTGAAAAAAAAAAAAAAAAAAAAAAAAAAATCGTGTACATGCGACTAGCCTTCATTTCAAAGTAAATCGTATAATATGAAATGTTATAGTATCGATTCTTATATTAATTATTTAAACAATTGTGAGGTTTTCTCACAATAACTGAGTTTCACATAACAAGGTTTTCTCACGCTGCACAGGGCTTTACAAATTAGATAAAATACTGTAGCCAGCAATAAATTTTAGTCGCCAATAAACATATATTTACCCCCCCCCCCCCCCCGTCAGAAAGAAAAGTTTATGAATTAATTGAGAAAAAATAATAACAAGCATAATTCAGATGTATTAGTTACACAGTTTAGAAAGATAATATCTAAGTTTTCTCATACAAAATTACATACATCTAGAAAAAAAAAAAAGAAAGAAAGAAAAATGAATACTGTAAAGGCTGCATTAACCGACATGTTCGGAAAATGCTGATTGCTGAATGCTTCAAATGTCCGGATAGTAGAGTGCTACAAAATCTATATCTGATGAAGGGGGCATCAATAAAAAAGTGAAGGAGAAAATTTGTTTGCCTATTTTCCTATGGAAGTCAGTCAAATTATTCTGATTTTATTATTTTAACATTTGCATTTGATGCACTTATTTTTGCCAAATTAAAAATAAAAGTTAAAAATATTTTTTGTTTGAATATAGTTTCTAAGTTTATTTCTTAATGTTAGTGGAGGGGGGGGGGGGAGAAAAAATACCCTTTGTGTTCGTTTCTTAAGTCAATTTTTGATTTAAAAAAAAAAAAAAAGAAAGAAAAAAAGAGAGAGAGAGAGAAAAGAAAAACGAAAAATTGCTTCGCCAGATTAAATAACTTGGTCGCCAGATAAATAAAACTTGATCGCCAGTGGCGACCTGGCGACCGCATTTTTCAAACCCTGACGGTGCACCACTGCTCCACTCCACGTCACACCGGTTGAGACCACTACTCTATTGTATTGGTACATAGAACAGAGTTCCCTCACAGCTCACACGTTCTAAATTATGTAAACTATGATGCGCGTGGGTTTCAATCTAAGCTTTTAACATTAAGGCTGTGGCACTCGTGATCATATCTATTATTTCTGTTGTCAAAATCCCTTTTTCTATGAATCTGCAAAACGCACAACAATCAATGAAGTATCATTGGAAAGGTTTTAGAACCGGCTTCTGACATAGTACACTCACATTCCATCAAAACATGTTTTTTTATTTTAAAAAAAATTGTTGTTAATTAAAAATTAAATCAACATTGTTTTCATAAATGAAAGGTTTTTCTGAAATCAATATTGCTACAAATATATTATATCGTGCTTAGCAATGATTGCAGAAAAAGAAATAATAGGAAAAAAATAAAGTGTGATGTCTCCGCACGTGTTTATTTTATAATTATGATAAAAAGCAAAATTGAAATTGAAAGGCTTAGAAGAAAAAGACACCATCAATCGATCGAAGCATTGGTATTTTACGTGTAGCCTAAAAGGTATGCTTTGTTATAGTAGATTAAATTTTATTTTATATGTATTCAATTTATTTTTCTTTGTCGCATATTTCCCCGAAATGGATGACGTCATTCTCTAATCCACTTTAAATATACGATTGATAATTTTTTTTTTCTCGCGTGTGCCTTTTGCTATCTCGATCAGTTTTTGCAGTAACTTTGATGGAATCAATGAGATGATATTCTGGCTTGGCTTGACTAATGTTCTTTTCAGATATTTTCTTTTGAAGTTTAAACCTGCATCTAAAAAGTAGTAGGTATTGCTAAAAAATATTAGCAATACCTAATGTGCTAAATTCTCGCATGGGTCCACTGGTCTATAATTATTCCTCAAAAACACGATTTATGTCAGAATTGTTTTTTTTTTTTTTTTTTTTTTTTTTTTCGCGAACCATGCCTGCCATTGCAGCTATCACTTCACGCAGAATATAATAGTCGTCGGCCAAACAATTTAGAAGAAGAAGCGCCATTGGAGTGGGCACATAACAACCTTGCTCACTCAGCTCAACAATCTATATAAAATATAAGTTAAAACATGTCCATGAGTAAAGCAGACTTAATTTTGACGGTGGCAACGACCTGCACAAAACATCTAACTCTTCAATTTTTACACCGTCGAATAGAGAAAAAAAAAATGTACTTTTCATTGTAATTTCTTTAAAAACTGTACTTCAATTTACTGATTTTTTTTTTTTTTTTTTTTTTAATAACTTTCAAACATGAGTTTTTTTTTTTTTAATCCATTTCAAAATTGAACGCGTAATCCGATAATGGAAACTTAAGCCGATTGCACTTTAAAAAAAAATGCCACTAATTCAGCATTTTTTTGTTTCCGCTTAATATTCCGTAACTAAATTACCAAACGAAATTTAAACTTCACAAATAAATAAATAAAACACGAATTTAACGGACATGTAATCGAACTACGCGCTTAAAATCAAAACCAAATAAATGCTGAAACACCAAATAAAGGCTGAAAAACCCAATAAATGCTGAAACACCCAATAAATGCTGAAAATCCAATAAGTGCTGAAAAACCCAATAAATGCTGAAATCTTTCGTGATTAACCAATAAGAGAGTACAAAAATTTATTTTTGCTGTGATGGGTGGGGTAATAAAAAAAAAAACCCTAATAAATGGAAAAAATCTATTAGAGTTTTCATTTCACAATTTCTCAGTAATGATCAGTACATCGGGCATTATACAGGGTACCTTGAACCTGGGTAATCCGGATTGGATCGCCTGGTTATTTATTAATCAAATATTAGTAGAATAATGAAATCTACAAAAACAACTTTTCAAAAGTAAAAAAAAAGCCAAGCGTAAAAAAAAAAAAAAAAAAAAAAGTTGTGGCTAAAAAATGGTGTGATATCAAATTTTCAAGCTATTATATTACTTTTTAAACTTTTTTCCATTAAATAAGTTATCATATATATAAGTCGAGTGCCTACGTATATGTTAATAGAAATCGTTTTCTCCGGTACTAAATACATCCTAACGAGTTTCTGAAAATTCAATTTTTTTCAAATTATGCATGATGGGCTTGGCGGCCATCTTTGCATATTATTCACAAAATTCTAAGCATCCAAATCCGTAGTTAAAATCCGAAGTTCAAAATTGTTATTTAAGCAAATGTTTTAAGCGTTTCATTTATAGATTTGTATGATCTGAAAATTGTGTCTTAAGATAATGATGACTTATCTGAAAGATTCATCTTATGATTTATTTTTTACAGTAATTAATAATTTCAAACTAGTAAAAATCAATTTCTCAAAATATCAGTCTTATCTAATTTATCTGTCCGTAGTTAAAATCTGAAGTTCGAAATTGTTATAAACATATTACATTGCAAACATATTACGCTTTTACTTTAGAAATTTGGGTGCTTAGAAATATGAAAAGATGGCCGCCAAGCCCATCATGCATAATTTGAAAAAAATTGAATTTTCAGAAACTCGTTAGGATGTATTTAGTACCGTAGAAAACGATTTCTATTAACATATACGTAGGCACTCGACTTATATATATGATAACTTATTTAATGGAAAAAAGTTTAAAAAGTAATATAATAGCTTGAAAATTTGATATCACACCATTTTTTAGCCGTCAATCAAACCGTCGAATAGAGAAAAAAAATGTACTTTTCATTGTAATTTCTTTAACAACAGTACTTCAATTTACTGATTATTATTATTATTTTTTTTTTAATAACTTTCAAACATGAGTTTTTTTTTTTAATCCATTTCAAAATTGAACGCGTAATCCGATAATGGAAACTTAAGCCGATTGCACTTTTAAAAAAAAATGCCACTAATTCAGCATTTTTTTGTTTCCGCTTAATATTCCGTAACTAAATTACCAAACGAAATTTAAACTTCACAAATAAATAAATAAAACACGAATTTAACGGACATGTAATCGAACTACGCGCTTAAAATCAAAACCAAATAAATGCTGAAACACCAAATAAAGGCTGAAAAACCCAATAAATGCTGAAACACCCAATAAATGCTGAAAATCCAATAAGTGCTGAAAAACCCAATAAATGCTGAAATCTTTCGTGATTAACCAATAAGAGAGTACAAAAATTTATTTTTGCTGTGATGGGTGGGGTAATAAAAAAAAAAACCCTAATAAATGGAAAAAATCTATTAGAGTTTTCATTTCACAATTTCTCAGTAATGATCAGTACATCGGGCATTATACAGGGTACCTTGAACCTGGGTAATCCGGATTGGATCGCCTGGTTATTTATTAATCAAATATTAGTAGAATAATGAAATCTACAAAAACAACTTTTCAAAAGTAAAAAAAAAGCCAAGCGTAAAAAAAAAAAAAAAAAAAAAAAGTTGTGGCTAAAAAATGGTGTGATATCAAATTTTCAAGCTATTATATTACTTTTTAAACTTTTTTCCATTAAATAAGTTATCATATATATAAGTCGAGTGCCTACGTATATGTTAATAGAAATCGTTTTCTCCGGTACTAAATACATCCTAACGAGTTTCTGAAAATTCAATTTTTTTCAAATTATGCATGATGGGCTTGGCGGCCATCTTTGCATATTATTCACAAAATTCTAAGCATCCAAATCCGTAGTTAAAATCCGAAGTTCAAAATTGTTATTTAAGCAAATGTTTTAAGCGTTTCATTTATAGATTTGTATGATCTGAAAATTGTGTCTTAAGATAATGATGACTTATCTGAAAGATTCATCTTATGATTTATTTTTTACAGTAATTAATAATTTCAAACTAGTAAAAATCAATTTCTCAAAATATCAGTCTTATCTAATTTATCTGTCCGTAGTTAAAATCTGAAGTTCGAAATTGTTATAAACATATTACATTGCAAACATATTACGCTTTTACTTTAGAAATTTGGGTGCTTAGAAATATGAAAAGATGGCCGCCAAGCCCATCATGCATAATTTGAAAAAAATTGAATTTTCAGAAACTCGTTAGGATGTATTTAGTACCGTAGAAAACGATTTCTATTAACATATACGTAGGCACTCGACTTATATATATGATAACTTATTTAATGGAAAAAAGTTTAAAAAGTAATATAATAGCTTGAAAATTTGATATCACACCATTTTTTAGCCGTCAATCAAACCGTCGAATAGAGAAAAAAAATGTACTTTTCATTGTAATTTCTTTAACAACAGTACTTCAATTTACTGATTATTATTATTATTATTTTTTTAATAACTTTCAAACATGAGTTTTTTTTTTTAATCCATTTCAAAATTGAACGAGTAATCCGATAATGGAAACTTAAGCCGATTGCACTTTTAAAAAAAAATGCCACTAATTCAGCATTTTTTTGTTTCCGCTTAATATTCCGTAACTAAATTACCAAACGAAATTTAAACTTCACAAATAAATAAATAAAACACGAATTTAACGGACATGTAATCGAACTACGCGCTTAAAATCAAAACCAAATAAATGCTGAAACACCAAATAAAGGCTGAAAAACCCAATAAATGCTGAAACACCCAATAAATGCTGAAAATCCAATAAGTGCTGAAAAACCCAATAAATGCTGAAATCTTTCGTGATTAACCAATAAGAGAGTACAAAAATTTATTTTTGCTGTGATGGGTGGGGTAATAAAAAAAAAAACCCTAATAAATGGAAAAAATCTATTAGAGTTTTCATTTCACAATTTCTCAGTAATGATCAGTACATCGGGCATTATACAGGGTACCTTGAACCTGGGTAATCCGGATTGGATCGCCTGGTTATTTATTAATCAAATATTAGTAGAATAATGAAATATGTTTTTATTCCTTATCAAATATTCACTAATAATCTATTCCCTTCACTTTTTTCTCCTTAACCGTTTCAATGACGCTATCGCGAGGTAACAGAAAAGTATGTGTTAATCCCGTCGTTATTACGTTTTTTTTTCACTTTAGGGTTACTCGCTAAATTATCAGAAAACAGTAATGTAAAAACCCACGAAAGAAGATTAAGTATTCAGCGATTAAGTATTTCGCAAAGCATATTTATCGTAAGACAGTCTCAAGGTCTGGCCACTATATTTATATCGAAATTAGAATGATGAAGTGTACAAAGATGAAGGACAGGTGGTTTTCTTTTTATTTCTTCCTCATTTCTGCCTCATTGAACTTTGAAATTAATTTTACTGCCAATTAAAATTACTTTTATAGCTGATGCATTTTTCCGCTACGTTGGAAGGTGTTTACGATGTTGGTTTGACAGTTCATCCTCTTTTTTAACACTTTCTAACAAAGTTGAAAAGTGTTTACGAAATTCAGTTTGTCTGTCTGTCTGCCGCCTGTCTGTTTGTGCTCAACTCCCGTAAATATACTCGGATTGCCACGAAATTTTTATGTTATTGAGATTTACTATAGTATGTTTGGTATTGAAAATGAAGTATGTAGAATGTATAGTTCATTTACTGGGACACGCAAAAAAGTTCCGTTACATTAGGGTCTGTGGGGGAAAATGCGTTGCATTTAATGGATGTTACGATATTTCAAACATAATGAGATTGATATAAATCATTGAGATGTACTGCAACATGATTTCTCAAAAGGATAGAATAAGTACCATTTATAGTTCGTTTACAGGGATGCACGAAAGTATTCTATTGCATTATGATTTTTGCAGAAAATCGTTTGTGGTGCATTTTAATGAAGTCATGATACTTCAATACGTAATCTAATTAGCTGCATAACTAATGCATGGAATTTAATTAAACTTCAGATTCAGTTAGACCTTGACTGGTTGGGGCTGATTAGGTTTTGGTGTAAATCGCCCAACAGGTAGCGCTGCTATGCTGCATTTTTCACGATTGCTCCGATAGCTATATCTCAAGAACTAATGCACGGAATTTCATCAAACGCCATATTTTCTTAGACCTTTTGGCATATTATTTATTTGCATTTATTATGACCTTTGGCATTATTGGTCCTTATTAGGTTTGGGTATATACCTTAGATTAATTTTAACACAAATGGCTGAATTCAGCCAAGCGATCCCAGGTTCGAATCCTGGCCCGGACATTTTTCGTCCAGTTGGAAAATTGCTACTCGTATGATTTATTTACCAATTTGAAATAATTGTGTTAAAATTAATCTAATGTAATCACGTATCCAGCGTTTACTGGAGTTCCTTTACCTGCGATCTTTTCTGTTGAGCTGATTAAAATATCAGACCAGATTCTCTGATCAATAAGGTTAACTGGATGAATTATGCCCTCCAGATTCGACCGGGATAGCTCAGTGGTAGAGCGTGGCGGCTTCAGCCAAGCGATCCCAGGTTCGAATCCTGGCCCGGACATTTTTCGTCCAGTTGGAAAATTGCTACTCGTTGGGTATATACCGCCTTACAGGTGCCGCCACTATGTTCTGTTTTTCACTATTTCCGCTGTAGCTATATCTCAAGGTTTATAACATACAATCTTAAAGTTTTAAGTTTGTTTCCAAATAAAATAGTTCATCATTGCTACAAAATTTCCTCGCTCTTTGAGCTAAGGTTTTAACAACAGCAATTCAACCTACTTTCAAAATTAATATTTAAATATTGATTAGAAAACGTTGGTTATTAGACATTAAACCAAACACGTTTAAATATTTTTAATTAAAATAATTACTTCCATATGCAAACTGTTTTCATCCCGTGATATTTATTGGACCAATCTTTACATTTCCATCCAGGAAGAACAAAAAAATTACCAAAAAACAAATTCAAAAATCTTGAGCTACACTTAAATCGAGGTAAAACAAATAAAGGGGAAAAAAATATATATTGAAGAATTAGTCAAGGTTAAAAGAGCGGAAAAAAGACGCGTGAAAAGAAAAAGAAAAAAGATAGAGAGAGAAAAAAAAAAATCTCTGTTGTAGGAGAGTTAATTCCGTGTGTCGTAGGTCAATGCTGTTAACACGAAAATGACGCCCTTAAACCACCCACAGAGTATTTCTCTTCGGCTTATGTTTAATTCGCGTCACATTTTTCCGGTGAGAAAAAAGAGCGACATCGAATTCTTTATCGAGAGTGAAACTTGTAATTAGTATACTATAACTCATAACAAATCATTAAAATGCGGATACATTGAATGTGAATAAACCAGACATAAAAGTGGCGCAATCAAAACACGTGTTTTCTTAACTTTATTTTGAATAATGGGGATTAACCACGTATTATTCTAGTCTAGCCCATCCAATTATTTTGGCGTGCGTATTGCGATTTTTTTTTCTCTTCATTAATTACTTATTTCAACAAACAACAAATGAATGAAGATATACAGGGTGCGTTAAAAGTTCGTTAAAACTTTAAAATTTTGGTTAAAAAGAAACAAATGATGCTTAAAAAATTGCGGTTTGGAGGAATGGGATTAGATGGAAATGGGATTTCTTTTAATAACAAACAAAAAATGGTTAAAAAAATTACCGATAGATGGCGCTGCATGCATAATATGAATGCTATCATTTAATTTCCTTGTACTTTTTAAAAACTACGCATGTTATCTTTGATTTTTACTTGGTTGTTTATTTCTATATTTGTAACAATAAAATAACTCGCAAGCCAAAAAGTTTTTTTTTTTTTTTTTTTTTTTTAAGTACATGAAAATTAAATGATAGTACTTCAAATAATAACTTCAAAAATCGTGCAATTTTAGAATATTCTCAGTTGTTTTCGATAATGGCTCGGAGTGAGCCAAAACATGTCAACAATTTAATAAAAGTTATTTTACTGTACATTATGTTGTTAGTTTACAACTTTTAGCATTTAAAAGAAATATGTTATTACAAGGTGTTATAATTTATTGTATTTTTAATGCACAATATTATTAAATTTTAACTATTTAATTAGTGCCTTAATTAATTCAACATTTTCTAGTACTATACTATTATTGAAACTTATCGAATTTAATCAAAATTTAATATTTTAGTTTATGTATAATACATATCTTATTCCGATTATAAAATATTCATATTTTAACAATCAAACTAAACTTTGAACTGTATTAAAGCTGTATAATTTTATTATTGTAATTAATTTATTTTACTATTCATTATTTTAAATTCCCTAAACTTTTAACACGAATTTTTGTCTTGAAGGTAACAATTTATAGTACCTTAACATATTTTAAAACTTAAGGAAATTAGTCTAAATTTATTATTCTGTTTATATGATTTATTTAGATTATAAAATATTCATTATTGATAGTTACCAAAATAGAATTGTTTACAATATTATCTGGTGGTTTTATTAATGCTTTGTTAAGATGAAGCGATGAAGCTAATAATACTTGTTTGGTCATAATGTTTTTATTATTTTAATTAAATTATAGAATAAATACTAAAAAAAAATAGTATATTAGTAAGATAGGTAAATATAATTTATAATGCAATCGAAAAAAAATACTTAGTTAAAAGCTTAGAAACATTTAAAAATGCGATTAATAAATTATAAATAATAATAATAATAATAAAATTGTGAATTTTTAATGTAGTTTGAAGTTTAGTTTGATTGTTAAAAGAACAAATGCCCAACACTTACGGAATATAAAAAGTAATTGTATTTAGAAGTAAGAGTTATGACCATAGCAATATTATTATATGCTCTTAGATTTTTAAAGATAATTTATGTTCAATATTATCAAAAGCAAGTAAAAATATTTTAAGAAAGTTATGTAACTAAGTACACAGAAAATTTAGGAATTATCAAAGTAAAACACTAATCTTATAATCTCTAATATCCCTACATTGAAAAGAACAACACTTTGTTAGTTTTATAAATTAATTATAAATGAAGAAAAAGAGAAAATGTACACCATTTTCATAAAAAAAAAAAAAAAAAAAAAAAAAAAAAAAAAAAAATGAAATTTTTAATAATAGACTTAAATATTACTTTTCAGAAATAATTAAAAAATTATATTTATTCATAAATAAATAATCTTAGAAAATTAAATAAATAAATAAATTGAACTTTTAACAATTTTGCAAAAGTAAAAACAAATGTTGAAAATACAAAGTATTTTCACTAACAGATTATTTTGAAACTTTTTTTTTTTTTTAAATATATCTGGTCTATAATTATTATTAATAAATTTACAAGTTGGCTTAAAATTACGCTTTTTAATTATTCTGTAATGCTTTAACCCTTTGGGGACGAGCGACACGTATACGTGACGCAAAAGATGCTCAGAATCCTCGATTATTCCCACCAGTTATTTTTTATTGTAAGATTTGCCTTATTAAATGATTGAATTTTTTCGATTCAATTAGCGAAAAATCTGTTTTGAAAAACCGGTGGTAAAAGATTAAAAATTCTGTAAAGGACGCTCTTCGTGAAGGGGTTAATGTTTTATTCTTCTCCTCTTTAAGCATTAATTAATGTGATTTAACTTCTGTAAATAAAAATCTCCAGCAAAATATTTAAACTCTTACTTACTAATGTGTATTTGGTAAAATTTGAATTTATCAAATTTGAAAAACCGTTAAACAAATTCTTATATATATATATAAACAAACATTAATACATTTTTGTTTGTTTACAAAGTAAGAAGAGAATGAGAAATAAATGTTTGACTTAATTGTCTATAAAATAAAATCATGCAGTAGGAAAATTCTTAAAATAAATAACAGTTCATTATTTTTTAACGCACAAGAAGAGAGCGGAGTTCCATCGAGAGAAAACGGTCCTCGAACAGTGACGTCACAAATTTGTCCGAAGGCTTCGTAGAGAATCAAGTAGGTGTTGGTCTAGCCCGCGACTTCAAATAATGCTTTGCATCATTGAGATTTCAAATTCCCCTGGCTAATGTTAAAGCTATGGCCGTGTGATGCATTCGTATTTTTAAAATATCTCCTTGAGAAATTAATATTTTTAACTTCTTTTTTTTCTGTGCTCTTTTCTTAAAGAATGGGCTTTTCTTTCTTAGTTGTCAAAACATTTCTAAAATATATACTAAATGTATATTTTTATGTGTTAAAGAGTAAGATTTTAACACGCCACACAAAATTAAGTACATATTTTAGAAATATTTTGACAAGTACAAAAAATGGAGACATCCTTCAAAAAGAGTACATAGAAAAAAAAAAGTTTAAAATATTTTTTTCTGAGCAGATATTTTAGAAATACGAATGCATCACACGGCCATAGATTTAACATTAGCGAGGGGAATTTGAAATCTCACTGATATAGAGGGACTGTTAATGTAAAGCTACACGATCCTCGAAATATCTTTAAAAAGCTTAAAAGAATAATTGTTTTCATCTCATTAATTTCGCATTCTTTTCATAGAGTTCAGAAAACAATGAGTAATTTCAAATTCTCTGTCTCTTTTCTTTCTTTCTGTCTGTCTTCGTGGAATGTGCATTTCATCTGCAAAACAATTTAGCGGCGAATATTTTTTCGTGAACGCAATCATCACGTGCCTCTGAGGTCAGTTGCATTCAACGAAAAGTTAATTAAAAAAATTTAACGACGACGGCGTTCTCTTTACTCGTTGTTTGAAGCGAGCGTTGTACACTTTTTGCTCGGTTTCAAATTACCACTCCACTGATGCTTAGTTTGAGAATCTAATAAAAGCTCATTATTGAAGTGAGTTATGAAAGAAATTGCTGTTTTTATTTATTTAACTAAACCCAAGTTTTTGTATTGCAAAGAGGGAATTTTGTAATCGATTTTACACCCACTTCCTGATAGGATAGAATTATAACAAGAACGAAAAATCATGCGTCGAGCATAGATTATGAAACACTTTCCGACACTTTCAGAATAGTTTAACAAAACTTTGCCATTTAATAAACTTAAAGTTGATGTCTAACAAAACATTTGGAAAACGCATAACACATTTGAAAACCCAATTTCAAGAATTACCGACGAAAAAATATCCGAATTCTTTTCTGCAGCCCTGTATATGCTAAAATTTTGTTAAGTTAGGAAACGCATATTGTACAATTGTAAATTCCAATTCAGCAATATCCGTTAATAAACGGAAATGTACTGGAAATCTTTTGTGCTGCCCTGTATATCATCTATAGAATTTATGCGTACCAAGTAAAAATTAGTTTAATTTAAAAACGCGTCAAACCTTCAAGCGCACTTCCAGCAATTTCTGTTCTTAGACAAGACTGTAACCGAATTCTTTTGGAGAAAAGAAAAAATAAAAACGTGAATTGCAGTCATGAAATTAAGCGTGATTTTTCACTGAATGCTTGTAAAAAAGCATATTAAAAAAAAAAAAAAAAAAAAAAAAAAAACGCTACTTTTAGTTTGATATTTATTCTTTTCTTGAAAAGAAAAAATAAATTAGAAATATTTTCGTTAACTTGATTTTGATACATATTTATGTTAGAGGTATAAGGATTTATAAAACATTTATACAAAATTAATAGCACCAAAATTCGATCACAGTTGAATTTTTTTTTTTTTCGTTTACAAGATAAATAAACTTTATTATATTATATTTTTTACTCGAAGGGCTCTGCCCCCTACGCCGTCTGTGCGATAACCTTCCGAATTTAAACAGACTCGCGCATTGAAAACTTGTTCATAATTCATTCTTTGATGGGAAACACACTGTAATCTACACCCCCCCCCCCAAATAAATAAATAAATAAATAAATAAATAAATAAATAAAAATAAATAAAATAAAAATAAATAAATAAATAAAAATAAAATAAATAAATAAATAAAATAAAATAAAAATAAATAAATAAATAAATAAATAAATAAAAATAAAATAAATAAATAAATAAATAAATAAATAAATAAATAATAGATAAATAGATAGATAAATAAATAATAATAAAAATAAAATAAATAAAATAATATAATAGTAATAATAATAAAATAAATAAATAAAATAAAATACTTCGATTTAAGAGCATTTTTATAAATTTAAATTGTGTACAGACGGACAAGCCGGCAGACAGACAAATTGCATATAGATTTTTATAAATAAACTATATTACAGTAATTTAAATAAATAAATAATTTTACTGCAGCATCAATTTATATTAAATATATTTTTTAAATCTATCATATATTATACACTTAAAGTAATTATTAGTTCTAAATAATTTGTCGCTGCGTATTGTGAATTAATAATTGTTCTATGATATAACCTTAAAATTTTCAAGAATGTCGCATAGGCTACTTTAAAATCCTTATCGACCGTAGTCCTTTAAAGGGTTTTATCATCATCCATGTTTATCGAATAAATATTCTGTTCATTAGCCTCCTACTATCGGCATTCTGCCCCCCTGGAATTTTCTTAAGATAAAATTTCTTTTAGAAATCTCGGCGTGAATTTTATCGCAAACATCGAAATTCTTCATTTTTGAAGCGTTATCAGAAGATTAACATTTTCTTAAAATAACTTACTGCATTCATCTGAAAATAAGTGATAACCAGTGGCGCAGCCAAGGGAGGGGTTTGGGGGTTAAAACACCCCCCAGAGCTAAAAAAAATTACTATAATTGCCGCTTATATGAATCAAAACTAAAGTTAAAATGAAATTTTTTGAACTTTCCGCTTTGGCGGAATCCGCGCTTTGTTAAATCAAATTCTATTCAATAATGTGATTCAATTAAACGGCGAAAATTCTACTTAAAACAGTGAAAGCGCATATTACATACATCGGTTAAGTCAAGACTAGTTATATGGACTGCGTCACTTTGTCGAGACGTGTTATAGTAAAAGAAGGGTCATATACTGCCACACAGACGCTTTGAGTTATTATATAGTATACAGTAGGGCTGGGCTATATATCGATAAAATCGATAAAACCGATATAAAATTCATATCGTGATACCGATATCAAAAAATCCTATTCAACGGTATACCGCAAATATCATAAATTTGACGAAAACCGTGAAAACCACGATATTAAAAGCTCTTCCTCGTCTTCGAGTATTCATGAATACGAACGGTGTGAATTTCCCCAGCCTAAACCATGATACACCGTATTCATGAATACTAACGACGTGAATTCTCGCAGCTGAAAAGGTTTTTGAAAAGAGGAAGGGCGATGTTCGCCAGCGACCACTAACAGTGGATGATATATCGTTTTTATGGTATTGACGGTGAAAGTTAAACTCTGAGCGCATGTGTGGGATTTCGCATATGCTTTCATTTCATTATGATATTTAGATTTTGCCGGTGTGGATGAATAATCGCTCTTGTTGAATAATGTGTGAATTAGGGCGATAAAGAAAGGAAGTATTTTATTTGCAACAGTGGATTTAATGGGACAAATGAGCAAAGAATAATTCAGACATGTTTTTATTTGTTTTTTTATAATTATTATTTTATGAAAAAAAAATATTAATTCGTTAGTAGTATTTATTAATGCATATTCTAGGGTAAAGAAGGATTTTTAAAAATACAAATATTTTTACTTCTATACCGCGAGTTTTTTTCTCCACAGAACTTATTTTAAAAACCGCGTTCGCGTGACAGATATGAGTATTTGGTATTTGACTGCCTCTGTATATATGACCACTGGTCACTGCCTAAAATCTTTTGGTGGTAATTTTGCATTAAAATTTTTAAAACCATTCTATACCAACTGTATCACACAAATCGCAATTTTAGAACTTTTTTTGCTCCTGCAAACTGTTCTGGGATCATTTAACCCCTTCAGGAGCAAAGTACTCTTGGAGCTAAAATATTGAAATGATTGATTCACACCAAGATTCACAAACGAATTTTTTTTTAAATAAATAAAAGCTTCCCTTCATGTACCTTATAAATTCAAATTTTAATTTTAAAATTCTGGTGTCATTGTGGCATTTTGGTATTAAAATTAAGTGGTATATATGATATACCAGTGCCCTTCAAGGGGTTAAATCTCTAAAGTAACAACCATGCCAAATTTCATATTTCTAGCCCTAACTGTACAAATAAATTGTAATTTAGAACGTTCCTGCTCCTTTCCCCTTTTTAAATTTCGAACTTTTTAGAAACCATTTTTAGTGAGCATTTACATCTTTTTAAAGTAATCGCTAGACCAAATTTTAAATTTCTAGAACCAACAATATCGTAAGAACCGCAATTTTAGAATGTTTTTTGTTCTTGCACCCCTTTGGAAATTGTTGTTTAAAATATAGCCTATGTTAGAGATTAGATGGTTACCAGACTTTTGACACCATTATTAAGGTTCCATACTTAAAAAATAAAAACGGAACTATTATAAGATCACTCATGTGTCTTATTTTCTGGCGCTCAGCGGGGAGTTGTATGTTATCGGCGCAGAATCATCTAAGGATTGTTGGTAATGATTTTCGAAAAAATGTGTCTCTAATTAGCTGAGATATTAATTAAAAACTCATCTAAAGAACAACGGCATGGATCAAAACAGTGTTGCTACTTTGCGCCCTCCTTTTGAAACGCGCTTGGCACAATGCTATGTTTAAACTTTGTACAAGATTTTTGCTTTAGGTAAGACGAATCGTAGTGAACAATCTTCATTCCAACTGAAATCAATTATTGATGGCAAATATTGAAAATTAATTCATAGAATAGTTCCAAGAGATTAAAAGTCAGTAATTTTGAGACAACAATCGCTTATAATTCAATATATAATTCATTTATAATGAAAATATTTTTCGATAATAAATCACTTGAATTATCATGCCTGCATATGCTTTCATTTTTGAAAATGAATCGGAAAGTTTCGCGTTGTTCAGCATACTTTTTTAAATGCTTTAAAATTGTCTACTATTAGGTCAAATATGATTGCTAAGTAACTTTTCTTGTGAAACTCAGCGACTTGTTCTGAAACGTGATTGGTTCTCTGTCAAGTTTAAACTTTGTACAAGGTCTTTGTTTTACAGGGAGATATATTCATTGTTTTTCATTCCAATACCAGTAAAATTAAATTATGGCATGTAGGATTGTTTTTGCTATGTGACTATATTATCTTTGAACAGTTCTGATATTTTGTGTGGAAGCCTTTGTACGCTAATAAAACTCGCACATGACCAATTACTTTTTCAAATCCGTTCTGTAGTTCCAGAATTAACCTCTGCAAAAAGAACAAACATTGCTGTTTTAATATATTAGTACAGATACGAGTTCAATTCAAACTCTGATATTTTTAGAGAACTTTAACAATAATACATATATTTTAACGAAATTTTCATCAAATTTACATTACTTAATGCAAAATTCGATGTCGTGTAAAGTACTGGAAGGGCACAGTAATTTAGTCTACAATACCGTGTTTAATATCAACTACATTCCAAAACATTGATTTGCTAATTGTTGTAACGTTTGGCAAAAAGCAAGGTAGGTAAGTCTATTGAAAAAATTGTTAAAATTGCTTCATCATATATTCTAATACGAGCAAATCTTGTGTGTGGTTATATATATATATTTATATATATATGCAAAATTTATCTTAAAAACGGCTCTAACGATTTTGACGAAATTTTGTATCCTACCGTTTTGGGGCACCAGAAAATCATTGGGCTAGGTCACATGTTCGAGAAAATTCGATTAGTGGGTCATTTTGGGTCATTTTGGGTCAGGGTCAAGCTAATTCTATCTAAAAAACGGTTCAAACGATTTTGACGAAATTTTGTATCCGACCATTTTCGGGCACGAGAAGACTATTGGGCTCGGTCACATGTTCGAGAACTTTCGATTAGTGGGTCATTTTTGGGTCAACGCGGGTCAAATTAATTTTATCTAAAAACGGCTCTAACGATTTTGATTAAATTTTGTGTCCTACGAGTTTCGAGCACGATAAAATCATAGGGCTAGGTCACATGTCCGAGAAAATTCGATTAGTGGGTCATTTCTGGGTCATTGTGGGTCAAGATCTAAAAAGCGGCTCAATTGACACTAAATTTTGCATCCAATGGTTTTCGGGCACGAGAAGATTGTTGGGCTAGGTCACATGTTCGAGAAAATTCAATTAGTGGGTCATTTTGGTCATGGGTCATTTTGGTCATGGGTCATTATGGGTCAAGCTATTTTATCTTAAAAACGGTTCAGAGGATTTGAAATAAATTTAGCACCCTACAATTTTAAGGTTTAAGGAAACCTAAAATTAGGCTAGGTCAGATGTTCGAGAAATTTCGATTGTGGGTCATTTTGGTCATGGGTCATTATGGGTCAAGCTATTTTATCTTAAAAACGGCTCAGATTATTTACACTAAATTTTGCATCCTATGGTTTTCGGGCACGAGAAGACAGTTGGGCTAAGTCACATGTTCGAGAAAATTCAATTAGTGGGTCATTTTGGTCATGGGTCATGATATTTGAACTCAAATTTAATTTTGACTGGGAATAGCTCGGTCTTCCCTGCTCGTATCTGTTGATTAGTGCCAAGATAGCGTACACAATATTGCACTTACTACTATATTTGGATACAACCCCTCATATTTTTGCTTCCTTTTGGGAATAACGGATTCGTGATTCTCTTGTAATGAAACCTTGTGTATTTTTGATTGAACAAATGGATTGCAACTCTTATTTTCTATGTAAAAATTATTTGCTGTACTGTGCTTTTCCTTCTTAAAGTTTGCTCCTCATCATTTTTAAACACTTTATAAATCTAACCTAGTTTTGTGTTATTTCATTGGTGAATTTTATAGTTTGTAACTCTAGTATTGTAAACGCTGTTTAAATTAATCATAACCAACGTAATTGCGGAGAAAAGCATTATGATTTCATTCATTTAAAAGACTGATTCCATTAACCGGTGATTCAGATAACCGGCGACCACCTTTATCAGAAACTCAAAACCCCCCCTAGAACCGAATTCTGGCTGCGCCACTGGTGATAACCAGTTATTGAAATAATGAGTAAGTGATTAATAAGTTTCAGTGTAAGTTTCTCATTCACGACTTAAAAATATGCATTTTCCCACAAGAATAGCAAATAATTCTTAGTTTCTTTCTACTGCAGTATGTTTCTCTCAAGAGTAAACAATGGGTCTCAATTTCAGTAATATTTGCGATTACTGAAATGCATTTTGATGTGTGCATTATTTGATTATTTTATGTGAAGACCGAGCGGAGTTCATTTAATATTAGAATAGACACTTAAATATACAGGGTGACAAATAATATACCTGAAAAAAGACGCAAAAAAAGTTGAACATCGATGATTCGACAAATTGTAAAACAGTTCCTTGCACATTAGTCTAAGAAAATGAAGCAGTGCCACAATATTACGGTGACCAACAAAAACGTAATGCTTAAGAAATTAATAGCAATAATGAAGTTAAAGTTATGATTAAAGTTATGATTTAAAAGTGAAATTCAAATTCAAATGTTTAGAAGAAAAAGAGAGCCATCAATCGATCGAAGCTGTGGTATTTCACGTGTAGCCTAAAATGTATGCTTTGCTATATTAAATTAAGTTGTATTTTCTATGTATTCAATTAATTTTCTTTGTCCCGTGTTTTTTCCGAAGCGGTTGACGACATCCTCCAATGCAGTTAAAATACGATCGTTATTTTTTTTTGTCGCGCGTACCTCTTGCTATCTTCAATCAGTTTTGACTGCAACTTTGATGGAAAAAAATTATATTTTTACTTGACTAATGTTGTTTTCAGATATTTTTGCCCTTAATTTTTCTTTAGAAGTTTAACCCTGCATTTCAAAAATATTAGATATTGCTAAAAAAAAAAAAAGATTAGACTGCTGTGCGAAATCCTCGCACGTGGTCATCTTATAACGCGCTAAAATTATTTCAACTATCTTCATAATCATGCGGCCATGATCTAAAAATACAACAATCATCTTTCGGGGCATTCGCTCGTTAATCATCTATATTATGCGCGACTAAAGTTTATAGCTTTTAAAAGGACTTTGGATAGTCGATTGCACGTGGAACCCCCCACTGATATCTTCGTGGACAATCAACAAATAAACCATCGAGCAAATGCAGTAGGCACTCAAGGACATTAGAAAACTGCTTGATTTTTTAAAAATGATTGACGACTTCGCTAGAAAAGGACGATTGTTTCTGCGATTTACTTATTGAACTTTGGACGCTGCATTAATGAATTCGGAGTTTCATTTTGGAAAACAAATTTCCATTCTTAGAAGTCTGTTTATTTTCATTTTATTTTTACTAACCTCTATCAATATCAAAGTCTGCCTGACAGCCTTCAAAAATCTAAATTTTTAAGGAAATATCCATCTGAAAGATGTTGAAGTAATTTTTATCGACAAATACTCAGGGTGTCCCTCTAATCCGTCCCATCAGTTGACCTACTTTTCCCGTTCTCTCAAAAATCTGAATTGTTATGCGTTTGTAAATTTTTAATCCTTCTTTTTATATCCGGCGTATAAAGTGCACTTGTAATTTTTAACTAATTTTATTGTTTCAAAAGTGCAGCAGGGGTCGGAAAAACTACTTTTTGTTTGTAGCGAACTATAACTACAACTACTTTATGAAAAATGTAGTTAACTACACCTACAACTACTTGTTTTAAAAAGTAGCGACTGCAAACTGCTTTTCAAAAGTAGTCACTACTTCGCTACTTTTCGCTACTTTAGTTATCATCGCTAATTAAAAACACCACAAATGATTTTTCCCTATAGACCATATTGTAACAGAATGTTTTGAATGTCCCTGTAAGCGAGAAATAAATACTACACACTTCATTTTCAATACTGAACATTCAATGGTAAACTTCAATAACATATAAAACTTTCATGGCAATCTGAGTATATTTACGAGAGTTGGAGCACGGACAGTGTTAAAAAGAGGAAACTTGAATACAAAATTGTAATAAACTAACAAATGTATGATAGTGATATATCCCAGTAACGCCTAAGGTGGTTCTCAAATTCCTTACTCAACAACGCGAAACTTTCTGATACGTTATCTGGCTTATTTTTAAACACAAAGACATAAAATTGGCAGGTCTGACTATTGAAGCGATTTGGAATCGAAATGAGTTTTTCTTTTTTTGATAAATAAATTACTTATCGGGTTATAAGCGATTCGTGTCACGTTTTTTCCGTTTACCCTGCTGCGGCATTGGAAATTCGGTTGAAAATGTTGACTTTGACAGTGTTTTTTGAAAAATCTTCTGTCTTACCAAAAAATTAAATAAAATAAAGAATAGTGGAAAACGTCTTTCGGTTACAAATATTTCATACAAATATTATATACAAAATTTTCTGAATAAGGACACCTGCATTTTCATACGTTTCCGAACAAAAGTGAATTAAAGAATATGTCATAAAGTAGCCAGTTTGAATTTGAGAACAACCTTAAGAACGGATGGCTCTTGGTAAATTTGAATATATATATATATATATATTTAAATAGAGCTAATTAGTCCTATTTCTTTACAATTTAAATATAGTTCCTGAAAGCAATTTAAAAATTGAACACGATCATACAGACTTGCATAAATTAAAGTCTAGCTTTTCTTTTCCTTTCTATCTCTTTTTCTTTGTGTCCCTTTGAAAACCCGAATTTCAACATACTGGGATTTAGATTCATTTTGGAGACAAAGATAAAGACATTTCATTAAAACACCAAGCTATCCAATATCAAATCAAATATAAAACATTATAAATAAATTGTTTTAGCGATAAAAAACCTGTGCAGCTAAAGTAAAAATAAATAGCCATAAAAATCAAATTAAGCATTCTTAGGCATTTTTTTAAATAATATATTTTTATTTTCAACCACCTTTGTTTTATCTGTTGGAATCTTCAAAAGGAAATATGCAATAAATTAATTTGTATGCATATATTGGACAAATATTTCACAACGATCTGAAGACGTATTAATAAAATATTTTTTTGCGATAATAAACAGTTCGATAAGATTATTTTCTGAACCAGGGATCTTAATTCGAAAATACTCCTTTTAATAATTTATGAATTTTAGTGAATAACGATTTAGATATTCAGTGCGAGATGCGATCCAGTAATTATTATTAATAAAGAAAATGCTAACTAAGCTCTATGTTCAATTTCAAGTTGTAAGAGGATGATTTTGATACCGATAAATTCTTATTAATTGTACAAAGTTTACATGTTACAGAATAATTACCAATTTGTTGTTGTTCTATAATTTCAAAATATTCATTAGATGTCGAGCAGGGCTATACTATTTTTGTCTGTCATTCTATTACATTAATCTCAAAAGAAGCATCCCCACATTACAACACAGGATCCTATAATGAGTAAGAAAACAAAGGGTTCCCAGCAAGAAAATTATTTTTTTTTGGAACAGATGTGTTACACTCACGCTAAAATGTAAACAAAAGATTGGCGACTGTTTGATTGGCGCGATTTCCAAGACTGCGCCAAACGAATAACTTAATACAATGGCTAGGTTGCCATTAAAGTTAAAAATCCCCTAAATTTGGCGACTTTTTTCTTTTTTTTAACCGATTAATTTTTTTTTTTTTTTTTAGCGTGAGTGTAAAGCATCTAAGCCTTTTTTTTTTTTATGAGTGAGTACTTTGAGGTTTTATCAGCAAATATTAGATCACAGGCATGCTAAAACTTTACGTTGTAACTACTGCAACTGAGATTTGTCGCTGACGTTCACAAATTGTTGCAGAGAACATATTTCGCATAAAAGAAACGAGTTATGTTGATCACGTAATTTGAAGATTGGCACTTTTTTTTCTCCCTCCTAAAGTAGCGTCAAAAGTAGCGTCGATGCTCGCTACAAACTACTGATATTTTGTATCGCGCTACTCGCTACACTACACTTTTTTTAATGTAGCGCGCTACACTACAAACTACAGGAAAAAGTAGTGGCTACTGTAGTTTCGCTACTTGTAGCGCGCTACTTCCGAGCCCTGAGTGCACGTTATACGCCGAAATATACGGCAGTTAGTTAGCCATTGTACATTTAAACGTAAAAAAGTACTAAATATTTCTGAAAAACAACTCATTTTTGATGAAGCTAAGGACTGCATATAAAAACTAGGATCAAATTTGCAAAGCGAGTAACCCATTTCAATATTACATGTTATTTTACAAAATCCGTCACAGACAGTAAGTGAAAGCCAATTGTACGGAAAACGGCTAATTTCATACAGCTCATCCTGCATATTTAGTTATTTATTTGAAATGAAATATTTCTTAAATTTCTATTAAAATGAAGTTTTAATGCGTAACAAGGGAGGTACGGTCTTTGAATAAACTTAAACTGAATTTTCTTTCTGTTCTCTGTTGTAAGTTGAATGTTCAAAGTTCAAAGTACATGTATTTGTACAATTTATACTAACATTTAAATATGGAAGCTTTATTGAATCCATAAATAAACGCGGTTTCTGAGACCGCATGTCCTTTGTCATTGTTTATGCTTTCACCTCACAGTCTTAATCCCTGTTATGGATTAAGCTTTTTATTAATAAAATTGTTTAATAATAATAATAATAATAATAATAATAATAATAATAATAATAAACACAATTTGCGTTTACCCGACATCTACTTTTTATTTCTTCGATCCAAACAAAAACGTAAAAGCTAAGTTTTACGTTTTACTACATTTTATTTTTTGAAAGATGAAAAAAATTAAGAAACTGCGTCATTGGCAGATTTTATTTACGTTCCAAAATAGCTGATATTTAAAAAAAAAAAAAAAAAAAAAAAAATCCTGCTCGTTCCAATCTACTGCATCAATAAAATCTGCAGATGAGGCATATTTCTAATGTTTTTAACTGACAATATATCTTTGTCATTTTTTTCATCCGCTTTTCATAATTGAGGTGTCTAATCTTTATTTATGATTAGTATTCAATCCTGATACCGGCCCGGGCCTAGCCCGGATCCTGTATCCGGCCCGAGCCGACAAAATGATGATAAACTTTCAAACGGGCAGGCCCGGAGGGATAAATACAATTTTTTTTAATGGACTGAGGCGATAAAAAAATTCCATGGTCCAGTCGGGCCGACAAAAAAATTAAATGAACCGAGCGGCCAGATATAACAAATTTTAAAAAGTCATGCATAATCAAAACTAAGGTTAAAAAGTGCATGCATAATACAATTTATGAATAGTAGAAATATCCTAATAAACGAGTTGCTTTTTAACCGATTTTATGCAGCCTAACTCGGTTATTACGAGGACGAAGTATCCATGGCATACGCCCGTTATAACAGAATTACGCAACAACCGTGTTTGGGATTTCGTGTTATGAAAATAACGAAATAAATTAAAATCAAGTGTGGAAATTACTTAAAACTTCTGAATAATAGCTGTTATAGCAAAAATTTTTAATTTTATAAATATTTGCATGATGGTATTAAATGATTAATTAACATACATATTAATAAATTGTCAGTCTTAATCTTATAAATAGGAAAATATACTGCATAAAATTAAATCACGCCCATCATTCGTAAATTATTTTAAAATTTTATAATATAAAATTTTCAATTAAAAAAAAAACCTTCAAGGTAATGATGTTTCAATATTATGTGGTCAATATTATTCCATCAAGTCAGTGAGCGATTCGAAATTCAAGCCATGCACTGCTATAGCAGCAGTTGCGTGCGTGGCTTTTTATGAATCTGATCAAATTAGAATTAGAAATCATCTATTAAATTGTCAGTTTTGTCAACCGCACTCATCGTAGGCTAATTACTTCATTTTATATTAAATTAAAAAAATTTCTACGGACTTTTGGTCCATCCTGTATGAGCGTACAAATCCCTCTATACTGTAAAAATATATATCTTCAAATGAAGCGAGTGTAACCGCAGAAATCTTGGGTGAATTTAAATGCTTTACAATTTTTATTTTATTTATTTATTTATTTACTGATTGTTTGCGTCATAAAATTTTTTAACGATTAAAATATTTCTTTTTGGTTTTCTCTACAACAATCCTAGAAAACAAAACCGTGTAAAGAGGGATTAAAATCGCTGGGTAGCAACTTTCTCGCCAGATAGCGCTACACTTTATGAAAATCGTTGAAAATGAAACATTTTAAAGTTCTTTTTCTTTCTTTTTTTTTTTTTTTTTTTTTTTTTTTTGGTTTTTGTTGAATTTCTAAAAACCAATTTTGATGAAATTTAAATGGGACCAATTCGAGAATAGCCTCTTTCAATAATAATAATAAAAAGAATCACATGAATCGGTCGCGTAGTTTCGGAGTAATTGGTAAACGTACATAGAAAAAAAAAAAAAAAAACATACGCGTCGAATTAAGAAATTTCTCCTTTTTTTTTTTTTTTTTTTTTTTTTTCCGAAGTCTGTTAAAAATAGAATCAGTCCCTCCTAGTGAGTACCTTAGAACTCTGTGCTAAAGAACGCGTAACGCCTCCTAAATGTGATTTCCTTTTATTGTTAAGTCTTGATGCAGAGAAAGTAGATTTACAGGTAAAGCAATTTATTTACTCGCGTATTTTCCGCACCTTCTTTCCTGTTTATTATGCGTCAAACGTAGGGGCGATTGCAAAAAATAGCCGAATTTCACCTTTTTTGAAGTCGGTTAAAAATCGACTGCATCAGCTATTGAATATCCTAGAACTCTGTGCTAAAGGAGACGTAACGCACCGTAAATGTAACTTCTTCTTACTGGTATGTGTTGATGCAGAAAAAGGAGATTTACAGGCAAAACAATTTCTTTAATCGCGTATCTTTCGTACCCTCTTTCCCGTTTGTTCTGTGTCAAAAGTAAGCGATTGCGAAAAATATGCGAATTTCTTTTCAAATGTTCATTTATATTCATTTTTCTGAGAGGAAAAAGTTGGATAAACAAAGAAATGTCTAACTTTTGGAATTTTTAAAGGTTTTTATAAAAACATTTCCCGTAACTAATTCTACTGATTTTTTAAACACCACTTTTCAAATTAAAGCTATTTCTCAATATTTCTGCAAGTAAATAATTAATGCTAAGTAAAGTGCACTACAGTTGCAACAGTTAATTCGAAGATGGGCTTTTTAAAGAGAGCAAATCATGCTTTATTTTTTAGTTTTTTATTTTAATTTTTAATTTTGTTGTTGGTGTAGGAGCATTTTATTTTTTAATATGAAAACTTACTGTGTAGTTGGTGGAATTTTTAAAGGTTTTCATAGAAACATTTCCCGTAACTAATTCTACTGATTTTTCAAACACCAATCTTCAAATTAAAGCTATTTTTCAAATTTGGAAGCACGAAATAATCTTATGCCTTTATTTCCACACAGAAGTGCATATTTTTGTTTATAACAATATAGAAGAGATACTTCATTTACTTGACAAGATTTTGGTGTGCAGTGTCCAATCATTTTTTTTTAATTTGTCTAATTTTTCAATGTTATCAAATTATTTATTCTAAATTTCATTATCTGAATACAGATTTAATTCATAGTTTGAAATAGCCATTTTTTACCTACTGTTGCCAGATTTTAAAAAGCCCAAATAAAATTTACAAACACTTTTCAATAGGAAAATATATTTATCTGTGAATATTGAAAAAGAAAGAAAACTTTAAAATAATTAAACTTTACATGCGAAAAGCATTTAGTGGCGAAAATTACGCCATATTTAAAACGACACATTTAACACGTCATTACATTTAAAACGATTTTCTTATAGCGTCGTTATAAAAATCCGGGAGACAACGACATTTTAATGTCAACCATTTTAATCAAGCTGTTTTTCAAATGTGTAATTGATCTGATTTAATCAATCACGAAAACAGTCGCCAGCTGTTGCAACAGCGGTGGATGCGGCTTTGTGAACCAAAAATTCCCTAAGTCAAAGAGAAATCAATGGCAACCCCATTACAGAAGATTACCATGGTTCGTGATAATATCATTCAATCTTTTATAATCGGGTAATCTTTTAAAACAGAGCAAATTACCGTGTTTTTAGAGACTGTGGGGTCTTGACGCACGCAGAACGAACGCAGCTCCTAGGATTCAAAGCCTCCTAGTTTAATAAAATTATGGTGTTGTTTTTGAACTTTTAAATGTTAGGTTCGATTTTAATATAATTTATGCACTACGAACACAGCTCGTAGGATTCAGAGCCTCTTAGTTTAATAAAATTATGGTGTTGTTTTTGAACTTTTAAATGTTAGGTTCGATTTTAATATAATTTATGCACTACGAACACAGCTCGTAGGATTCAGAGCCTCTTAGTTTAATAAAATTATGGTGTTGTTTTTGAACTTTTAAATGTTAGGTTCGATTTTAATGTATAGTTTCTGACAAAATAAGCCACATATAGTTATAAAGAACTTTGTGTGAATTAAAACAGCACGTTTCCATTTTCTCTTGAATTAATTAGAACTACAGTTATAGCCCATCGTTCAGATTTTTTTTCTCTCCCTCCTGCTGTACATTTGCTTGGAATAGATTCTTTATACTTCTTTTGTACTTTGCACTGGCTTGAATTTCAACTCCAGCTTAAAACAACTGATAACACTGAAACGTAGTTTAATAACGTCAAATGTAACATTTGTCGAAACATTTTAAGAAACAATAAAAATAAATTAAACGAATGCAACTTTTTACCCATTTTATCGCAAATATTACCCAAGATTCAGTCATATCGCAACACATTTTCATGCACAAACATTAACGTAAATCTCAATGAATATTACATCATAAGCGGCACAGAAAATTTAAAAACATTATTTCATTTAAAATGACCACTCTTTCAATGTCATTACGAAAAATCGTATCAAACTCACCACGAAATTGTGAAAGAATCAATCGGCTGTTAGCACTTGCCCGCGAGGTCTTTTCAATCTGTCTTCAAGTCAGTAGCCGATTATCAAATACGTTGTAACCCCCTTGTTCACGATTGATATCAAAACTGAAATGTCCAGACAATGTTTACAGTTGCGGGGAGACGTATCCGAGCACTACGCAGCCAGAAAGAGCTGAACACAAGTGATGAAAGATTTGCCAGCGACTCGGCGTAATTTATAAACATCGGTTACTATTTTAAAAATCGCAAAAGAGACAAATTGTGGGAAAAGTAACCCCTGATCGAGACACCTTTGCACCCAAACATATTACATCATTATACGTTTAGAACCATCCCGTGCCAGGATCGTTCATTATAAAAAGTGAAAAAAAAATAAAAAGCACGTGTTTTGCTCGTGGAAAGTCAACAATGGACACAGAATACACTGGAATCGTGTTTACGGCAAAATCCCAACGCAAAGCACATTTTAAAAACCGAGACTTTTCGTTTCCTGGTACCGCGATGACAGTAAAATAAACCGGTAATTTTCAGTTTTAATCTTTTTGGTTTTTTTTTTTTTTCTCGAAAGAAACACGTTTTTATACACAAATAATAATGCAAATTTCAATAAATATTACATCACAAGCGGCACCGAAAATTAAAAACATTTTTGACTTAATTTGATTTATACAAATAGTGCTTATTTAAACTTAGTTGCTAAAGAAACAATGCTTTTAATCTTTCAATAACAGTAAAAGAAATAATTCATAAAAACAGTAATTCGGAAACTTTTTGAAAACAAACATATTTTAAGAATATAGGGGTACCAGGGCTCGGAGTGGGTACTTTGAATCCTTCTCCCCCCCCCCCTCCCCCCCCCACACACACCCATCATCATGAGACTAAAAGGATTTTATTATACCCTTGAATTTAAAAAATATATATATACTGCGAAAAGTTTCACACCCAGGCCCTCACTTATCTTGTCCTCCGACGAAGCTAAAAAAAACTTTTTTTCCCATTTGTAAAAAAAATCTATAATAATAAACGTAGAAGTTTGTGTGTCTGTCCGCTGTGCGCATATCTACAAGATTTGGGAAAGAAGGTACCTGTATCTGAAGTTGTGCATCTTAAAGCCAGTTTTTGAATATTTTTATCCGATTTTTTTATTTAATTTTTTATACGATTTTTACAGTTTCTTCATGTTTTGAGGTAATTTTTCCACATTAATAACAAAAATCTGGTTTCAATCTTTTAGCCCAATATAGCAAATTTTGTTCTCTTTTCAGTAAAGTTTATTTGGGATTCGTACAGCTATTTTTAAATTTTGGGCGAATTTTTAATACGATTTTTACAGTTCTTTCCCGCTGCCCGATGGTTTTAAGACATTCGTAAAAGGAATTAGGTTCCAAACTTTTAGCCAAATACAGTAAATTTTTTCCGCCGCGATTTTTAATGCGATTTTTATATGATTTTTAGAGTTGTTTCGCATTTTGCTGCTATTTTTTGACATTCGTGAAAGAATCCTTTTGCAATGTTTCAGCCCTATGTAGTAAATTTTGTTCTCTACGATTTTTGAGTTTTAGTACAAGGAACTAGGCTTCAATGTCTTAGCCCTAATAGTAAATACTGTCTTCTTTTGAATAAAGTTTCTATGGAATTCGTACAGCAATTTTTGAAGTTTTCGGGAATTTTTTAATACAATTTTTAGCTTTTTTTTCCCCATTACAGTGATTTACTGACATTCGTACCAATTTTTTCGAATCGTGAACTTCAATTTATTTAATGACAAAAATCTTGGGAAAAATGATGGCCTGCTGAGCCAAAACAAATAAAGACTCGGTAGAAAACGCGCTCTCTCGCGAATAATCAAAATAAAATATTTAACAAGTGGCAATTTGTTACATACTATAATAGAGGTAAGTGAAATAGGCTTACATTTTAATCATCATGGCTCGCATACTCGTGGATAATCCATCATCACATATGGCTCGGTAATCCTGGTGATATATGGTCAGCTATTGCACCTAAATATTACTAAGATTCGAAATTGTTGTTTATATTTATTAATGTGAAGAACACATATTGATTGTGTTCAATATTCTTGAGATCTATTCAAGATAAACTGGAAAAAATAAAATGTAATTATTATGTGTTGTTTTCAACGAAGATAAAGACTCCAGTTTTAGGTTTAAAAGTTATATTTTAAAAGAGCATTTAAGCTACGACTTATTTAGGCAGTTACATTTTGAGAAGTGAGTACAATTTTGTGTAGCGTAAAACAGCACATGCCACTAAATAAAATATAAAAAACTCTGTTTATAGTCAGTTAAGAATTTGCTGAAAGCAGTTTTTCTATATAGTTCAAAAACAGTCATTAGTGCAAAAAGCTGCACACACGCATTTCACGTCTGTTCGTTAAGTGTTTTTCGTCTACTGATTGGATTCTGTTTTGGAAGTTCATCTGGGTGATTAAATTCAAGAAAAAAATCACGTATTTAAAAGAGCAAAGATTACTATTTGAAAAAGAGGTAGAAATTTTGAACAAAATAACGGGATAAATTGACAACACTGATTGCATTCATTTGCTTAATTTGTAGATGAAGATGAGATGGTGTTCTTTGCATTTATACCAAATGGGCGAAATTGATTAAATTTCAGCATCTTCAAATTACATTTAAAATTGTTTGTTAATAAATACTCAACAAGCAGCAAAATTTTATTCTAGGATTTTAAATTCTTCAAGGAATGAAATCTTCTGTAGTATAAAATAATTTAATTAATCGTTTAAAAATTGACGAATTATTTCATATCAGAAAAGAGATATGATGCTTAAGTTTAAATTCTCGTAACGTACGTCGATTTCAAAAGAAATAAAATAGAAGAAAATTAGTAAATAATCTTGGAATGTTGCTATTCCTTTTGAATAACATCAGATTATTTATTGTTAAAATATCTTCAAGCAGACATAAAGTGTAAAACACGTAACCAAAACACATTAACATAATTGATACATATATATATATATATACACAGTGATTATAAAAAAATAAAAAAAACTATCCCGATATATGACCTCCTAGCTATCATACCGTTCACTGAAATTGAAAGAAAATTTTGGTTTAAAATATTTTGAGGTAATGCGCTCAAGAACTATACGAAAAACAACGGTTAAACTCTAAGTTACTTGAACTCTTACAGTGACAAAATTTCGAAAATTTTAAATGACAAGACCTACTTTTTAGGTAGATTTCGTAAGAAATACTACCTATTACATTCTCCCATAAGTTGGAATTTTTGAAAAAAATTTGCAGATCTACGCCGATCTAGAACCCCCGATCTAGATTCTCCTAGAACCCAAAACCACCCCCAGTTCAAAACTTTATCTCTCTATCTATCTATCTATGTCACTTTTTTATAGACACAATAAGTGCAGTAATTCTGCACAAATCTCTTCCAATCTGATACATAAAATCAAGGGGCATAAAATCTCGGTCAAATTCGTTAACGGGCAAAATCGAATCAAGGGGGGGAGGGGCTTTTTGTGAAAACAGACTCCCCCCCCCCCCATAATTTCTTAATTATGATACGTATCGAATCCGTTTAAAATTATTATTACTTCTAGAAAAGGGGCTGAAAATGTATGTATGACAGTTTTTTGATATCATTAAAAATGGCTCCAAGGGGGGGGGGAGGGGGGTTTTAGAAGAAAAAAATTCATTACTTCGTCATTTCACAAAATATTAAATCCGCTTAAATTTATTATAAATCCTCTTAATATTATCTAAAACTTTTATATTGACAAGTTTTTTATAGGACCAACTCTTATAGCAAAAAACATTTAGAAAAAAAAAAATCCCTGCCGGCTCCGCTTGCAAACAAGTTAGATTTCGAAGTGGGCGGTCCCAACATCCGCATAATGGCAAGCAGGTCATTTCTTACGGAATTCCCAACAAACAGGCGCCCCACGGTCTGCGTCTTCGAAATCTACCTGTGCCTGTAGGCCAAGCCGTCAGGGATTTTTTTTATTATTATTATTGGAATGGGATCTTCATAGTGAAAAACCATAAAGATCATTGGAAAGGGACCAGTAGCACAAAAATCACCGGCGCTAGACAGACTAAGAAGAAAAGTGAAAACAATCAATAAAGGACAGAGAAGCAACAGAAAATAAAACATTTTATTGTTCAGTACTATCTACCATCTGCCACATGCAAAGTGTCGTCGTGTGTGAAGTGTAGAATTTGTGAAACACAATAAAATGTTTTGCTTTGTGTTGCTTCTCTGTCCTTATTTGTTGTTTTCACTATTCTTCTTAGTCTGTCTAGCGCAGGCGATTTTCGTGCTACAGGTACCGTTCCAACGCTTTTTATGGTTTTTCACTATGACGATCACATTCCAATTTTAAAAAAAAAGTAGGTGTTGCCATTTGAAATTTTCGAAATTTTGTCACTGTAACCGTAACTGTTGTTTTTCATATGATTCTTGAGCGCATACCTCAAAATATTTTAAACCAAAATTTCATTCAGTTTATGTGAACGGTATGATAGTTAGGGGCTCATATATCGGACTTTATATATATATATATATATATATAATCACCCTACTCTGTATTTTATATCAAAATTAAAGTGAAACTCTGGAAAACAATTATTTTTAAACTAGGGGGCCTACCCCCTGCGAGCTACGCTCGCCAACCCCCGCTCAGACTTCGAGGCCTCTAAAAACATGACAGCGTGCTTCGTTTTAAAAATATTGGTAAATCTGTAATTGGGTTGCCATGCTTTTAACGTTTTAATGGGGCATTTTTTTATTATCATGGCCTCATACACAGCTGTTGCGACAACTGACGACTGTTTTAGGGATTGGTAAGTAAAATCAATTACACCTTGAAAACCAGCTTGTATAAAATGGTTAGGTTTAAATTGTGGCTACCTCTCGCACTTTTATAACAACGATCTGTATTCTATTCTTCCTTTGCGTTTAAGGATGAGAAAAATTCCATCTGCTTGTGGATAACATTAAGAACCACGGTATTGAAAAGTACTATGTTATAGACATTTTCAGTAACAGGTTTTAATTTTCTCTGTATTTTAGTGCACCATCATGCATATTTTCATGTTATTTTAAATATGTAAATTATTTATTTTAATTAATATGTATATACGAATTTTCTAATAATTATTTATCATACAAAATTAATTAAATATTTTATGCATGCATGCCTGCATTTATTCGGCATCAATTGATGAGATATTTAAACAAATTCGCTATCCGCGATAATTTTACTCCATGTTATGTCACTTGAATATTGTCCATAAGAAAATCGGGTACTTTTCCATTATAGGATCCTTTGCTTTTAGGTTTGTCGTAATTCGAGTTTCAAAAACGAATAGATTCGTTAATATACATATATTTGTTGCCAAAAGTTATGAAAACAAACCCAATGAACTTTTGGTGATTTTCTATAATATTGGTCTTGACGCTTTTTTAAAAAGCTTGGCGCAATTCGGGCATCAGAAAGTGAGATTTGGTGCCAAATTACATAAACAGCCATGGAAACAAATTCGACGATTTTTTTTGTTTATATGCGTATTTTAATTATACGTATATTATTATTGTTTTTCCTATACAAATTACTTCTGATTATATATAAAATAGGATAAATGACATTTTACGCTAAACAAATTGCATAAATATTGAAAAAATGCTTCTGTATACGAAATGACAAAGTAAATAGGTTGACAGAAAGTATGTTGCCAAATTTCCTTTTCCGCCAAGGCTATTTTCTCTGTTTCGTCAAGGCCCCCATATACTGGAAAAGCACCGAACTTTTATGCTTGTTTATACATGTATTTATATGTATATATACAATTTATTTATAATTGTCTTTCAATTTACCTCTTTTTGTACATAAAAATAGATAAATGGCTTCTTTATATTAAATAAATTGTATAAACATAAATGACGTATTTACATAAATGACGTCATTTGGACGAATTTATTCAAAATATTTTCAGTTTATAAATTAAATTAAATGCTGACAGACGATTGAATCCTGACGATAGAAATATGATTTTTTTTTTCAAATTTTCGTGAAAAACATAATTTAATCACAATCTTGTCTTCATTATCGATTGAAATAAAAGATAAATTCAATTTCAATTTGAAAATGACGAATAAAAATAAATCAATAATCCCTATCGGGATCCTTTTTTATTTTTTTCCCTTTTTTGTCACAAAAAACTGAGTAATTAGTTGCCATCATTACAGAAATGTCATTAAAATTAGAAAAAAATTAATATCTCGAAAACTAATTCCAATTTCAAAATTCTATTACCAGTTTTGACATCCGCGGATTTTTATGGACAATTGGTATTAATTTCACCATAAAGCGTTTAATATTTTATTAAAAATAGCCCTGAAACATAATAGTCGTTTAATCAGTCGTTTCATAAAATCGTTTCATAAATTCGTTTCATAAAATCGTTTAACAAATTCGTTTCATTAGGATTTTATATATATAGGGTAGATAATAGTAAAAAGGGAAGGTTTTGAAGATTAGAAGAAACATGGATGACGGTAAGGGGGGGCACAGGAAATGTATGGTTCCTCCCCTTGCACGAATTAAAATATTTTTTCATAGTTGATGATTTTTCAAAAGCTATTTTTACCAGATGATTGAAATTAATTAAACACTAAGTGGAAAATTGATTAGGAGTTAAAAATGATACATTTATTCATTATTTTATGAATATATTTTATTGTGAAGTGAGTCCGTGCGAAAAAACAGTAAAACCATGTGCTTTGTATTGAAAAATCTTCCAAATACTCATGTAAAAACCGGATCAGAAACATTGTGAAATTATATTTTAACACTGAACTAGCAGACCCGCCCGGCGTTGCCCGGACCCGTGATAATGATAATAAATTTTAAAAAAGAAACATCATTTTTTTAAACATTTTATATCTTTACCCGATTTTGTATGAAATTATATTTAAAAATGAAAAATTCGCGAAAAAATATTGATGATTAGTGATAAAAGTGCTCATTTTCGTGTTTTCTCACGTAGGGTCGTTTTATAGTTTTAAAATAAAAAGTTATTTTTGTCCAAACTCTTTGAAATTTTTATTGGTTATAAATAAACCGGTTTTACAGCCCGTGTAAGAATTTCGTGGGAAAATATTGTTATCTAGTTGTAAAAGAAATGTTTTCTTCTCGCTTTTTTGTTTGTTTGTTTTCGCGTCGGCTAGAAATAAAAAAATAGTTCTCATCTTCCGAACTCTCTGAAATTTCAATCGGTATAAATATAACTGTATCCAAGCTCTCTTTAAAATTTTGGGAAAAAATATGCATATTTAGCAGTGAAAACATGTGTTCTTAAAAAAAAAAAAAGTTTTCAACGCAATGACCACATTACGCCATCCGTTTTTAATCAACCCTTTTCAATCCCCCTAGGCTAAACAGGGGAGGGCTAAACACGTTTCCCGTTTCTGAGGAGAGAAGCCTTCAAGAAAACGTTGAAGCGTGCGCAATGAGACGATTTTCGTGTGGAAAAGAGAATGTGAATTTGACAGAATCCGCTTTTCGCTTTAAATATATAGATGTTTGACGTTTCACTTTTATACAATTTTCTTCAGATAAACCACTGGATAGGTTAATACAGTATTTCGTCATCGGCGAGGATCACTAAACATTCCTTTTAAAAACAGCTCCGTTAGTTCAACAAAAAATTTTAAAGGTTATCCTATGATCTTACTCCATCGTTATACAGTCGGACCCGGTTAAGACGCTCACGGTTAATACGCGATCCCGCGTAATACGAGGATTTTTCCCGGTCACTTAAATATCGCCCATAAGACTAATGTAAGAATATCACGTTTAATACGCGAACCGTTATTACGCGATCCCGCTTAATAAGCGATAAAGTTTCGGCCACCTTTTGAGGCAAGAAATCTCGCTTAATACGCGACTACATAGACCGAGATGAGAATTTCTCCTCTCTTTGCAAATTTAGTCTGATTTGTTTATTCCGATATGTACCAGTATTTCCGACTATATATTCGTATCATTTAATGAGAGATTAATTAAAGCGAATGTTACTTATCGGAAATAGTTGTAGATATTTTAATCCTTATCACAAGTACTACATATACAGTTTTAATAATTGAGTTGTTCTGCAAAGATTTCATATTTTTAGTATATGTTAAATAAAAAGGCTAGTAGTAAAATTACTTTTGTTGTTTATCTTTGGTTGTAGCGTATTAATCGGCAATAAAGTCACATTTGAATCAATATATTTTTTCAGTTATTATTTCAGTCAGTCCTATAAAAGAAGACAATGAGTTAAGCTTGAATAAAAAAAATACATCAAACATAATTCCCCCCATCCTGTTAATATAATACTTATAATTGCCCAATTATAACATATTAAATTATCTAAAAATCATTATAAAAATAATAAATCTCCATTATGAGGAATATAATCAAATATATATTTTGCAAAGTTTGGGTTTTTCATGCTTGATTATTTAGGATTTGAAAGTAGAATAAACAATTAATGACTATCATTTAAATACTCCAAAATATCATGAATGAAGATTAAAAAAAGAGGAATGATGCATTAGCAAAAAATAGAAAAATAAAATAAGATGTAAAGATGCCTTGATATAATAAATCGTCTCTTCATTAGATTAAAAGGATTGCTTGATTTGCTGGTATTGGGTTTTCAAACGTGTTATAAGCTTTCCAAATTGCTCAGTTAGACATCATATTTCAATTTCACCTTATTAAACGGGGAAGTTTTCTCAAAGCATTCTGCGAGTGTTGGAAAGCGTTTCATAATCTATGCTTGCCGCACAATTTTCCGTTCTTGTTTCTTTATTTCGTAACAAAAACATTTTTGATTTGTTCTGTTCCCATTGAATCTGATTTGGAATTTGAAAATTAATTCCAAGTAAAACATTTGAATCCAACTGAGATTTAACTCTTTATTTTCGAAGTGAGCTAAAAATTAATAAAAAATTATTTAATAAAATAAAAGTTAAATAAATGAGTTAAAATGATATAATGATATAATGTTTAAAAAATATATCCTTAAAATTGAAGTAGATTAAGAGAACTTTAAAAAATAATACTTATTTCTAAATTTACTTTAATTTTATGCGAAAATGTTTTGAACATTCTCAAATAGTTTGACCTTATTTATTTATAAATGTAATTAATTATTCCTGTTTATATATTTTTTTTTAACTTTGAGAGAGAGAATTTTCAGATCTAAGAACTTATAATTTCAGTGAGCATTACCTGCTTTAAATTACTGATAAAAATACAAAATGTACCATCGAGATGAATACATCATAGTCAATCTATTTAGTTTGGTTCTAGTTCCCGTTCACAGATGGCAGCACTAAAAATTAAATTATGTCGAAATCGTAATTTATCATCATATTGCAGCCTGACGCTGACGTCTCAAATTAACAAAATAATTTCTTATATGTATTAATTTTTGAAAGTATGAGATTCCTTTTAAAAATGCTATAGGCAGATTATTATTTAGTGAAGGAGGAATTTTTTTCTGAAAAACAGTAAATAAAAGAAATAGAGTAAATACATACAACAGAATTAAAAAAAACGTTGTTTAAATAGATAGACAACAGCTTTTTTATTTTTATATATTATTATTATTATTATTATTTTAATTATAGTCTTAAAAATCTCAGCAATAAAATGTGAAACCGTTTGCTCCCCATCAGTATGGGCTTCAAATATCTAAGTAGATTGACCTGTCGGTAGAGATGTTGCAGACGCACGGGAGTTTCTTTTTGGCGCCAAAATGACGATTTTTTGCCTGATGTGGCTCGACGATTTTGGTCGGTAGACCCAGGGGTGAGGCAGCTGCCTCAGGGCGCGCCCCTAGAAGGGCGGCATTTGGCTGGCATATATTGAACATATAATACATTATACATGTCGAAAAAGTTTCTATCCCTAACACTTCTGAATGAACCGCAATTAAGAACGTTTTCAGCTTATTTCACACCTTTAAATTTCGAATTTTTAATCAACTGTTTATACTGTTCATCTGCATCTTAAAAGTAACCAGTATACAAAATTCCAAGTTTCTAACCTGAATAAATCCAACTAAGTCGTAATTTAGAACGTTTTCCACTCATTTCATCGTTAAAATTTCGAATTTTTCAGCAATTTCCAAACTTCAGTACCAACTACATCGCATAAATCGCAGTTTTAGAACGTTTTTTGCTCTTGCACCTTTTTAAAATTAGAAGAATTTTTAGAAAAATGTTCTGAGTCAGCATTTACATCTCTAGAGTAACAGTCACGCCACCTTTCAATATTTTTGGCTTAATTGTTCCATATAAATCATACTTTAGAACGATTTAAGAACATTTTTCGCTCATTTCAACCTTTTAAATTTCGAATTTTTTAAAAAAGTTCTTAGTGAGCATTTACATCTTAACTGTAATCACCATGAGAATGAGAGGCTTCTTGTACCAATTGTATCGCATAAATCACAATTTTAGAGCATGTTTTGCTCCTGCATCCTTTTATATTTCGAAAATTCAGAAAACAATTCTAAGCCAGCATTTGCATCTTAAAAGTAGCAGTCATGTCAGATTTGAAGTTTTTAGCCATAACAATTCCATAGAATTCGTAAGTTATAACTCTTTGAAATTTTGATTTTTTAAAACCGTTCTTAGAGAGCATTTACATCTTAAAAGTAAACACCATGCCAAATTCCAGAATTCTATTCCAACTGTATGACATAAATCGCAATTTTAGAACTCTTTTTTGTTCCTTTACTCTTCTACATTTCGAATTTTTAGGAAACTGTTCAAAGCGAGCATTTGCGTCTTAAAAGTTGCTGATCATGTCAAACTTCCAGTTTCTCTCCTTAACAATTCTATAGAAAGAAATCATAATTTAAAATGTTTTTCCGCTCATTTTACACTTTGAAATTTCGATTTTTTTTAGAAATCATTCATAGAGCGTATTTTTATCCTAAATATAAAAGTCATGCTAAATTGCAAGTATCTAGTCCTTTCAAGTATCACAAAAGTCGTAGTTTAGAATGTTTTTTACTCCTACACCCTTTTAAATTTCGATAAAAAAAAAAAGACAGTGTTGTGTGTACATTTGCATCTTAAATATAGATAATAGCAGACATGTCAAATTTCAAGTTTCTGCCCTGAACAATTCTATAGAAATCCTAATTTTGCGCGTTTCTAGAACGCTTTTCCCGTATTTCAATTTTTTAAATTTCGATATTTTTAGAAGCTGCTCTTAGCTAGCTTTTATATCTTATATGTGACCGCCATGTCAAATTTCAAGTTCCTAAGTCCTTTCAGAATCGCCAAAAACCGTAATTTAGAAAGTTTTTTTTTTCTTCTTCACACTTTTAAATTTCAATAACAAAAAAGAAATAATAATAAACAGTGCTGTGTGTACATTTGAGTCTTAAAAGTAGCAGTCATGTTAAATTTCAAATTTTTATCTTTAACAATTCCATAGAAATCATAATTTAAAACTTTTTAAAACGCTTTCCGCTCATATCACCCTTTTAAATTTCGAATTCTTTTAGAAGCTGTTCTTAGCGATCATTTATATGTTATATGTGACCGCCCTGCCAAATTTCAAGTTTCTAGTCCTTTCAGAATCACAAAAATAGTAATTTAGAAAAAAAATTTTCTCTTGCGCACTTTTAAATTTCATTAAAAAAAAAAAACAGTGTTGTGTGTGCATTTGCATCTTATAAGTAGCAATCCTGTCAAATTTCAAGTTTCTATCCATAACAATTCCATAGAAATCATAATTTAGAACGTTTTTAGAAACTTTCCGCCACTTCACCCTTTTAAATTTCGAATTTTTTAGAAACTGTTCTTCGGGAACATTTTAATCTTAAATATAAAAGTGATGCTAAAGTTCAAGTTTCTAGTCCTTTCAAGTATCACAAAAAACGTAATTTAGAATGTTTTTTACTCCTACACCTTTTTAAATGTCGATTTTTTATAATAACAGTGTTGTGTGTGCGTCTTAAAAATTGGCCCATTCTGCCGAAGTAACCTCAATGATAGCTGTTTGAAGTAGAGATTTTAAACTATATCCAAACTTGAATTACCAGTAACATTTCGTTCTTTTACCTTCTTTTCACAGAGGACCACACAAATTCTATTCCGTTCCGTCTATTATATTTCCGTTTGATAAGGGGGGAGTCGTAGAACTTCATCTCCGTCTTTCTCTATTAAATTATCAATTTTATAGACGATTTTCTTAGGACGATTACTCTCTAGAAGTTCCACTTTTCGCATTTGTTCGGTGCAGTATATTTTGTTGTTTTCAGAAAGTCTATCAAAACTTTTTTTGTAGAATACTTTGTAGGAGTGCGGTTTTCAACAGTCGTGTGATATGGAGCATTATCCATACACACAGCACTGTTAGGTTGCAAATTTGGAAGAAGTTTTTCCAACGCCCATTTTTTGAAGTTTTCGTAGTTCATTTGTACGTGATAGTCACCGCTTTTTGTAGACTCTTTATATACTAATTGAGCATCCGTAAGAAAACATGTTGATGATCCAGCATGAACAACTATCCAGCATGAACTATTAATTTTTCGAAGTAACATTTGCTGTAACTTCCAAAACTGTGTCGTCTTGCCAAAATTTCTTAAATGTGAAGTTGATATCGACCCCTGTTTTGTCGGTATAGACAATCGTCGTCCAGCTTTTCTACGACCTCTCATTTTTCTCAAATATTTGTGTCTCCAAAAAAGAATATCTAGCTTTTTCATGAGAACTTCTCTTTTATTCAAGCACTTCCATCGAAAATTCCCGAATCGAATTTCCATCAAAAATTCATTGAATGTAAGACTTTGCACAATTTGTATCTTTCCCACTGAAATCCAATTTTTTCCTTCAGCAAGGGTAATAATTTTCTGAGAGATGGTACTTTCTTTCTCTTATGTAAAAGTGTTGAATTGCCTGACCTATAACACACTTGTCAAAGTCATCTATTTCGCAGTTTCGCTCACTAGGACTTTTACGATGTTTACAGTGGCGTATCCAAGGGGAGGGGGCTGATGGGGCTACAGCCCCCTCCCCCCGAAATTGTCAAGAGTAAAATGAAAAACGTGCTTTTTTCTTTCCTTTTTAGAAAATTAGTATTTTTTTTCTGTCATACAGCGAACTAGCCATTCTCGTTAGTCCCATATAAGTCCACGTTGACATCGCAGCATAAACAGAGTAAGGGGGCTGAAGGGGTTGTAGCCCACCACCACCCCCCGCCCGAAATACTCGAAAAACTCATGAAAAAGTGCTGTTTTCTTCTTGCAGATAAATTTCTAATTTTTTTTTGGTTATACAACTGACTACCCACTCTCTTCTTTTTATCCCCATATTAATTCACATTCACATCAGAGCATATCTGAAAAGAGGAAGGGGACTGATGGGGTTACAGCCCCTCTCCCCCTTTCCCGAAATAGTTGAATATCTTATGAAAAAAGTGCAGTTTTTTCTTCTTTGAGATAAATTTGTATTTTTATTTAGTCATACATCAGACTACCCACTCTCTTCTTTTAAACCCTACATTAGTCCACATTGACATCAGAGCATACCTAAAAAGAGGAAGGGGCGGATGGGGTTACAGCTCCCTATTTCTCGAAATAGTCGAACATCTCATGAAAATAGTGCTGTTTTTTACTTCTTTGAGATAAATTTTTATTTTTTATTTTTTTGTCATAAGACTATTAGACCGGGAGGCGGCAACACAGACAATCACCTCATCGAGTTCACGGCTGAAATTCTAGAATTAGTTAAAACTCGATTCGCATATTAAAACGCAATCGGTCTGCCAAGTCATATCTTGGTGGAAAACACCCGAAAACCCGATTTTAGCGGTTGACTCGTAGGTTTACCATTGTGTTTTCCTGCACCCAAAAGTATGATAACATGGAGAACTGAATGCAGGAAAACACAATGGTAAACCTACGAGTCAACCGCTAAAATCGAGTTTTCACGTGTTTTCCACCAAGATATGACTTGGCAGACCGATTGCGTTTTAATATGCAAATCGAGTTTTAACTAATTCTAGAATTTCAGCCGTGAACTCGATGAGGTGATTGTTTGTGCTGCCGCCTCCCGGTCTATATCCACTCTCTTCTTTTTAGCCCCATATTAGTCTACATTGACATCAGAGCATACCTAAAAAGGAAAAAGAGGCTGATGGGGTTACAGCCCCCGCCCCCCTTCCTCAAATAGTCTAACATTTCATGAAAATAGTGCTGTTTTTTTCTTCTTTGAGATTAATTTGTATTTTTATTTTGTAATACAACAGACTACCCACCCTCTTCTTTTTAACCCCACATTAGTCCACATTGACATCAAAGCATACTTAAAAAAGGGAAGGGGCTGTTTGCGTTACAGCCGCACCCCCACCCTAAAAAGTCGAAAATCTCATGAAAAAAGTGCTGTTTTTCCTTCTTTGAGATAAATTTGAATAATTTTTTTTTGGTCATACAACACACTACCCATTCTCTTCTTTTTAACCCTATATTAGTCCACATTGACATCAGAGCATACCTAAAAAGAGAAAAAGGGTTGATGAGGTTACAGCCCTCCTTCCCGAAATGGTCGAACATCTCATGAAAATAGTGCTGTTTTTTCTTCTTTGAGATAAATTTGTATTTTTTTTTGTCATAGAACAGACTATCTACTCTCTTCTTTTTAGCCCCATATTGGTCCACATTGACATCAAAGCATACCTAAAATAGAAAAGGGGGTGTCATGCCTGGTGACGTCATGTTTATGGCAACCCTTTTTTTCTCTTCTACTACTGAGAGTAGGAGAGACGAGAGGAGAGTTTGACGGGAGGCCAGAGTGAAAGGTTGTGTGCATGCGGCGGGCACGTTATGAAATAAATAGAATAGTTTGATAGAACTGAATAATATTGTATCTGCTACTCCCGTGGTTATTGGTCATCTATATATATATGTGTGTGTGTACTTCATGTTTTGTTGTGATGTGCTGTCCCAATGAACTTGTTGTGTTTTATAAAAAAATAGCTGCATTCCTGTGGTATGACGAAAGCAGAAGAACAAAATGGTATTCATAAAATATCGGTTCTAAATTATAAAAAGGCACCAACAAGAGAAACCCGAAGAAAAAGGTATTTTTAAAAGGGATATCACAGGGGGCTTATGAAGTTACCCCCCCCCCCCCCCTCCCCTCTGCTTAAATAGTTGAAAATCTAAAAAAAGTGCTGTTTTTTCCTTTTTGAGATAAATTTGTATATATTTTTTTGTCATTCAACAGACTATCCACTCTCTTCTTTTTATCCCCATATGCACAGTAACACCACATCATACCCAGCGAGGGTAAAGGGGAATGAAAGGCGTACAGTCCCCTCTCGAAATAATCGAAAATGAAATGAAAAAAGTGCTAGTTTTTCATCTTTCTATTTGTGATAAATTTGTATTTTTTGTCTGTCGTACAACGGACTACCCACTTTCTTCTCTTTACTCCCATATTAGTACACAGTAACTCGAGTAACACCACAGCATATCCAAAGAGGGGGAAGGGGCTGATGAGACACAGACCCCCCCCCCCCACCTCCCAAAATGGTCGAAAATGGAATGAAAAAAGTGCTGATTTTTCTCTTTATGTTTGAGATAAAATTATTTCTTCTCTCATGCAATGGACAACCCACTCTCTTTTCTTTAGTCCCGTATTAGTACACAAGGGGTGGGGGTTACGGGGTAACAGCTCCATTCCCCTTCCGAAGTGGTCGCAGTGGAAAAAAAAAAGGCTGACTTTGTTTCTTTCTTTTTTGAGATAAATTTGCTTTATTTTCTGGCACGCAACGAACTTATTTTCTCGTTAGCCCCATATGCCTCTCAGTACTGCGATTAAAATTACTTGAGACCACAAAATCTATTTTCAAATGACTGTAAAACATCTCCATACATGTTTTAGTGGATAAATGAATACGTATAATATGCTCAATTGGCCCGATCTAGAAGTAGTTTAATTAATTTAAAGAGTTTTTAAGTCTCGTCCACGAGGCTAACGAAAAAGACAGGCTACCGCGGTGCATTCCACTTATCTCTTTTTACAGACCGCTAGAGTGACGTGATGCTCTATTCGTACACCTCCATTGGTGCATTCGAGCATCACGTGACACCCGCGGTCCGTAAAAAAAAGATGCGCGTAAAGCACCGCGGTAGCCTTTCTTTTTCGTTAGCCTCGCTCGTCCACAGATGATGCCAAAACCAAGGAGATATATTAGTGCGCAGTGACATTAAACATTATCGCCAAATCAGCAAATGTATGAACTAGAATTTTTTTGTGAAAGGCAATGTCAAGCAAGATTATTGTTTTGGAAGGGTCTTTTAAAGATGCCCAGTAGTAAAGGGCGGTCGCCCCGGGCGCCGCTGCCAAGGGGCGCCAAATTGAGAGAGGTTTTTTAACCGAAATTGTCTCTCTCTTTGCGATTGTTGACTAATTTTCCGAAATTTAAATTCAGTATTGACGAAAAACAGGAATCTTCTATAATCTACAAAAACAATATATCCTGTTGATTTGTTTGTTCCTAGTCTTTTTACTAATGAACTAGTTTTATTTACTTTACGTACTTTTTAGATTTAAGGCTGTTCTCAAATACAAACTGGCTACTTTATGACATATTTTTTAATGCATTTTTGCTCCGAAACAGTAGCGTAGCTAAGGGGGGCGGTCGCCCCGGTCGCCGCTGCCAAGGGGCGCCAAATTGAGAGAGGTTTTTTAACCGAAATTGTCTCTCTCTTTGCGATTGTTGACTAATTTTTCGAAATTTAAATTCAGTATTGACGAAAACCAGGAATCTTCTATAATCGGGTTCATACCTTTTAGGTTCGTAAGCTTGAGTAAAATTAACTTAATTCTTAAGAGGCAAGCTATCTTTTCCTCCCGGTACAAATCAAAAGGACCTTTTTTTTCTCGTCTTGAGGGAAAATAATATGGTTATGATTTCAGGAGAGAGGGGGGGGGGCGGCGCAGAATTTCTTCCTGCCCCGGGCGCCGAAAAACATAGATACGCCACTGGTCCGAAACGCATGAAATTGACAGGTATTTTTATTCAGAAACTTTGCAATCGAAATACGTTTTACCTTTTTTTGTAAACACAGAAAATCTTTCAGAAAGTACTCTCGAAGCGGGCGTTTTGAATCGGATTCCCGAAGCGGCAGCCTCTGAGAAGCGCGAAAAACGAGTCGTTAATACGTTACCAGACTTGCCAAATCTCCGGCTTTTTGCACACCAGTATTATCACAGAGAAAATGTTGTTCTTTTAAATCGCAGAATGTTCCGATTACATAAAACAACATTTTCTGTACTAAAAAACTGGTGCCCAAAAAGCCGGAGACTTTGCAACTCTGCGTTACCAGAATCCCTTATAACTCGACAAGTAATATATTTATCAAAAAATGGAAAACTAATTTCGATTCCAAATCTCTTCCATAGTCAGGCCTGCCAATCCAATGCCTTTGCGTTTTAAAATGTGTCAGAAAGTTTCACGTTGATGAGCAGATCATTTGAGAACTACATTAAAGGAAGATTCCTTTTCAATATTTCCGTGGAGTGATCCAGCAAAAGATAAAAATTCTTAATTACTCTTCTATGAAAGTACAGTATTATGAATAGTATTCTTTTCTAATCACTCTTATTTTGACATGACACACTTTAGTATCGGCATTTTTACCATTTGGAATATTTAACAAAAGAAGCATTAAATAAATTAAAATTATCTCATAGTCAACGTAAACATCTAATTACAGGTTAAAAATAAAATTTCTTATAATTTTACTTTGAAGCAAATTGAATGTTGTTCGAAGTTGAAATAGAAATGGTGTAAATATATTTTCGGACATTTTGATTATACAGAAGAATTTGCAAAATTAATCCATGCACTGGGTACTGAAGATCAGGCTTTTTTTTTTATTAACATTGGTATTTCAGATTATTTTTCTAATAAAAAAAAAAGAAATCCATGTATATATTATTCAAAATATTTTTTTCAATATTTTTTTCAATTCTAAAAGCTGTTGTAATTCGCATAAATGTTAAGACGTTTTGAATATACACCGAGTATCTATAAATTGAGCCTGTTTTACGGCAATCCCTTTATGTTACTCACACAAGAAAGAATCCTCAAAAAAGTCCCCAAAACCCGATTTTTTTTTTAAAAAAAGGTTCAGTAATATTCTTAGCCATAATTCAATAACTTTAAAATATTTTTTAAAAAAGGAAATCTGATGTTTAGTTTCCAATTAATTCTTAACTTGACCCTTTCCTCCTCAAATTGGATGATTTTTTTTAACATATATTTCTTGTAGGTTAATAGCCATACGTTTGATCAAAATCCAAGGAGCATGCATAAGAAGGAAAGGGGGAGATCAAGAAGAAATGTTGCTACCCCTCCTAAGATTTTGAATTAAATTTTTATTGGTATTAAAAAAGAGAGTCTGCAAAGAAAGTTTATTTATCCTGAACAGAGCCTGACCATCAAAATTTTGGGACCTGGCAACAGAAAATATTTTTGGCCCTAATCGTAGATTATCACAATTTTACAAATATTGTATGAGTATATAAGTGTATGAATATAACTATGTAATGCACCCATTTAAATGAAAGACTGAGAATAAATGAGAACTGAAGTTGGATTATTATTAATATTGAAATTTCTTCGTAAAAATTACATTGACAGACTCAAATTTCATGTAAAATAAACATGAACTAATGTTGCACGAACTTTAAAAACATACGCAACCCAAAGAAACTGATATGTTATAAATAAGATAGTCATAAAATTAAAACATTTTTAAACAAGTTTAAAACACATATGAAGAAACTGAAATAAGTTGGGCGCACTATGAGAAACTTAAATCTTCAAATGAGAAGAAAAATTATAAATACACTTATAGACCGGGAGGCGGACAATCACCTCATCGAGTTCACGGCTGAAATTCCAGAATAAGTTAAAACTCGATTCGCATATTAAAACGCAATCGGTCTGCCAAGTCATATCTTGGTGGAAAACACGCGAAAACCAGATTTTAGCGGTTGACTCGTAGGTATACCATTGTGTTTTCCTGCACCTAAAAGTATGAAAACATGGAGAACTGGGTCGGAGGCCCCGAGCCGGAGGTTCGTTCGGTTAGAGGTTTGTATTATTCAATGTGCAAATTAAAGGATTATACGGTGCCGAAGGCAGCGGGGACCCGGTTCGGAGGTTCGTTCGGTTCGAGGTGGATGCGAGCCAGAGGGTCGTTCGTTTCGATGTTTTATAAAAAAAATGAGTTTTCAAAATATTCGAGGCACCGATGTAAATTAGGGGCCCGCCAGCGGGCGAAGCCAGCTAGTATTCTATTAAGATTGCTTAAAATAAAATTGTTTTTGAAACACCATAAATTTTTGGGCCCCTTAAATATGTGGGTTCTGAGAAAGTGCCCTGCGTGCCTTGGCAGTAATAGGGAATTGATCCTAAAATAGAAAAAAAATTATGAAAAAAAATTTGTTTGAGATTGTACCAAGCAAAATTAATTTATCTTCAAGCAAGAATCGTAGCCAGAATTTAGTGGAGAAGGAGACAACTTTATAGATTATAAGCTACAATGACTTAATGAAAGTATATGAAACAATGCATTATCACTTTTCAGTTTCCAACTTATTTCGGCGTGTGTGTGTGGGGGAGCGGGGGGTGTTCGAGTTCGGCCCCGTACCCCCTCCCCCGTTTTTCTCTAGCTACGGCCTTATTGTCAAACATGATTTCTGTTTATAACGCAGGTCCACATGTTTCGTAGACTCGGGACATTATCGACAGTTGTCAGCCCCCCCCCCCTCCCCCGAAATTAAATTCTAGATAACGCCACTGGATGTTTGCCAGGTGATTTTTGAAATGTCGATAAGCCCAATGAGCTAACTTCTTTTTTTTTTTTGTTTCAGAAACTTTATTTGCTCGAGAAGCACTTTTAAGAGCTTGTGAGAGCAGAATTAATACAAATTTAGATGAAGCTTCACTGGAACAAAATTCCTCAACATTATATACGATTTTACGTGCTTGCAATTTCAAGACTTAACCTTTCCTAAACTGAAAAGGCATCTTTCCAGTTTAACAAATTAGCAAAATTATTTTTACAAATGGGAACAAATAATTTTAAAAGCAAAAGCAAAATTAAATAAAAAATAAGATAATGCGCGCAACAGCTCCTGACATGTGTAACCCCCATTCAAAATGGACAGGTCTATGGTTACTATAGCTGCGTTTTCACTGGTCGACCCAACTACCTAAAAAACCCAGCGACCCAAGACCTTAACCTAAGAGCGTTTTCACTGGTTACAGGGAAGCACTAGCGCTAACCAATCATGAACAAGGTTTTACTGCGCAAGCGTCATATTTACGGATCGATATCAGCTGTGAATGATTATAAACATAAACAAATAATTATTTGTTGTCCTTGTCTTGTTAATAACAAATGTTTTGCGTGGAAATAATCCAAAGTTTTGGCTAGTTTTCGCTATTAAAGGGTCTTAAATAATGCCACACAAAAATATTAATCTTCCGTTAATAAATCAATGATAACTATTAATTTTTTTGTGGTTTCAAAAAATAAAACATTATATATTTTTTAATAATGACGATCGTAAATCATAAGATTTCGAAGTCACTCAGAATACAGTGAAAGCTCATTTTATCTGAGAATAATTTTTATTACATATGACTTGTATATCTAAAATTATATTTCTGCTTTTCACAAGTTAAATTAAAAGTCTAAATATGTTTTTGATATTTACTTCAGTGCTATATACAATTTATTTGTACATACATATATCATTTTTGTGCCAGTGCAGTTATACTTTTGAAACAAATAGTAATATTTATCATTTATTTAAAAACACCTTTCAGGATTGTCATTATACATGAGGCTTCTCCAAGGTACATGCTAATAGCATGTATCAGTTGATCACACTGGCAGCTAGTTTTATCATATAATCACTACAATGTAGAATTATAAAATGTAGTTACATCTACTTTTTGTGACACCCCCAACCCCTCCCCACAAAAAAAAAAAAAAGTCTTCACAGTAAAATGCAAATTAAATGTATTTAAAATTGTAAATTTTACTGTATGATTGATTTCACATTAAAGTTTGATGCAGATTTTTTTTTCCCCCATCTCTCTCATGGGTATTTTTTTTTTAATTATGTTTTGAGAAAAATAAAATGATGTAACAAAAAGTCAAATCCAGTTACTCTTAAATTCAAACTGATATATATATATATATATATACTATATATATGTTAAGTTTACCTTTTTGGCGAGCTTATTTTGTTTGCAAATTGCACATTTTAAATCCCAACATTTTTTTTTTCTTTTTTTAATGTAAAGTGTTCACTTTTATAAAAAAAATAATTTTGTGAAGGTGCTTCTTTTATTAAGAATAATTTTGTGAAGTAGTTCCAATTTTTGTCAGAAGCAATCACTGATTTTTCAAATAGATCACAAAAAAAGGTACTTTTATGTTAGCTGGGCTAATATTATATTATCTTGCCAATATCTTTTTTTCCCCTCCAACTATAGCACCGTTTATTTTTCACTTGCTTAGATTAGAAACAATGGCTTGATGTTGAAATAAAATATTTTGGTTTTTTGTATTATTTCATTTATTATTATTCTTCTTTTAAATAAATGTACTTTAAATATATGTGATATGTGTATTTTAAATGAAAAATTCATATTTTAAATAAAATGAATGATAAGTCTATATTTTAAAAGAAATTAATAGAATACGAATAATGGTAATAACAACAATATTTAACGATTAATCTCATGTGCTAGGCTGACATAAAGCCAACATTGCATTTGGCAAAGATTCTGATTTTTTGTTGTGATAGTTCGTTAAATTTAAATAGTTTTACATCAATGTTTTTTAAAATGTATATACATAAATACTTTAAAATGTGAAAAAATAGGACAGGTATATGAATTTTTATGCAATATTGCTTAAATAAATGCATAATTTAGTCATTTTCGGTGGCATGGATGCCATAAATGGTGGTTTATCGCTCTTTTCTAGCGATCGTGAATTCACTGTGAAAGTGTTACATTGGCGATATGTTTATGGTGGTTTATTGCTCTTTTGTAGCGATCGTGAAAAAGCTACATTGGCGATATGTTTTTGTTTATTTTGTAATTACGATTATTAATGAAGGGGCAGATATTAGTATCAATCACACAAGTCAGATGTATGTTCCCAATAAAAAAAATAATAACGAAGGCTTCTCTTAGTATTTGATTAATCTAAATTGTTTAAAAATCAATACTAAAAGTTATACAGAAGAGTAAACAATATTTAATTTGTTCCTAAATGAATGTAAACTTAATATGTCATTTATTTGTATTGTTTTATTTATAACATATTATTTCTTTCGTTTAGATTTTTCACTTGAAAGTTAAATCAGATTTTTTAAATTAATTATCTTTACCAAACTTAATAAGCTTAAAAAAAGATTGTTATAAAAATAACAATGTTAATAAACTTAAATTGTTAAACTTGCATTTATATTATATTAAGCTTAACTATTTACATTAAACTTTTTCTCCTCATCGTTCAAAATATCTTAAACTGTTTAATTGTAAAATTTAAAAATAAAGTACAGTTGGAAATTTTAAATTAATAATCAAAATAACTGTTGAAGATTTCAATTACAAATAATATGAGGTTGTGAATAAATATTTTATTTTCAATATTGTCACAATAAAAAATAATTTAGACTAATGAAAAAAAAAATCACTCATTTACATGAAACTATTCCAACGTTCTACTACCAACAACAAATTATAGCGTAAACATTAAAATTTTAAGAATTAGGGATATTACATCAAATATGCTTCAGTCAATCACTTAGTCTTATAGTTTTTTCACTCTAAATAACAAACAATAGAACCTAATACTATACTAATTTGTGCTCTAAATAGCGTTACAAAAAATAGAGTGAACACTAAATTCTGCAAATTCATTCACAGAATAAACATAAAGAAGTATTTTGTTTTCTTATTAACAAAGGTTTTAAAATATTTTAGTATTTGATTTCAATAATAAATAAATAAAATCCTTTTTTATATTTTTGAATGTAGTTAAAAATAAACATAATTTGAGAATAGTAAATATTTACTGTGTATCGCACTAAATAATGTTACAAGTTTTTGAATGCATCTTTACATATATGTGTCTAAAATATGATTTTTTTTTTCCATACAACTATGGTTGTTGTATTGTTAAATTGTAGTCAGAATAAAATAAAAAATAAGGTAAATAAATAAATACTATATTTTTCGCGAAACCTTGAATTTTAAGTGTGGGTATTTCATACATTTGACAGCATCAAATTTGTAAACAAACAAACGTCGCCAAGCAAAGGTGCCAAAAGTAAGGGTTAACTTACCGGAAGTAAAAGGCAAATGTTTTTACATTAGTGTCCTCGGCTTGAGGATTACAGAAAATTCAGTCTATAAATAGCTGTCAACTATTCCACTTTTTTGTTACCAGTATTTCCGAACAGAAGTCTTCCGCTAATCTTGACATTGTTTAATTGCAGAATTTTGCTATTAAATAATGTCAATATTACTATCCAAATTTAGTAGCAACACAGATAAGGATTAGTTGACAGCTATGCATATATATACAGTAAAATCTAATGAATGAACAAATAGCAAAAACATTTATAAAAAAAAATTCAGAAAATCTTACTCGCTAACATTTTTTTTATCAACCAACAATATAAAACATACACGAATGTCCTGGTAAGTTGTGGTGCACAATATTTATAAGCTCTGGCTATATTTAAGTATTCACTGAAAACAAAGAAGTACCAGGGCTGAGCTCCATCATAAATTAAGCACAGATTGCTAGATATCCAGTATTCACTTATAAAATTCATGTAAAATAAATATTTCAATAATATTGAACACCTGCTCCAAATCAAATCCATCAAAGCAAAATAATCTGATGATTTAAAATTATAAACAAGCATCTTTGACTGCTCAAGTTTACAATTCTGAAAATTAAAAATAACGCTAAGGGGCCATTCAAGTATTATGTAAGCAGTAAGGAGGAGTTCAGGGTTTGATTATTTTTGCTGGCAGGGAGAAGAGGGGAGGGGGGAATTATGACAATTCTTATGAATGCATTAGACAACGCAGCAACAACAAGAAAAAATACATGATGGGAAATGAGTATTCTGTAGTCCACTCGGAACTTCAAACACATAACATTTCTATGATTCCTGTTAAAAATTTTAGTTATGATGTCTAATTAAGTTAGGGCCTATTGTTAAATTTTATTGTTCAATGGGATAAACAGCAATATATTAAAACCATTTTGCATTCTTTTGATACCACAACCCCTATATATGCCTATTTATATAAATTTGTAAGATTAATAGTGTAAATTGATGGTAACTGTTTTTTCCTGGCAAACAGTGTTGACGTACAAAATGTCAAAATCATACATAAGCAAAATAAAAAAATTGGGGGGGTGGGGTTACTATTTGCTTATTTTTTCTTATAAGGGAAAGACGGGGTATAAAATTACTAAAAATATGCTTACAGGTTACTATTTGCTTATTTTTTCTTATAAGGGAAGGACGGGGTATAAAATTACTAAAAATATGCTTACGGGTATACTTGAACGACCCCCTAAGGTCACTTGAGACATGACATCACCGTACAACTTTTGTTTTATTCATGTTCGACGAAAAATATCTCTTCTCCATCAGAACCACCAGCAAAAGGGAAAAGGTTGCTAGAATTTACCAGAAAATGCATATCGCCAAAATTTGACGACTTTTCAATTTTTCTTAGCAGGAAAACTTTCCCTTTTTTTTTTTTTGCAGACAAAAGCATTAATTTCAAGCTTAAATTGATTATTTTT